>CAOLHI010000132.1:0-600000 GCA_948474755.1 Ctenosaura bakeri
TAAGCTCCATTTCAGACTTTGACAAAAATTAAAGTCCGGAAATACATTTCAGCATAGTACAAAAGAGATCTTTGGAAGAAATCCCCCCTTAAAAAATTCCAAAACCAAGAAATCATTTTGTTACAAGTAACTTCATGCATATTTTTATCTTAAAAGAGGACTTATTTCTTCATTTTGCACATATCCTGTCCTTCCTTCAAGGGGCACAAGGCAATGTGCACAGTGCCTCCTTACTTTATTCTCACAGCAATCCTGTGAAATAGGTCAGACTGAGAAAGGCTGGCCCAAGGCCGTCCCATAAGTTTCATGGTTCTGTGAAGTCTCCATTAGGCAACAAGGTGTATCAGCAACCAGAAAGTAACTGCACTACTTTTGCTAAAACCATCTTGTGGATCTTCACTTCTCCTCTCTGCTTTCATCTCTGCCTGGTGAAATACTGCTTTGGACAATTGTTATGGCAAGGGTAAACTATACAGAGAAGGAAGAAAGCTAGCTAGCTAACTGCAATACACTAGTTCAGGGACAGAAAACAGATTGGGTTCTGTTGGGAGCTCTCCGGGCGATTTGTGGTAGATCAGTAAGGGTTTCCAAATCCCAAGAACTCCATAGTAGAAAAAGTCTCTCTCCCCACCCCCACAAATTAAGCTTCTAAAATAGAAAATATTTGGGAAGAGGGCTACTCAAACAGAAGAAATTTGTGCATGAAATGATTTATGTTCAAACTCATATAGTGCTATGATTCCATTTTTAAGTGCAATGACAAATCCCATGGTATCCCAGGACTGGCAGTTTTAGAATTCTTAGCCAGAAAGTTCTAGGGTCTCACCAAACAACAGATCCCACGATCCCGTAGAATGTTTCTATGGTAGTTAAAGTGGAATCATAGCACGATAACCATGTAACCGTATAACTATGAAAGGGCCCTCTGGGTTTTCCCTGCTTTAAAACAGATTAATTGATTGATTGATTTAAATATTTATGTTGTAGGCTTTCAAGTTACGGTATTTCTGACTCTCTGACTTATGGCAATCCTAAGGCAAACCTATCACAGGTTTTCTGGGGCTGAAAGTCTGTGATGTGCCCAAGATTCACCCAGTGGGTTTCCATGGCCAAGCAGGAAATTAACTCTGGTCTCTAGGATTGTAGTCCCAGCACTCAAAGTACTATACCATGCTGGCTTTCAAAAATATTTATACACTGCCCCATATCAAAGATCTCAGGGTAGCTTACAAAAAGCATTAAAAGAAGTTACACAATTTAAAAGAAATGAGTAAATAATTTAACTAATTAAATAAACTAAAACATATTAAACTGCCATGATAAGTTAAAGACAGATCTAAAAGATTTTTTTTAATTAAATAATGTAGCCATATTTGGGGTGAGTTAATGATGCCCAAAGGCTTTGAAGAACAGCCAAGTTTTAACTTGGCACCTAAATGATGTGCGTGTTGCTGTCAGTTGGGCCTCCAGGGAGAGGGCACTGCAGTAGTATAACTGGGAGCTTACCAGTGCATGGACTACTGTGGCTAGTTTATCTCCGTCCAGGCAAGGCAGTAGTTGGTGCACCAGTTGAAGTTCGTTTCAAGCACTCTATGTCACTGTTACCCCAAAGACGGGGGATCTCTTGAGGTCCTCCAGTAGTACCTGCAATTCAGTGCTCAAATGGGGAATTAATTAGTTCTAATTAAGAAGGCTGCAAGGTGCAGAGTAGCTAGCAAGATCTTTCCACCAATGTTTATGGTGTCCTTGCAGGAAAACCAGCCAAAGACTCAAAAGTAAATTAAAATGCATTTTATTGAGGAGAATTCAATCATGATGCATGCAGGATTCAAGCAGTCACACATTCACACAAGACCTAACTGAAGGCAAGAGAGGAAAGTTATGGATAGAAAAGCTGAAGTTTTAGGGTTATAATTATCAGTCCAGAAGAGTAGTGAAGAAGCAGTGATGTAGTTTATACTTGTGTCTAAGGGCAGTACAAATCAGAATTCAGAGCGACATAGTGGTGTTCAGCGTTTGAGGTACTGCAACTATCTGGTCAAAACTGAGAATTTTTATACCCAAAATCTGCCTGGAGGACAAGGGATGTAATGAGGTCCAGACTGTGTTGATGATCTTAGTGCTGGGTGACAAGGAATTAATGGCTATCATAGTAGCTCTGTAATGGTGGACAGGAAAAGGAACAATGTGGAAAACTATGTGGTAAGAAGGAGGACTGAAACAATCAATGGTTTGATGAAGATTTTCCTTTGCAATTGTTTGACAGTAGAGATGATACAGTTTGGTTTAAGCCTATTATCTCCAAAGTTACCTGATGATTGTTCTGACAATGGCCTAGGCCACACCTAGAGGGGATGTCTGACCTACTAGGTGATACATGTGTGCGGATAGTATTTTTCCTTTTCCCAGCCTGGCTTACAGCCACATCGGGATTCATTTTATATCAATGCCAATTAATACATATTGCCAATTAAGTCATATTTCACCAATTAAACCATATCAAATCTGGGGAGGTGGAGAGCAGTAACATCACAAAGTCTCCTTGGGCCTCCCGTGACAAGGATGGATCTAGAAGCACTTCCAAGCTGTGCATCTGCTCCTTCAGGGGGAGTGCAGCCCTATCCAGAACAGGCTGTATACCCAATTCCCAGACCCCAGAACCACCAGACCACAAAGCCTCTATCTTATTAAGATTCAGTTTCAGATAACTGGCCTTCATCCAGCCCACTACAGCATCTAGTCACCTGGACAGCCGCAACTGACTCTGATGACAAGGAGAAACAGAGCTGAGTGTCATCAGCGTACTTAGATCGAAGAGGAGTGGGAATGGTGAGGCCTGAAGGTTGCCTGAAGGTCCCAAGCTTTCTCACATTTTGGTCTAAACACGGCCAATCGCAAACCCAGAAACCGTCAGGTGCATGATTGGCTATTTAAAACCAATCCTGCCTTGGGGGCTGTTTTAGGCTTCTTCAGGAATTGGGAATAACCTCTGAGGCACTTTTATTTTGGAAGGTAAAGTCAGGTTCTGTCTATTCATGTATCAGATACAGAGTAAGATACAAATATTCAAGCAAAGAGACAGATAGAAAAAAGAAAGAAATCTATTAAAATTCCATTTTCTCACAATGGCTATTTCCACACTACACTGTTATAGTGCTATTATTCCACTTTCAATATCCTATAGAATTCTGGAGTTTGTAGTTTCTTCTTCGTGGTCTCTGTGCCTTCATACACTAGGAGCTTTAGCGCCTGCGCGGTAGCGTTCGGAAACTTCTAGAGCTTGTTCGCTTGGCGGGAACCCCTCCCCCACGCCGGTACTGCGCATGCTCCTCCCGCCGAGCAACGGTCTCTCCTCAGTTCTTTCTCGTCCGCCGCCGCGTACGGAAGGTTCTTTAGTTTGTTCCTCTCACGTCGTGCTTGGCTTGCTGTTTTTTCACGGTTTTACGGACTTTCGGACTGTCTTTGACCTCTCTTTCGGACTCCCCCTTCGGCTTTCGTCTTTTTTGGCTTTCGGAGTTTGGCGTTTCTTCGTCTTATGTCCGCGCTCTTTAAGAAGTGCGTGTCCTGCGGCCGCAAGGTTGCCCTCAACGACGGCCATAAGGAGTGTCTCTTCTGTTTGGGCGAGTCCCACAATATCCGGACTTGCCAAATTTGTAGGGATTTTACTCCCCAAACTCTTCGCAACCGCTCCGCGAGACTCAAATCTTTTTGTTGGGAGCAGTCTCTGCGGGCGATAGACGAGACCTCCACTTCCAAGATGGCCGACAAGAAGACGACCACGCCATCGACGGTATCGGCGGCTGCCGTTCCGTCCACCTCGTCGGTATCGGGCTTGGTACCGGCGAAACGCCGATCTCGGCGTTACCGAGGATCCCGAAGCTGTCGGCGGCTGCCAAGTCAGCTAAAGGATCCTCGACGGCGAGGAAGGCTGAGGCTCCCCTTACGGAGACGCCTGCAAAAAGCGCCCTGCTCCGGACGGAGGCAAGGGCAAGGAGAAGGAGAAGAAGAAGAAGAAGAAGGAAAAGAAGCGCTCCCCGGCTGGGGACGCTCAACCTCCTACTCCTCCTCCTACTCAGCAGCCTTCCAAAGGGCGAGGCGAGTCCGTCGACCTCTCGGAGGATGAGATCGAGGACGTTCCCCAACAGCGCCCGGACTCGCCTGTGGCAGACCCTCCAACCCTGGTGGAGGAGCGCCACCGCCCTCTTAGCCGTCGCAGGTCGGCCGACCTGCAGCAGAGAGAGCCCTCTGCTTCTCCGGAGCGGCGTTCGACCTCCTTCAGGTCCCGGTCCCGCTCTTCCGAGCGTCCGGTGGCCTCACCGCCTCCGAGGGAGACAAGAGAGGAACAACCTCGCTCGTCTGCCTCCAGATACACCTCGGCGTCCTACGTGGCCAGGTACGCGAGGGAATCTGAGTGGAGAGAGCGCCCGGCCTCCTATCGGTCGCATTCGCCATCGTACCGGGATCGGTACCATCGTGGCCCGAGTCGCTGGGAGACCTTCCGGAGGTCCCGGTCACCTCGTCGACAGCGCGAATCGCGCTCGCCTAGAGGGGACGAGGCTCGGTACCGTCGACGCCGAAGCCGATCTCCGTCGGACCGCCGCTCCTTCAGCCGCTCTCCCTCCCCTCGATATCATAGGGCGAGGGAGCCTTCACCACGGTATCGGGCGATATCGCCACCTCCTAGGGTCACGGCAACGGCGACGCGCCCTACGGAGTCGGTGGTGACTGAGCGGGCTACGACGACGTCAGCCTGCCAGACTACCCCGGTCACCACCAAGAGGGTGAAGTCCGTGGTCAGCCATCCCAAGCGGGACGCTGCTGCTACCACCGCCCCGGCTGCGGAGAAGCCTAGGAAGGCAACACCTGCGGCGACTACGAAGGAGCCGGAGAGCGAGCGGCGAGAGGACTCACCGAGCTCGGAGTCGTACGACTCGAGTGCGGAGTCTGAGGTGTCTGAGGCGGCCTCCCAGGAGTCTCCTCCGTTGGGATTCGGGGACCCGATCCCAGATTCTGCTCCAGAGGACGTCCACCAGTTCTCTGCGATGCTGCTCCGCATGGCCACTACCCTCGGCCTTAAGATCGCCGATGCGGAGCCGGAGGATGACGATCCAGCCTTCTCCGTTTTCGAGGAGAAGCGACCTTCCACGGCCCTGCTGCCTCTCCTGCCCCGGGTATCCAGACTGGTGAAGGCCGCCTGGGATAGACCGGCCTCGGCTCAGCCGATACCGCAGCGGTTAGAACACCTCTACAGGGTGCAGAAGGATAACGCCGGTTATCTATTTAATCACCCTGCACCGAACTCTGTGGTCGTCGAGTCCGCGCAGACGAAAGGCTCCGGCAGGCAACACACCACCCCGCCGGACAAAGAGGGCAGGAAGTTGGACGCCTACGCAAGGAGGTTCTATTCGGCTGCCTCCTTGCAGATCAGGCTGTCCAACACTCAGGCTTGCCTCGCGGCATACCTGAAGAAGGTGCTCGATCGCCTGCAACCAGCGATGGAAGCGGTACCGGAGGACATCCGCCAAGCCTCCTCCGTGATCTTCAATGAGGCTATCTCCATCGCTCGGCACCAGATGGCCTCCTCCCGGCACGCAGTGGAGATCGCCTCCCGGGTCATGGCGGATCCGTCGGCCTCCGTCGCCATGCTTGGCTTCGACCGGCCGACATCCAGGAGGACACCAGAAGGAGGATTGAAGATCTCCCCTTCGACGGTGAAGGCCTATTCAATTCGTCCACAGACGAAGCTTTGGACAATCTCGTCAAGGCGAGACTGACCGCAAAAAAGATTGGGCTGCAGCCGGCCACGCAGACCCGCAGGGCCTCCACCTTCCGACCATCCTGGCGACGATCTTCCACCTCGTCGTTCCAGCGTTCGGCCCAGTCTGGACAGTCGAGACCGTCCTCCGGCTCATCGGCCAGACGCACGATTAGGCGGCGCCCGCCTTCGTCGAAGAAGTCCTCCTCCGAGACAAAGTCTCGGTTTTGACGTGTCTGGCAGGACCCACCAATACCCACTCTTCAGCCTACCATCAGCGCTCGGAGACCGACCGACTCTCGCTCGACACCTAGCGGAGTGGCAGTATGTCACTACGGACTCTTGGGTACTTTCCATCGTCCGTCTTGGCTACGCCATCGAGTTTCTCGATATCTCCTCGCGGCGTTTACTACTCCACGCCGTCGAGTCCGGCCCTCCTGGAAGAGATACAATCCCTCCTCCAGAAAGGGGCGATCGAGCGGCTCCCGCAAGAGGCCAAGACCACCGGCTTCTTCTCCAGGTACTTCACGTACCAAAAGCCGACGGTACCCTCCGGCCGATCCTAGACCTCAGAGGGGTGAACTACTACATCCGCCCCAAAAGGTTCAAGATGGTCACGATACCGTCGATCCTACCCTTCCTACATCGAGGGGACTGGTTCGCCTCCATCGATCTCCGAGACGCATACTTCCATATCGCCATTCGCCCGCAGCACAGACGGTACCTCCGCTTCGCAGTCGACGACACCTGTTACCAGTACAAGGTGCTGCCGTTCGGACTCTCGACTGCCCCAAGGGTCTTCACCAAGTGCATGGCCCCGGTGGTATCCTACCTGCGGACGAAGGGCGCTTCCGTCTTCCCCTACCTCGACAATTGGCTGTTGGTGGCGTCCTGCAAACAGAGACTTTACCACGACGTCCACGTGACGTTGTCACTCCTGACCCGCCTTGGTCTACGAGTGAATCCGAAGAAGTCCCACCTCGAGCCGGCGAGGGTCTTGGACTTCATCGGGGCGACGCTCGACTCGACCTCCGCCAGGGCGTACCTACCAGACTCTCGAGCACAAACCTTGATCCGGGCCGCCGCTCACGCTCGTACGGCCCCGACGTTATCTGCGAGAAGCGTCCAGCAGCTCTTGGGCTACATGGCTGCGACGACCGCTGTGACATATCTCGCCAGGCTGAGAGCAAGACCTCTTCAACACTGGTTCGTCCGCATATTCGACCCCCTGCGAGACGAACAGACACTCCGACTGCAGCTGCCGGGAGACGTCCGCTCATCCCTCCGATGGTGGCAGTCGCGACGCAATCTCATGTCAGGGATGCCTTTCCAGCAGCCGACACCGAAGGTGACGGTAACGACCGACGCCTCCCTGTATGGATGGGGTGCCCACTGCGGCGATCTCAGAGTCCGCGACAGATGGACCGACGACGAGACCGCTCTCCATATCAACGCGCTGGAGCTGCTCGCCGTCTGGAAAGCCCTACGGGCGTTCCGCCATGCCGTGGCGGGGCGCACGGTCCTGATTCTGACGGACAACACCACCGCCGTCTGCTACATCAACAGACAAGGTGGGACTCATTCCACGACCCTGCTCGACATCGCGCTCGGCCTGTGGGAATGGTGCATTCGCCTGCACACGCATCCCGTGGCGGTTCACCTGGCCGGGCAGGAGAACACCACGGCAGATGCCCTCAGCAGAGACACCTCATCCCATCACGAATGGTCTCTCTCCGGAGAGGCGTTCAGACTGATTCGGGACCGCTGGGGCGAACCATCGATCGACCTCTTCGCGACCAGGGAAAACGCGAAGTGTCGCCGATTCTGTTCCAGAGCGGGCCACGATCGTGCCTCCATCGGGGACGCTTTCCAGTTTCCGTGGACCGGGGAACTCCTCTACGCGTTCCCGCCGTTCCCGCTGCTCGGCCGGACGATATCGAAGATCCTCGCCGACCGAGCCGACGCGATCCTGGTAGCCCCGTACTGGCCGAGGCAACATTGGTTCGCACCCCTGCTACGAGCCGTGCGAGACGACCTGCTCCGGTTGCCACCGACACCGGACCTGCTCTCCCACTCCGGCGGCCGAGTCCTCCATCCGGACCTGCCACGCCTGGCCCTCCATGCCTGGAGGATATCGCACTAGACGATCCCGTGCTCGGTACCGTCCTCGTCGCGGCCAGGAAGGAATCCACCCGTCGCAACTATCAATACAAGTGGCGACGCTTCCTGACCTTCGCTAACGAGAGGAGTGAGCCGGTATCGCCCGCGGGGCTCTCGACCGTCCTGCACTTCCTCCTGCACCTCCGGCAACAGGGCCTGGCGTTTCCATCCCTGAAGGTGTATCTCTCCGCGATCGTGGCATACCAACCGCCACGATCTGCTGCCTCGGCCTTCTTCAGGAACGATACCGTTAAGCGGTTCCTGAAGGGACTTCACCATCTCTACCCGCCGGTATCGCCGCCGCTACCGCCGTGGTCCCTCTCGCTGGTGCTCTCGCAGTTGACGAAGCCGCCCTTCGAGCCGATGGCGACCTCGGATGACAGGCTCCTGACAATGAAAACCGCCTTCCTGGTAGCGGTGACCTCAGCGAGGCGAGCGGGTGAGATCACAGCTCTTCGTTCCGATGAGCCCTTCATGGTCTTCCACAGGGACAAGGTGGTCCTGAGACCTGACATCTCGTTCCTGCCAAAGGTGGTGTCCAGTTTCCATCTCAACCAGGACATCATCCTGCCTGCCTTCTTCCCGAACCCGACGACACCGTTGGAGCGGTCCCTCCACTCCCTGGACGTGCGTCGGGCATTGGCTTTCTACAAGGACAGGACTGCTTCCTTCCGACAGACGCCGCATCTCTTTGTTTGCTATGGGCGACGTCGGAGGGGCCTAAAAGTGTCCACCCAGCGCTTCTCCAAGTGGGTGGTAAGGACTATTGAACTGGCGTATGAGCTCGCGAGGAAGCCTCCGCCAGTCCTGCTTCGAGCCCACTCCACCAGAGCTGTGGCTACTTCTGCGGCCCTCCTGCGAGGAGTTGACCTGCATGAACTCTGCCGTGTGGCGACCTGGTCCCAACCATCGACCTTCGTGCGCCACTACAGGCTCGACTGCCGGTCGCGCAGAGATGCCCGGTTTGGACGTGAGGTGTTGGCTTCCGTGCTGTAGGACCTGACCCGCCGTCCGACCGGTAAGCTACACAGTCTCCTAGTGTATGAAGGCACAGAGACCACGAAGAAGAAGAACAGGTTGCTTACCTGTAACTGTGGTTCTTTCAGTGGTCATCTGTGCCATAATACACACCCGCCCTTCCTCCCCTCTTCTCAGGTCCCTGAGGTTCTACGGCGGACGACAGAACTGAGGAGAGACCGTTGCTCGGCGGGAGGAGCATGCGCAGTACCGGCGTGGGGGAGGGGTTCCCGCCAAGCGAACAAGCTCTAGAAGTTTCCGAACGCTACCGCGCAGGCGCTAAAGCTCCTAGTGTATGATGGCACAGATGACCACTCGAAGAACCACAGTTACAGGTAAGCAACCTGTTCTTACTGAGGCAAATGAGCTCTCTGGCTGAGAATTCTAAAGGCCCCATCCCAAACTGCAAATCCCAGGATTCTATAGGATGTTGAAAATGGAATAATAGCATTAGAACACTGGAGTGCGGAAATGGCCAATATGTTAGTAGTTCTAAATATATCACAGCTGCTGCTGCTGCTTATAAAACAGCAACACCCAGTGCCTTAAGACTTGCAATCCAATGGTGCCATCAGAGCAGAACCTTGGAGTAGACATCAAGGGCTGCACTCCACAGAATGAAGAGGGCTGCCAAGTTGGAATGGCTCACCACATTTTAAAATTACCATCTAAAGAGCCTTCCTCCTGCCACAACTTGATCATCAAGTCTCACATCTAAAATTACCTAATTGTACTATTGGCTCAGTCACTGACATCTAAATGTCACCTGCCTACACACTTCATCTCTAGACACCCAAAGGAAGGATCAAAACCTTAAAGAATTACCCTAGCAGCTCACACTGAAATGTAAAAGGCATCCCCTTGTTGTTGTTGTTGTTGTTGTTGTTGTTGTTGTTGTGTGCTTTCAAGCAGTTTCTGATTTATGGCAATCCTAAGGCAAACCTCTCACGGGGTTTTCTGGGGCTGAGAGTGTGTGTGACATGCCCAAGGTAACCCAGTAGGTTTCCATGGCTGAGCAGGGAATTGAACATTGATCTCCAGGATCATAGTCCAGTGTTCAAACAACTACACTAGATTGGCCCATGAAGGCAAAAATAGAGACTGTGGATTGGTTTGGATTAATTTGTTTTCACAGTTCCTATTGAAATAAACTGGACTTAAATTAAGGCATATCCAATTTGTCCCACTGATTTTGATAGAAATTAAGTGAAACTTAGGCCATTTCCACCCTACACTTTTACAGTGCTATTATTCCATTTTCAACATCCTGTGGAATTCTGGGGTTTGTTGTTTACTGAGGCCAAACAGTTCTCTGGTTGAGAACTCTAAATGTCTCTCCCTAAATTGCAAACCCTAGGATTTCATAGGATGATGAAAGTGGAACAATAGCACTATAACAGTGTAGTGCAGAAATGGTCTTATTTTCTAAATTCTAACCAATATAAGAGAAATTATTTATTAGTCATCCAAAAATTAGAGACTGTGGAAAACAGACACATACATGCAACATATGGAACATTACTATGTTATGTACCAACTTGCTTCCCACCTGTTATTATTATACATTTGTGGAATGAATACGCATTAAGAAAAATAAATTCTCCTCAAAGACAATGACCCTGGAATTTCCTGCCATTTCAGAAAGAAGAGAAGAGGCCAAGGAGAAATATCATATAAGAGCAAGGAAACTCCTTGCACTTTTATAAGGGTAGGACTCTACAGTTTTGCTTTCTTCCACATTCAGATTTTTCAAAACCTCAAGTTTTTTCCATCCCATCTGTGAATCAATTTTCAAATTTTGGTAAATTCTTCAAAACAAATGGAAATGAAATTGTTCCACATTTTGTCCCAGCCAAATTCAATACCTATTGTTATTTGCAGCACAGGGCAGGTCACATTGCAACTGCTTTCCATATAGGAATAAAAGTTCTCAGGGGAAAAAAGAGGAATGGCCACTCTAATTCAGCACCACACTCATGGCTGAATACACTGAGATTCAGACATAGGGCCTACACTATTATAGTGCTGTTATTCCACTTTCAACATCCTGTGAAATTCTGGGGTTTGTATTTTCCTGAGGCCAAAGACCTCTCTGGCTGAGAATTCAAAATGCCCCTCCCTAAACTACAAACCCCAGGATTCTATAGGATGTTGAAAGTGGAATAATAGCAATATAAAAGGGTAGTGTGGAAAGGCCCTTAGAAAAGAAAACTAAAGAAGGATGTGATATAGTCTAGATTCCATAGAATGTTGAAAGTGGAATAACAGCACTATAACAATGTAGGGCAAAAATGGCTTAATCTCTGAAAAATGAACATTCAAAATCCTAGGCCTAGATAAATGAGACCCTCAGTTAGTTTTTCTCTCCCCAAAATCTCAGTTCTTTTCAGCTTGAGAGGTCATACACATGCTGGGGTAAATGTTTAGCAAAAACGAACTGAACTGAAAGTCTTACCTATCCCCATTCCCAGGGCTTCGTACCAAAAGCAAAATGCTCCCTGAGAAAGATGCCGAACGATCACAGAAAGGCCTTTGCCTCTAAAGAAGACAAGAAAAGCAGTGAAAGCAAATGACTGACACATACCTGTCTTTGCCTTAAAAGAAAGGTGATACATATGTAGAAGCTATCTGATTTCTCAGAGCTTGGAAAGGGGGAGTTGTCGTTCAGAAAAGTAATTTCTGCAAGCTCTGAGGTTGTACCTGGTCAAGGCTGTAATCCTGCCCTGTTGCCACATGGTGCTGTCAACTCTTGGCACTTGCTGTTTCAGTCCAGTTTGCTTGCTGACTCTTCTTTGATAGTCAGGGGTAGATGATGAGCCTGCTCCCATTTCAAGCTGTCTGTCCTGAAGGAGGTATGGATTTCCACCTGACCTGACTTTACCTGCCACTGCCAAATTATTTAACACCTGACATATGATAGGAGAAAAACAAAGAGGTGGGAGAAAGGAAAGGCACAGAATCCAGATGGTTCTGGGGAGAGAGATGCAGGAGGATTTATAAAGATGGCACTAAAGTGTAGGGACTATGGACAAAACAACCTAGGACTCTTAAGGCCTGATTTCCTGCTGCAAAATAAAATAAAATTTTGGAAGAACAGCATAAAACTCTCCAAAAAAATCAGTTCAGTATGCTGCAGCAATAGAAAATACCACTCTTAATATTTCTGCTTATAGATGGAAATATATTGCCAGATGCAGATATGCATAAAATTTCATACATTAATTGTCATACTACAGCAGAGAGGACTGCTCCTAAGGGACCATCCACACTGCATGCTTAGAGTGCTATGATTCCACTTTAATTGCCATGGCTGCATCCTGTAGAATCCTGGGGTTTATAGGGTGAGGAAAGACTGGAGCTCTCTGGATCAGAATCCTAAGTACCTCTCCCTGAACTCCCTTAGGGTAGAACCATGGCAGTTAAAGTGGAATCACAGCTCTCTTTATCTTGAAAGTGGACTTGGACTGGACAGTCTTGAAATAGAGGACACTATCAACAGAGGAATGTCATCTGATAATGCTTGAAATAGAGAACACCTTGAAACAGAGATATCTTCTGTACAACAGGATTCATGGTCACCACAGTCAAGTTCTAGGAACAGACCATCTTGCAGGGCTACTTTAAGGATTAATGACATAATGCTAATTATGAATGCTTGAAACTCACTATATCAATGGTATGTGTCAGTATTTATTAGCCAAGGGGCTAAAAATAAAGCAAAAAGTATTAAGATGCTGTTATCATAATTGTAATTGCACTAGCACTGTTGCATTTAACCTCCTGCATACTATAAAGCAACATGTAAAGCACAAAGTAGATTCCAGAGGCAGCTTCATTTATTTGTGTCAAGCTTCTTTCTCCCTCACTGTTTGGAAAATGTTTGGGAAAACACAACTGAAAGGATCAAGAGCTTTTTCTGCTTCCTAAAAGGCAGAGGGCACATCTCTGGAATGCATGGAAGATGAGAAAGAGCGTTACCATACCCCTGTTGGTTTAATATAGGCTTCCCCAACCTGATGCTTTCCAAATGTGATGGATTGTGACTTGCAACTAAGAAAAGAAATGAGGTAAACATAAAACATAAACACTGTAAGTGAAAGACTGTTGTAATTATGACTCCAATAGGTTGCTACCTTTGCCTTTACAAGAAAACAAAAACAAATGTGTGATATCAAAACAGTTGGACCATTAGAATGAAATTAACCCTATAAAACCACATCGCAATAATAAATGTGTAAAGGCAGACCAAAACACAGGCAGAACAGGAGATAGAATTTGTATCCAGATAATTGTCTAGTTTCAACAGCATCTTGTTCAGCTGTAAATTGGTATAGTTGCAATAATAATAATAATAATAATGATGATGATGATGATGATGGTGGTGGTGGTGGTGGTGGTGGTGGTGGTGGTGGTGGTTAAATGCCAGTACCGCAAGCCACAAGGTTGTGAGTTCGATCCTGCCAGGCTCCAAGGTTGACTCAGCCTTCCATCCTTTCGCAGGTCGGTAAAATGAGTACCCAGCTTGTTGGGGGCATGTATAGAAATGTTTCAAAATACATGCTATTTGTAAATTGTTCGCCGCCTCGATCCATATGGAGAGGCGGGATACAAATAAATAATTTTAAAAAATTTGTTACCCATCTCTTCCCAAGGCTCAAGGTGGGCTACAGAATATAGAACTAAAAAATCATAATTAGAATACACTAAAACATGGAATGATTAATAGAAACATACTATGATTAAAATATGATTAAAAGTACAATTTAAAATGCAATTAAAAGTACGATTAAAAACAATTAAAAATAGACTGGGTAGGGCTGCCGAAAGAACCATAATCAGATGTTACATATCTATTCATGCACTTTCAGTTCCTTTTACAACTTTTATCTTCTTGGATTCCAGACTAAACAGCTTCATCACATTTTATTCAGGTACTTTAATTTTTTTTAAAGTTGCCAACAAAGGAATTTTAGGCCCTATGACTCAGTCATCCAACTGGGAGCAGGTAGCATTGGGTGGAAAAGCTACTTTGGGGGACTATAATTCCCAGAGCTCTCCCAACCAACACAGCTGTAGTTCCCAAAGTAACTTTTCTAAGTCTTGGACAGTCTTCTCCAAACTGATGCCAGTGGCCATGCTGGGAGGGAATGATAGGAGCTGCAATCAAGCACATCTTAAGGGGACCAGTTTGGAGAAGACAAGTCTAGTAAGTTGCTTAGTTTTTTCTTTCTTCCATTAATTGAGTTGTCCTGCCCACATGCAATCAATCACAAGAATGCCTGAGGACATAAATCCCATTACTACAGTCACATGTGATGAAATTTCTTCAGTATATATTTCTTTTTGTTTAATGGATTGTGGAAACACAGCTTCCTGGAGGTTTGTTTGAAACCATCGCAGTTGCCACCTGGGAAATGACCTTAAAGAGACGTTCCAGTGGGAAAGCTGTGTGTTAGTTTAAGACATCTGGTGATGTCGACTTTGGCTTACAAAAGCTTATGCCACAATAAATTAGTTAAGTCCTTCACTTGCCACAAGACTTGTTATTCTCAGAAATAATTCTTAGTTTAAATCTTATAAACATGTTAATTTGAAACATAGAGAGACCCTTAACCTGAGAACAGTTGCTGGTTTGGGAAGTCATGAGATCCTGTTTGTTCCCCTTTTCAAAAAAGTATGTGGCCAGCATACAGTGTAGTGGTTTGAGCATTGTACGACAAACCTGGAGACCAGGGTTAGATTCCCTGCTCTGCCCCTGCTCCGTTCCTCCCCAAGGAAACCCACTGGGTGTCTCTGGGGGCATCACAGTCTCTCAGCCCCAGAAACCCCTGTGATTGGTTCACCTTAGGATACCTATAAACCAGAAATAACTTGAAGGCACATAAATGAACAACATTGGTGTACTTTCACTGGTTCTAAAATCAGTTGCAAAATGTATCAAAATGGGGACAAATGATACTCTGTGAATGCTGCTAATGGATATGGAAAAATTCTGTTTATTAGCAATTTAAATATTCAAACAGACAAAGCTATTTTATAAGTGTTGCCGAAGAACGGAACTGAATTTTAAACATCTGTGGTGTCCGAAAGCAGGAGAGATTCAACTCAGACAAGCCCTGATTCACATTCCCTGAGCCTGTTTAAAGATCTGTGTGCCTTGAGAGGATGGCAAAAGAGGAGGCAAGGCCAGGAGAAAATATGTGCCCTCTATTCCTAAAGAATCTTTTAATGGCCTAAGAGAACTGAGGTTGGGATAGCCCTCTTAGGGCAGTCCAAGATATTTCACTGCCTGAGGCAGAGTAGCAAATGATCTGCTTCCCCCAACTCAAAGTGCATAGTACTTAAAGCCAGATAATTATTTTGGCATATGAACATTGAAAATCCCCATAAGCAGCCTCTCTGCATCCCTGGCAGTGAAAATGTGATAACCACAAATTTAGTAACTAATATTTTGCTGCCCTTTCATGATATCCAACATCTGTTACTTGCCTGTCTATATCTCACGGATGGGCAATGATGGCCTGAAAATGTTTTTGGACTGCAACCCCCATAATGTCTAACTGTTGGCTATAAAGCTTACTGAGAACTGCAGGCCAAAAACATCTGGAGGACCATAGTCACTCATTCTTGCTCTGCCAACTCATACAGCCTACTCTGCTCCCTCCCTTCCAAACCCATATGGGGGATGTTAGCAGAGGACAAGTCCAGAGATTGTTACCCTGTTCTCTGGGGGTCCCTGGAGGGGCACCCAAATAACCAAAACACAATAATGCAAAGTTGGGGGAATTAGCTGGAGCACTCACTAAAGCTAGCGAGAGGCAGGGTAACTTAGCAGGGATCTTGTAACCCAGTGTCTACGGGGTCAGGTCAGTCAAGCAGTCAGACAGTTTTAAAATAGCAAAAATGATGTTTTATTAAAAGACAAACAAACAGTAATGACACCACAATCACACAGTTAATGGAAGAACTGGAAATAAGGATTTTTGGGGGAAATGGGTGATATGACACCTTTCTCGTAGTCCTGAAGAAGTTGAAGATGGTAGGGAAGAAACTCATCATGGTTCGCCGAGGGGAGCTCACCAGACAAAGTGGCAGCAAGGCGGGATGGAAGTCCGGAGCAATCCGAGGTGGTCTCAGAATCGGAGGGGGCGGTTATATAGGGTGAATTGTGACTGCAGGCCATGACATACTCAGTGAGAACAATGTGAGTTTGGAGTGGGACAAAGCTTTGGAAAAGGTCAAGTTTAACATGATCGGCTTAGCGCAGAATCAACAATAGTGTAGCCAGTATGCAAATGCAAGGTGCTTAGCTTGGCTTTCTAAAACTATTGGCTCAGAGCCGGGCGCCTTTGTTACTGTCACGCTTAAGCAAGAGGGTGTTTGCAGGAGAGGTCCCTGAAGCAACAGATTGGCTCTGTTCTGCCTGCCTAGGTGGAGAATGGAATGTCCAACAATTACCGGCCGCGCCTGTTTACATGCTTGTCTGGAGGCCTCGCAAACGCGTGGAGCGGGGTGGCAGAGGAAGGCCGACTGATTTTGATATCAAAAGCGATATCGAGTGCTATCACTGAGTAGGCCTGGGCCGAAGTAACAAGATCTAGGACCTCATACCATCATCCCTCAAAAATGGGTTTTTCTTGTTTTGTTAGTTTTTTTGGAAGGGGGTTGCATCTCCGCCTTTTGCTTTAGTGTTTTAAGTTAGTGTTTTGGATTTGTCAATAGAAAGGTAGTTTACTAGCCTCCCTCAACCGGATCCCCTCCGGATGCATTGGATCACCACTCCAATCATTGCCAATAGTATTGGCCACTGAGGATAATGGGAACTATCAAGGAAAATATCTGCAGGGCATCAGCTCTGGAAGGCTGCTACAATATGTAAAGGCATTAACATGAATTAAGCAACCAATTAAGCTTTAGACTACCATAAAAAGGCCATTTCTGCACTACACTGTTACAGTGCTACTATTGCACTTTCAACCTCCTATGGAGTCCTGGGGTTTGCAGTTTAGGGAGAGTAATTTGGAATTCTCAGCCAAAGAGCTCTTTGGCCTCAGTACACTACAAAGCTCAGAATTCCACAGGATGGTGAAAGTGGAACAATAGCACTATAACAGAATAATTACATGCAGGTTGCCTTCTCTTGTTGGTACAGAACTGCTCAGAGGGTTATAGCCTCCATGATAGTGGTGGGACATTCTAAAAGCAGATCATCTCCTGAGTCCTGATTTCTAATTCTGCAGCCTTGAATTTAATCAAAGGACTATTGATTAGGAGCTAGGAACTGAACTGAGTTTCTTGTGAACTGTGAACCTTCAGTCATGGTTGCTGCTACAGCAGAAATTTTTAGACATCTAAAATAATAATTAAATGTTATGAAATGTATACCTTCTCTCCTTTTAAGAGGAATTGGGGGATCTTGGACTGCCCAGCACTCCAGTCTCTCTCCCTTTAGGATTATGTTATATTGTTAGGGCTTTTCCACATAAAAGTAAAAGCTTTTTATATTACTGAGGAATGTTATTCAATTTCTGAGGCCACATTTGTCCTCTTCTTTGATCCGCACCCCTCTAACATTGCCAGTAGAAACCTTGCTGTGGATATTCACGCTGCTGTTCTCAGCTCCTTTTTAATTTTGTTTTTATACATGGAACTAGATGAGAACTCCAGTGCTGGTTCAATCACAGGCAGGAAAGTGCACGGCTTGAAAGGAATAAAAAAGAAATCAAGGGAAAGTACCTGGAATGGCAAAGCAGGGGGAGGGAAGGTAATAAGGAGAAGCCTTGGGGTTTTTTTATTGTTTTTAATCTAATATAAGCATGTTAAAATGGTAATTGTACTGGGGAAGCTCAGTTGTTAGTCCCTAGGGGGGAAACCTGAGGTTTTGTTGGACTACAACACTCATCGCCCTGATCACTAGCCATTCTGGTGGGAGTTGACAGAAACACAAGTCCAATAATCTCCACTTTTCCCACTCCTGCCTGTATTAGAAGGAAGAAAAAAACTTTCTTCAGCCTTTCTGTACCTTTTTACACTGAAAGAACCCTTGAAATAATGTTGAGGTTTGAGGGAACCCCATGTGAAAATTATTGACCAGGATCTTGGGCATATCACATACTCTTATGATAGGTTCAACGTAAGTTGAACATAAGTTGGGCAGGGTCAACATAAGTTGGAAATGACGTGAAGTCACACAACAACTCTTGATCAGCTACTCAGGTTAGCTAACTAACCTCTCCTGGTCCAAGCCCCTCCAGACTTTACATTCACTGATGGTCTGGTTGCTGGCAGAATAGGCTTCCTTCCTAAAATAGGGCCCTTTCCGCAGCTTACTTTCTTGCAGTGGTGATCCTGGGAGTGGATCCGCCAGGAAGGGAGCATGACAGGAGCACTCTCGTCCGCACAGGACCGGCTCCCTGCCAAAGATAAAGTGTGATAGCCATGCCACTTCCTTCTGCAGTGCAGCCAGGTACTTTCCCAGGCTGCCCTGGGGCAGGAAACGCCTCCATCGCACTTCCTGCCCTTCCATAGGACAGGTAAGTGCAGGATGGTGATGTGATCATGGGTCATTGATGGGGAAAAACCATCCATGATTTAACCCACGATCGTGCCACCGGAGGACAGGACTGTGATGACATCATGCAGAAGTGTCGTCACGGTCCCATCCTTCTCCTGTCTCCATGGCAGGGCCTAGGTTGGGGAGGAGTTGCAATTGTGGCAAGTGTCACAATTATGACTAAGGTCATTTCTGCACTAGCCTGTTATAGCGCAATGATTCCACTTTCAACATCCTCTGGAATCCTGGGGTTTGCAGTTTCAGGAGGGGCTAGCCAGCCCCTCCCGAAACTGCAAACCCCAGGATTCCAGAGGATGTTGAAAGTGGAATCATCGTGCTATAACAGGCTGGTGCGGAAATGGCCTCAGTAAAGTGACCATGAATACGGAACAGTTACCCAAATTTACTCATCTGTAATTGTTCTATATTCTTAGTCACTACCTAGTCATGGTTTTGACACTACTGCCACAATTTTAACTCCCCCCTCCAAACCTAGGCCAAACCTACTGCATCAGCTGCATGGGGAGAAGGAGGTCAATTCTGCCAGCAATCAGAGCACAGGGGAGTGACATTTCTGTCAGATTTGTAGGGGTCAGGCCTGGAGAGTTAAGTATACTTAACTAAGTAGCTGATAGAGAATACTTCCCCTCATATATATACAGCTAAAAAAAGTTATTTTTCCCCCCAGTCATGACCTTAGAATCCTTAATGAACTCTCCTAGAATGCTAAGGTTCCAGGGAACCCCGCTTGAGAAACTCTGGTATAAATAACGGGTAGGAAAATATGTGCTCAGTTGTGACAAGCCGTGGGAGGGGAGCTTTCATCCAAATGGGCCTAGTTTGGCCTCTGGGAAGTAGCCTGCTGAAATCTCTCTTTTGACCCCCTCCTTCTCTGTCCAATGAAGCCCTGCCCATTGGAGGGACCACATAAAAAAGAAAAGAGGGCTCCTGTGCCTTTAATAGTTGCATGCAAGAGGTAATTTCTATGAATTATCCCTGCTGGACAAGCTGCACCTGACAAAATTACTACTTCTAAACAATTATTAAAAGGGGAGCAATCCTGACTTCTTTTTGATGCGGTCATTCTCCTACTGCTTCCTGAGTTCCTTCTATCTCCAATAACAGATTAAAAGTGGGCACAGGGCTGTCCAATGGAGAACAGTTGACACAATCACATTGCATGCAAAATTGTTGTTGCTGTGTGCCCTCAAGTCATTTTCGACATACAGCAACCCTGAGGCAAACCTATCATGGGGTTTTCTGGGGCTGAGAGTGTGTGCTGTCCCCAAGGTCAACCGGTGGGTTTTCACAGCTGACCAGGGAATCAAATCTTGGTCTCCAGGATTGTAATCCAGCACTCAAATCACTATACCATGCTGGCTCTTGATTGCAATTAATATTCAAGGGATATACTAACTGGGTGAAGTATGCTATTCTCTCATCATCAAACTATTATATTTTGTGGAAAGGAGGAATTTCCTAGGGATGGGAATGCTACCTGAGGGAACCTCATTACTCTGCAATTAGTATATAACTCATGTGGATTTAGTATATGGAACACTAGCAGTGTAATCCTACTCATAACTACCCAGACCCATGCTCCAATGAATCCAGTGGGACTTAGAGAAAATGAGTGTAGGACTGAAGGCTGTGTATTGACAAAATGTTATTCATCCACCCTGTGTGAGAATTCATATGCCAGAGCTGAAGTGGAAATTTTAAAATATGTGAACAGCAACAGCAAATGGAGTACGGCCATTGCCTTTGGAGCCCTTGTGGGCTGGAAGGCAAAGCAAAAATATTTAAAGTATAAATAAATAATGGAATAGCCAGACAGTGTGACTGCGAACCTTTTCTCCCCTTTTTGCAGCCCAAAAATTATTTTTGCTTTGGTCTCATTGGTGTCAATGGGAAACTGTCACCTACAGTTTCAGAATAAATGTTGGTTTTGGTCTGTGCCTTCAAGCTGTTTCTGATTTATGGTGACCCTAAGGCAAACCTACTGTGGGGGTTTTTGAGGCTGAGAATGTGTAATCTATCAAAGGTCAGCTGAGTGAGGAATCAAACTCTCGTCTTCAGGGTCATAGTCCAATGCTCAAGCCACTACAGTACACTGAATACTTATTTCAAAAGAGTAATCCCTCCTCCTCTGGGACTACAGGAGGGGAGGAATGGGTTAAATCCACCTTTTATAACCATTCTTTTGATCCTATTAATTCTTGCCTTCCATACAACTTCCTTTCAAAACATACAAACAAGCAAACTGCATTTCAATATTTAGACATTCTGTGTAGTTTTGTCCTGAGACTTTGAGAAAGTTGTTGTGTGCCCGCAAGTCATTTCTGACTTGTGGAGACTGTAAGGTGAGCCTATCATGGGATTTTGCCTTCCTCTGAGGCTGAGAGAGTGTGACATGCCCAACGTGGGCTTCCATGGCCAAGCAGAGATTTGAACTGTGTTCTCCCAGTTTTGCAGTCCAACACTCAAACCATTAAATCACACTGGTTCTAAGGGAAAAATATATATTGAAACAAATAGAGCAATGGGAGACCATGACCTCTAGAGGGCAGAAGAAAGAAAGAGGATGAGAAAGAACTTGTACACCGACTGTCTGCCCACTTTAAGTAGGTATGTTGCATCACGATTTGTATCAACTCCTTCTAATGCATTACAGGCATCAGCCTTTCTCAACCTGGTGCCCTCCCGGTCAATCTCCAACCAGGACAGGCAATTCTGCATGATGGAAAACCACCTGCAGCTTTGTTAGAAGCTTGAGGATTCTTGCTATTCAGGGAGGAGAACCTGCTTTGTCTCCCCCTCCTTTGCCTCAACCAGATGTGTACCTGCATTATTGCCCATTTAGCCTTCTTGTTTAGTTTCACCAGATGTGGAACAGATGATGTTTCCATGGGAGGAGATCTTGCTCCTGCGTTACAGGTTCACATCTACATTCATCCCAACTAATTGGATTAAAGAGAAAAAAAAAGACTGGAAAGCTCGATCTGGAAAGAAAAATAATTTGGTTCAGCAGGAGTTCTAGAATACAGGCCTCCTAATCTCTGGAGATCAAAATGGAAACGATGGGAGCTAGGATGACTGGACTCCCAACCTCTGTAAAACCCTTCTTTCCACATCCCCACCTTTATTTATGGAAGGAAGTAAGCTTGTAAACTTACCATATTTTGAAATTATGTGAAGTGCTTAAATTTAAAGCATAGTCTGAAAAAAATCATTTCACAAGGAAATTAGTGCAATTTTCTGGTTTGTCAGCATGGAGAAGAGCCATGTACAATTCAAAAGCTTGATTTCTTTGCTTACCTGCAAAATGCAATTTCATTTCCAGATCAGTCCATAGCAGCTGATCTGAAGTGTTCTGCAGCAGGGAGAGCTAGAAGTTCAAACTAAAAAATGTATAGACACACATATGTGCATGTGCACAGACACACAATGTTTTCTTTTCCAGGCAATGTGCTCTCTCTCTCTCTCTTTGAGATTCCTCTCCTTGCCAGAGATCTGGTAACCCTAGTCTGCTCCTCAGCCATAGATTCTGCCTTTCTCAAGGCTGCAGAGTGATATGCCCTCTGTTTACGTGACCAGGGCCCCCTAAGAACTGGCCATTCTGGCTGGGGAATTTTGTTTCTTGCAGGAATGGGAAAAGCTCACATCACATGAGCCATCAAGCCTTCCTTCCCCAAGCTGGCACCCTCCAGATGTGTTGAATAACATTCTCCAAAATTGCCTGGGTATTAAGGGAGCTGTAGTCTGAACAGCATCAGATTGGGGAAAGATTTCCTAAACTGAAATGATGTTAGGGAAGTAACTTGTGGTCCCAGTCTTTTGGCTTGCTTCTTCCCAGTGGCTACTAGATTCAGTTGGATACAGTTGGAAGTCTTCTACTGTATTTCCCCCCACTGCCTAAAATTAGGAGAGAAGATCTCTCTCAAATGGAAGCCCTCCAACGGGCCCCTTTTTCTCCTTAGAGGTGTCAATCATCTGCCCAATAAGAAGCGTTTGAAACAGCTGTTGGAATGGTAAGATTCTTTTTTTCTCTCTGCTTTTTAATGGGCGGAAATTACATTCTGGGCAGTAAAAACCAGATGCAGCAGATGTGGGGAAACGAGGTTTGTATTGGTGGGATGAGTGGGAAGAATGAATTAAAAATGGGCTGCTGCTGATGTTACATGCTTAGTGGTGGGGCTTTGTTAGCAGATATCTCCCTCATAGTGAGATGTGTAAAACTATGACAGGCTCCTATCAATTACAGAATCCAATATCACCAAAAGAAATTCCTCTTTGTAAACTAGCCTCTGTCTGGTTAACATATTTGGGGTAGCTGTGTAGGCCATGCAGCAAAATACAACAAACTCCAAAATCTGCAAAAGAGTTATACTTTTGTTGGCCAACTGAAATACACAAAATATATCATGCAAGTTTTCGAAGATTCTCTGGCTTCTTCATCAGACAAAAATGTTAAAAATCACAGAGGGGAAGAAAAGCAACAGTGTTAGAGTCACAGCCCTGCATTTTGTCTTAGATATGCTTCTGTTATCACTTAAGACGGTCTACTGGGATCTCAATGCAGGCAGAGGCCACTCCCCTTCTTGGCCATGTGAGGACAAAGGGCAATAAAAGATGGGTAATAAAAATTCAACTTCATTAGCAACAGAAAAGTAATTTCCCTTGAGATCCAGGTTGTTCATGTCTTGTGTGAAGCTAAATGCCCATTTCTTAGGCAGAGAACATTGAATTTCTTGAGTCCCTATACTGTTACATCTCGGAGAACATTAGGTGGTGTATAGGTAAAACTTGCAAATTGTAGTCCAAATGAAAGAGTTTTAGCTTTGTTGGAGGTAAAAAAAATCTCATGAGTTAAGTCCCAGTTCATTAGCATCTTCTTCTTAAAGTTTCCTCTTTTCCTTTAAAGCAGGGCTTTCCAAATGGTGTGTCGTGACATGTTAGTGTGTCACCTGAAAGGTGTAGGTGTGTCACCTCCTTAGACTGGGAATGAATCCCCCACCTGAGCCTTGGAAATGTATGTTATATGTTATAAATAAATCATATATTTTTAAAGATATAAATGAAAGATTTTCATGAGATATGTTGTGTCCTCATACATTTTGTTACTATAATTTATGTATGTGCCCAGATCTCTTATAAGGGGTTAGTTTATAGTTTAGATCTCTTATAAGGGGTTAGTTTATAGTTATAAGGGAGCCCTGGTGGCACAGTGGTTAAATGCCAGTACTGCAAGCCACAAAGTTGTAAGGTCGATCCTGCCGGGCTCCAAGGTTGACTCAGCCTTCCATCCTTTCGCAGGTCGGTAAAATGAGTACCCAGTTTGTTGGGGGGATGTATAGAAATGTTTCAAAATACATGCTATTTGTAAGTTGTTTGCCGCCTCAATCCATATGGAGAGGTGGGATACAAATAAATAAAATAATAATAATAATAATAATAATAATAATAATAATAATAATAATAATAAGTAATAGTAGTAGTAGTAGTAGTAGTTTAACCTCTGGTTTGCTAGTAAAACTGAATTAAAAGTGTGTCACCAACATGAAAAGTTTGGAAAGCTCTGCTTTAAAGTATCACTTTGCCTGACTAGTGATCAAATAATAACAGGAACTATTTAATAAATTTAGTGGACTCTACAATTTTATTCTTAAATTATCATTCTAGCTAGGCCTCTCTGGTTTTCCCCTGTACCTGTGGGGTAAATGAAGAAGATAGTTCTCTTATTGTGTATACCAGCCTGTTCCCTTTCAGATGGGCTGCAGTAGAACTCTCTTAATCTTCAGCCATCAACCCATCAAGAGGATGTCACATTGGGTGTTTCTCCACAAGTATAGTATTTGATGCCCTGTTAGCTGTCAAGGCTCCAACCAATGGAAACCTGGGGTTTATAATTTTGTGAAGTACTTAGCATTCTCTGCTGAAGATCTCTAATACTGTAGTTTGAATTAAATAGACTAGAAAATAATCTTTGCAGAATATCACTCCTTTCTAGTGAATAACCATGGCTAGATCCCACGGCAGGTGGTATTAGAGAGGAGACTTCTGCACCATGGGGAGAGCTTCCAGAAAGACTGTGAGTCCTTAACAGATGAGGCTGGGATCATGCGGCCACCCTGCCTCATTCATGGAACTGGGTATGCATGTTCAGATGATGTTTTCACCTTTCATTTGTAGCCTTCCCATATTTTCACACCGTATCTATCTTTTTCTTAAAATAAATAACCCATTAAGAAGGGAAAGGCAGAATAGCTACACAGTCTCTTTTGACTGGCAGCAACGCGAGCCCTCCTTATGGAAGTGCTTAGTGTTAATATTCCCATATTTCTTGTCATTTTTTATATTTTATTATTATTAATGGATTTGATTATATTAAGCCAATTCCACACATGAGCTCAAGGTGACAGGGGTGGTCTTCAATTTATCCCCAGAGCAAGGTTGTAAAGCAGACTAGACTGAGGGATATTTATATGTTCCACATGTTAAGTCACCTTTAATTCTTTCCAGTCCGTAGTGACTCTTAATCAGAACTTGCGAATGCATCTTTTTTGACTATGACTCCCAGAATCTCCCAGACATTGTGGTCAGTGGCTTGTAATGTTTCCAGGCTTCACTCTTAATAAAATTGCTGAGGTCTAGCCAGCATGGTGTAATAGTTTGAGTGTCAGACTATGACCCTGGAGATCAGGGTTCAATATCCTCCTCAGCCATGGAAACCCACTGGGTGACTCTGGACATGTCACAGGCTCTTAGTTTCAGAGAATCCCATGATAGGGTCACCATAAGTCAGAAATGACTTGAAGGCACAGAACAACAAGACACTGAAAGTCTTCCTTTACTAACAGCTGTTTCCCAACCTTGTAGTTTACAATTAAAAAATATTTTACAACTGTAAAATATAAAGCGGGGCGGGGGGATGAGAGATGGATAGGCAGGGGAGAAATTGGTAAGTTGTGTTTGAAAACCAAATAAACTGTCAATTTAAAAAAGGCCACAGTTGTTTTCTTCCCTTATTTCTCTCTTTCTCTACACACACAGAGTTATTTTGATAATGCATGGCATTGTGTAAAGTGGAAAAGGATCATCATCACTCTAGGAAACGTCTAATATATAAAAGTCAAAGTTTGTGTGTTTGTCTGTGTCAGGCAGGCGACAACCTCATATGATTGGCTGCCTGTGAAGATTCTATAGTATCTTGGGGTTTGCAGTTTAGAAAGGGGCCTTTAGAATTCTCAGCCAGAGAGTTCTTGGGCCTGGCTGGTTGCTATGGAGATGAGGCCTAGCAGCAAGAAGGAGGAGGGCAGTGTATTCTCTCAGAAACTGAACCTCTGTATGTTAACAACTCTGAATACAGACTGGATTGGGGAATATGGGGAAAAGTTACAGACAATGCAGTTTGGGGAATTAGAGACACAGGATATCAAATCAGTGTATTTCAACTGCATCTAATTCCTAAATTAAGGTAAGGTAATTCCTAAGGTATTTCTAACAAGAGACACAGGATCTCAAATCTTTCTAACAAGTATTACCTATGAGAAAATAAAAACTCGGGCAACGCCACATATAGTAATATAACATTCGGCAGAGGGAAACTGACAAAAGAAGAAGGAAGTGGAGGTAGGGCTAAACAGAGAAAGGATGTAATAGTGATAGTGATGGTGACCAGGGAGCCCTGGTGGCGCAGTGGTTAAATGCCAGTACTGCAAGCCACAAACCACAAGGTTGTGAGTTCGATCCTGCCGGGCTCCAAGGTTGACTCAGCCTTCCATCCTTTCGCAGGTCGGTAAAATGAGTACCCAGCTTGTTGGGGGCATGTACAGAAAAATGTTTCGAAATACATGCTAAGTTGTTCGCCGCCTCGATCTATACGGAGAGGCGGGATACAAATAAATATATAAAAAAAAATTATTAATGTACAAAAATAATAAAATCTCAGGGTGGACTCTCTCCTCTTTCATCTTTCATCGTAGCATCCACAATAGCTATTATAACACACATCATGTCTTTGTCATCCAAACACTGCGAACATGAGTGGGTTGATAGCCCATTATCTGTGTTGCAACTCCCATTGTCTACTAGGCTGGAGAGCAACTAACTCACACCACTACAGGGAGGAAAACAAACCCTTGGTTTTGGGAAGTCAGATGAAATGATGGACCCTACTAGGTCACTCTGAATCCTGATCTGTCTGCCCTTAGACAGAAGTCTAAGTCACATTTCAAGGTCTTCACTACTCTTCTGGAATGGTAACTGTATAACGCCAAACCCTCAGTCTCTCTCTCTCTCCATGTAATTTTTCCTCCCTTTTATCCTTCAGTTAGCTCTTGTGTGAATATCTGACTGTGTGTATCTTGTGTGCATGCATGAGTTAATTCCCCTCAATAAAAACATATTTTTAGCTTACTTTTGAATCTTTGGCTGGTTCTTTTCCTGCGTGAGCCCATAAACATTGGTAGGAAAGGTCTCGTTAAATTACTCCCCTCTTGCAAGCCGCCTCTTTGAGCTAATTCATTCCCCACTCTTACAAGAGGTATCTGGCATTGCGGGGTGACCCTTGTGGCACCTACGTTTTGGGGTAACACAGGACCCCTGCAAAAGTAGAAAAACCACAAACATCAAAATGTGTGCGTGTGCCTGCAGGAAAGGGACTGAGGTACGGTGGGGAGAGCAGACATCAGTATCCAAATCAGGGAAAAGAGAGGGAAAGGGGATGGGTAAATATGGTGGCCCTATACTTCCTTTCTCTCACTCATCCCCTTTCTTGGGTGTTCATGGGGCACTGGGAGAGAGTTTGTGGTGCTGAGAAATTGGGCTGAGATCCATCCTTAGCTGGCCAGGCAGTGGCTGGTGGAGGATGAAGAGGACAAGAGAGGGATTTTTAAAGGGCTGTACAGTCTGATTGAAGCTGCTAAGAGGGAAGGTTTCCCTGGAAAAGAAGCCCTTGAGATGGTGCGGGCAGCGGTTGGAGAAATTCACAAATAATCAAATCCATGAAAATAAACCTGCAAATGTGGAGGGCTGACTGTACAGGTGAGTGAGATCAGCAGTACAGATCCACTTTTAGCATTACAACTTCCACTACAATGACTCTTTGCATTACAACTTACCAAATGCCCCAGCAGTCCAGAAAACTAGTTATTTCCAAGCCTGAAAGAAACAGCTGGACTGATAGCAGTGGTGGCAGGAGTGGATCTTTTTTACCTCAAGTAGTGTAACAGCTTGCCTTACTAAGAACAAAAAATAAAAACTGTAGGTTGCCATGTTGGAACCTGAGCGGGGCAGAATCCCAAAGGAAGCGCAATACTTATATTTCTGGTGCAGGCAGTGTGTTGGCCTTCTGTGACTTCCATCATCTCTGGCAAGTATATCAGTTGTGAGAGATAATGGGTCTGTTTATTATCTCCAGTTAAACAGTTTCAAAGAAGTAAACTTTTGAGTTTAATAAAACTCTTCAGTCTGGGAAGGGATTTTAATGAACTTGAATCTTGTTTTCCTATTTGTGATCTTTTAGTTGCCTTTTGTCACTATAGATAGGCGATGACAGAAAAAACTACACCTGGCGGAATGTTCTCTTCTGTTGAACACCTAAAGCTACAGCCATTCTCTCAGTGTACGGAAATAGCAACCCTCCACTGTCACAATAGCAGAATCCCTATGTCAACACACTTTTACTCTCCCACCTGGTAGGGATGCTTTTGAGGTTGAATTTCAATGCTAGGATTAACATCAGAATAAGAACTGATGATAAAGATCTTGCAGTTGGCCTCGTCCTCTCCCCTTTGGGCCCCAGAGGGATTTGGGAAGTTGGCAATAGTTCTCCATGGTCATGAATATGTCCAGGAGAAAAGGATTAACAGAACCAAGTATAAAAACCAAGAGTGTGTGTGGAGAGGGAAGCTGTTCCAGAGCCACTCCTCCTGGATAAGATCATAGCGAGGCATGAATACCACCATCCTGGTCTTTAGTATCTCTGAGATATCAGTCTAGAAGAATCTCTGGGACAGAAATGTGATCCTGGAATATTAAACAAGGATGGCTCAAACAGCAGTGGACTAATGAAAAGTAAAAAGTTAGGGAGAAAATGTTTCTCTTTCCATGCTTCCTTCTTGGATCTTTGACAATCAACATGTAAATCAGAGGTTTAACAAGTGCATCCTCCCAACCGCACAGGGAATGACAGGGAAATTTTGTTATTGTCAAAGGCACACAAATTCCAAAGAGGAACCAAAACAGAGCAAACAGATACCCTTGTTGTGGAAAAAAGAAAGAAAGAAAGACAACAGAAATGCTGTTGGATTCGTGGCAGTGCCAGCTCTAGATCTGAGAGTATTTAGATCTTGTTAACCGCTCTAGGATGCTGGGTGCTGACTCCAGGTTTTCATAAAGCACAAGCAATGAGTTGTGGCCAGATGGGAGGTGGGAAACATTGTGACATTTCCCCCACTTCCTCTAAAGGGCACCCTGGCACAAAGTGCATGAATATTTATTTCCCCCAGTGTGTTAAAATTAAATAAACTGTACGCTGTAGGTTTTCATTGTTGGTGGCCATTGCCCCCTGGTGTACACAGTGGGAGTTGCACAGCTTCTTGTTTTCATGGGATCCGGATTTCCCCTTTCCAATATTGCTTCATGGACCTGGGACATCTGAATTAAAGAGGCCAGCAGGGTGTTGTGGTTTGAGCTTTGGACAATGATTCTGGAGACCAGTATTTGCAGCCCTGCTCAGCCATGGAAACTCACTGGATGACCTTGGGCAAGTCATACTCTCTCAGCTTCAGAGGAAGGCAAGGCAAACTCCCTCTGAACAAATCTTGCCAAGAAAACCCCATGATAGTTTTGCCTTAGGGTAGCCATTAAGTCAGAAATGACTTGAAGGTGCACAACCAGCACCTCCTGTTCTTGTGTAAGTAGGGGACACAAATGTCTTGCCTCAGCCAAAAGCTTCCTCTTTCAAACACTGAAACGTACAAGTGCCCTGCTGGACAATGAACACCCTTGGGCTGTCAGACATTAACAATCCACCCTCAGCCTGACGGTCTTTTCCACTCTGGGCTTTTCCCATTTCAAAGCCAAGGAGTAGGTAAACTCTGTACCACCACCACCCCTAAGCTCATCTCTCAAGTTCCAGGACAGGCTATTCTTAGCTACCTGGAGACACAACCTGTTTACATTGGAGACACAAGTTTGGCCTCAGCTGACAGACAACCACGTGTGATTTTCAAAACCCAAAGTTAGCAGAAGGCATGGGGTGAGGCGTGTGACATCCCTGAACTGCCACTGCTGCCTGCTGTGACCCTGCTCTCATAAGTCTTCCCACCTCCTGTCTTATTCATTCATCAGTCAGGGCAAACATTACCTTTAGCATATCCTCCAACTTCCCAATTTGGCAGGGACAGTCTCAATTGGTTATCCATCATCTCACTTTTTCAGCTGCTTGTAAAATGCATTTCTCTTCTCATTTGACTTTGCTGCCTTGTTCTTAGCTTGCTGCAGTTACTGCATACTAATTTTGAAGTTATTTTGAGTTAATTTAGCAGGGAAGAGGAAGGATGGGACAGAATCTTGCCCTTCCCTATACAGTCAGGCAAAACTGGCGCAGACTCCCCTAGCTTGTCTGTTCTTTCTCATTAATAACTTTTGCTACCTTGATCACACTTTGATGTTGCTGGGCTGCATGTGTCCTAATTTTCACCTTTGAAACATTGGAGAGTATGCTGTAGTACAATGTAACAATAATAGGGCTGGCCAGCCTTACCTACCAAAGTGAGGCAGTCACCTTGGGTGACAGATGCTGGGAGGTGGCATGAAGCTACCAGAGGAAAGAGTTGTGTGTCATGTAACCTGCCCTGTCCTTCCACCCCAAGTTAGCATTTAGGTGTGTAGTACTAAGGAAAGATTCAGTCAGACTGGGAGGGAGGCATCATTTTGTCTAAGGCAGTGGTTCTTAAGCTTTTCTTTATTGGGACCCCCTGTAAATATAATTTGTTTCTGGGGATTCAAAAAACTTAACTCAAGATTTAAATCTTTAAATTTAGATTTAAATATTCAAGTATTTATTTATCAAAGGCTTCTGGAGGCTAGGGCCATTTCCACCCTACACTGTTATAGTGCTACTATTTCACTTTCAACATCCTGTGGAATCCTGGGGTTTGCAGTTTAGGGAGGGGCATGTGGAATTCTCAGACAGAGGGCTCTTTGACCTCAGTAAACTACAAACCCCAGACCCCAAGGATGTTGATAGTGGAATAATAGTGATTAACTTCTAAAGTAACTCTTAAATAGCAATAATGTATAAATGGGATGTAAACACAAACTCAGCTGGAAAAAAGATGCTTGGAACTGGGTGGGGGGTATTTTTCTGTGTAAAATTTCAATAAAATATATATATAAAAAAAGAATGTGGAATAATAGCACTATAACAGTATAGGGTGGAAATAGCCTAGGATTCAAATCCTCACTTAGGCACTGGATGACTTTGGGCAAGTCACATTCTCTCAGCCTGAGGAAGGCAAAGGCAAATCCTATCTTGTCTGAACAAATCTTGCCAACTAAAAGCCTGTGGTAGGTTCATCTTAGTCAGAAATGACTTGAAGGCAGACAACAACAAAGTGCCACTGATAGGGGGAAGTTCTTCCTAGCCATCATGTCTTTCCCCTTTGAAAAGTGACTTATGGCGACTCGAAGGCAAACCTATCATGGGATTTTCTTGGCAATATTTGTGCCTTGCCTCTCTCTGAGGCTGAGAGAATGTCACTTGCCTAAGGCCACCCAGTGGGTTTCCATGGCCAAGTTCAAATTCAAACCCTGGTCTCCAGAGTCATATTTGGGTGCGAGCACACACCTATCACCATGTTCCTTTCATCAGGGATGCAGCAGCAGGGGGTACGGATGCCAAGGATACGGCAGCTGGCATGTGCATGCACCCAAACTGAAAATGAGAGAGCAGTTTGAGCGCACGCACACACCTGCTGCTGTGTCCCTCAGTGTTTGTACTCCCTGCTGCTGTGTCCCTGAAGAAAGGGATATGGTGGCAGGCATGTGCCGAAACTGCTCTCTCATTTGCAAATGAGGAAGCACTTTGGGCACCTGCACACACCCCACTGTGGTGTCCCTGCAGCTGCCTCTGCTGTTGGTATCCTGCAGCAGGACTTTGCAGGTCCCTTGTGGTTCCTGGACCCCAGGTTAAGAGCTACTGGTCTAAGCCATAATTTTACCTAAGGCTGCCCCAGCCAGTAGTTTGAAACCTTATCACACTCAGGAGAGCTCCCTGCATTTAAACCCAACCTTTAGCAAGGGACCTGGTTTTATTCTGTTTTAACCGTTTTCTTTCTTTCCCATTTACTTGATGATGTTTTGCTTCTTATGTCCTTGTTCAGCCTCACCAGAACTCACACCTGACTGCTGAGATACATCTAGCTATGGCCATTTTGGATTAAGTTGTGGTTTACTTTAGGTTTACTCAGGTGAAGACAAATGCTGCACAGTAACAAATTTCTTGTGTAGTATCTCATACAGAATGCTATTCACCGTGCCTTAGTTCAGTACTTAAAACCACCATCACACATATTCCCATTCAACACATAACTATGAATTGTGGAAAAGTGACTGAATATATGTGGGCAGCTGAAGTATGGGTTTTACTGGAGTAATTAAGCAGTTTTCAATGTTCTTGAATCTGTGCCTTACAGTAAGCTATATTGGGAGCTACTGGTACTTCTCTGTGAGATCTGAAGTAGATCTGTAAAACTTTCTGCTTTCCCTTAGTCTTAACTAATAAAGTAAAACGGAAAATTGTCCCCTTCCCAGTGGTTGCTGTGGTTGGCCTTGTGCCAATCACATATGTCTTAGCCACAGTGTTCCTCATTTATAAAACTGGAATTGATTGCTGTTGACCAGGGTTGCTTCTAGACAACGAATAACACTAACATTTAAAAGGCTTCATACTGTTGTCCTTAATGGATTAGTAGGAACAGGAGAGTTACAAATGGAAGTTGGCAATGCCTGGACCTATGGTAACATTCCATGAATGAGGCAGGGCAATTGCACACGGAAAGTCTTGCCTGGAAGCATCCTTCCCTGCTCCAGGATTTAATGCAAGATAACTTCCTGCCAATATCCAGAGCTAGCTCAAGACATTTCGCTGTCAGAGTCTGAGTGGCAAATGGCAGACTCTCTACTGCCAAAGTTGGGGTGCGTTAGCTGAGGGTACTCAAGTTTCTTTGGCACCTAAGACAGAAAAACTCACAAGGATATCTCCCATTTCCTGGCAGTAAAAATGCAATCATAATAAATTCAATGACTAACAATTTGACATGACTTTCATGACAGTCAGTATCTGCTGTCAGAGATGGCACTCTCACGCTGCCTAATGGTGGGCCTGCTCCTTCCAATATCCTATCCAGTCAATTTATTTCCACAAAGAGGAGCCCTCACTCTCAGAAATCTGCCTTTTCATGGCATCCCTAGCTCTGTATTTTTTGAAAGCAGGCCTCTCGTCTAAAGTCTTGGTTGTCCAGCTGATTTTTTTTTTAATGGTTGGCCAAGCCTTTCTGGAATCCAGGCTATTCTGACAGCCTATATTTAAACCTTGCCATCTCAGCAGGGCAGAGGGAATGACGGGGCCTCCAAGACTGGAATTCAATAGAGCTTACACCCTGAGAAAAGGGAAAGGAGGTGGCTGGTGAAGGAGGTACAAGGAATAGGAGGTCATGGCAGGTTGCTCCTGAGCTAATCAAATGCCTTGTTACTTAATCAACACCCCCCCCAAATGTTTTTGTTTTTGGCACCCAATAAACAGATTAGAAACATAATTTTTTTGTGCTAGAATGACAAATTCTGGGAGTTACAGTCCAAAACTGTAATTATTCAAGCCCCAGAACGGAATTCCCAGCATGGAAGGAACGAGGAAGGGGGAATAACCTTAGCATTAATCTTTTGCTTCATTCTCAATAAATAACAACTCTCTTGTATTTTATTATAGATAAAACCAACAAGATGAGAGAACCTTCTCCTCACAACAATATATAAGATGACAGCCAAAAACCTCTTATGTAAGATGCAAAAGAGCAAAAGAGCAAAAGAGACCACCCACTTTGAAGAGAAGCATAGGTGGCATTCTGTAAACGATCCCTCTTATGCACAATTGAAAATCAAGTATCTTCCAGTCCACAGCCACTGGATTTAGCAAAATTATCGAAGTCTCGTCAGATGTTGTAAAACAGACCCAGTGTCACCAAATGCTTTTGTGTCATTGTGCCACTTTTTGTTTAGTTAAGGATAAGACCAAGGACTCCAGTTTCAGGTGATGGAATTCAGAGGCAACCTCTTAATATTAACCATACAGTAACAAAACAAGTACCCACCATCATCTCTAAGTGGAAAAGATGGTGGGACATTTTGGCTTTGTTCTAGAAGGGCCGCTATAAGACAGTTGCACCTCTAGTGGACAGCATGTCCATTATTATTTTGATCTGAGGTTCTGCAAAGAGGAAACAACAAGCAGCTAGCATGTGAAAAAACACAAGTTGATTCAGTCATCTTCTCATAAAGCAACTGGTAGAAAGTTCAAGGTGGGTGAGGAAATTATAACCATACTCACAAGAATTTTTCCTCTGTAAAACATACTCAAGCAGCAAGCCAACAGTACCTTGAAATCTCCAAGAATCGGAAAGAAAAAGACCTTGTGACAACAAGACAACAAGGTATCCCATCAGGTAGCTTTTGCTGGAAAAATCCAGTGCCTGTGAAGTTGGAAGATAATCTCCTTGTGAAACAAGGCGAGCTCCAAGCAAGCTCCTGAGGAGTTTTTCAAGGAGCAACTATAGAAAAATAAGTCAAGAAAAAGTGTCAAGACCTGAGATTTGATTAGTGGGTTTCCTTGTAACAAATGGCTCTTGGTAGAAGCAGGAAGCATTCCCATATCCCCAATCAGGGGCAGAAAGCATCATCTGAAGAACATGTAGACACTGTGTCATTGAGATGCATGATGACATCAGAGAGGCAGGAAAATGGATGGGAAAGATCCACTTGATGTCTCCTGTCTTCTGAGTTTCCAAGACACTGTAGGTCAGATTCCATGCACGGTGAAGATAAGAAGGCTTCTTGTAAAAGGGAAGGTATAGAAGCTCTTATCTGGAAATACTGCTGGATAGTGTGCCATAAAATGGAGCCATTGCACCGTAGCTACAGGTCAGTTTTAACCAACACAGTTTTAACTTCTTAACCTTGCATAACCACTGCAGTTGTTATTCACTAGTGTTTTCATTACTGCATACCTAGGCACAATAAGACTGTTGTTGTTGTCGTCATCATGTGTCTTCAAGTCATTTTTGACTTATGGCGACCCTAAGGCGAACTTATCATGTTTTTTTCTGGGGCTGAGAATTTGTGAAATGCCCAAGGTCACCCAGTGGCCGAGTGAGGAACTGAACCCTGGTCTCCAGGGTCATACTGCAATGCTCAAACCAGTACACCATGCTATGCTGACTCTCAAGACTGGAGGCCATTTACTCTGGAGCATTCCTATCCTTATCTACAATTACCTGGAAGTAAATTCCATTTAGTTCCTTAGGACTTACTTCCAGGAAGTGCATATGACATGGCAGTCTCAGTGATATCACTGGGGAGTAAATCAGTTGCAGATTATACCCCTATGTTAAACACATAGTAATGGGGAGGTTAATTGTTTTTGTGGTCCTTTCAGCTCTTTTTGTGGCCCTTGCCAAGGTCTTCACTAAAGCTAAAATAGCTACGGTGGTGGCAAAACTTGTCATTTTTTAAACATGTAAATAAGGGCTATGGGGACAAATTAAATGGTGTGTATGGGGTATATCCCAGAGAGGCCCAGCATGGCCTCTTGGCAGTTACCAACCCTGCTCTATAGTAGATATCCATTTACAGTGCTACCAGCTAATGAGCCTTGTAACTTGTACTGCTGTTGTCACAGTAAAGTTATAATGGTTCTTAGAAGACTGTACCATTTTTTTATAAACTTTATGCATAATGAATAGGTACAAACCTTTTGCTTTATACCTATGGCCCTTTCTGCATGTGGAGGGGGAAACGGGGGGAAACGTGCTAAAACGGAGCTTACTGGCGGCCGGGTAAGTCTGTCGCCATGTGGAGCAGCGCAAGCTCGCTGCTCCGCAGTCCTCCGGCGTCCAAAATGGTGGCTTCAGCGTCCAAAATGGCGGCTTCCGGCTGGCGGAGGCTCTCCACCAACCGGAGAAGCTTGCCAGCCGGAAGCCCGCCCCCGGCAGATCTGCAGGCACGCACTAGTGTGCGCCTGTAAATCTGCACCAGAGTGTGGCGACAGAGCTGCACGGGGCTGCGCACTCCATGCTTTTTAAAAACCTCTGAAAAGAGGTTTTTAAAAAACATGCTGCGCCACCAGTTCCGGTCGCTTCGGAGTGGATTGAGGTACGGAACTATGAAAAGTAGTCTGCCCTAATCCACTCCACAGTGCAGACGACCTCCATCAGAGGTCACTCTGCACCATTTTAATACCCCGGTGCGGAAAGGGCCTATGTTAGCAAAACACTTTGCCTGTTGAATTTCTACCTATCATGCAGCTTTGGAAAAAATTGCTGGCAGCTTTCTTTACTACAATAAGTATTCACAGCAGCACCTACTTACCAACTTTGATCAGCTACAGTTGTTTAATACTCTAGACCATGTAACACAATTGTGTCTGTCTCTCAGGCAGCTTCAAAGTGCAGAAAAATTTTGTGTATACCTCCCAGAATCTCAAAACAACTAATCCAAAAAAGTAACTTTATTCTGGGTAGTTTTTATGTGGTTGCATTTGTGGTGCTGTATTTGTAAAGTGGTCCTAAATACTCTAAAGGCACCAGATCCCACCTGAATCTGAAAGTTAAACAGGGTCAGCCGTGGTTGATACTTGGATGGGAGACCATCAACAAATATGAGGTGCTGTGGGCTATATTGCAGAGGAAGGAACTGGCAAAACCACCTCTGAGTATTCCTTGCATAAGAAAACCCTATGAAATTCATAAGGTTGCCATAAGTCAACAGGCACATACACATACACACTTATAAAGTACATCAGCACTGTAGTTCCAGGCACCACTTTTAACTTGACAAACTACAGACAGTCCCGCCATTTGCCACATCCATGGAAATAAACAAGGACATGGGACATGGTCACATTGTAAAGCCTCTTCACAAGGGACATGGTCACATTGTAAAGCCTCTTTACAATTAGGGAAAGGAGATGAAAAAGAAGTGCTTGCTTTAGACCTATACATGACAAACTCGCAGCAGAATGACATAGTACAGCTTTTCTTGGATGAGACTACAGGTGAAGGGCATGGCAGCATGTCTGAGGGCCCATGGAGGGAGAAAAATATCTACCAGTACTTGAATGTAATAATTTAGCACACGGGACTGGAAGATTCAAGTGTATAACACTTCTTCCATACATGCCAGCAATGCTTAGAGTGCTAGATCAGGACTTAGCAAATCCAGGTCCCCAATGGATATGGCACTTGCTAGATGACTTTAGGTGAGTGTCTCATTCATTCATGCTCTCTCTCTGTTTGACTTGCCTCACAGAGTTGTTGCAAGGATAAAGCAGCATGGATGATAGCCATATATTCTGCCTTGAGCCCATTAGAGAAAAGGTAGGGTATCAATGTGACTGATAAATAAATAGATAAGATATGTGCAGGAAAAAACATACATACAGAAGACTTCATTGTTGCAGTTCCTCACCTGCAGTATGAATGATACAGTTCAGGAAAACAAAACTGATACAGATGATGATGCTAAATATAAACATAAACATGACAAATCTTAAGGGTGGAGATGGGCACTCCCCCATGCAGTAACGCCTGCAGCAGCTTCTATGTTCTCTGAATCTGCACTATAAGTTTATTTTCCTTCTAAACTATACCTTTTTCTTAAACAGTTACTCATGTGTCTGCATCCACTGAGCAGTTATTGCAAGGAAACTGCTGCATGGGTGAATGCCAACAGTAAATGTAGTCAGTGTGAGTGCAGTTATCAGCTACAGTGCAATTCTTTGTGTACAAATTATGTTGCAATTACTAAATTACACAAAGAAATTGCATGCTACTCAAAATGCTTAAGTTACAGCTAGCATGCAAGACCATGGCTGGTAATACAGGTAGTTGCCATGTCCGTCCCTGGCAGAGCCTCATTTCTTTTAAAGCTCTCTGATTGCATTTCTGCAAATCATGGAGCTATGAGGCACCTTATTTATTAAAGGCACAGAGTCATTAAATACAAATGGGAATCCCAGTTAGTATAATAATTTTTCTTCTGTTACACTCAGCTTCACTGGCCGAATAGCTGCACTTAGCAGTGGGAGCCCTTGGCCATCCCCAGATGTTCTTGGACTCCAACTCCCATCAACTTCAGCCAACATGACCAGGGAAGATGGGAGCTATAGCCCAACAACATAATGTATATAAGCCACTCCTTGAACCTTTTATGGCTGTAGAATGGGATAAAAATGCTACAAGTATAGAGATAATTTAATTATACCTGAAGCACCACAGATTCTCCATCCCTAATATACAGAAAGCAGACGGACAGAAGCTATTCTGTCCTCTTCGAGTCTGACTGGGAAAAGATTCAGGATGGATAAGAAGCATTTCTTCATGCAGCACATAATTTATTTGTGGGAGTTTTCTACCACAAGACATGATGATGGAGACACTTATTTTTAAAGAAGGATTTGAAACATTTATAGACTCTAGCAGACAACTAAAACAGTGGACAATGTGCGCCACTCCAGAGTATGTTATATTACAACTCCCATCAGTCCTAATCTGTATAACCAATGGTGAAGACCAAAGGGAGCTGTAATCTACGAACACCAGCAGAGCCACTCATTTCCTAGTGAATCTCCTGAAAGTCCCTGTATTAATGGTCTAGAAAGCCGGCCCTCTTTTGCATTTGGCTGACCTCTGCTTCACTCTATATCCTGCTAACCCACCTACAAGCAACACCTACTACTTTGTGTTTGCAGTGTAATTGGCGCCCTACACAATTACTTTATAATTAAAATTCTCTCTGAAAAAATGGGGAGGTACAATAGCATCAATGTCACTGCACCTACAGTGGCAGTTAGTTTTAATATACCACTTTCTCAGGTTCTCTTCATTTCTGTACAGACATCCATGGCCTTGTTGCTCACATATGTTGCTCACTCAGTAGTTCTTATTCTGTACTTTTGCAGCTGAATGAAACTAAAGCAACTATGGATTTATTCTTCAGTTGCATGGTATTTTTTTCTCCACATTCTTTATACCACACAGTGCTTAAAATTAGCTGGGGAAAAGTAATGATTGGACATAAACTTCTCCCTCATTCTACCCAGCACTTAAGACTAATAGAAGAAAAATACATATTAAGACTAGTAACATGACTGAGAGAGCAGGGATCAGGATGGCTTTTCTTGATCTTGGTTTTCCATCTTCTTTCTAGACTGATGGATATTTGCAGAGTTAAGACTTCTGAAAATAATCACTTAGCTTTCCTGTCCCGAACAAATATCTCTGCTCTGTCCCAGGGCATAGTTTCGAAAGCACCTATATTTTTGCAGGTCAAATTCTACCCCTTGGGTGATGAAGGATGTTTCCAGGCTTTGGACTGGCAGAAGAATGAAATGAGCTTGGAATGAAGTACTTCTGTAGCTGCTTGGACTGTGTAGGCAGGGGGATGTACTCTGTTTCAGTGACATTCAAAATGTCTACCTCGCAACAGAAGGTGATTATGATGAAAGACAGTTGTATTGTATCAGAGTTGTATCAGTCCGAGGAGGTCTGTGTTGACTTGGGTTGTGTTACAGGAAGATCTCGTTGGGTTGTGTAAAAATAGCGCAAGACATTTTAGTACTACAGATGGAAAAATCTAAATGGTACTTTATCCTTCTTCCTCAGCATGGTGGTAAACATATAAAAACAAGATAAATAATTGACCAGCTGCTGCTGAATACCAGGGAAGGCCCAAAACATGTTGATGCCCGGAGTGGAGCAACAAACAGTGTTCCATTCCTAATTAAGGTGTGTGCTACCTGAGGCCTGTCAAGTTCTTTTGGCAGCTGAGCCAGAAAACTGAACAGGGGCTGCTTTCTCTTCCTGGCAGTAAATATACATAAATAAATTAAATAACCATTTGCTTGCCCTATCATGACACCTCAAATCAGCTGTCTGAGGCACCTGCCTCATTCCGCCTATGGCAGAGCCAGTCATTAATAGTATCCTCACATTTGTTATCTGATCCAGGCTGCCTCACCCTGCCTAATGGTAGGGCCAGCCCTGAATTATACTCTCAGATCTGTAACACGATCCAGGTTGCCTCACCCTGCTTAATGGTAGTATGGCTTGGAAGTCTGACCTGAGATTGGTGGTGGTGGTGGGGATTTGCACTGAATAAGCCTCCTCGGAGGGAGAAGATGGTGAGATTCTTGGCATTTATTGCTTAGGGAGGAATTTTGTGTTAAGTCTAAGAAACAGTCTATCAGAAAACAAAACTTGGAAAAATATGTTACATAACCATTACAGTTTCATTGGAGCCTCCAAAATTAATACATGTCCTGTGAATTCCTAGCAAAATGGAGTCTTGTTGCTTATTGTCATGACCTGAACAAGCAGGTCCTACAATATGGAAGACAAAGGTGGATGCAACGGCTTGACTCATTTTGGAGATGTATTTACAATCCCCCCCCCCCCCAAGTGAGATGGCAATGTTCCCTGTGATACCCTGGTTCTGAAGCAGCTGGCTGGTTACGTTCCCTTATTTATTCCCACTCTTTCTATTTGGGGCATGATTGCTTTGGGTATGTTCCACTGTGCGCTCCAGGAGATGTAACTTAAGAATAGATTGCTGTGACTTCATGAAGGCATCTTCATGCCGCGGGCTCTTTTGAGTCATAGGAGGAAGATGGGTAACTGGCCAGAGCAGGGAATAAAAGAAGCAGAGAGGAGGTCCTTTTACTGGACTGGCTGTACCCTAAATCATCCAAAGAAGGAACAGAGCAATAGAGTGTGTGGGTTTGTGCATGTATGTCTGTGGAACTGTCTCCTTGCAATGTAGTCCACATGACTCTTTTTTTTCTCTCCCTCTTGCTATGTGTCTGCTTCAGTGGCAAGCCATTGTGACTTGCCCCCATCCCAAATTTAGATGTGGCTGTCTCTCTCCAGCCCCCTCTCCAAAACTGGTGTAAAATGTTCTCTCTGAACCAGTTATTGGCTCTGGGTTTTTAAGCTCAACTAGAGAGCAGTCTTTTTGACTAATCGTCTTATTATGCAGCAGCAGAGCCTTCCAGTCAAAGACACTGAGGTGCAGGAAAGGTCAGGTCAGGGTGTAGAGGGATGGTTGTTTGGATTAATGGATCTGATGATCACACTTGGGTCACAAGACGTTTGTTGGGCATTTCCGAGTTACCCATGGGCACCATCCCATCAAGCAATTCCGAATTGGGCACAGAAAGTGTGGTGTCCTTGTACTGATGTTTCTCCCTGAGGTGAGCTTTTTCCCGGATGGCAGTTGGGGATGGGGATGGTGGTGGGGTATATGGGCAGGTAGTGATATGGACGTATTGACCTTGTTCTTCACAGTCGGTCTCACGGTGATAGAAGTAGCTGAAGTTGGAGACAATGACAGGCACTGGGAGGGAAATGGTGAGTACTCCAGCAATGGCACACAAAGAACCCACAATTTTGCCACCTATGGTCTCTGGGTACATGTCACCATAACCCACAGTCGTCATGGTGACCACAGCCCACCAGAAGGCCGCAGGGATGCTGGTGAAGTTTGAGTCGTCATGGTCAGCTTCAGCAAAGTAGACGGCGCTCGAGAAGAGGATGACTCCGATGAAGAGGAAGAAGATAAGCAAGCCAAGCTCCCTCATGCTGGCCTTGAGTGTCTGGCCCAAGATCTGCAAGCCCTTGGAGTGCCTGGAAAGCTTGAAGATTCTGAAGACCCTCACCAGACGGATGACCCTGAGGATTGCTAAAGACATAGCAGGCTGGCCTACACCACGCTGGCGTGCAAACTCGGTGCCGAGGGCTACAAAATAAGGGATTATCGCCACAAAATCAATCATGTTCATGATGTTCTTGAAAAAGGCTGGCTTACTTGGACAGGCCATGAACCGCACAAGGAGCTCAAAGGAGAACCAGCAGATGCACATGGTCTCTACAATGAAGAAGGGATCTTCTTTAGAATTTGGTGGCAGTGTATGAGGGATGCTGTTGTTCAAACGGTGATGAACAGGCTGTGGAAAGTGGGGAGAGGAAGGAGAGAGGCAGTGAGAGAGGGAGAGGGAGAGGGAGGGAGGGAGGGAGAGAGAGAGAGAGAGAGACTAAGTCATGACTGCGTTAAGCTGAACTTAAAGAGTACCAGAATAAGCCATTAGAAGCAGCTTGGAGAGGTGAATTAAACTCTAGTTCCCTAAGATGCCAGCACGCACCTATTTCATCTAGCTTTCTGCCTTCCCTTCATTCTAAGAACAATTGCATTTTCTCTTCAAACATTGCTAAGGTCACTTTTTGAACAATAACTCCCAACATTCCCCAGGAATTCTAGGAGCTACATTTAAAAAAAAAATAAAGACTTCCTCAAGCACTGAGAACAGTACATACTTCCATTCTTTGCAGCTCCCACTAAACACCATGATAATCACGAATTAGTCTATAGTCCACTTCATCATCTTGCTGTGAGTGGACCTCTATTTGAGATGCCCAACTAGGAGTAGGATCAAAACATGCCAATTAGCTAGGTGTCACTATCATTATAGCAGGTGTAGTGGACCTTTGTCCCTCCCAATGCTTGGGATCTGAGCTCCTATAGTTGTACTACATCTGCTGTACTTCTACTTGCCTAATCATTTTGCTAATGGCAGGAAAAGGAGTTTGAAATCTGTCTTTGTGATACCAGAGATAAGATGGCTATTTATCCATCTTCAGAAAAGAGGACATGTATCATCAAATTGAGGAGAAAGGAAGAGACCAAGTTGGCTGTGTTTTTCATATGCGAAGTTGCATATATAAATGCAGATTTAGAAATAATTCCTATAATTTAAATGTGCCATGTTATAATGGGGACGACTCTGACTAGGTGACCTATGTGCTTGCCTGCTCATCCTGCTCTCTGGGGAACAGCTAAATGTTTGTGTGCACAGGGACTGTGGCCTTGATGTTTTTTATGCTCGTTTATCTTTATACTACGCTTGGACTATACAACTCTTGAATACATGTAGTCTTCCTTATATTGCTGGACTGCAACTGCCAGCTCCCACTATGCTGAGTATACTGATTAGGGCAAATGGGAGTTGCATTCCATTATCTGGAGGACTACACCTTAAAATAAAATATGCCTTCAAATTAAGGCCTGTCTTCTGATAAAGCTTCAGACAGAGGACTGTCCTCTATAAAAAATAGGGTTGCCAGATTGAAAACTAGCTGGTTCCCATACCTGTAAGGTGCTGCTTCTACTTGGTTCTATACAACCATTAAAGGCACAGAAACTGTATCCAGTTTTCAATCTGACAACCCTAGGAAGGACATCTAGTACTCAAAACAGAGATAGTCTCCTGATGCTTAGGAATCATCTCACTCTACCTTGTGTCAACATGAAAAAGCGATAGCCCAAGACCAACATTTGGTGTATTGATGGTTGCACAAAAGAGTAACTCTGGCCTGTGAAAATACAAAAATGTGAAAGCCTGGGATGGGAGGAAGGAAAAGTGTGGAGCAGTGTAGGCCTTAAAAATACTGTCATTCACTTATGCTATTAGTCAGTCTTCTCTTTTTCCCAGCTCTTGGAATTTACCTCGCCAAGAGCTTCTCCAGATCAACACAGCTACCAAACTGAAAAGCCCCCGCCCTTCTTCCACATTTCTCCATTTAGTTCCTGTAGTTATATAAAAATGACAGCACAGTCGCACAATTTCTGCATCATAGGGAGATGGCTGAGCTTCTTTCACAACACATCTTCTGACCTAGCACATGTTCCCTTTAGGTATTCAGTGATCAAATTCTGTGATCAAATGTGGATGCAGAGGACTGTGGATTATAGGCATTGCGTATGGTACTCCTACTTGAAGATATCACAGGACATAGTGGCTAAGAATGTGAGTTGAGAAATACAATGTTCTTGGTTTAAACTTCTCCTCTACTACAAAGTTATCCGATGGACTTGGGCAAGTCACACTCATTTACCCTCAACCTTATCTGAATGGGTGATGGTGGTTTAGAAGAATGCTGACCTACACTGCAGGACTGTTGTAGGAATTATAAATAAATAATACATTTGAAGCACTTTGGGTGCTTGAAAGTGCGCTGTGAATTTCTGTATAAATAAAATTACATTTCTGCTTGCTTGTCTATTACTTCATCATATGAAAGTGGCTTGATGAATTATCGCCAAATTTGGAGAATATGTTTGGGATGGTCTGACTGCATATATAGGCTATGTGAATTACACAGAGTTTAGTAACTTTTTTTCCATTGGATTTTCACTGAATTTGAAAGGTTGCTTGAGAATACATTCTGTGTCACGCACAAAAAATTCCCTTTGATGGGCCCTAAAGGGGACACACCAATTATTTTGTCATTCACCTAGAGTGGTGTGGCACATTATTTCAAAGATTTTGATAAGCTGAGGTTGTCTGTTATTTCATCACATGTACGGGTGTAGCTCAGTTAACAAAGCCTCTGAGAAAGAAACTCTTTTCTACAAAGTCTTTTTATGAGAGGCAAGCCCAGCCCAGACTAGCCCAGACTAGCCCCTCTTTTCTTCTATCTAGCTGGAAGACTTTTTTGCCACATTGCCATTGGGAGAATGGTGAAGGAAGGCTGGAGAAAGACTTTCAATGTTGGTCTGCAGCAGTGTGTCTGCAGAAAATGATGCAAGAAGGTTTGACCTGAGAAAGAATTTTATGATTATGATGTTGATTATTCTACATCTAATGCCTCTGTGGATTTGTGATTAGCATTTACTGTAGCTGAATTGAGCTAAACATATATAACTTTTTGCTTTGAATGGATTGTATTTTTAAAAAGCTATTAATGGCTTTGCAATTGAAAAATAGTATAAATATTGGAATCAGAGATTTAAAATGATGTCTTCCTTTCACACTGGCAAATGACAAAAGCATCAGTGCCAGGTAGGAGTGGACAAGTCAGTCAGATTTGCTTTTGAACACATTTAAATTTTTGAAATTTCAAATGTTAGACAATGCTTTCCAACCAAGCATCCTCTTTAATCCAACGAACTTGGGTTTTGGGTTCCAGCTGGAAAGATCTTTCCGTGTTTTCTCGGAGTCCACCTTACTGCTACTGATGCATCAAGCTTGCAAAGAGTCCCTGCATTCCTACCAAAGGATTAGTGATAAAGCAAAAATGGCAGCTGCTATCTTTGCTTGAAAGTCGGCTTGGCGTAGAAGTTTGAGCATTGGAGTACAACTCTGGAGATCGAGGTTCGATTCTTTATTTGGCCATAGAAACTCACTGGGTGACCTTGGGCACGTCACACACTCTCAGCCCCAGAAAACTCCATAATAAGGTTGCCATAAATCAGAAATGACTTGAAGGCACACAACAACAACATTTCCAGCCTAGTCCTCAACATGGAGAAGCTAAAAGGCAGTAATTATAAAATCTGGGCTTAGAATATTGAAATGTACTCAACTACAGTGGGCCTGCTCAGTGTTGTGAAAAATCAGAGAACTACAGAGGCAGGAAAATCTCAAAAATAATTTGATATAAATGATGAAAAAGCAAAAGCTTACATATGCATGGCAGTCGATACCAGCTTAATTTATCACATTCAGAATTTAAGCAATGCAAAAACATTATGGAGCAAGTTTAAACAATTATATGATTTGCCAAGCAGAAGTACCCAGACTTCACTTGTTGTACAGCTTGTAAATACAACATTAAAGAGCCTTCAGTTTTTGAATGAACATATTAACATATTCATGTCTATACTGGCTGACCTTCAAATTTCTAGAGAATCTGTCTCAGAATCTTGGAAGCTTGAACTGTTCTTTGCTAGTCTTCCAAAGTATTGCTCTCCAATAATTAATGCTTTGCAAATGAAAGTAGATATACGTCTTGAAATAGCAATTGCTGGAATACTGGAATATCAACAGTGGGAGAGCCATTATGAAATCAGATATCAGACTGCAGAGGAACTAGATCCTAGTTGAGGAGAATTTGCATGTTAATTATTCCACAAACTCCAAAGCAATAGGAAGGAAATTTAGCATCTCAAAGGTCAAGGGCCAGCAAAAGAGACCACAATCCCAGCAAGCAGCTAAAAATAACCACAAGAAGGCAGACTTTAGCTCTGAAGAGAGATTAGATCCAAAACTTGATATTGATCTGATCAATGAAAAACTATTTCAGATTTCTGCAAATCATATCCCCAAGGCAATTGTTGTTGATAGTGGGGCAACATCATTATTATTATTTTAACCAGAAGGAGTTTTTCACAGACCTTGACACAAATGTAAAATTCCATGTTTACTTTGTAAATGGCAAAGAGATTTAGGCAGAAGGAAAAAGCACAGTTGTTCTGCAGATGAGACTCGGCACCCACTTGGTGACCATGGATGTGTCACACACTCTCAGCCCCACAAAACTCCATGATAGGTTTGCCTTAGGGTCACCATAAGTCAGAGGAGATTTGAAGGCACACAACAAAAACAGCAAACAAACAACCATGAACAGAATAGAGACTTTACAAGTTCATGGTGCCTTCTATGTGCCAGATCTAAAATCTTTACTCTTCACACAACTACTGCCAGAGGTGATCAGGTCTTGTTCAGGCAAAAGAACTCTTTTGTTTTTCATAGCAGATGTTTACTATTTAAAGGAATTTTGAGGAATGACTTATGAAATGGGTATTTCCATTCCCATTGCAAACAATGTGATTCAGTATGACCATACAGTCTGTTTGAATTTGTGGCCCTATAGACTTGGTCACTGCAATACAGAATACATTAAGAAACTGGCCAGTCAGAAACTTGCAAGAGACTTCAGTTTCAAAGCATGCTCTAACAATGAGAAATGTACAAATTGCTTAAAGGTAAAGGGAACCAGGACTCCACATTTGCCAATCACTGAAACACAATCCACCAAACCACTTGATCTTCTACCTGTTGATCTCTGTGGCCCATTCAGCATTATACCTACAGGTGGAAATTCCTACTATATGACTATTATTGATTATTTTAGTAAATATACTTATACATACCTCCCTAAAGAGAAAAGTCAAGCATTCTCAAAATTCAAAGAGTATGTTAATCATGTTTGTTTGGCTACAAATCCAAGAACCTACACACTGATAGTGGCAGAGAATTTTTTAGTGCTGAGTTTGATGAATTCTTAAAAGAGCATGGCACAGAGCATCAAACCACACAGGCTTATTGTCCATAGCAGACCAGTGTAACAGAGAAGGTGCTTAGAACTCTGAAAAATATTTCATTGACTATGGTTTTTGAAGCCAGCATGCCCAAATGCTACTGGTCTGAGGCTACACTGACTGCAAATATTTAAATAATAGATTCCCAACGAAATTCAGAGATGCAGCTACTTGCCAGTTATGGCACGGAGTCAGACCTAATCTAATAATCTCAAAGTTTTTGGAAGTAAAGCATATACCTATATTCTCAAACAGAAGGGGGGCAAACTTGATTGAAGAAGTGAAGAGGGAATTTTTATTGGTAATGCTAGAAATGATTACAAGAACCTACAACCGAATGGACATAAAATAAAATTATCAAGTGCTATTTTTGTTGATGAAAGACAAAATTCCAAATCTAATCTAAACCAAGAGGTCTACCCAGATTTGTTTACAGTGGAAGGAGAAGGACCATCAGCAACCAGAACATGGAGAGCTCTTTCATCTACTAGGTGTCTTGCATCCTACCAGCACTTCTCACACTTCTGGAGTGCCTGAGTCACAAGAGGCTGCTAATGCAGAGGACCTCCCAGGTGATTAAGGACCAGACAAACAGCCAAAGGCAGAGCCAAGTATCCAAGTCCACATGGGAAGTCCCAAAACCCCAACAGAGGTGAGATGTGCCACAGAGGAAAGGCTTTCACAGCCCTCTAATTAGCAAAATATCAAGTGATCACCAGAGTCAAGCACAGAGAAGTGTGTGCAAGCTGCTAATGAAGAGATGCAATCTTTATATAAAAATGAAACATATATTTTTGTAAGAATTGCCCAATGATAAAAAGGCAATTTGTTGTAGATGGGTCTTTATCACAAAGCAGGATGCAGAAGGGAAGATTCGAAGATATAAAGTAAGACTTGTAGCAAAGGGCTGTAGTTAAACCTGTGCTCCAATAGTCATGCACACAATATTAGAACTCTCCTAAATGTTGCTTCATCGAAGCAAATGCATGTTCAACATCAAGATGTTGAAACAGTCTTCCTGTATGCTGATCTAGATGAGAAACTTTACATGGAATAGCCTCCAGGATTGCAAGTTCCAGGGAAGGCACATCTTGTGTGTAAACTGAAAAAGAGCATTTATGTTTGAAGGAGGCTGCCAGTGAGTGATAAGCTGAAGCAACTTGCTATCAAAGAAGGATTCACTCCAGGCACTGTTGACAAATATGTATACAAAAGATTCAGGAACAATAAATGAACTTACATTATAAACTACATGGATGATCTTATCCTGTGCTGTCAAGACAAGGCAAGATAGTGAAAAGATAATCCAAAATCTCAAGAAAGACATAGGCCATTTCCGCACTAGACTGTTATAGTGCTGTTATTCCACTTTCAACATCCTATGGAATCCCGGGGTTTGCAGTTTAGGGAGAGGAAATGGTCTAGTGTGGAAATGGTCATAGACATTAAAATGTGGGAGACATCTCACACTATCTTGCAGTACAAATAGAAAGAAGCAGTGATAGAAGAAGAAAATAGATCTTCCTGAATGACTTGATCTAAAAGATCCTAAAGTCATACCAACTCAAATGGATGTGAGTTTTTTAAGAAACACTGACAAATCTGAACCTTCAAGAAATACTGACAAGTTCAAGACTGCAGTTGATAAACTTCTACATACTGCTGTTTTCACAGCCTGACAATGCAAATGCAGTTGGAACTTTATGCAGAATGGTTAACTTTCCTTCTGAAAAAGATCTCCTTGTAGTGAAAAGAATGTCCAGACATTTAAAGGGAACTGCAGGTCACAAACTGATGCTGCCAGTCAATGACCAGCTCCAGCTGATAGGCTATAAAGCAGACTGGGCTGGAGACCTGGCAGACAGAAAGTCAACCAGTGGGACTCTGATCTTCTATTGTGGGCGAGCCATAAAGCTGGTCAAGTAAGAAACAGTCTGTGATTACTGACTCCTCCACAGGGGCAGAATGTGTGTCTGCAAAGGCATCTTGGGATGAAATAAAGTGGCTGCAGAGCTTACTTTCAGACTTTGGGATAACAGAATCAAACCCAAATATTTTGCTGCAAGACAATCAAAGCTGCATTAGCATTTCTGAGAATGAGAAGCCACTCAAAAAGAATATTGACGTAACCTTCTATAAGGTGCAACAAATGTGTCAGGATGGGCTTGTTGAGTCAAAGTACTGAAGCAAAGAGGGTACGATTGCTGACGTCCTCACCAAGCCTCTCCCAAAAGACCACTTCCAGAGACTGCATGAAAGGATGTGGGTCATTGGCCCTTTTCACACACTGGGAGCCAAAACGGGGCGGCGCACACAGGGGCGGAGATTACCTGCGTGCGGTTTTCTCGCCCCTGCTCCGTCCCTGCGGGGAGCGCGGCTCCGCCGCTCCACACGCCGCCGAATTTTGGCGGCGTTTGGCGGTGTTCGGCAGTGCCCAAAATGGTGGCTGGTGGCTTCCGGCGGCGCTCCGCCAATCAGGGCAGCGCGCCAGTCAGAAGCCCGCCCCCGGGCAGATCTGCAGAGACACACTAATGCGTCTCTGCAGATTCACACCGGGAGCAGCTGCGGATTAGTGCAGGCGAGTTTCATAAAAACCACCTGGGAAGGTGGTTTTTAAAAAACTCGCAGCGCCACCCTTGCGGCGGCACTCGAGCGGCACTAGAGCGGTTGGAGGTGTGGAGCCTCACCTTTTCCAACCGCACTAGATCGCCCGGCGGTGTGAACGACCTCCGTCTCCCATTGTCTGGAGGCGGAGTTTTACCCCCGTGTGGACATGGCCATTGATTGGGATGCAAGAGAATGAGGAGGGGAATTGTTGAAAATGCTTCCCAATCAAGCATTCTCTTTAACTCCCTTCACTCATTTGCTATTAGAACAATGGGGCTTTAGATAGTAAGGGTTTCTGCATGCCTCTACTCTGTACACACTGTCTCTAAAGCACGCCCCATCTGCTCAGTCACCCATTCTGGGGACCTATGTAAGCAACCACACCATGTGACCAGAAAACTTTTGAGGTGTGTTTGTAAAGCACATAAAAGACTTCTTTCTCTCTTCCTCCTCTTTCAAGATAGCTGCTCCTTCTTTGCTGCTCCTCTTCTTGAAACTTTCCTGTAGTTTGCCAGGGTTTAGGCATTGCATGTATATATCTTTGAATGTAACTTTAACTATAATCAGTAAACTTTTTTAGTCGTGAAACTTGCCTACTGCCTGCTTGCCTTACTTTGCTAACACTAGTCTTAGAGAGATCCAAAAAATACAGTGCTTCCACTTGTAAACTCTGCTGCAGGAGGCTGAATCTTAATTTGATCAGTCCTTGTCTTCCCCAGGAAGAGAGCCAACACCCCAGGAATCTACTTCTAATTCAATACATAGAACTTATGAAAAAAATCTGAGTTTTGTAAATTCTTATAAAAAATGAACCAAACTTGTTAACCATTTGCATCCCTAAATTCAGTAGGTAGAACTATTCCTAATAGTTAGATTATTATGTTGTACCTGCCTGCCTTATAGCTGGTAAAGATAGGAAAAAAGAGAAATAACCATAACTTAGTAGTACAAACACAGTCAAGTATACAGGATTTTGAAACTCAAATCTTTCAGTTCTAAGCACTCAAATCCTTCTGCCTGGGTGGACAAATCTGTCAGTTTAGCTTTCTCCCACATTCAAGCTATTGAAAATCTCAAAATCTGTCCACTGAATTTATAAGGGAATGTGTGACTTTTGGAAAATTCTTTTAAAACTGATCTACCCCTTGCTGTTGTTTTATGCTTCATGTTGTTTCTGAATTCTGGCAACCCTAAGATGAACCTATTTTTTTTTTCAAGATTTGTTGAGAGATGGTTTGCTATTGGCTTCTTCTGGGGCTCAGATAGTGTGACCTAGTGTCACCCTGTGGGTTTCCATGGCTGATTTGAACCCTGGTCTCCAGAGTCCTCTAGCACTCAAACCACTACACTGCACTGGCTCCCTGTGTGTGTGCGCGCGCCTGCATATGTCTTCAAGTTGCCTGTCAACTTATGGTGGTCCCACGAATTTCATTGATCTCTACTACTACACAATTTAGGCTTACTATTCCAGCTGGCTTTGCATGCATCACTGGAAATAAGAAATACAGGCATCAAATCCATGACTGAGAAGGCAGAAATTACCTTTTCAATGGAATGAAAAGGGAAGACAACACTCACAGGCACAACATTTGGGGTATCCTTTTCAAATAAGAACATTACTTTTTTAAAGTTAGTGGTACAAAGAATTCTCTGTATGTGTGTGTTAAATTTTAAAGCTTCAAACATGATTTCAAACAGGCAATTAGTTGCACTTAATAGGTCAGTCACCCTACAGTTTGTGTTATAGTTAAAGATTTTTTTTAAAAGCAACTTTTTTCCAGTTTAAATCTTTTTAATATTTAAAAGTCACCCACTAATGTCACTCGTACATGTGAAAAAGAGCCTCAACAAGCTACAATCATTTTTTTTCCTGCTACCAACTAGTTTACCTTTCTTTCTTTCCTTTTAAGGGAATATGGATTTGATCATCTGATAGGTGATGTGGTGGGCTGACCTACCACTGTTATATTTCTCTTCAAGCTGGGTTTTGCTTGGCATTTCCTTGATATCTTCATGAATTGTCATGGCTTGGCCCACTGCAGTCATTAATTTCACTTCCAAAGACCCCCAATCCTTGTATTCCTTGAAATCATTGGTGTCTTCATACAGGATAGGGGGAAAGAAATCTCCAGCCTGAATCTCCTTGCAGATACACCACATTAAAGAGCAACTTTTAACATTCATTTATCAAAAATGACAGCTACTTTTTAGTTTCTTAAATATAACAAAACTATATGATTGCTACAAGCAAGTGGTTTGTGGTACAGTGCACATTCTCCTTCTGTTTATCTTGGCATTATCCCAAAACCATAATGGAGTGTGAGGCACAAGCATGAGGCACAGTGTAAGTCAGCAATGTGATATTCCCTCTCCATTTCTGTAACTTCACAAGTAACCGGAAGTTATAGTTATACTGCGATACAAGTGATTGTATACTTTGCTAAATTACCATTTTAATGTAATACAGTCACACCTTTGTTATAGGAAAAAAGGAATCAATTAAAAGTAATACAATTAGTCATAGTATCATTGTGACTTATTATTCCCAGGCTCTGGTTACAAGAGATATGCATACCTAGCATAACCTGAGAAGAACGGGAAGGGGAATGAGATATGGGGGTGGGCAGTATGATGTCAGTCGAGGCAGCATAGTTCAGTAGTTTAAGGGTTGGACTTTGACTCTGGAGACCTGGGTTTGATTCCCTGCTTGGCCACGGAAACTCATTGGGCAACCTTGGGCACATCACATAAGGAGCCCTGGTGGTGCAGTGGTTAAATGCCAGTACTGCAAGCCACAAGGTTGTGAGTTCGATCCTGCCAGGCTCCAAGGTTGACTCAGCCTTCCACCCTTTCACAGGTCGGTAAAATGAGTACTCAGCTTGTTGGGGGCATATATAGAAGTGTTTCGAAATACATGCTATTTGTAAGTTGTTCACCACCTCGATCCATATGGAGAGGCAGGATACAAATAAATAATAATAATAACAACAACAACAACATACACTCAGCCCCAGAAAATTCCGTGATATGTTTGTCTTAGAGTCACCATAAGTTGGAAACAACTTGAAGACACATAACAACAGTAATGATGTCAGTTGAGGCTTTGGGATAGGAGAGAGGATCTCAAGATCTGCACATTGCAGATTTATTTCAAAAGAGTAGCTGGAGGAAGCTGGACTGTGGGCAGCAGTGTGAGAGGGAGGGGGGTGGCAGGTTAGCCTAGATATTCTCAGGAGGAATCAAATCAAAGCTGTTTCTAAGGCCTGGAGAGAAGCCGAATGTCAAGGTCAAATGTCCCTTCCAGCTCTGTCCTCTGGTCAGCTCTAATTTCCTGGCTCGCTAATTTTGACTCTGGTCTTCATGAAAGCAGGGCTCATTTGCTTTGCAAGCAAGTGAGGTGCATAGTGGGTTAGAGAGGGATTTCTGTCACAGATCTGTTCAGACTGAGAATAGTTCCCAGAATGGATCACTCCGCCTTATGTCCACACGTAGAACAAGCTAAGGATCCAAGAGTGTAGTGAGGACTTTTTTTTTACATTAGGGGAGAAGATAACAAATGGGACAGGGAAGAGAGCTGGGACTAAGCTTTGAAGAAACTTTATAATGTCAGGCTGAAGCCGACCATGTAATGGTAGAATGATGCTCTGGGGCACATACACAGCCCTCCAAATAACTTTGCTGAAACTGAATTTAAAATCAGATTTCACAGTAAAGCCAGAAAGAAATAATTGGCAGAGGTTAGTTAGATCCCAGGGGTGTAACCCAAGGCATTCTGGATATTTCTAGACTGTATCTCCCATCATGTATCACAGAATCGTAGGGTTGGAAGAGATCCAGGGACAATTTAGTCAAACACCTGTGGTCATTGGCCATGCTAGCCAGAACTGATAAGAGAGGGATACCAACAACATTTGAAGGAGGACAAGTTTCCCTCTGGAAATGCTGAAGACCTTGTGCCTCACATTCTGTTTCCTCAGTCTCCATAACATCCCTTCTTCTCATTTTTCTAGCACTGTGGCCAACAGAAACGCCATTTCAGGAACACAAAAAAGGGAATGGGACTATCTGCATTAATACTGAGAAGATATAATTAAGAGTGAACTGCAGGGAAGCAGCTCTTCGAAAGTTACTTGCAAGATGATTAAATACAATGGCACACCGGACCCATCTGTAACTGCATGACTCAAAGTATTCTCCTATCACTGCTCAGTACTGGTAACTGATGGATTTAGCATATGAGGTTCGGTCTCTATACAAGTAACTTTCTAAGGTCTGGGTTTGGGGAAATAGGTTGACACAAAGGAGGCTAATGTAAGGAGAGAGAGTTTTGATGGGTAGCAAAATGGATAAGCTTAGTTCAATGTTATGACAACCCAGAGCCTAAAAATATCCTTCATCGTCCATGGATGAGACATTGATCCCAATTCGTGTATTTTCATTATGACCACTGACCTTTAAAAGCAAATCAATTTTAAATCATTTATTTCCCATACACAAAAAAAGTTGTGTAAACTAAGCTGATGGTTTAAGTTACTGAGATATTAGAAATTTTAGGACTGAGAGAATATTTCCAATGTGGTGGCAGACTTACTATTTGGGGACATGCTTCCCTATTTGCCTCCTTATAGTTACATTCTTATCACATTTCTTCTCTGCACACTCTCGCCTGATGGATCTGGGATACAAACAGGGTTTCTTTACACATATGATGCAATGGTTTAGTGTTAAAATACAGAGGGCCTTCTCAGTGGCTCCCATTGGAAATCTTTCCCTGGTGAGGTTAGGATGGCTACCTCCTTGCTCTCCTTCTGGCAGCAAGTGAAACCTTTCCTATTCTATCATGTTTTTAGGAACTGATTGTGGTGGCCTTTTAACACTGTCTGTTTTGCTTTATATTAACTCTTTTAACTGCATTTTAAATAGTTTTAACTCTCTGCTGTTTTGCGCCTTTAAGTTGTTTCTGACTTACAGTAACCCTATGGTGAGCCTTACCATGGGGTTTTCTTGGCAAGATTTGTTGGGGGGGGGATTGCCTTTGCCTTCCTCTGAGGCTGAGAGAGTGTAACTTACTCAAAGTCACCAAGTGGGCTTCCACGGCTGAGTGGAAATTCAAATCCTGGTCTCCAGAGTCCAAGCCTTGTGCTCAAACTACCACCACCACCATCACCACCACCACCACCACAACAATAATATTTATTTGTATCCCGCCTCTCTACACGGATCGAGGCAGTGAACAACATAAAATATATTATACATTAAAAGACATTAAAAGACATTAAAAACATACCCAATCCTCCCCACCCACCAACCCACCTAAACCAACCCCTTAAAATACACAGCAATTAACAATCCATCAATTACTGTTAGCAAGCAGCAAGGCAATAGATGGGAGGCGATGGAAATGCTAGTCTGGGAAGGCCTGTCAGAAGAGATCAGTCTTGACTGCTCTTTTAAAGCTGTTAAGACTGGTAATATGCCGGGTCTCCTCCAGCAGGCCATTCCATAGCTTGGGAGCGATAGAAGAAAAGGTCCTCTGGGTAACCGCAGCCAACCTAGTTCTGACTGGCTGCAGTAAGTTCTTCCCAGAGGACCTTAATGTGCGGGCCGGATTATATGGGAGAAGGCGATCCCGCAGGTAGGCTGGCCCCAAGCCATAAAGGGCTTTAAAGGTAATAACCAACACCTTGTACTGTGCCCGGAGACTAATAGGCAGCCAATGTAATGACTTCAGAACTGGTGTTATGTGGTCAGTTTTAGGTCTACCAGTGACCAACCTGGCTGCCATATTCTGAACTAATTGAAGTTTCCGGACTAAGCACATGGGTAGCCCTATGTAGAGCGCATTGCAGAAGTCACACTGCACACTATATCACACTGGCTCTTCGTTTTTTAAATAACTTGTATATGTAATTTGTACTGGTGTTTTAATCTGTTTTTAATCTGTTATTGGTTTTAATAATTTGTAAGCTATCTTGAGTCCCATAAGTGGTGACAATCAAGACATAAAATTATGTTGATGATGACAACGATGGTGATGACGAAGAAGAATACTAGTAGTGGTGGTAGTAGTAGTGAAGTGCAGGCTCTTACTAGGACAGTCTCCAACAGGACACCCTCACAGAGAGTCCAAAGGTGTAGGTAACTGTTGATTTAAAACAATTTTTAGAGGTTGTTATCTACTACAAACAGACCTTTTGTAAATCCACCTCCAAATACAAGGGTAGCTCATAATAATGCATCATTGATGGAAAAATCTATTTCCCTTCCAGTTATTGTGGAGGTTCCAGCTAAACTCAGAAGGAACAAGGGAGTCCAGAAGCAGGGGGTGACAAATCATGCCACTGACCCTGCTAATGAAAAAATCCTGGAGCATCATCCTTAAGAGCCCTGGCTTCATTACAATATTGATCTGGTTTGGTGATTATCCAAAGAAGTGCTGCATCTTGTCCGTAGCCTTTGGTTTCCTGTTAGTACCCTATCCATGCTCTGTGTTGCTATCGGCCAGCATTAAATTTACTTCATCCTAGAAATGCAACCACATTAATCGTCTTGAGACTCTTCTCTGTAATGCTCAAGCTCAAACGTGGATCCTTATGTAGCCAACATAGCATCATCCAAAAGTTATTAGCAGAAGTGAGGAACAATTCTTTAGCAAAAAGCAAACCCTAACAGGGGGAATCCACTCCAGCAAACAGCCAAACAAGGACTCGCTCATGGTTGGCAAGCCAATACAGGAAAAAGGGGAATGGAATGGACTGAAAAATTGTGGCTTGATAGCACCCTTTCTTATAGCCCCTGTGGGCCTGCTTAGTGCTCAGAACACTTTTAAACATAGCAAACTGTGCAGTTTGATCCTCAGAAATTGCACCTGCTCTCTGATCCCCTGCATCCATAGAGAATCCTTGCACCTCTTTACCTTTTCATTGTGTTGGAGCACAGATGACAGCATGGACAGAAATGGTAAAATACATGTTTACTGCCTGATGCAAAAAATTGAATTGGTAGCTGAACTTTTCCTTCAGCAGTGGTGTTGGGGCAATGTCCTCCACTGCACCTGAAGGCACCAGACAAGTTTGGGGCTTGCAGAGTAGGCTGTACGGCATGTACATGTTGCCAGGGAACAAAGAAAATAGTTGAAAATGTAGCAGTTAGGAATAGCAGTTACACTTCCATACTGCTTATCAGTGCTAAGCACTCCCTAAGCAGTTTACAATGTGTTTAGCTAACTGCCCCCAACAAGCTGGGTACTAATTTTACCAACTACGAAAGGATGGAAGGCTGAGTCAACCTGGAGCCCTGCTGGATCGAACTAACAATATTATGGCTGCAGTACCAGCAATTAACCACTGTGCCATCAGGGCTCTGTACTACTGCCCTAATAGTTTCTGTTAGAAGCAGTTGCCTTACTCTGCCTAATAATAAGGATGGCCCTGACTATAGGGGCAGGCACACTTAGTGCTAACCTGGAGGTGTCCCAGCTCATATCATCCCCTATGGCTCCACAGAAAATCAATTCTGCCCACATTTTTCTCGTTAAAACAGGTCTGAGGCTGCATTTCAAAAGTAAGCCTGAAAGCATGCCACAGAGCATTCATAGGACTCTGTGTATGTACATAGATGTTTTTTAAACTGGATGGGTTCTAACTTGAGTTACAGTGTAGTGCATGGATTTGTTGTTCAGTTTTATAAGTATTCACCCTGAACCTCTTGAAGGCACAAGCGTAAAAGCTTAAATAAAATAAATAATCCTTCTAAGTCCTCATGTGGAGGATCAAATCCTAGTAGCATTATGAGGTTGCACAGATATGCTGATCCCAGTGATTAGCAGTGAGACAGACTACTATCAAATAGAGTATGACTACACCAAGGAAGCGCAGTTGTGCTTCACTTTTCATTAATAATGGGGAATACATGTCTATATTAAGTGCAGCTTAGAGCCATGACTTAATGGTAGATCACCTGCTTTGCCTGCAGAAGGTACCAGATTCAGTCCTGGCATTTGCAAGTAGAGCTGGGAAAGAGGACCACTGCTAGTCAAAGATCATCCTTCTAACTTAGTGCCCTCCAGATGTTTTCGACCTTGGTTAATTAACAGTGGTGCAGAGTAACAGAAGGCAATGTTCAAGACATTTGGATGGCACCAGGTAGAGAATGGCTGATACAATATTACTCAGCTAGATGGATCAGATTCTGACCCTGAACATGGTAACTTCCTGTGTTCAAAACCAAAATGTAAAGATACATATTTCTGTATAATGGATTGGCCACTGCATTCTGGAGTAACTTGTGGTCTCTGCATGTCTACTAACAATAATTGATATATTCCATTGATATTACAACTCTCCATTGTGTACAGAGTTTCCACAGAGGAACAAATTGCTATGTCAGATCTGTTAATCACAACCTTGTAGACCTCATCTAGTCAAACACTCTGTTTTCATGCTGGCCAACCCAGTGCCTGAGGGAAGCTCACAAGCAGACCATTAAAACCCTCCCATTCACATTTTTTTTTAGCAACTGGTACCAACAGTCACACTGTCTCAGTTACTGGAGGAACCACATCACCTTTCTAAATTGTCTTAATTTAATGGCCATTGCTACACCTTACAGAAGTGATTTCTATCCATACCATTAGCTCTCAAGAAGGTGTAAACATAGGGTTAAAAACAGACAGAACTTTCACATTACACACAATGAATACATCAAAAAGGGATGAGGTTTGGAGGACTAGCATCCACTAGGAGTTAGTCCAGCTCTTCCCAATTCCTGAACGGCTCTGCTTAGTAGCAGTAATTGTCGGTGGTTTATTTCAAACATTTGCATGCAACATGTTGTTCTCTCCTTATGTGAGAAACGGCAAATGTTAAAATCTGTGTTCCTCCCATAGTGGTAAAAATATCAGAAGATGCAAGAGAAGTTTTTTCCCCCTGCTATTTAATTGATATCACCAATCCTGCTGTCTCCACAGGTACTTCCAGAGCTTGGAAATAGCTTGGAGAGGTGATCTACCACAACTCATGACCCAACATAGCCAGCACTGGCTGGAGTTCTGGGGGATGTAGTCCACAAAATTAATTTTTCTAGGCTGTGCATCCAAGCCAAGCTAAATAATATCCAAGGCCACTCTGGCACCTTAGAGAGAAAATCCCCAAAAGAACTCCCCACCACCATTTGTCTGGCAATAAAAAAAACAACAGTTCTGTTTTAAATACTGTTGCTTCATGAGAGTCCAAATCAGCCACTAGAAACAGCCACTTTACCCTGTCTAATAGAAGAGCCAGTCCAGAATTAAGTTCTGAGTATGGAATCTTCCCTCAAAACAGCTGAGGAAAAAAGTTTTGGTAGAGCAATAATTATGGCTCTTTTTAACCCTGCAGGTTGAAGTCAGGCCATTGCATAAAGCAGCTTTGCTGAATATAGATCCAAGTTCCAAGTAATTAGGCTTTGGTGTTGACGGCCTTCTAGATGACCATGACCAAAATAAGATGACAAACTCCACACAGAGATGTCAACTGAGAGCATAGGGCAGGAGAGAACTTAAGACACTGAAAGGAATATCTTGTGAATGACCTATATAATGCAGGGTCAATGAGATGGTGTGGGGAAAAGTAACTGCCACATATAGGCTATTACACACTTGCACCTCTATAGAGGAAGGAGTTCCATCAGTGGCCCCAAAGAGAATATAGAACATCTTTTATTAAATATATCAGGGAGGGCTTTAATTCTATGGTCCATGAAATTCCACTGTAAACTTCATTACCATGGATTTCTCTCCCAGACCTCAATAGCTTTTAGGCAACTTGTTTCTTTAAGAGTGGGTTCAGCAGGCAGCAGCTATACCAAAGTCAAAAATAGCAGACTTTGAGAAATTCAGCTTTGAGATCACATACAGATAGACACAACACACACACACACACACACACACACAGATGAAAGGGGATTTGCTGATAGCTTTTAAAGTTTTACTGCAATTTTGATCTTGTCACCAAAAAGAGCACATGCATCATGAAAGAAGACTAAAAGAAGAGGGCAAGATTTTGCATAAAATGTACATATGCAAATATATATCTATAGGGTGCAAATTTAGAATTAAGGAGCTAAATCCAATTGTTGGCTGCAATTAGAGAATAGCCATTGAATCAGTGGCTGAATGTAAGTCAGCACTTCTTTAATCTCACTGGTTCTATGGGTCTACTGTAGTTAGGACTACAGGTCAGAGGCTACAATTTACCGTAAACAAGAATGCAATGCTCTTCAATCTCACCATTGTGGGGAGAACCGGTGATCAGGCGACCTGTTTCTCTGTTTGATCTGCTGCAAAGTTGCTCAGTGTGAATGGGTAGCTCAAAGATGCTTGTTTGACTTTCTTAGGTCTCTTTATTTTGAAAACTGGACTTGGACAAAACAGACCTTCAGACACAGAATGCCTTCAAATAGAGGACTTTCCCTCTGTAAGGTAAAATACATGGAAGCTCTATCCCATTTGAGCCCTGATGTCTTTTCTTCCCCAACGGGCAAGCAGAAACCCTGATTCCTCTTCCACAGGTTAGCTCTTAAACCTAGATGCTGTCTTGTCTTGGGATACTGCAGTTCATACAGCAAGAGCTCATAGCTCCCCTCCCTATCATGGAGCTCTCCATGGTAGGTCTGGCCTTACTGTTAAGACATAATGAAGCAGTTGCCTCAGGCAATGGATGCTGGAGGGAAGCAGCAAGGTGCTAAAGAAAAGAACTATGTACCAGATAGCCTGCTCTATTTCTTCAGGCTAGCTTCTTGTCCTCACATGCAATGAGGATTTTGACCCAATCAATGTTGAATGCTGTCAGCCCACTTGGCTTTTGAACGTGGAACTGGAAAGGGATGCTATTTTGTCCTTCGCCTCAAATAGCAAAATGTCCTGAAACTGCCCAATGAGAGGGTCTTTTCCTTCTCTGTTGTCTGCCAGCTAAAATTCTTCAAACCACAGACACCAGGCTTTATTCCAAGACCTTCTGTGTGCCAAGCACATGTTCTACCAAAGAGGTTCTGGCCCCTTTTAGCATGAGTGGCAGCAGGGCCGGAGGTTCTAATACCAGATGTGCACAGATGCACATTAAGGGCATGTTTCAGTCCATTTCCTTGAAATATGGATTTTTAAAAAAAGCCTAAGAGCAACATGTAGTTGTGGAGTCTCTTAGATTGTTCACGCATGTGATCCTTAAATTGGTTTTTGCATTTTCCATGTGAATTCAGAGGCTGGGAAACTTACTTTTTTAGCTGAAACTTCGCTTATGTTATCCAGTAGATTCTGGAACTTAGGTCATTTCTGCATGACAGGGCTCTTGAGAGTCATTCTGTCGCAGTCTTGGCAGGGAAAGGAGCACGACAGGAACGCTCCCCTCTGCATGGGAATGTTCCCTGCGGAAGAGAGCAGAATGGCCACACCTCTTCCTTCTGCAATGCAGCCAGGCACTTTCCCAGGCTCCACTGGGGAAGGAAGCATCACCATTGTGCTTCCTGCCCTTCTGTAGGACAGGTAGGTATGGGAGCATAGCACAATCATGGGCACTAAATGGATTTTATCCATTTAGTGAATATCCCATGAACACAATGCATGGGGACAGGATGGCAGTGGGCTGGCGATGACATCATGCAGAACCATGACCAGCCAACTACTGCCATCCTAGGAAAGAAGAGAGCCCTGGTGGCGCAGTGGTTAAATGCCAGTACTGCAAGCCACAAGGTTGTGAGTTCAATCCTGCCCGGCTCCAAGGTTGACTCAGCCTTCCATCCTTTCGCAGGTCGGTAAAATGAGTACCCAGCTTGTTGGGGGCATGTATAGAAATGTTTCGAAATACATGCTATTTCTAAGTTGTTCGCCGCCTCGATCCATATGGAGAGGCGGGATACAAATGAATAAAAAAAAAATCCTGTTCCCATAGCGGGACAGCCCCATCATGTGGAAATGGCCTTAAAACAAAAAGGAGTAGGTCTTCCAAGCTCTGCTTGGCTTCAACTCATACTCACATCAACTGTAAAGTGCATTAAAACATGTCTATCTTTCTATCCCATATTAAAACATGCCCATATGTAAATGAAGAGCACGAAAGGCTAAAAGGTACTTTTAGAGTTATGTATAAAAATGACTCCATTTTGGTCATTTTTTCTATTCCCTCCATGGAAGGTGTCCAGAGTTACTTACCTGTTATAAACAAAAGTGGGGGTCTGCTGAATCACCCTGTCTTGCAGCTTTTGTCCCCTAGTTTTGGTTGTCAGAGGATGCTGGTGGCTTCCATGTCAGTGGGTCACTGAATCCATTCCAGGTTTTAGTCCAAACTTTAAAGGGGTCATCCAAGGTGCTGAGCTGATTTGGCAGATGGAGTTCAGCACCTTGGATAGCTTCTTTAATGATTCAGAGCTACAAAACAGGGTGGCTGATATGCCCAACTGATATGGAAGGCTTCAACCACCAGGGCATGGGACCAAACTTGAACCACACATGCAAGTTATGAGAAAGCCAGTAGAGTATATCAATGAGAATCCTAGACTGGGATCTGAGAGAACTAAGCTCAACTTCCCCTTGCCCATGAAAATGAAAGGTCTTTCATGAATCCTGTCTACACTACTGATTTGCTGTGATTGCAAAATAGGAAAGAAGAGAGCCACGTATGCCACTTTGAACTCAATAGAGGAAAGTCAGGGAATAAATGTATTTATTAGATAAATAAGTTGTAGATAATGTAGGATAAGACATCCTTCAGGGTGCATTCCTTTATAAATTTATGCAGGCATAAGCTTCATTGAACACAATAGGCTTGAGTCCAGACTATTTGAAAAACCATCTCTCTCTATATGAGCCTGCCTGTGCTCTAAGATCAATAGAGGAAGGCCTTCTCTTGGTGCTACCACCATCCCAGGTTCATCTGGTGAGGATACAAGAGAGAGCGTTCTCAGCGGCTGTTCTGAAGTTACAGAACTCCTTTCCTGAGAGGTCCAGTTGCCCCCACTCCCACCACTGTCTTTCTGCTGGCAGGTAAAGACCTTTTTTTATTTAAGGAAGCTTTGGGGTTTTAGTGTGTTGTGGCAGATAAAGCTTTGTATGGGAGGTGTAGTGTTTTTACTATATATTTTTACAAATGTTAATGCTGTTTTTCACTTGTTTTTAATGCTGTTTTTCACTTGTGTTTATAAAATAGAAATCAGTTTAATTGTGTTTTAACTTTTGTATTAACATTTTTTAAATCACATTGTGTTTTTAAAATGTTGTACACCACTGGGTGACCTTGGGTATGTCACATGCTCTCAGTCCCTGAAAACCCTGTGATAGGTTTGCTTTAGGGTTGCCATAAGTCAGAAACAACTTAAACAACTTGAAGGCACACAACAACAAGAATGCTACCTTGAATCCAACACTGGGAGACAGGTGGGATATAAAACAAATAAACAAGTAACAAAGGATGTATTTCAGTGTAGACATGCATAGCCTCCCAGTGCACAAAAAGCTTTCTAGTATCTGTAAAATGTGTCAGCTCAAATTGCATCACAGTTCAGCCTCTAGAAAGGTACTGCTTTGCGCTCATTTATGACGTAGCTGAAAAAAGTTGTCAATGACATGTTTGTTTAGTGCTTGCATGGGGACCTGAAATCTCTACAGCAGGAGTGGTCAACATGTGGCCCTCCAGATGTGGTTGAACTGCAACTTCTAGAGAAGTTCTGGGCCTGACCATATCATTGCCCAGTTAACTGGGACTTTGAATAATGTAGTTCCAGCAACATCTGGAAGGCCACAGGTTGCTTGGCTCTGCATTTCTGTGCCAGCGTATCATAAATTTACTATTTTGACATCATTAAATCTAAACGAGGTCACAATCAATGAAATGCCCAATTTTCTTTGTGGTCTTTCTTTAGAAAAAAGGGAAAATAGTGGGATGATGGTAGAATTCAGTTAAAATGTCAATGGGAATGAAATAAGACACTTGGAACATGAATTTGCAGAGGAGCTGGGAAGTGTACATGGAGGAAAAACTAGTCCAGCATTATCTGATTTCTTAGATTTTCCTTTACATTAATGAGAATTGGAAATATGCTTTTCAACACTAATCCAGAGATGCTCAGAAACTTAATTAAAAGAGTTGATTTAAATCAGAGCATTTCTCTCTTGAAAAAGGTTCACTGAAACATTCTATTCCTTCCTAAATGAAGAAAAATTCTTACTTCAACTGAAATGACTCAAAACCTCATCAAAATATTGGACTGTCAGTCTCATCTATAATCAGTGGTCAAACCACTGAATGAAAGCAAGAGTGTCAGGTAAGTAAAATTATTTTTAATTGATATTCCACCTGAAGCTTAGAAAAGTTAGTATTTTTAGACTACAGCTCCCAGAATCCCTAACCAGCATGACTAGAGGCCATGTACACTGTATAGCCAATGAAGAAAACTCAAAATCAAGAGACAGGGAGTAAAACACCGGTGGAAGGAGTAGATGAAAGAAGAGGTCAAAACATGTAGCAATTTGATTAGAAACAGGAAATGGGGTGGTGGTGGAGGGAAGGAGGGATGGTGGTGAAGCTCCAAGGCAAGAGTCTTCACCATAGAGCTCTTCAGATGTTTTGGACTCCAGCTCCCATCAACCCCGGTCAAAAGGGCCAATAGTAAAACATGATAATTGTGATCCAGAACCTTTGGAGAGGAAGATATATAGGTAAGCTAAGAAAAGGAGTATGAGAAGTAAGGACACTCAGGACTAAGAAAGCAAGTGAAGAGGATTCTTTCAATACAATCATATGCGGACCTATTCAGAAGTCACTTCCACTTAATTCCATGGGACTTAGTAAGTTCAGAACTGAAGCTTTAGACTGCATTCCTATACAAATGCATATAGACACATCTACTGAATTCAGTGGGACTAACTTCTGAGAAGACAGTGGAAGGTGCCCTAAACCAAGTCAAATTCTTGGTCCATTCAGACCAGTAGTGCCAACACTGATTGACAACAGCTGCCCAGAGTTTCAGAAAGGAATTGTTCCAATCCTAGCAGCTGAGGACTGGCACTGGGATCTTGTGCATTCAAAAAGCAGGCAAAGGTTAGGAAAGCAGCTAGAATTATTGGGCCAGCTGACTGTAAAAATAGATACAAAAGGAATGTGGATAAATGGGCCAAGAATCTGGTAAAACCTGGCTATCCAGTTCATATAGCAACCTCAGAATGAGGGAGGGGATGACTTTTTTTTAACAACTGAGTAGGTAGCAAGATATGCTCATCATTCTGACTAGTATTCAGATCCCACAAAGCCTTCTCTATGGCACACATGACAAATGGAGGTTTTCCATCCCCTACATTGCTGCTGGGGCTTGTAGAAGGTGCAGTATCAGTACATGGGGAGGTTGTTTTTTTTTCTTTTTTTTCCAGCCCATGTGCAACAAGACAACTCATGAGTCACACCTCTGGACCTTTTCTCCCTCTCTTGTTCAAAATAGAGTGATCCCAGGAACACGCACCCACAGGCTTTCTCCTTGTTTCTAACTTTTTGATGCATAATATATATACAAATGCAACACACATACAAATACTTCTTGTGCTGAGTCTCCAAGTGGTTGGAGATAGATGAACAGCCATTAAAGCCACCCCATATACACAAAAGCAGATTTTTTTCCTTTTCCAACTGAGATGTGACTCCATAGCTAGAGTCCCAAGAAAGTATAGCAGTTCTCTGAGACTTCAGCCAGCACCTTGGGACTTTGTAACCCTAGGACCCATCAGACTTCCCCTGCCATCTTCTGTGTGTGTGTTTTTGTTTTTTTGTAAGCAGGAGTCTGAGGAAAGAATATAAAACACCAAGCTAAGTTCAAAAATCTCATAACTGGTCCCAGTACCAGTTATGCAAAACTGGGCTTGTTTATCTGAAATCCAAGGAAAGAGCTTAGCTTTGCAGAATGTAATCAGAGTGCAGAGTCAGGATAGAAAACTGCTTCCATGGATCTCCATAAGGTGATGATTGCATGCCTGTACTGAAATAGGGACAGCGGAGGATGGGGGAGGGGCTCCATGTGATCCAGAAGCCTTGGGTAGCACATGATGGGGAGGGGCAGTAGGGGCTCTCCATGGCAATGTGCCTGACAGGGATTCCCTTCTTGGCCTCTTAGGCCAGGTTCTTCTGGCTTTGAAAGCCAGAGACATTACATCAATTCTCCCCTCTCCTCTTTGCCCATGCCTCTGCTGCTCTCAGGATCCCTCCAAGGTGAAAACAGCACTGAGGGTGTTAATCTGCCCACCTGCTTATGTCCTGGCCCAGCTAAGCAGCAGGTTAATAGTGCCAGTCACCAAGAAGGAAACCAGGCGCCAAAGAAATCTTGCTCAGAACCAATTAGGAGCCCCTGGGCTATCTCGGAGGGGACTATGATTTGCAAAGGTTTGAGCAGTAAGTTCCCATGAGAAATGCATGCATGGAAGTTAAATAGGATACAGCTGGCAAAGGAGCTGCTGGCACCAGACTTGGCTGGCACCTTTCACCTAACAAAGAGGGGATCATTGGGACAATGCTATGTCTGGGAAGGCTGCACATACAGCCCCCTCTCCTGCAGCAGAGGAAAGTTAGTAGAAATAGAGTTTAGTTAATTGTTAATACATTGTAAAAATTTAATCCAGTTTGATTTTTGCTTAGAAGAAGAAAAAAATAACTATGACATTTATGTTAAAGCATCATTTAAGTTAAAATCCTGCACTAAAAGTCTTATCAGAATGAAGCTGAAAAATGTCATCCACGATTTTACTCTTCATTCCCTTGTCTTTTTGTTTTTTCTCCACATGGGTTTCAGATGTTTCTACAACTTCTGGAATTCCTCCAGATTTTATCAGTACAAAGAAAGGTCTGGTTTCGGGGACACGAATTATGTATGGAGTTTAGAAATCAGGTGGAAGAAAGTGAAGGAACAGTTACTGAGACTGCTAACCATAAAAGCCCTTAACACAGTTCATCTCACTGGAACTATTTTTGACTACGTGGATTGAACCTTGTAACCTGAACAGTGTAATTCCCCAATGCCAAGGGGCAAACAAAAAGCAAAAAATAAATGCTTTTTCAAAAATCTAAAAAAAAAGAAAAAAGACTTTGAGTAAAGAACCAGCTGAGAAATGTAAATTTCTTTTGACTCTCTGGTACAGTTTCACATGTAATTAATTAATAATATATTTAATAATTTAATTCTATAAGTAAGTTAATGTTGAATTCCAACTTTATTTAAAAAAATAATTTCCCCCATTATGTTAGAAAATTTCTAACACAGTTCATAATTCATTCTGAATAATTTGTTCTTATTACACACACACACACACACACACACACCTCTCAACCTCTTATCCCTTCCAGCAAATCAACTTGTCAGGTTCACTGTTGCCATGTTTGTAATAGAAATGTATAAAAAATATATGGCACTATTTTCCCTGTAATGACAACATATGAATTCATTTCTGGCTCTCAGGGTTAGCCCAAGACATTTTGCTGTCTGAGATAAAGGACATAACAGTCTTTCCCTGTTCCAAATACAGGAAGTTGACTCAACTGACAGATGAATCTTAGTTCATATCTGAGGTAACATCTATCAGCATATCTGAGGTGTCGGGCTATTTAGGGGGTCTAGGACAGGTTATGTGTCCAATGGGGGACACACACCCCAGCAATAACAACCAGAAGGCTGCCACTGCAAACCCCAGCATCTGCCACTTAAGGCAATTTCTACACTTTTAGAGATAGGGCCAGCAAATGCTGAGGTCTTCCAAACACAATGAATACAGTGCAGTGTCATTTTTCTTCACTGAATAGAATGTTATGTTCTGAAACAAGCTGTTTTCTGTCTGTTCATGTGAAGGAACTCATATAAATGTTACAAGATGGCTTACTGGAAGCATGCAAAGCAACTGAAAAAACAAATGCACTGTATTCAAGTAGTTCCTCAACAGATTGTGTGCAACATGACAACATGGAAAGGAGGACAGAAATAAAGCTTTAAATCACCAGTTAAAATCTCATGAAATGGCCAATACTGTGAAACATCTATATGATGCCATATAGTCAAAGTCCATATTAATCATGAGTAAAGGGTATCATCCCCCTAAGATTTACCCCTCTGAAAATTAATTTAAATCATAAGTTTAATTTTCAAAGGAAAACACTCTACTCAGAACAGATTAAAGGTTCTACATAATAAAATTCATTTGAGGGGTAGTGCTGGCCCTATCATTAGGCAGAGTGTGGTAGTTACCTCAGATGGTAAATGCTGGGAGGCAGTGCAAAAGGTACCACATGAGAGCATGATGTGCCACGCATCCTACCTACTAGTACAAGGGTGAACAATATCCTCTCATAACTGCTGGAAAAAGATTCAAATCTATTTGGCTTTTGTACATAGAAAAGGAGGTAGGGTGCCATATTGTTTTTTTACTTCAGCCTGCAAAGTATCTTAGGTTGGCCCTGAACTGAGGAAAGCAGGACCATGCTCATTAGCCTGGCATTCTCTGTCACATTCCTGTCAGTTAGCCCCATTATTCCCCACATGTGGGAGGTGAAACATCTGTAGTGAAGTGGAGTGTTATTTCACTTGTGGAGGCTCCCTAAACCGTTTAGAAGAACTGTCCTTCTGGGAGTATGATGTGGAGCAAAACAGGAACATGTCAGAGCATTCATAGCCAACAAGTGTGGGCTCTTTCACCCCCTTGTGGAATTCTAATGTCTGAACAGGACTTGATTGGAGGGCAATATGACATTCTACACACCAATTCTAGAGATATTGCATATTACCTTTTTGGACTATGACATGCTGAATTGGCCATGATGACTGGGAAGCCGGGAAAGTTGTGGTCCAAAAAAGTGAGTTGCATTAAGAAGTAGGAGTGGAGGGAATGCTTAAATCTTCTCCCTGTCACGGTATCAAAGAACTGCACAGCACTACACCACAATGACTCAAAATCTGCGTATATCACACAGATGATTGAGGCAATGGAAATGGTATCATGATTTTTGGCTACTGAAGAAGGGGTTTGAGGTTGCAGACTGAGACAAGGCAGAAGTATCTGTTCATAACCTTGAAATTCAGAGCATGGATTCCTGCAATTGTTTCCCTCACTGTTCCATGACTGCTCCCAGTTTCCTCTCAGTAAATAAGCATTTACAGCTAGAATAGGGAATGGGTCGAACATTAATCCCAAGGTTATTATTAGTACTATCAAAGCAAGTTAGTGCTGATCCTTCTCTTTTTCTGCACATATTTCAGCCTATAGATGATTGTTGTGTGAGTCCACCTTCCCTTCCCTTTTTGAAATGGGTTCAGGTTGCTGTTTTTAAAAATGCTAAGGACCTGACAGCACAGTTATGGGGTTATGGAAAATATATCCATATTCCATGCTGTTGCAGTTTTACAGACCATGTTTATTTTCTGAAATGTTCATTTAACATGGATGTCGATCTCCTAGGGCAGTTGTGTCTGAAATGATGTCCTCCAGATATGTTTGACTGTGCCCCCCCCCACATGCTGGACCACAGTCCCTAACTAATTGTGATGGTTGAGATGGTGGGCACTATAATCCAACATATCTGGAATTTCAAGAGTGTTGTTCTGAGGAAGCCTGTCCTAGAATTTGAAAAGATAGAGACAAGAATGATGAGGTTCTTTGCAAAACTTGCACTAATTTGACTTTTCAGTAGTAAATATGAATTGTTAATTGTTTGCTTTAAATTTTAAAACACTGAAATGATCTGTATTTCTTCTATTGTCCCTAACATTCACTAGTGCTCATGTGCAAAGCAAACTTAGCTAGAAAGCTTTCAAAAGGATAGCTGAAATTTAATCTATCTTGAAAATTAACATTATGAGAAATTGATGCCAATGTAGAGCCTTAATGGCCATTTTCAGGTAAGAACTTGCCCATATCTTATCATTCTTTAGCAAGGAGATATTTTGGGCCTCAGCTTTCCAGGCAGAGACAATGAGATGATTGGGAAACAAATAAAATAAGAGTTTTAGACAATGAAATCTGAAATATACCCTTTACATTTTACATACACCAAATTCTAAAATTGGCATCCTTTGATCCCCTCCTCCTCCCAAATTGTGAATTTCAGTGGAGAAATCCTGTTTGGTGATTATAGTGAGTGATGAGTATCATGCCTCATTAGCAAAATGATAATGATAATACCTCTATTTCTGTGAAATGAAGGCAGGGATGTGTTTGGATCAATATTAGAATGTTATCATATTCTAAAGCTTTTGAATGCTCTTATGCTACTATGATATTTTTTGAAGAAGAAGAAACAGAATACATTTTGAACCACCAAAATAGTTTTATGGCAACAGTGCTATGAAAATGGGAAAAAGACAAATTGAAAAGGGATCAAGTATGGTGCTCATTACTTACTGGCAATGATATATCTCTCTCATCCCGAAATTCAGGCAGGGTTTCCAGGCAGAAGATCACAATGGAGATAAGGATGACCAGCACAGAGATTATTGCAATGATACGGGCAGCCTGGGAAGTTTCTGGATGTTCAAAAAGCAGCCACACTTGCTTGAGGAATGCCCTTTCTGGCATGGGCTGCTCTTCCTCCTTAATGAACCCCTCATCATCACGGAACTTGGTGAGAGCTTCATCCCCCAGCTGGTAGAACTTGAGTTCCTCCAGGAAAACATCAATGGGGATATTGGCTGGCCGTCGGAGTCGCCCTCCAGACTGGTAATAATACAAGATGGAGTCAAAGCAGGGCCGGTTGCGGTCAAAGAAGTACTCATTGCGCAGGGGATCATAGTAGTGCAGGCGCCGCCGTGGGTCACCCAGGAGCGTGTCAGGGAACTGGCGCAAGGTCTTCACTTGAGTCTCAAAGCGTAGGCCTGAAACATTGATCACGACCCGCTCACAGCAGTCCTTACGAAGATGCCCCCTACAAGGGACAACAGGTTCGTCGTCCCCTGCTGGCAAAGGCAGTAGCTTCTCCATGGTAGGGCTGGCAGCTAAAGGGATCTCGGGACAAGGTAAAGAGCCATGATCCAAACTTCACTACAGTGCAGAGGCCTTGTCTCCCTCCAGAGAAGGAGGTCTGTCCTTGAATCCTCTGGAAAGCTACTCTGTGCTGTACACACTTTCCAATATCAGTTAACTAATGCTGTTATTTGTATCTCAGCTGACATGATCTCTCTTTTTGCCCTGCTACCCTACTAGCTCCACTTTCTTTCCTTTCACTAATTCACTCCCTACTTCAGTCATAGCTGACCTAGCTTCTAGCCTGTCTCCCTCCTCCTCCTCCTCCTCCTCCTCCTCCTTTTTTGCTCCTTATCCCTTCTCTACTTCACACCATCTCTTTTATTTCTTGGCATTAATGTGTTTTGCTAAAGCCGGTCTCCTGCTGTTGACACCCATGTACCATCGCCCTTCCTCTGTCCCCCTCCGCTCCACTGAAGGCAAGTTTGCTTTGATGTTTTCAACGGGGGTAGACCCCACAATCTAGCCCCCACTCCCTACCAACATCAACTGCCCTTCTCTATGTCCCCTTTCTGAGAACACCCCTGTCTTCCAGTGCCAGCGTCCAAGGTTTCTGCTGTAAACACTTTCCCCAGACCTAGAGGTATCAGGTTGCCCCAGGACGGTACAGACTCTTGGCCCCCTTGCCAACATCCCAGCACCACCCCCATCCCCATGCCTAAAAGCAATCCCAGCAGTACTCTGATCAGAGGCAGGGAGAGCTAAAAATAGCTTGAATGGTGGTGACATAGGGGCAGGCAGAGTGCCTGGGGCAGGGAATGGGTGGGGGTGCGATAGGCAGGGCACCTTCAGGATGGTAGAAAGGACTGCCAGCAGGAACTCTTTTGCTCTCTAGAAAGAAAGTGGTGCTTGAGCCAGGGCACCTGGGTCTCTGAGAAGACAGGGTGGGGTTGCCTCCTGAGTTACATGAGGAGTCGTTCAGACTGAGAGGAAGGGCTCAAGGGCCATACTGAGCCCTGGATTAGAGGCAAGGAGACACCACATTAGGCCACATTTAGGGCCCCAGACTTCTCTAACACCTAATTAGTTCTTTCTTAGCTGTCAATATTCACACTCAAAGATGGGCACGGAAAAGGCAGACACATAGTTCCCCAAATTAAGCAGAGCTTTGGAAAAGTTAATTTCTTAGACTACGGTCTTCCAGAATGTTCCAGCCAGCATGATTATTATAGTGATTAGGGGATTCTGGTTGAAAATGCAACTTTTTCAAGCTCTACTATTAAGATTAAATATCTCATTTTCTTAATGCTCTTCCTTTATTGCCTGTCCTCAGTGCTGTGTCTGTTCTTCATGGTCCCTTTTTTCAGTCAGTGGTACAGTACTTACTCAACTTTAATCCTCTTCTATTGTTTTTCCTAGCCCCCCTCCATGTTTTTGGCCCTTGTGGCCCCTTGTGTGAGGGTTTGCACTTAAATGTTACCCTAAACAAAGGAAATGTATCAGCACAATGGATGCCATGCTAGTTTGCATAAAATGTTCATATCCTAACTGTTGTTGGCTGATACAAATTTGGAAATAGGTACTGTAATATAAATAGAAATGCTGAACATCTTACCATTAGTGGGGAAGATTGCAACCAGGTGCTCTGCTCATTACGCTGTCCTGGTTACTGTTCGTGAGCAAATTCAAGGTTCTCTCATTTTATGATTCTTTATCTTTAAACTAGACTTGAACTGGACAGCTGGCAAACAGGATGCTGGCAAACAAAGGATGCTTTTATACAGAGGACTGACCTCTGTAAAGTAGGACACAGGACCACTCTACACACAATCTTCTCTTTTGATAGTTAACTGGCTTTCACTTGAAGAACTGATTGAAATGTGTTCATCTTCACATGCTCGTCTACTTCATTTCTCTGATAATTTCTCTTCCTATTGTTAGGTTCTTAACTGGTTAATATAGCTGATATATAGGTTTTACTTTAATCTGTATCGTGTTGCCTTTTTGCTTCTCATACATCAGTTACAAAGCTGACCCTCCTCCCTCTAAGGTGCTCCTCTCCTTTTAGCTCTTGATGGAGTTTTATTTCTTTGCTTCATTAGCTTTTTTTTTCTCTTTTCAAAATGCTCCAATTTGGGGGATGCTCAGCTTTGGGCAAGAGGAAAGAGCTCTGTGCAAATTTATAGCTCACATAGTAGAGCATCAGCTTGCTACAATTTGAAAAGCCTCATTGATTTGTTGCAGCAACTTGCAACAGCTTGCAACACCTTCTGTCCTAGCTGTTGCAATGCCAGGGCTCACCCTCTGCTCTGCCTCCACTTTCTCGCTAGAAGCAAATAGGCTAGTGAGCCAGCATGGTGCAGTAAACTTTTGACTACGACTCTGGAGACGAGGGTTCAGTCCCCTTCTCAGCCATGGAAACCCACTGGATGACCTTGGGTGTGTCATACACACCCCATGATAGGGTCGCTTTAGGGTAGCCATAAGTTGGAAATGACTTGGAGGCACACAACAACAATCCCCTCATTTCACTTTCACCTGGGCACAGCCCCTGTAATTGAGATTTCTGTCTCAATTTCCAAACAGGATACTAGTTCCTTGCTCGCTTGCTCGCTCTCTTTCTTTCTCTCTCTCTTTCTCTCTGTGGTGCATATACATGTTTGTGTGTGCATGTGCATGTGAGTTTATCCCTAATGCTTAGGTTTTGGCCCAGAAACCTCAGGGCCTGAGACAATCCTAAACAGGCAACTGTAAATGGCAGCACCATCTGTTGCCTGACACAACGGTCTTATTCTGCTTAAATGTACAGCTAGGCAGAGATGGTAAAGTTATTTAAAAAAAACATAGTAAGGTGCAACTCATTCCACAAAACTGTTAGTATTGGTATCTATACAATGTTCAAAAAGTATTTCTTTATTCTTCTGTTCTCTCGGCAAGTAACTAAATGTATTACTTTAGTTACTTTTTAGAAACCATTGTAATGCTACAAACTTCTAGCATTGTGGTACAAGACACACTCTCTTCCCACCCACCTCAGCATTGCCACATTACCCACAACTAAGATTAAGAAAGAAGCATAAAGCACAGCAAAAGCCAGGACTGCAATGCAAGCCCCACCAGCCAGCCACTTCTGCCTTGTGAAGGAGCCCTGATGCCTCAAAAGAATCCATGGTGTGTTGAATATGGTGATCATACTTTTTTATGTTAAATATGGTTTGGGAATGCTTAAAGTTATTCATGGTTTTTCCACTTTCAAGCGGGTCCTGTGCCCCTAACCCTAACGAATGTGGAGGGATGACTGTACAATCTTATGTGTGCCTCTATGTGCTTTCAAGTTGCCTGTCGACTTATGGCAGCCCCATGAATTTCACACAGAAGCTGGGAGCCCTTCAATTGATTCTGTTGAGACCTTGATGTCTATCCTAAAGTCATGTCCTCATGACACCAAATCAGACAATCCTTTCTCTGTGGCAGATTGCTGACCATTCATAGCCCCTTGCTTTGATGTTATGTGATTCTTTGTTAACCATGTTGCCCAGTTTAAAAAAAAATCAGGAAAGCAAAATGAAAATGACATATGAACCTAAAGCAGAATGCATATTTCTTGTAGAGTTTTTGGGAACGGGTTCTTAGAAGCATGACCAGTTCATATGGCTCTGCGCCCAGATCTTTCAGGCCTTAGTAGGCACCGGGAACAAATCCTAAATAAGGGTACCAATGCCCTGTGTTACAGCACATTGCAAGAGGAGATAGAGGTGTGCAAACTGTCTTTAAGGAAAATATATCAACGGTTACTGCTCTTCTCTCAGTCCTTCACAAACCAATGCCCTCCAGATGTGCTGGACTAGAACTGCCCTTTTTTCGCCAGCTAGCATAGCCAATTGGTTTGGGGAAGGCTCTTTCTGACAGAAGATCCTGATAAGCATCCAAGGAAGCCCAGACTTTCCCGTGCTACTCCCAGCCAAAGAAAAAATAGCTAGGAATTAATCTATTGTGTACTTTATAATAGTTACTCGAGCACTCTATTTGTTCATTTATTATCTTGAGAAAAACTGGGATGTATTACAGGAGGTAGAAGAAATGATACATGAGATTAAAATTTGTAATCAGAATTGTTGTGAAGAGAAAGGCCTAAAGAGGAAGCCTTGATAACAGACATGTGTACTATACCACCACCCAACTATTCTAATTCAGCACGGCCGGCCCAATTATTCCTCTGTTGTCCCATTTTTTATCTGTTTTTCAAATGTACTATTTTTCTTGTCTTCCCACTTTTCCCCTTTGTCCTCAGCTTAGTCCAGTTGCTGCAGATTGAGTTCAAAATACAAAAGTAGTTGTAGTGGGGAGAGGAGTGGGCAGAATTTTGTCCTTCCCTGTAGATTCAGACAAAAGCAAACTGCTGCAGCCTCTCCTATCTTTTGTGTTCCTTCTCATGAATAAATTTTGCCATCTTGACTACACTGACACTGCTTGGCTACATGTGTCCTGGTTTTCATCTGTGAAATGTTGTATCTTAATACAAACTAGCACAACCAAATACATATATGTTAATATTTTCAACCTGAAATTATTTAATTTAATAGTTTAATTAAACAAATCAATGTCAATAAGTTTTTGTCTTATCATGTGCTTTCATCTCACTGTCTTTACATTCTGGAAAAACAGGAGTAGGGTTAAATCTTATTCTCATTCTCCTTTATCTCAGAAAGTAAAAGGATTAGAAATGTATGTTTGTGGCCATGCACACATGTGTGCATGGTGTAATCATTAAAATGTTGGACTGGGACTCAAAGGATTTAGGTTCTAGCCCATGAAAATCCCTAAGCACCTCTCCTTATCCTTGGCACTAAAACAGAAGACTGAATAACAATTTATTGCTCTTTCATGACATTCCAGATCTATTGCTCAAAGAGGCTTCAGAGAAGAACAGCCCTGCCCTCACAGTGTTACTGCATAGGTTTAAATTGTAAAGTATACTATATTAAGCTTTAAGATCTTTAACCACTTATAAGAAAACCTTGAGCCAGCTCAAGGTGAAATTAGAAAGCCAAGTTGTCTTGCAAAGAAGTGTCACCATTTAAATTGCTAGCATGATATAGGAACTTGTCAAAGAAAGGGAAAGAAGTACCCAGCCTCTGTTTTTTTTTCTTGTTCTCTGACTTGCTCTAAGCTGAACTGTCACAAACAACAATAAAATCCTAAAGGTGTCATTAGCACTAGGTTAGACTTGCCAGTGCAAAGTGGTAATTTATCCTATTGCTCTAAGAGAGGCTATGACTCCATGACTCCTCTTCATCTCAAAAAAACAAACAAACAAAAAACTGAGGGGTGCATTTCCTCTCATTCCCCCTCCAATGCACCAGTGGCACTGTGCATGGATAGTGTGCCACAGCTTTCAGTTCCTTCAGGTCATTTGTACCTTTCTCACCATCACCTCCACACTGCAGGAAAGTCTTTCCAATACAATCACACACAATTGCAACCCAATTCCATTTTTTTTTTTTTGGCAAATTTTTACAAACCTGCAAAAGCAACATTTGCATATCAGCAAACTCCATCACTCAAAAAAAAACCCCCAAAAGGAATCCTGATGCAGCAATACCTACATTCACATCAAAACAGCTGTTTCACATTGTCTTTATTGATGTATGCATGTGTATTATTGATGTGTAGCAGTAGGTGGTAGATGTCAAAGACACGGGAAAACAAAAGCTGTGGTAAAGTGCATTTATTTCAGTTATTCTAATAATTTCAGAAATATTCTTCATTAAACCAGAATTCAGAAATAGAATGAAGGCTAGAGTGGTTCCATATAACAATCAAACTAAAAATGGGGGAAACCCATACATCCCTAGATTTCTGTGCCTTTCACAATTTGCTTTTCCCACCATGAGAAATCTTCACCTGCTGAAAGGCACTGGAGCCATGTGAGTGGAAATATCCACGGTCATCTGCAGACCTTTCATGCTACACAGTATTATAATTCAATTTTAATTGTGATTCCATTCTGTAGAATTCTGTGATTCGCAGTTTAGGGAGGAGCACTCAGAATTCTCAGCTGGAGAGCTCTAGTCACTCACCAGACTGCAAACCCCATGATTCCATAGGATGCAGCTATATTTGTAGAGTATGAAAGGGCCCATGGACTCAGCACTATATCTGGAAGTGAAGGTTGCATTTGATGGCTAGGAGTACATTTTAACCAGGTTAATGCAACACTTTATCTGAAGAAAGCAGACATTGCCTCAGCTAGAGATGAACTATACACTCATCATTTCTATCAGGCATGCTGGCTGGTGCTGATTAGAGTTGTAGACCAACAACATCTGGAGGGCCACCAATTCTCTATCACCATAGACTGATTGATCAGCCAGTCATTGGACCTTTCCAATGCTGTGTGCTTTTTCTCATGCCCAACATGGTAGGCCTTCCTGGTGCTGCTGCTTTTGCTTCTTGATATAACTTATGGAATGATAGAGAGCAGTTTACTAACTACATTTGTTGTGATTGTGAGCTAACCTGCCATCACTAGCGCTCACCTCCAGATTCTTTTGGACTGCATCATATACACTGCATCCTTGTCTTCTGAAGGGAGTTCAGACTGTGGTTGTTATGTACTATCAGTCCTTAACACTCCTGCAATGTACTCATTGTTGGCATATTGCTCTGCCAACACTTACCTGTTTGTGTAGGTGGGAGGTTGCTAGAAACCATTGTTTAACTCCAATTTGTTTCTTCAACTGGCTGTTCTTCTCTAAAAAGCAAAGAGAACAGATTTATTAATAACCCTTGGAGTCTAGAAAAGTATATTACAACTCTGAATACTACTATTTTCCTCTCTACCCAAGCAAATTTTCTTTGGATGGCTGTTTCTAAAACATTCACTGTCTGACACTGCCATCTGCTGCTAAGCAATTCAGTTAAAGAATATCTGTAGGCTGTTCTGGGGTGCTACAGGCTAGTCTAAACTGGAAGACAAGCCTATGGTACTTTCCTTTTGGCCCTACCTTTTGGGTCAGGAGTGGGCAACTCTGAACTTCCAGATCCTGTTAGACTGCAGGTCCCAGCAGCCCTGGCCAGCATAGCCAGTGGTGAGGGATCATGAGTGTTGCAGCCCACTGTTGCCCACCTATTTGGGATATTTGCAAGGTGTCTACTGTCTTCTTGTCCCATTGTAAGGTGATCTGTTACTTATCACTTGGGGCTCCCACCTCCTTTTCATAACCTGGATTTTTGCATGCATGTGTATCCCCATTTGGTAGACATACAAAGTTAGTGTCTTGTGTAGTCATTGCAATGTTGATTATGTATAGTTTAGGGAGTTTGTGAGCTACATTTTCTGTTCACAGTGCTATAATGGAATGAGGAAGGTTACTTACCTTGGCACAATGGATAGGATAGCAACACGCCTGCCCCTGAGAACCTCCGGCATGAAGATGCCCGCCTCCCACACCCTTAAGCAATTGCTTGCAACATCTTCTGATTGTTTGAAAGCACTTTTCAGTGGCAAGCACACTATTCTCAGAACTCACAAAGCTGTTCTAAATAATCATATTTAGGAGTAAGTTGGTGAAAGGGCTGCTGGAAGTCTTCATGAAAGTGTTATTATTAATGAGGACAGCAAGCTTCAGTCAGTAAAATGCATTTCAAAGTTAATCAATGATGTTCAGTGTGGTTTTCTCTCAAACGATTATCTGGTAGTTTGTACACAAGATCCAGCATGGTGTAGTGGTTTGAGCGTTTGACTACGGACCCTAGAGACCAGGGTTTGAGTCCCCACTCAGCCATGAAAACCCGCTGGGTGACTGTGGGCACGTCACACACTCTCAAACCCAGGAAACCTTGTGATAGGTTTGCCTTAGGGTTGCCATAAGTCAAAAACAATTTGAAAAAAACATAAAGTTTGTACACATTGCCTTCACGATGGCTGGCTTACGGTGTAACTGCATTTGAGACTACAGCATAAAAGCTTTAAACTATCCCTACGCCGTGTATCTTTAAGGGGGCTGAGAATGGCAAACCGTTTGCTCTTCAGTCCCTATTGCGGACACCATCTCCTTTTTCCTGGCAGTAAATCTGACCAAAAAAAGACATAGATACTCCTCGCCGGTGCTGTAGTTAAACATTTACGGAAAATCTGCTGTTCAAGCTGAAATCACTTTGGCTTTCCTTTCAGTCAAAGTTGCCAAGAAAGTGCCAGGACACCATAAATCAGCCATCATGAAGCCAAGGTGTACAAACTACTATAATCAAGTGGTAAAGTCCTAGCCGGCCTCTACCATATCAGGATGAAAGTGGAAGGAGAATATGCACGTTTGAACGTGCTAGAGGGTTTTTTTCTTTTTAAAAACCTCTCCACACACACATTCAGCTGATGGTATCAGGAAAAAGACTTCAAGGCTTTCAAGTGAGCAGGCAATGTTGTTCTAGCAGAAAAGCCATTCAAAACTCTCACATTATTATCTTTACAAAAAAAAATAATAATCCCGTCCTTCACTGACTTCTCGCGGAGAACCATCTTCCCCTCACCTCCAATTCTCCCAAACGAAAGCTCTCGCGGAGGAATCAATCACAGAACAGGAAAATGAGTCCCGCCGCGTAAGAATGTAGACTCGCTAACGAAGTTCCGGCTGAGCATGCGCAAAGAGATCGCCGAGTAGGCCCAGCCTGAGGCGGCGGGAGGTACCGAGCAGAGGAAGAACGGTGAGGCCTGGTACCCTCGTGAGGGACAGTGGGGTGTGTGGGGTGCGCGTTTGGTTGAGGGGGGTTCCGTTGTGTTTCTGTGAAGGGAAAAAGATAGGTTTCCCCCCTCTTTTTCGCACCTCGTGTCTTTGGGCCAGAGGGAGGGGCTTGGAAATAGCAGGCGAGGGGGGCATTGATGTGCCCAGAGGTTGAAAGCAGTGATTTGGGTTGAGGGAGGCCTGCAAGAAGCGGGGAAGGAAGTTGACCGCAGGAAAAGGAGCGGGAGAGAAAAAAGTCAGAGATTGCAGGTAAAAGCTCCTACGGGGTGCGTGAGAAGCACGAGAGGCTGCTGGGATACCAATATAACGTCAGTTACATGCAGTGTTTTCTTACAGCAACCTTGCAAGGTAGGCGTCGCTGTATCACGAACTTCCATATGGCAGATGGGGGTCTGAAACTGAATAACGGAGCGAGCGTGCGTGGTTTGCCTTCCCCGACCTATTGCAACCTCGTCCTACCTTTGCGGCTGAATGAGGGGCCGAATCCTGAGGTGACAGAATGGACTGTACCATTTCAGACTGCCAAGGTGGGCAGGCTGAGAGAATCATAGAATCATAGAAATTCAGAGTTGGAAGAGACCACACAGGCCATCCAGTCCAACCCCCTGCCATGCAGGAACACCCTCAAAGCAATCCCGACAGATGGCCATCAAGCCTCTGCTTAAAAACCTCCAAGGAAGGAGACTCCACTACACTCCGAGGCAGCAGATTCCACTGCCGGACAGCCCTGACTGTCAGGAAGTTCTTCCTGAGGTTCAGGTGGAATCTCCTTTCCTGCAGCTTGAATCCATTGCTCCTTGTCCTGGTCTCTGGAGCAGCAGAAAACAAGCCTTCTCCCTCCTCTACGTGGCATCCCTTCAAATATTTAAACATGGCTATCATGTCCCCTCTTAACCTCCTCTTCTGCAGACTAAACATACCCAGCTCTCTAAATCGTATTTTTGATGCTGTGGAAAAGGGAAAGGGGGAGCCAAGCTAGCGCTGTAGACTGTAGAACTGGGATCCCGTTCTTTGTTAGGGTTTGCGCTTTCTGTAGTTCTTGTCCTGCAAGTAATTTTGTACGTCAGGAAAAGTAGGAAATTCAATGGTTCACCGCCCACCACCTGAAATGGTACAGTTCTGTCAGCACCTCAGAGTTCTGTCACCTGCTGCATGTATAGTTGAAGCCTCTGCTCCTGTGTGGTTGTATAGCTGGGCTGGGATTTGGGAGGTCCAGGATCAAGGCCCCATTGAACCATGAAACTCACTGGGTGAACTTAGATTAGCCACTTGCTTTCTCTCACTTTCTTTGCCTGACCCGTCTCATAGATTTGTTGTAAATATAAAGTGGAGAAGAGGAGAGCTATACAAGCTGTCTTCAGCTCATTAAAGGAAAGGCAAGACGTAAATGTAACGATTAAATAGCAGAGGTAGAATTCACACTGGGGAATTCTTAGTTCAAAGTTCAGGATTTTACAACATGACTGTTATCTGTTCAGCAGAGAGGGAAAGAGATTTCTCTGGACTCCACATTATTTACAAAGGTAACATTTTTGCATCACCTTAGCCTTGCTGTGAGAAAGTAATGTATCTTGCCTCAATTATTTGCATGTGCCCACAGTATAGTGTGTATCTTACTGGGGGAAAGTGTAAATTAGGTAAGTTGTGCAAATAAAATAAATAAATCTGGAGCTTAAGAAAGCACATTTTAAAATGTGCACAGATTTCATTGTGGGCAGAAAACACAGTATCACAAACCTATACAAAACAAGGACAAAAAAGACAATGCAGATGGAGAAATTCAACAAAATCTTGGAGAAATTCAACAAAATCACTGCTTGCTGTACACCTACTGCTCAGAAGTAGTTGCTGGAAGTTTAGTTTTACTGCACTGTACCAGCTACTAGAATGATTTAGTATAGGCAGAACCAGGTATGGAGAAAAAGAAAGGTGAGTCATATTTTAAAGGAGCTAGATATAATAGATTGAATATAATGAGATTGATTTCTGAGTAACATGCAACAGATTGCACTTTTAAATCCAGTGCCTACCCTGCTGTGGCTGGAACTGACTTTTTGACCTAAAAAGTGCTTATAATCTATCTGGCTTTGCAAGCTAAGAGTGTGGGTTAGGAAGAGTTTTTTTTCCTTGCACTGTTCTCCATTATCTATCTATTGTTTTTCTTATGTAGGAGATTTCCCAACATGACACAGTTCCTACCCCCAAATTTGTTGGCACTATTTGCCCCCCGTGATCCTATACCCTACCTACCTCCTTTGGAGAAACTACCCCATGAGAAGCACCACAATCAACCCTACAGTGGCATTGCTCCCTACATACGTGAATTTGAGGTAGGTACTTCAGTTTGGGCCTGGCTCTCTAGGGTTGCATAATCTGCTCAGACATTCCTTAGTGTCTGTGCTTGCTGAATCAGCTGCTTTTTCAGTGCTTTGCCTGTATTTTTCAGTAACTGTTGATGGTCATTTATTAAAAAGGAACTTTCTTTTCAGGATCCACGTGATGCTCCTCCACCAACTCGTGCAGAGACACGAGAGGAACGCATGGAACGAAAGGTATGTATAGTGCACAGTCGTGTGTGGATTACAGCACTGTTAGCTCTGATCTAAAACCCCTAGATTGTTTTTGAGAATACTATGGATTATATCCTTGGTTATGTGATAGTAGCTTTTAAAAAAGAAAAGCTGAGGTAGATGCTTCTTGTAGGGTTCAAGAAGATGGATATCTATAGGTCAGAGTACATGCTTTTTTTATTTTTTTGATATCCAGAGGAGGAATTGATGCAAATCTTTAAGTGCTTCCCTTTCTTTTCTGTGAGGGAGTAGAAAGCCTTGCTTCTAGTTTCTCTTCTAGTATGGTAAGAGCAATCTTTATCAGAATACCTCAGGGAGTAGGTGCAGAGAGGGCTCTCTATTCCTGCCATCAGTCGTCCTGATACAGATCATTCTTCCCTTGCTGCTTTCAACAGTACAGAGAGAGAACTCTTTGTGAAAGTGATTGAGTGTGATTTGGTGGGGATGTGGTCAGGGGACCTGTGCGGAACCACAGTTTAAATCCTGGGGAGCGGCAGCTGTTCCCCTCTGCTTCGGTGTAAAAAGAAGGTAAACATTACTGACTTTTCTCTGGCCCCTTTGTTTACAGAGGCGAGAGAAGATTGAACGCCGACAGCAAGAGGTTGAGAGTGAGCTGAAGATGTGTAAGTTATGGGGAATGACAAGTCATGGGAAGGAATGATTAATCACATATTTTCTTTATTTACCCTTGTTTTAATGTCTGCTACCTTATTTTTCTAATCAGGGGACCCTCATAATGATCCCAATGCTCAAGGAGATGCCTTCAAAACACTTTTTGTGGCTAGAGTTGTAAGTAACCGTCATCCCTTTTTATTCTTGCCAATGCTTTATTGAAGCTATGCTACTATTCATCTTACCTTTAATAAAATACAAATGGAAACAAACAGCTTCTTCAGTGGTTCCAGGAGGGCTGATGTGTTCATTTTTTTCCTCCTCTGGTATAATCTCTGCTTTCTCATATGGATTCCACTTTATCTTGCAGAACTATGACACAACAGAATCCAAGCTGAGGCGGGAATTTGAAGTCTATGGGCCTATCAAAAGGGTAAGTAGAGATATTTGTTTGGACCAAACATCCAGACAATAGCTATTTTTCCTGTTTTTTTCTGAGTTTCTTGAATGCAGTCCTTTACACATTCCAGGGCAATAGATTTTGCATGCTAGCATTGTGCTGAAGGGGAAAGTGTGCCTGATGCTCTTTAATCCTCTTTCCTGTTTAATTTCACTGAGAACTCACTACTATATTTAGACTATACCTAGACTATATCCCATCCCTGTTTAGCTTTTCTAAGGACCTGTCCATACTACACTGTTATAGTGCAGTCAATCCACTTTCAACATCCTATGGAATCCTGGGGTTTGCAGTTTAGGGAGGGGCATCTAGAATTCTCAGCCAGGAAGCTCTTTGGCCTCAGTAAACTACAAAGCTCAGAATTCCACAGGATGTTGAAAGTGGAGTAATAGCACTGTAACGGTGTAGTGTGGAGAGGCCCCAAGAGAAGGAATAGTGGTTTCCTTTTCTTTCATATATGGTGGTTTTCTATTTTCTATTTTTCATTTAAATATTCCTTATTAGAAGTACTGCACATGTTCAGGTACTTCATTCTAGTTCTATACAGTTACTTGTAAAGATCTCTTAAAGTACAAAATCTCTTAAAACTTCCACTTTCCCACTACCTTCCCTCACTCACTCATTTTTTTTGTACACTCATTGCATTGATACTGCTGAAGGAGGCAGTGAGGGCAGAAGCACTCACGTTTGTTTCAGTGGGTAGGGGGAATCTACTTCACCTTCAAACTCGTTGCACAACATTTCTTTCTCTTGTAAGAGTTTGTAAATCCAAGAGAGAGATTTCTTCAGATTTTCACTTCCAGTATACTGTTATTAGGCTTCCTTCATAGGAAGTGGTAGGGACGCAGTCTTCCTGTATCACTGAGGCATTCTTTTATGAAAATATCTCTCTAGATATATCATAATAAGTAAGCCTAGTCAAGGAACTGGAAGGTGGGAGAAGACACTACTTACTGTGTTTGCGCAGGTGGTCTGTAAGTGATGGGAAGCACTGAGACAGTGCTAGCTTTGGACTCAAAGGAAGCACACTTCTCACCTGAGGCATATGGAATTTAAGATGGCCGTATCTTATTAACTGTCTCCACCACTGCCAATCCTTTTTTAGATTTACATGGTGTACAATAAACACTCCGGCAAGCCACGTGGCTACGCCTTCATTGAATATGAACATGAACGTGACATGCACTGTAAGTACAATCTGTTTCTGGGAAGTTTTTATGTCTAGTTTATGTGTTTTAAATTAAATTCTTATTATAAGAGCATGTGTCTTGTAAAAAGCTCCTTAACTTTTTAAAGCCCTGAGCTATTCAAGGGCTTAGGCTCCCCCTCGCAGGTAAGTACAGAGTAGGGGGAGCCTGGCTTGGTTTGATGGGCACCCAAGTTCCGTTAATCTGGCCCTGATTAATTTCCAAAGGGACTCTTCCAGTCACAGAAATGGAATCCAGAGGGGACACTCCTACCCCCTTCTGTCTGCAAATTTTGTAATTCAAGTCAGATTTGGTGTTGGGGTTCTTAGTTCACTAGACAGGATTCACTTTTGGGGAGTGCCACTTCTTTGTCTTACTGTAAAAGAGTAAATTAACGTAGCTAGGGTGCCACAACTGTAAAATGTGTGCTGAAAACAGGCAACAGTTCAACCTCTGTACCCCTACCCGTAATTACCTTCTGTTTGGGAGGGTGAAACTCTATAGGCTGAGGGCGGGAAACTATATTGTTTGGGTGGCTAGAACTGCTGCTTGCTTCATGGGACATAACAGTCATTATAAGGGCTGCCCCCACACTCTGAACTGTTGCCCATCTCCTTTCTGTTAATTTGTTTTAAGTGGGAGAAAGAATGCTGTGAAGAAGTTCTTCTTCTAAAGCAATTGTAACTTTGACCTGAAGCTGTGTTTTGAAAAGATGCTGTTGTTGAGAGGCGTGTTGTGAGCGGGGTGTATTAATTCTGTGTTCTTATTGTCACTGCAGCCACCTTTCTGATGGCTATTGCCACTGCTGGCTTGCAGCTGATCCTTATGCTTCCCCTTTACAACATCTCATTGTATGGTTGGTATAAGGGTTTGTATAATTGGTAAGAAACCTCAGTACCCAACACTCTTCTATACACAAGCCAGGTCAAAGACAGATGCTAGGAAACGTGGTTTAGTTAGAGATGGAGGGAAGGATGGGTGGGGGGAATCTATTTCTCTTCTGACTTCTATGCTGCTCTAATGATGTATGGAAGGGGAAAGAGAAATATGTCGTTTATTCCATATTGTTGGCCCTATATCTTGCAGTGTGAATTTAATGGGGAGGGAGGGAGGAATAGGTCAGCCCTCTCCAGTAGGGCTCAAATATCCTGAGTGAACCCTCCCTCTCCAAGCCACACATGTGCCATTTATCGTTTCTGCAATCTGTGGGGCCAGATTAGGGACTGTCAGGTGATGCAGACAGAAAAAAAGATGATAATACTTTTTCCCTTTCTGCCCCAAATGAAATTAAAGTAACTACTAAAGTACTACTTCAGGTCAGCTAGAATAAAGTTAATGTTAGATGTTTACTATTAACACAAATTCAAATACATCACAATATTAGGGGTCATCTGCTTAAAATTCTGTGAGAACACAGATTTTCAATTAGTAACACATAAAATGCTCATTGAATTGCTTAGCATCAGATGTTATCACTCATGCCTAATCTGAAACTCCTAGAATACTCTTGGAAACATAGATTAGAGTTGTTACTGGCCTGGGCTGGTGCTCTTTGGAAATGCAGGGGAGAAACCCTAGAATAACCCATTTCAACTTCCCCAGCTTCCATAAGAACAAGTTGCTTGAAGCATATTAAGATCTTAAAGCAATTTAAAATAGCCAGCATGGTGTAGTGGTTTGAGCATTGGGACTATGACCTTGGAGACAAGGGTTCGAATCCCTGCTCAGCCATGGAAACCCAGTGGGTGACCTTGGGCAAGTCACACTCTCAGCCTCAGAGGAAAGCAATCTCTTCCCGCTGGGGCTTAACCACTTGGTTAGCTAATGGGACATCAAACAATTCTTTGAATAAATCTTGGCAAGAAAACCCCATGATAGGTTTGCCTTAGTTTCATAACTTAGAAATGAGTAGCTGTTCCTGGTCATTTGTGGCCAGTAACAGTTGCCTTAAATGTGTCTCCAGTACAGAAGGAATAGAACCATTCACACATTTGCTATAGAGCTCACTTGTGCTGTGCTTTTAGTTGTAACTGTATTCACTGAATACATGCCTTTATAATCTGCCCTTCTGGTTTCAGAGATAGGCTGGTTTCTAGATTATTAAAGATTTGTTCATATATCCACCATATCTCTGGCATCCTGAAAACAAAGTGGTATTCTGGAGACTTTGCAGTTGAACGTCTCCTTGCTATTCTTGGAACACACAGCTGGACTAATTTTACAGGGGTGGTAGTGGAAAAATTGGCAGCAGCTTTTGTTAAAGGGAGAATGGTATGGGTTAATGTAAGGATTGAACCAGCCATCCTTTCAGGAATTGCTTGCCTAGCTGTGTTAAGGAAAGTCAAATCTACACCAAAAATGGCCTATCAGCCTGTCTTCCCTGTAACAGTGAAAAAAAAGTTGTGGTTTAAGGAGTGGAGCATCCCTACTCATTATTGGGATAGCTGAGTCAAGGACAACAAATAGAAACACAGATTCCATTTTGCCTTTTGGTGTCTGTACCAGGAAGTTCTTTATCTCTAGGTACAGAACTGTGTTGGTTGAAAATATTTTACCAGGAGCAGTTGCACTCTCATCTCTAATCAGACTTGAGGACAAGTGTTCTTTGGTAAATACCCCTAAAACTGCACAAGCCCTGAGTGGCTGATGTGTGTTTCTTAGGAGGGAGTGCATACTTTTGTCTGCTCTTGGACTTTCTCTTGGTAGGAAGCAGGACTGAGGATATTTGAGCTCTGCTTTTAGTTAGGAAGCTGATGGGAAATTTGGGTAATTAACTGGACTTGGGGCACATAGCTTAGGTAGATGGAGTGTTCTGGTTACCCCGGCAGTTTTGCCAAGGCCATAATGGACCTTCAAGTGGAACACGATTGGGATGTCTGTCTCAGCAGAGGTTCTAAATCGTCGGTCCCTAATGTGGGTTTTAAAATACACACAGGCAACCATACCACTGTTGCTGGGTTCCTAGTTACTGTTAGAGAGAACAATTCAGATACATCACACATTCTTTGCTGTTCTTTCTTGTTGTCTTCTTTTCTGTCTGGCTCCTTTAGCTTAGTTCTTTCAATTGCCTAGTATTTGGAGCTGTAAACCCTGCCTGATGCAGGCTGTAGCTAGGAATGTTAAGAGGGAGGGTTGTGACAGTTTAGAATTTTGCTACCCTTTATAGGTAGTGAGAAGGACACATTGTATCAGAGGACTTAACACATTGGAGTTCAGATGGAGCCATTCTGAAACTGTTTTTATTTAGCTTGTCTTCTATTGCAAGACAAGATCTGGAGTGCCATCTAGCCTTCTGTTGGTGCTTTTGACAAATTGTGAAGGCTGATGAGCAGCTCCTCTTCACCTTGGCTTTGCTGTGGGGCATTGTTGGTTGGATTGCAAGCTAATCTAAAAAAACAAACAAAAAAACCCTTTGCCCTTAAAGATTAAGCATTGACGTCTGAATCCAAGGGAAATAGTGATGCGTCCTGTCCTTGGATTTTCTTTTTTGGTAGCATATATGAAAGAGCAGAGCAATCTGTGAGTTTAGTATTGGAGCTATGAGCAGCCTTATGTGGGCATGACGAGCTTTCACTTTTGGCTCCTTGAGGGACTTGGTAATCGATAAAGTCCTTCCTTGGTCTTGTAATTTTGTGACCCAGACCAGATTGGTCAATGGATGTTATTTACAAAGAGACACACATTCATTTTTTATATAGCTGTCCTGCTATATTCCTGCATATTTATCTGTTCTCATAAATGTACCCACCCAATAAAAACCTATAACAGAGGTACGGTCAATGGAAATGAGACAGTTTTCCCTCAATGTTTCTACCTCTTGTTAATTAAGTGTAAGAATATGGAAAGAATTTTAGGAATATCTCATGAGATTTTGGAATTTTAAAAAGAAATGCATCATCTCATCCATTGGAAGTCAGAGTTGCTGACTTTCCTAGAAAGAAGAAGCATTTACAGATCCAGTGTAGTACTGGAAAAATTCAGAAACTTAAGAATCACTTGTGAGGCTTTGGAAAGGGTTTGTATAGCCACTTTTCAGTCCTGATCATAATATATCAGAATTGCTCTAGGTGAGTTCTATCATCCTGTTAGATAGCATTGTTCACATTTTTAAAAACCCTTGATGTCCCCAGAAAAGTGGCAGAGCCATTATGCCTATTGTAAAATGTCCCCAAAAGATAAAGTGCAGTACAGAGAGTAGTCTCAGGTAAGCCCTTGATGTCCCCTAGAAAAGTGGTAGGGCCATTGTGCTTATTGTAAAATGTCCCCAAAAGATAAAGTGCGGTACAGAGAGTGGTCTCAGGTAAGCAATCTCTGACTTGCTCAGCCACGGACTGAATCTCTTCACTGGAAAAGGCCTGGCTTCGTCTCCTTACAACGATAAAATGGTCATGAATACATTGGGCAAGGACTCTGCTCCTTCCTGACTTTGGTCCAGTGACTGCCCTGTCTGGAAATGAGCCGTGAGACTAATTTGGGAGGCTCTGTTTGTAAGAGATGGTGGTCTTTCTTCGTGCCCTGACATCCAGACTGACTGGCTGCTGATTCTCAGCATGATGGTTGACTTCAAGGCCCAGGATGACTTCTTGGATAAAGTTTGACCTGATGATCTTGTCAATTCCCATCTTCCAAAATTCCCTTTAGCTGCTGATAAATCTCCACAGTGTCTTTTTTAAAAGTGCATCTTCCATCAAAGAAACTGATTTCTGGACTTTTTTTTTTTTAAATCCAAAGCTTTCCTGAGTAAATTAGAATGGATGGAAATGTTTTACATGGTAACAAGTTAAAACTGGAACTTCCCCCATGAAACATTTTGAGATGGATAGCTTCTGATTTTTTTTTTCCTGGAGTAATAATATTTCCCTTCCACAGCATATGTATGATGAAGATGTTTGCCAGTTTCCTGTCACCACTCTTTTAGTGGCATGTAGAACAGAACATGGTAAAGGGAAGAAAATTTTGACTTTTTTTTGTTTGCATACACATGCAGAAGAGAGAAGTCTCTACATGAGGAAAATGGTTTTGTCCTTTTCCTCTAACCTGTAGTTTGCGCATTTGGTTGACTTTGTAAACCTTGTCTGTTACCTTTTTATGCTTTTCACAAAAACAAGAATTTTCCTTCACTTTTCCTCTAAAAAAACAACTGTACATACATTGTTTTTTTTTAACCCAGCCCAATGCATTTAATTAGTAGTTTGATTTTTTTAAACACACTTTTTTTCAGAAATAGAAGGTGACAGTGAGATTAAAGAACAGGCAAATACCAACTGTAAGCAACACATGCAGCCTGTTTTACATTACTAATTGCACATAGAATCATCCCTTTATAGGCACTCATTTTATTTTCATAAAATGTCTCATGAAAGACCCAAGCAGTCACCTTGGCCATTTTTAAAAACACAGTTTGGTAACTAACATACCATTTGGCTACCTACATTTGGAGGTGAGCATGTTCTTTAAAGGAAATAACTTGTGAAATTGATGGGTTGAAGTTTTAGTAGGGCAGCCTTCCACCACCTAGTGTCCTCTAGATGTTTTAAACTACAGCTCACATTATTCCTGGCCAGTAGTCTTGCTGGGTGGGGCTGTTTGAGTTGCAGTCCCAAACATCCGGAAAGCACCAGGTTGTAGGGAAGTTGTAATACATTATAATTAATGTGTAGTGCTCTCTGAGTGTGAAGGCCTGCCACACTTGTACTGCCACACATGGATGGCTTTTCGTAGATTTGAGGGGTGGTGGTGTGGGACTACAGTTAGAGTATAAACTATATTCATACTCTCAATTTAGATTTGACATAGTTTGGGGAGAGGGGTGAGGATGGAGGGCTGGGAACGGGCTGGCAGGGTGGGGGTTTGAGCGTCCGACTTCTGCTGCTGAGACAGGTAAGGCAGGGAAGGTCGGCTCAGCAGCTAAAATGCAAAAACCCAAATACCGCCCCAGCCGGGGGCACCGGGCAGGGGGGAGCTGCGCCTCGGGCCCCAGCGCTAGCAGCCCGATGCAGTGAGTTTGAGGAGTTAAAAGTTGCATTGGTTTTGTAAGTAGTTTCTCCAGGTAAATGCTTTTATTTCCTTTTTACATGTTAGCTGTGCTCGCCCCACCCCTCCTTTAGCAAGTGGCTTGAGAACGTTCCCCTTTCCCTGAAAATCATCTAGATATTTGCAGTGGGATAACAGCAGCAAGGGTGGGAGTGGGCTGGGGCTATTGTGGGAGGGTGCCAGCCAGTTCCCTCGGTGTTGTTACCTTTTTTGTGTGTACTACCTTCTGTCTTCCCTGCCAGACTTTCCATTATACAACATAGGGGGGGAAATCTGTCTCCTCCTCCTTTCTTCCTGTCCCCATTTCCTTCACTTGTTTGTTTTTCAATTATTTACCTTTTGGGGTAAGTGCTCTTGCTTTGGGTGGGTTTTTTTGGCATGGCCAATCTTGGGACTGGCTGGTTGAGGGTGTGCTACTGAAGGAACAGCAGAGCCTGGCCTGCTCTGAAGTGAACGTCGAACAGGGATGTAGAGGGCTTGCTTATTTATACCCAGCCCTTTTCCTTCTGGGCAAGTGATGTATGTAGCCTGAGTGTCTTGACTGCTCAATAACCTTCCTTTTTTTTGCAGCAGAGGCCAAGGGGCGGGCAGCGTTATGGGCTGGAGCTGGGGTTGCTCCACAACTCAAGGGTTGTGTGGCCAGTATGGTGTGCCTTGGGTGACAGCTGTGGCTGAGTGCAGCCCATGAGGTCTGCTTGCTAGTCCCACACATACCTTTCCACAAACGTGGATTTTTTTTCCAGCTGCTTAAACTAAGGCAAGCACTTCATGTTCTGGTTTCCTCACAGAGAACTTGAAGTTGTGCTTCCCAGGCAGATGTGGAGCAATCCCTTGCCCAAGGGGTAGTGGGGCCATAAAAGCCTCCTCCCTTCAGGTTCCTTTGTGTGTGGTATGTGTCTTTGGGGGAGGGTGGGCTTGTTTATGGGCACTGTGGATAATGGCAATCCCATTTGCCGTTCCCTTCCCCCTGGATACCCCTCCTAATCTGTTGCAGCGGCATACAAGCACGCCGATGGGAAAAAAATTGATGGCAGGCGAGTGCTGGTGGATGTAGAGAGAGGCCGGACGGTGAAGGGATGGCGCCCACGCAGACTTGGTAAGTGTGTGCAGAAGGGCTATGCTGAACATGCTTCATGCTGCCAGTTCTGCCCCACCTAAATGTTGTAATAGTATCTTTCCCAATACTCCCCAAAACAACAGTGCTTCTTTTCTAACTGACGCAAGAGGGTGTTGAAATTTACTAGAAGATAGAAAAGTATAGAGGAGAGGCTAAATGAGTGAAGTACATTTGATGTTAGAAGAAAACTGAAGAACAGAGTGATAAGCTTTTCCAGATTATTTCTTCTAAACAGAAGAAGTGAACCAAGAGTCTGTTTACTGTAGGTCTTATCGAGAGGAAGATAGGCTTGAGTTGAAACATTTTTCTTTAAAGAAAACCTATTTAAATTTAAGCTGTTTGACAGAATAAAGCAGTAAAGAGATTTTTGCATAACATTCTTGCATGTGCTTTTTGGATTAGACTAGGAGATACTTGTAGACTTTAAACCAGCCTTTCTCAATATTTTTACCCCGGAGGAACCCTTGAGAATAGTGGTCAGGTTGCAAAGAACCCCTGCATAAAAATTATTATATATACACGTCAAAAAAATCCCCCCCCCAATCATGACCTCTTGCTGAAGGGTTCCAGGGAATCCTGGTTGAAAAACCTTGCTTTAGATTAATACATAAGGAATAAATTTTCACACCCAGATTCTGCAGTCTTAACTGATAGAAGCAATCCTCTCCACATCTCCAAGTATCCCTCTCTGATTGAAAGGATTTGTTGAGCTTGCCTTTTGTGCCAAACTCCATAGCAGAAGAAACAGTTTTCACTGCATTTGTAACTCAGATGCTTGGAGATGTGGACTTTACGAGTCTGTTATTTCACCTTGGTTTTGTACAGGTTCTGTTCACAATATATTTCACATAAATTGAGGAGGCCCTACATAATACTGTCTGAATAAAAATGCTTCTGCTACTGATAGTGCCGAACCAGTTCCTAACAAGAGAAGACAATTGAAAAGAGCCAACACTTTTCTTTTGCAGGTGGTGGTCTCGGTGGCACTCGGCGGGGTGGAGCTGATGTCAATATCAGACACTCAGGCCGGGATGATACTTCCCGATACGATGAACGGTGAGTTGAGTTTTGTGGGAGTATTTATGGGTATTTCTAAACAGCTTATATCTAAATATTTCAAAATGATATACAACAGGATAAGAACTATTGGACTATATATTAATGGCAGATGGATAAATATTGTACCCATAAGTATCACCACATTAAATGCTGTGATCCAGATTACTGTGAAACAGACTTTGGGAGTGTGTGGCACCACCAGAAGGAAGAGGTCCAGAAAAGAGAAGGCAGTTTCTGTATGGTCTTGGCACTACATTGCTTAGGTTTTTATACAGTCAGCCCTCCGTATCCAAGGGTTCTGCATTCACAGATTCAACCAACCATGGCTCTAAAATATTTTTTAAAAATTGAAAAAGCAAACCTTGATTTTGCCATATGCAAAGCATTACATTGATGTGTAGGCATATCCTTCTGTAGCCTCCCACCATTTCACAGATCTTCAGGCTCTCTCTGACACTCTTTTGAGTTTACCATTTTATATAAGGGACACAATTGTCTTATACTGCTATATGTAATGGGACTTGAACATCAATGGATTTTAGTATCGATAGGGAGGTTGTCCTGGAACCAAACCCCAGGAGATCCTGAGGGCCCAATGTGTATTCACGGCAACCTTCAGTCTAGCTTGCTAGCAAATAGGCAGCTAATACAATTTCTTCAGCAGTGTTTTTATGTGATACTGGCCAGGAAAGCTAGACAAAACTGTCTGTCTCAGCTTGAGCTTGAAGACTAGCATTAATGACAACTCCACATAGTGTACTATGCTGATCCAGTGTTAATAATACCAGGTCCTGGGGCACCATGGCCAAGCTGTCTCCCTTCATAAACAGCCATAGCTGGCATACCAGCTGAAGCTGAAGAGCTCTACTGGGCCTCCAGTAATAAAGATGGATCCACAAGTATTCTCAGTCTTAATCCTTCATAGCATGTGTAACTACATCCAGAACAGATGGCCTACCTATTATCCCAACCTAGGAACCAGTCGTTTATGGGGCTTCTAAGATTTGTACTTACTGACTGTTATCCAGCTAAGCACTGTATTCAGGAACTGGTCTAGGACTGCACAGGTGCAGCTGAGTAAAAGCAAGTGCTGTTTCTTCCAACACTTCTGAGATGCAATTCCCATTCAGAGTTTTATTTTGCTTCACATGTTAGCTAGATTGCATAGAGGGCTAATAGTCAAAGTAAATATTTTTACATATAAAATTAGTGGTTTCTAAATTGCAGCAGGACATCTCTTAATACATGCCAACTCTATGAACTAAATAAATTTGTACACACTTTATCCTTTGCCTCTGTATATCTTTAATAAATTTTTATAGGCTTATCAGGTTGATAAGAAATAGGGTGGAATGTTCCTGCATTTCATGTTGTTTGTTCTTTTGAAACCTTTTGATTTTAAGAGCAGCTGCTCCTCTTTTCTGCTAAGAAACCTTATCCAGAAACTCACGAAAACTGTTCAGATTGCTAATTTTTCATTCTTTGTGCCATGTGCTGGTTTATGTGCTGTTGTTCTGTGCGAAACCCTGTTAGCTACAATTTTGCCACTAAGTTAACCTGGATTTAAACCAGTTCATTCTTACAAAGCTATGGAAGTCAGTATTGCAAATGTTCTGTTGAGAGAGATTTTTTTTACCTTCTCTAGGGCTTTCTGGGGATGCCATGATGTGTTACGGCTAGTCTGCAGTGCAGATGGGTCTATATTTCTGTATAGATACTATGTTAATTTATTGGCTTTCTTTTATTCCATGTGGCTGCAAGATTTGTAGTATACAAAATCTGTTGTTAATGAAATATGCTTTGGCTTTTCTACTGGTTCTCACAGGGATCGGGACCGCGAACGGGAACGTGATCGCCGAGACCGCAGCCGAGACAGGGACAAGGAGCGGGAACGCCGTCGCAGCCGATCCCGAGAACGCCGGCGGCGGACACGAAGCCGAGAGAAAGATGAACGGAAGCGCAGCCGGGAACGCAGCAAGGATAAGGATCGGGACCGCAAACGCCGTAGCCGTTCCAGAGACCGCAAGCGGGATCGGGACCGTGACAGAGATAAGAAAGAGGAGCTGCCAGAAGTGGCCGAGGCTCAGCCTGATGAAGCCGCTCTTGGCGAGATGGGCATAGATGGGCTGGAAGTGAAGCCTGAAGGGGAAGAGAAGGGCAGAGACAGGGACCGGGAGAGGGATCGGGACAGAGAGAGGGATCGTCGGCGCAGTCATCGCGACAAAGACAGAGATAGGGATCGTGACAGAGAGCGTCGTCGTGATAGAGACAGAGATAGGGACAGAGACCGGGAGCACAAGCGTGACAGGGGTGAACGGGGTGGAGAGAAACGGGAGGAGAGGGGGCAGGACAATGGCATGGGAGAGGCCTTGGAGGAAACCAGCCAGGATATGTTCCTGGACCAAGAATCCATGCAGTCAGCTGATGGCTATTTGTCCACTGAGAATGGATACATGATGGAGCCCCCAATGGAATGATAAATGGAGATGCGTCCTTTTCCCCACACACAGCCCAGCAAGGTGAGGTTCTGCCTCCCAAGCTGCCTAGCCAATGAGGCCCCATCAACCAGCTGAGATAATTGGTTTTAATTGACTTTGTTTAGAAGGGTAAGTCTGTTTCAGTTCTACGTGTCCAATCCCATCTCCTTAACATGTAACCTTCTACCAGTCTCTTGTGCATTTGGATATTTTTCTTTAAACAGGAATAAAGTGTTGTTAATGTTCTCTCCTTTATGTGAAGTGTGTTTGGGACAGATATGTTTGAAGATGAGCTTTGCTGAGATACACAAAGATGATCATAGCTGCACATCATAGAGAAATTACTTATTGCTGGAACGTGCACTGTTCATAGGAATGTGTTGGAATATTTTGGCAAGGGGGGAAACAAAGGATGTGTACTGCAGTTTTAACATGGTTCTAAAACTAGGTTTGGAGGAATTACTTCAAAGAAAAACATTCCATGGAACTGAGGAGAAAAAGTAAAACATTCATTTAGGTACCTTAGAGTTGCCGTTATGTTGAAGCTGACTTGATGGAAGTTACAAACACAAAAAGGCCAGCTCAATTGAATTGCATTTGACCTGAAATATTGTAGTGAGAGATATATCTTAAAGTAGATACTAGGTGAGGTTACAGTTAATCAAAGTGGGCAGAAGAGATACTAGCCAAGGAGAATGCTTCCAATCTTCAAGGATGTGTTCACTGGCTAAAAGAAATAAGTTCTGTGCATAGCTAATACAAATCCTGCATCAAGTAAAAGGCTGGCTTCTAAAGCTTGTAGAAATAGAAAACAATCCTAACAGTTATTTTTCCTAATCCTGCACTTTCAAAAACACTTATCTTGCATGTTTTCCCTCCAGTTCTGCTAGTCAGGAATGGAGGCAAGAGTTAACCTACAGCATAACAACATGGTTAGCTTTTTTTCAGGCTTACAAACTCTTCAGGTATTGCCCATGCATTTTCAAGCATATCTTTGGAGGCTTAAAACCTGTGTTAATGATATGAAAGCAGAGGTCTGTGAGAAATGAAATACTGTGCTCAGTACCACATTCTGGGCTCTTGTGAATCAGTGTACACAATACCCTATTAGTATTGGTGGTAGCTTAAAGCCAAGGTTTGGTTGTAAGTGGGGACTGAAGAACTGTAAAGTTGACAGAGTGTTTACAACAAAAAAGACAAAGTGGGCTAGAGGCAAATGTGCTTGCTGCCACCTCTTCTAAAGGCAAGATATTGTAGAATGGTAAGGCTGATAATTGTCAGTATTATCACATTGTGTTGTGGTAATACTTAACTGGAGATGCTCTGAATTGCATCTCTTTCTCCCCTTCCCTAAGCTAAAGACATTTTCCTGATGAAATGTCCTGTTTTGGTTCATGTTTGTATGTGGATAGGTATAATACTGCCCCAGTGTGGCTTAATTTAATAAAAGAGCAGGTTGTTGCAAGCAAAACTGGTAAGGAAGCAAGACAGATAACATTAATTGGTACAAAGCTAGTGTGGTGAAGATGATTGAGTAAGGATGCCTGGAACGGGAAGAGTGTGTAGGAGAAGCGTGTGAAGGTTGTAAGCTTGAGAAAGGGAACTGTTTTACTTCGAAACCCCATTTCCTGGTCTGTGTCCAAGCTTTTTCCTATGCTATTTCTCTACAGTAGCCTGGTGAGATAGATTAAATTGCGACTGATGCACATGATGATGTTTGAAGCTAGTTCTCTCTGTTCCTTGTCTGAAAGTGAGTAACCATTGCACCACACTAGCACCTCTAGCTTGAATTGTGGAGTGCATACCATGTTGATTCATATCTCTTCTGTTGCCTGAGCTTTTATTTTACCAATGTGTTGCATAAACATAAGCAAAGATAACCAGTTGCCCACAAAACAAAATTTAAATGGAGTAGTAGTACTAGTACTAGTTGTGTGCCTCCAAGTTGTTTCCAACTAATGGCAACTCTAAGGCAAACATATCATGGGATTTTCTGGGGCTGAGAGTGTGTGATACACTCAGGGTCACCCAGTGGGCTTCTGTAGCCAAGGGGAGAATTAAACCTTGGTCTCCAGAGTTGCAGTCTTAACACTCAAACCACTGCACCACACAATACTTCTAGCCTAGTCAAATAGAATACAAAAATACATGTGAACTTTTGAGATCTCCAGATCTCTTCACTTCTAATGTGGCTTTTTTTTATGTTTGGCATATTATGCTTACAGAAGCCTCAAGATGATCTCTTAGGCAAACACAGTATGTATTTGCCAGTTGCTACTTGTATTGCTTAGCAAACAACTATAAAAACACTTCAGTAGTTGCGTAATTAAACCCCAAATAACGAAAAGACACCTAATCACTTGCTGACAGGGCCTGGGACAAATGTCCCCCATGATGTCTATGCTTAGCTCCCAGCATGAGCTTCTTGAAATATCACAAATACAACTGGGTCTTTTCCCTTTCAAGGTCTTTTGAAGTCTGTTTTAAAAACTTGCATATTAAGACACCAGATCTTATGCAAGAAACATGTGCTAGAGCTGATTTCTTCCCTAGTATCTAAATGCTGTGGGTCTAAGCAGCAGGGAAAAAAGAGCCCATGGCTTGGGTAACAATCAGGAAAGTAGAATGGATGGGGGTTTGCTTATACAAGGACCAGGGAGGGGGCAGGAGAGGTTTGCTCCAGATCCTGCTACGCTGGGCACAGGGGAGGGAAGCAAGATTGTGTCACCTTGGCTTTCTGCAATGACTCATCTGTCAGCGTCAACAACAGGGGCTCTGGGCCTGCTGTGATACATATGGATAAGGTAGGAAGGGGAACAACTGTTAACTGCCTTCAAAATGGACTCCAGCCTGTGATTAACACTATCCTGAGTTTTCTTACTAATAGTTTTGTAAAGGAGGTTTGTCATTGCCTTTCCTTCAAGAGTGACTTGCCCAAGGTTAGCCAGTGGATTTCTGTAGTGGCACGAAGATGCAAACACTGAGCTTCCAGAGTCCAACACTCAAACCACCACACCATGTTTGTTTCTGTTTCTATTTAAATAGTAGCAAATATTTCTAAATTTGGATCTAGGTGTACAAATCAGTGCATGGACACTTTACCTCAGTCTCCCCCCTCTCCCCCCACCCTTGCTGATGCATAACTCTTCCAGTGATAAGTCTGGTCTCTACTGAGTGACCAACCCTAGACAATCCAAAGGGGCAGGAGCAGAGGTGGCAGCAGCTGGCTCTGATGTAAGAGAGAGAGTGACTCTTCTCTTGGTTCTAGTGTGAATCCAAAGGAGCTATCCAAAGTGCTGAAGCTTATTCCCCAAGTCCCTTACAATTCAGAATATACAGTTGAGCCAGTAACAGACCTGTAACAGTTATTGTTCTTCTGTTATAGTACTATTATTCCACTTTCAACATCCTATGGAATCCTGGGGTTTGCAATTTAGGGAGGAGCCTTTAGAATTCTCAGCCAGAGAGCTCTTTGGCCTCAGTAAACTATAAACCCCAGAATTCCACAGGATGTTGAAAGTGGAAATAATAGCACTGTAATAGTGTAGTGCGGAAATGGCCAGCTCCACGGATCCCATTCACCCAGGCACCTCAAGCGTTAAGCTTTACTGCCTTTGGGGGCTAGGGGTACGGTTTTCTAACCCCCTCCCCCACTTATTTACATCTTAGTACAACCTTATAGGTTAGATGACTTGAAGACCAAATCAGCTCCCTTTCTACCTCCCTTTTGGCTTTTTGGAAGGTTTTCGCCTGAGGAAGGGACCGGATGGCCTCGAAAACTTAGGCAGGTTTTGGTGCGCTTTTTGGTTAGCGTAATAAGGATCTGAGGATTTAACACGGCTAACATCCACACGCACATCCCCCAGTGTTTTGCATGACTGGAAGCCTCCGGGGCGTCTGCACGGTTTCTGGCCCGTTCCTTTTCCTTTCGCGCCAGGGTGGGACAGACCCTCCCTAGACCCGGCGCGGAGGGCGGCCGGGCGGGCGGGCAGGCACCTAACGCACGTGCCCAGCCAGCCACACGCATCAGCAGCCCGAGGAGGGCGGGAGGGCCTGGCCGGGGCCGGGCCGCGCGTCAGGTTGCAAATCCGGTGCGCGATCGTCTTCCCTCCCCTCCGCTTTGACGTGAGAGAGGCGGCGGCGGGGCTTGGGCGTGAAGATGGCAGCGCTGGCGGAGCCTTTGGGGCTGGAGAGGGGTAAGCGCGCCGGCGGCGGCGGCGGCAAAGGTGGGGAGGAAGACGGAAAGCAGCACCGTCCCTTTCCCGGGGGAAGAGAGGAGGGAGGATGTAGTGAAGATGCGGCAAGCGGGAGAGAGGCACCTGGGTTACCCCTAAAGATCGAGGTAGAGGAGGGATGAGGCGAATCCGGGGTCGATCAAGAAGCGGAGACGCAGCGGAGGCTGCGGAAGAGAGGCGCCCTCCGCCCTCACTCTCCGAGTGTCGTTTAGACGGCGGAGGGGGATATGGGGCGGAGGGGTAGGCGGTCGGTGGGAGAGAGAAGAGAAGATCCAGCCCATCGTATGAAAACACGGAGGGGGAGGCCGGCGATTTCGTCCCCTCCCCCGTTGGATGTGTAATTCCCCGCAAAAAGATGGAGCTGATGGCTTCCCTTCCCAAGCCATGGCTCTACCGGGAAGGAGGTTGGAGCGGCTCCCTGGAAAGAGGAGAGATCGAACGCCACAGATCGTCTCTGCCTCGCTGCCTTCTTTAGTTTCTGTTCGGGATGCCTCTAGAATGGAGCAGCGAGAGGAAACAAGGGTGGGGCGTGCGGAGAAGCGGGGGGGGGCAAAGTGAAGCATTTGCTGCTTCCTCTTTTTCTTCTTCCCCAAAACTGTTCTCTCTTTCCGCACTAGCCTGTTATAGTGCTATTATTCCACTTGCAACCTCCTGTGGAATTTTAGGGTTTGCAGTTTAGGAAGGGGCCTCAAAGGCCCCTCCCTAAACTGCAAAGCCCAGGATTCCATGGGAGATTGGAAGTGGAATAATAGCACTATAACAGGCTAGTGCAGAATGGCCTTTGTCAGCTGTTTTCTTCTTCCTCTTCTTTACAGATGTGGCCAGGGCGGTTGAGCTGCTGGAGCGACTGCAGCGTAGTGGGGAGGTGCCCCCTCAGAAACTGCAAGCCCTTCAGAGGGTGCTACAGAGCAAATTCTGCTCCGCCATCCGGGAGGTAAGAGAGATCCCTTCACCCCAGCGGGAGAGATCTAGCTAATAGAGAAGGGAGACAAAATGAAAACATTGCTCCTCCAATAAATCAGCCTCTTCGAAACTAAATTTTCCTCCGGTCCCCAGGTTGCTAGCATTGCAGAAAGTGAGACAATGAAAACTGTCCATGCCTACAACTCTGGTATTTGCTGTGTTCACATTCCTGATCACTTTGCCTGCCCTTTTTCCTTTAATTCTTAAACTGTGTACCTAAATGCAGAACTGAAGTTTTTCATTACTGCAATGCTAGAAATTTGAATATGGAAGGAAAATTTTAGTTGGGGGGATTTTGCCCCCCCCATAGCTACGCCACTGCTTCACAACCATCCTGTTTGTTTTAACTCCATGTCTCCCCAAATTACCTTCTGTCTCCAGTTCTCTTAACATGTTCTTTCCCCTCCTTTAGGTCTCCATTCCCCTGCTTTGATGTCTACATACCTCTTTATCCTATAGCCCCATCAGCCCCCTGTAATTTCTGAATATGTACAGCAGCTTCACAGCTGCTTCACAAGACCAACTGTCTTCTATGCCTTTCCCATGTTCTGCATCTCCTCGCACAAGAACTCAGTCAGGGCAGGCCCTGTCATTAGGCAAAGTGAGGTAGCTACCTCAGGCAGCAGAGCACAAGTTGTGATTTACTGTGTTGTGGCAACTGATGGCTCCCAGGTCAGTGGGATGATGAATCTGATCCAGGTTTTAGCATGGATTTTAACAGAGCTGCCCAAGGTCCTGAACCTACAGGGGTAGGGTTCAGTACCTTGGATAGTTCTTTTAACATTTGGAGAGTAAAGCCTGGAATAGACTCACCAACCCACTGACATGGAAGCTACCAGCCATTATTATTACTTTGCTGTTACTGTGTTTCTACTGCCAAGGGATGTTTATGGAATGTTTGCCTCATGTGTCTGAACTAATTTGCCTTGTTTTGGTGTATTCTGTATATGGTGGAGGTGGAAGTGATCCAAAGGCATTTGGATCCAGCTCAGAGTTTGGTTCATTTCTTCTTTATCTTCTATTATTATTATTTCCCACCTTTGTGGCCCATGCATTCCCTTTTATCCCTTGTTAGGCCCATTGTGGCCCCCTTACTTAAACAATGTTCCCTTCAAAGGCACTGGTAACCTTCTGCGTACCTTGTGATATCACTTGTGGATTCTGTTGACAATTTTTCTGAGCTCTCTTCTGTCTTTTCTGGATAGGTCTATGAGCAGCTGTATGACACACTGGATATCTCAGGGAGTCCAGAAATTCGAGCACATGCCACAGCTAAGGTAACAGAGGAGCCCTGTCATTATCCTTCCTGTGGTGTGGGATGATGATGATGATGAAGATTTCCCACCATCTTCCCAGTTTGAGACTCAGGGCAGCTTAGAACAGTTAAAGCAAACATAGTTAAAATCAACAGCATACAAAACGTTAAAGAAGGCAGTTAAACCATTACAAAATTAAAACTAGTTAAATCAAATTCATCAACAACAAATAAATATCTATTCAAGGCTTGTTTCCCCTCAAAAAAATCAATTCTCAAAGGCCTGTTAGAATAAAAAGAGTTTTACCTGCTTGAGGAAAGATAGTAAGGAGGGTCGCTTCTAGCTTTTCTGGGAAGAGAGTTCCAGAGCTTAGGAGCAGCCACTGAGAAGGCCCTCTCCCATGTTCTCATGAGTCTTCCATTCTCTTCCTCCTTGTCATCTCCTTATTCTTTTCCACACAACAGTTACCTGTCTTCTTATGTCTTGAACTTCTAGGCACAAGGGTGGCCCTATCATTAGAGACAGCGCAAGGAAGCAGATCCAGGGAGCAATGGCCACTCTCAGCCCTCTGGAAACAAATCCTGGGAACAAGCAGTAGGCAGCTTTTCTGCTGTTTCTTGTGAACTCACCAGCTCTTGCCCTCTGTTGGAGGATGGAGCTCTGTATATAGAAAAAAAAGTCAAATTTTGACACCTTAAAGATTCAAAAGTTTCATTTAGGAAAAGCTTCTGCTAGGTAAAATGTCTTCATCTTTAAAGGTTCACAGCAGTTTTGGCTGCTCACCATCAAATTCAGAGCAGTTTATGCTGTACAACTTGCTCCAGGACCTCTAAAACTCGTCCTTTTCCTTTAGAATGATAGATAATGCTACCCCATCACTAGTGGTAAAGTAAGACTGAGCTGCCTTTTCAGTCAGCATCTGTGTATGGCCTTGGGAAGGGTTGCCATCTCTCTCTTATCTTTCTATCTAGGGTTGCCAGAGTAAAAACCAGAGAGGGCTCCTGTACCTTTAACTGTTGTGTAGACTAGAGGATTTCAGCAAGTGTTTCTTGTTACCTGGCTGTGTGAGGAGCAACCTCTGCTGAAAGTTCCTCTGTTACAAAGCCATTAAAGGAACAGGAGCCTTCTTCAGTTTCTCTGTGTCAATCAAAGGACCATATTCTCCCCTATGGACCACCCCAGGCTCTGAGGTCTGCTGGGGAGGCCCTTCTCTCTGACCCACCATCTTCACGGTGAATCTGGTGGGAACATAGGAGAGGGCCTTTATAATGGCTGCTTGCCTAGGTTTTTGAAGTTTGCTTATTTTAAGCTGATTTGATGTGATGGCCATTTAATGTGTTGCTGAAGTTGTTGTCTGTTTTTATTGTATACTGGTGTATATACCCAGTGTTGCCTGCGTTTTTATTTTCTCATGGGTAATACCTATTAGAAAGATTTGAGTTCCTATGTCTCTAATTCCTCAAACTGTCTTGTTCAATACCTGTAACTATTCCCCATATTCCCCAATCCAATCTGTATTCAGAGGTATTAACATGCAGAGTTGGGTTCCTGAGGGAAATGTGCTGCCCTCCTCCTTGCTGTTAGGCTTCATCTCCATAGCAACCCTGTGGCTGAGAATTCTAAAGGCCCCTCCTTAAACTGCAAAGCTTAGAATAGAATCTTCTTAGGCAGCCAATCATATGAGGTCTTCACCTGCTTGACACAGACAAACTAATTTTGACTTTTATATATTAGTAGATTACGATCTTTTAATTATATTTCAGTTATTCACATTTTATTTTGATTTGTTTCCCATTTTATTATTTACATATTACAAATACTTTTATATTACCCTTCTTTTTTACAACACCAGGGCAGTAGGTAAGCTATATTTTTATTAGTATTTTTAAAATATTGTGTATTACCCAAGTGGTAGTACAACAGTCATTTAAAAATATTTCTAATAAATAATCATCAATATTTTTGTATGTATGGAAGTAAAAAGAATCTAATACAAGATTGAAAACAAGAACACTGATTATTTATTAAAAATATTTTAAATCCACTCTACCTCTTACAGTAACAAGACAGCACGCAAAATGTAATTCCAAAAATTCTGATGCAATACATATCTTGTGTAGGATCATAAAAGGAAGGGCAGGGTAATAATATTTCAAACATGTAAGTAGTAAAATAAAAAATAAGATGAAAGAAAAATTATTGAAATTGATATGAAGTATAGGTATAGGCTTTTTTTCTAAAACGTTGGCATCAAAAAGAAACTTGTGAACCATAACCATCATAAATGCTGGTTTAGAATCCCTTCCTTTTTCCCCCCATCCAGGCAACAGTAGCTGCTTTTGCAGCAAGTGAGGGTCATGCACACCCTCGAGTGGTGGAGCTGCCCAAGACGGACGAAGGCCTGGGCTTCAACATTATGGGGGGCAAGGAACAGAACTCTCCCATCTACATTTCCCGCATCATCCCTGGGGGTGTAGCTGATCGCCATGGTGGGCTCAAGCGTGGAGATCAACTGCTGTCCGTCAATGGCGTGGTTGGTATTGCGTGGGGCGAGGAACCATGGGGTGCTTTGTGGTGGGTGTATATGAGAGAGAGTGGAGGTGTGGAGTTAATGACTCAGTTTGATTGAAGATGTGAGTACCTGGTTTGATTCTTCTGTTGGATAAATTTGCTATTGTTTAGAACGTTTGGCCATTTTTAAATTCCTGACTAGATTCACAACCATCCCCTGACTTTCAGCTGTAGCTCCTCTATTGCAGACTGTCAAGCAAGACGGCTTTAAGGAGTTCGCTCAGCCAGAGCTTGGAAACATTACTACAAGTCCCAAACTCCTCTGCCCTACCAAAATGGTCACTAGCTATGCATGCTTGCCCAATTCTGGAAGTTATAGACTCAAAAAGGAATGTTTCCAAGCTGTGGCTCCAGCAAAGTACATTCTAGCATTCTTCCTAATAACTGTAGGCAATCTCTGGTGGCAGCAACAGGCATCCATGCTCCAGTCTGCATTAGATAGGTCAGTTTGATGGAGCAGCCACTTTATGTTCTTGCTGTGCCCCTGACATAACATTTTGGAGGGCATTGTGGGCCTGGGGAAGGCACCATTTTTCTTTCTCACAAGGCCTCAGAGTGACACACTGTTGAACACTTTGTGGGAATGGTGGCTTCTCTAGTCCTGATTTGCAGATCTAGAGATGGCTCTACCTTTAATGATTGAGTAGAAGAAAAAAATTCAGCCAGTATTGCTTGCCACATAAACAGGTAACACGCAACAGTTCAACAGTTGAATACGCTGCCTTGGAGTGTGGTGGAGCCTCCCTCTTTGGAAGTTTTTAAAGGGAGGCTGGATGGCCATCTGTTGGGGCTGCTTTGGTTGTGTATTCCTTCATAACAGAGGCTTGCCCTTGATGACCCATGTAGTCTCTTCCAGCTGCATGAGTCTGACTCTATCACACTCCCAGGTAATGTATTCCACTGTTGAACTGCTCTTGCCATCAGGAAGTTCTTCCTAATGTTTAGATGGAATCTCTTTTCTTGAAATTTGAAGCCATTGCTCTGTGTCCTAGTCTGTGGAGCAGGAGGAAACAGGCTTGCTCCATCCTCCATATGACATCCCTTCAAATACTTAAACATAGCTATCATGTTGCCTCTTAACCTTGTTTTCTCTAGTCTAAATGTACCCAGCTCCCTAAGCTGCTTCTCATAGGGCATGATTTCCAGGCTTCTACCATTTTGGTCTCTCTCCTTTGGACATGTTCCAGCTTGTCAGTATCTTTCTTGAATATATATGGCAGGGACAGTCCCAGTTTGGCAGGAACAGGCTTCTGTCATTCTACCTTTTCAGCTGCCCTAGCTTCTCTCTCTCTCTTCATCTCGCTTTCCCCTTAGTCCTCAGCTTGCTTCTGTTGCTGCAAACTACATTCAAAGTGCAATTCAGTTAACTCAGTAGCAGGCAGAGGAGAGGAGGGACTGGAATCTTGTCCTTCCCAGTTGGCTCAGGCTAAAGCATACTGCTGCAGCCTCTCCTAGCCTGTGGGTTTTTTCTCATTAATAACTTTTGCATCTTGACCACACTCTGATGTTATTAGGCCACATGCATTCTGGCTTTCATCCATGAAATGTTGGAAGGTATGACATAGAATGTAATAAAACCATAAGTAGATTTAAAAAGCCATTTTAAATTGTAATCATTTAAAAAAAAACAGTTCAGAGAGTAAATTCACTTTCTCAGCAACACAGAAACAACCAGCTACCAGTGCTTATGGATGAATCTGCACTAGCCATGGAAAAAAGAGGAGAGGCATCAGCAAGTCTGTGAGAAAACCTAAGCTTGTAGGTGATGATGGTGTTGATGGAGAAGAAGATGATGATGATGTTACACTTTAAAAGCTCACGAGGGCTGAGCATGCTCAGCAGCTGTTGAATACTGGCTGACTCCTAAAAGGAACTGACTAAGTGGTGTGCGTATAGGGGGTGAGTAGCGGAGACAGAATAGAATGGAATATGTTGATAGAGGACAAGGCTGCCCAGCTTAATAGGAATCTTCCACACTGCCATGTTTTGTTGCAGGTCACATTGTATAAATAGGTTTTTAAAGTCTGGTGTGTGTCTTTCAGTGACCATAGAAGCGATGATGGGAACTTACAGGAACTGCGTTTCCACTGTGACCATGTTATATTTTCCTGTTTTCTCCTGCAGAGTGTGGAGGGAGAGCAACACGAACGGGCCGTGGAGCTTCTGAAAGCTGCACAAGGCACTGTGAAGCTGGTCGTGCGCTATACGCCCAAGGTACTTGAAGAAATGGAGGCACGTTTTGAGAAGATGCGGACGGCGCGACGCCGGCAGCAGCACAACAGCTACTCGTAAGAGAAAATTGTGAAATGGGAGTTCTGAATAAAGGCTTTCCGTGTGGGGAGTGGTGGGTGCCACTGCAATCTTTCTGAAAGGATACAAAGAGTTGGTTGGTTTCATGAATATTTGTAATCTCCCCACTGTTGAAACCACCAGTTCCTGCTGTCTCCTTGGAAAGGATATTATGCTGTCCTTGGGGATGCAGACAGTATGGTGGGGGAATTAGAGCAGGGGATCACCCAGTTGTTGAATGCTTAGAGCTATCTGCTGAAAATGGAATGCTGAACATGACTCACTTCAGTCCAGCAGAGTAGTTTTTAAAGTTTATTGGGGTCAGCAAAAGTTTTGCAAGATGTCTTATTAATGTTTTTAAATTGCCTCAAGATCTGCCAGTGAGGCCTGGTACAGAGGGGACACTTAGACTCTCAGGGCAGCGGTGACTGGTGGCTCCCATATCAGTGGGAATCTGCTCTGGATTTTAGTCCAAACTGTCAAGGAGCTGTCTGAGGTGCTGAGCATATTTGGGGCATAAGGTTCAGCACACTGAACAGCTCCTTTAAAGTTCAGAGCATAATTGAGATGAGATTCACTACCACACTGACATGGAAGCCACCAGTGGCCACAGCCTCAGGGTACATCAGTGTGTGACTTGGGTACAAGTCTGTACAGCTGCTCATGCTGTCTGTGCTCACAACATCCTCTTTTTCTCCATACCAAGTTTCCCTGCACTGAACAGGGAGGCCTAAAGCCAGGCTAGGCAACTGTAAGAGGCCACAGGTCACATTAGCCCTCTACAAGACCCTACAAGGGGCACATACCCTCACCAGAACTCCCACTTTTTGTCCCCCAACACCATCTAGGGGTTATGGGGGACATTTTAGCACCTTCTCTAGGCCATTTCAGGCCCATGAAAGGCCTCTTGTCAAAACAGTGCCTAGAATTCATTTCTGATTTACTCATGGTTTTTTTAAAAAAAGAGTCTTCCCTGGTCCTAAAATGGTCCAGGGTGGCCTCTAAAACATGGCAAAAATGCCTCTATGCCCCATTATGCATTTGGGGGCAAAAAAATTTGGACCCCTGTCAGCCCTGAACCAGCAGAACTGTCCATGGGTGGGGAAAATGGCCCCAGTCTGCCCTTTGCCCAACCCTGGTCTAAAGAGAGAAATTTGACTCATATTCCTTTAAATGAATGTAGAAGCCTCCACACAAACAGAACACCTGGCTCATCAGGATTTGTCACTGCATGCAGAATGGTAGTGGTTCCTCCTCATGTGCCAGTGAAGATCAGCTGAAGCAGTTTTCCTATCTTTTCCCTCAACATAGCCAGTATGGGCAGTGGTCAGGGATATATCAGATTCCCCAGCGAGAAGCCTTTTCATCTGATGGGCACTATTTTTCAATGTAAAAGGACGGGGGGCGGGGGCTTATCTGGTCTGAGGCTATAGGGTGGATAATAAGTTAAAGTGCTCTTACTCCTCAAGCCAGAAGAGATCAGGATCCCTGTACCTCCTGTTAATAACTTAAAGAGCTGCTCACATAACTAATTATTACATGAGTGGTGTTACTACATCTAATTTGGCCTTCAGCTGAGTCACTAACTATCCATCAATTTGGAGGAAGCAAGAGTTGAATTTTTTTTTTTTTTTTTTTTGGAGGGAGCCCCATTATAGCAGTTGTTTAGACCTCAACAGGCATCAAAATACATCTGTGGTTACTTTGCAGCCCTCCCATTGTATCTGAAATGCAGATGTTTAAACCTTCTCATTGTGACATTTTCCTGAGAAAAATAGCAAAGGAGAGTGATGTAATCATCATTTTTCCTTTGAATAACTTTTGGTAGTTTGTGAGATCATCTTTCAAACCAGCTTTAGATAATCTGCCTTGAAACTGACACAACAACATGGATCAAGGTGGGGGACAACAGATTAAAATACAACAACAGATAGATATCAGCTAAAAACACAAAACTCCAATTAAAATACATAACCAGTTGAAAGAACATAGCAATAGCAATAATATGTGTATTTCTATACCGCTTATCAGCTAAGTGCTCTCTAAGCGGTTTACAATGTGTTGGGTAATTACCCCCAACAAGCTGGGTATTAATTTTACTGACCTTTGGAACGATGGAAGGCTGAGTCAACCTGGAGCCCGGCAGGATCGAACTCACAACCTTGTGGCTGCAGTACCAGCATTTAACCACTGCACCACCCGGGCTCTAACATCAGTTAAAAGAGCATATGTATAAAACCAATCAATTCCTAATTGAAAAACTCATAATTTAAAAATCATCTGGATAGGCCTGCTGGAAGAGATTAGTCTTTAGTGCTGTTTTAAACTCAGTCAGTGTATCTATCCTTGGTGGTATGGAACACACATGAATGCATGAGCACACTGTTTCAGGAAAGTCAATCAAATTTTAAAACTCTAGACCAGAACTTTGAAAACATGACTTCTGAGTACAGCTTTCAGATTTTCCCAGCCAGCATGGCCTCTGGGAGGATCTGGAAGTGTATATCCCTGCCACCAAAAACTTTTCTAAGCTTTGGTCCAAATACCAAAAGGATCCGTCACTATTTATTCCTACTTGGAATGGAGGGGAGCTTCTCTTGTTGCTCATTGTTCTCATAGTTGGTGTTTCCTCTCTCTCTTTCTTTCTCTCATTTTCATAGATCCCTGGAGTCACGAGGATAATTTGCATCACTATTATCTGGTTGCTTGGGCCACAACCTGTGACTCTTCCTGCCCCACCTTTCCCTCCCTCCCAAGATGGTTTTATCTGTATAGCAGGAGACATATTTATCTACTCCCCTCCCCTTGCTGAGAGGTGGGCTTCTATGTACAGTATTTATTCTCCACATTCCTCTTATTTAAAGATGTTCTGTGTGTGTGAGTGAGTGTATGTCTGTGCAGTTCCATAACCTTTGTGAAACTGGGAAAGATGTAAGACTACCAAGAGGATACTGTCTTTGTCCGTGAAATACAGGGCTATCAAAAGAAGAAAACAAGAGATGTTCCTGCATGAAACCTCTCTCCTTCCAAAGCGAGTTTTATCGTGGTTGTGGTGAGGGCTCCCACTCTGTTCTCCTCCATGTGAGATTGCTGCATCTTTGGCCCAGGGAAGGACCATCATATTAAGCAAGCATCCCTGACAAAAAGAAGCCAGTGTGGTGTAGTATTATAGAAGGTGTTGGATTTGGACCTAGATTCAGATCTCTCCAGTGGACCATACTACTACTTCTCAGCCTAGCCTTGAGTCGCATTTGGGAGAAAAGTAGGGTGTTAATCACATAAATATAAATAAATAACCTACCTCGCAGGGTTGTTGTGAGGATAAAATAGTGGAAACCTGCTGTGTGGTGCCCTGATTTCTTTGGAGGAAGGCTGGGATATGGTGCAATTCATACTGTAGAAGGGCCCTAGGTCTGAGGATTCTGGGAGTTGTAGTCCAAAATATAACACTTCTGGTTTAATCTGTTAGGGGTCAAAGACAAACACTGGAAGAGATATTCTCTTTGCTCTCTCTGTTTATCCCCCTCTTTTGCTTCTTCCCAAACAACTGTGAGAGGAAGGCCAGCTTTATTTTGCAAGAGATAGGAGCTTGGCTGTAATTTGTTTTAAAAAATGAATTTAGTATCCCTCTTTCACTATTTTTTTTTTTACCACAATTTGAAAACGTATTTGTTCAGTTATTAAATGTGATGGCCATTCATGGGTTGATCAATGTACTACCATTTTACATTATTTTAACTTGTTACATTTTGAAGAGGCTTTTTTTCATACCATTCATTTGGAATTCTAGAAAGGACCATTTTTAGTCCTTTTAGCTGCTTTTTTTAATTAAAATGTTTGTGTCACTAACATATTATTTACAATTAATTTAACAAAGTAATTTTATAATTTTTGCTGAAATGATGAAAGTTGAGAAATTAAATTTCCAAATTAATATTAGTGAATTAGCTTTAGTACCAGTGGTTCAAGTTCTGGTCTGAACAGCTCACTTCCAGAGAGGGCTTTCATAGTTACAAAGGACTGTAGGCTGCTAGTGTGTTTTTCCCTTTTAGTTTCATCAGAGGGGCCTATCACACTATACAATTGTAGCACTGTGGTTCCACTTTAAGTGCTATGGTTCCATCCCATGGATTTCTGGGATTTTCAGTTTAGGTAGGAATATTTAGAATTTTCAGCCACAGAGCTCAGTCAAACCACAAATCCCAGCATTCCAGAGAATGCAGCCATGGCAGTTAAAATAGAATCAGAACACTATAATTGCAGAGTGTGATAAGTCCCAGAGTTACAGGAACCAATAAAACTGGAGAGAAATATTTGATGCATTTTTAGTTTTCTACCAGCATGTGTCGCTATAACTGCACCGTGCAAAATCTCAGTCCCAGGTTCCTGAAACAGTCAGTTTTGGGTTCATTTGTGCAGGTGGCGGGCTGGAGATCCAACCTTGGGATGCTGTTTTTGAAATATGATGTTCCCTAGTTAATTTGGTGGCTCTCTACATATGAGAAAGAGATCCAGCAGTGTGCTCCAAACTATACCTAGACGTGTTTACCCTTGCAACACTTTAAGTGTGTTAAAGCTGTAGTTTTTGCCTGTTTGTGTTGACTAGACACCATACTGATATCAGATACTGGCCACCAAAGCAAAGCATGGACCAGCCTTTTACATGCAAATGTTAATGCTAAAGAAATCCCAAGCTTCTATTTGTAATGCCAAGGCGAACTGTCTTGGGCAGAGTGCGAGCACTGCAAGGCAAGGTAGCAGTGACTTGAAATTGGCATAGAACTGATATTGGTAGCCTTCTATTGATGTGGCAACTTCAAGGAGGACAAAGAATGCAACAGTAGAGGGCAGGTATTATATTCCAGAAGCCCATGGTTCAGTTGCTGGTATTTATGGCTAGAAATGTGGTATGGAACATGTGGCCCTCCCAATGTTTTTGGATTACAACTCCAAAGCCAATACTCAGAAAAATTACGTATTTGGACTACAATGTCCCCTCCAGCCAACAAGACCAGTGGTCATGCTGGCAGAGGGATACTGGGAGTTATAGTCCATAAAAGTACTTTTCTCTGTTCCCACTCAGAATAGCTAATGATGAAGGAACTGTAGAGAGCCAGTGTGACACAGCAGTTTGAGCACTGGACTACAACTCTGGTCACCAGGATTCAAATCCCCACTTGGTTACGAAACCAAGTGGGGATGACCCTCGGCAAGTCACACTCTCTCAGCATCAGAGGTAGGCAAACACAAACCTCCTCTGAAAAAATCTTGCCAAAAAAACTTATTGATAGGATCATGTTGGTGTTGCCATAAGTTTAAGTTGGAAACAACTTGAAGGCACACAGCAACAACAAAGGAGCTGTATTCCTGCAAGACCTGGAGGGTCACATCTTCCTCAGCTTGGAGCTAAAAGGATCAGATGGCATTTGAAATCCTAGACAATCCCTAACCAGCCATAGTAGACAACACTGGGCTAGATCGCCAAATAGTATGCCCATTTTCTAAACTTGAAAGTCACATACATACATCTCTTTTGTATACGTATACTGTATATGAAAACGGTCCAGACCTTATGTTTCATGTAATTCCAGAAAATCAACCATAGGTAAGGGTGGGCAGGAAGTAGATTAGGATTTACTGGAATATCTCTGGATGATCTATAGTAAATCATGAATGGTTTCTCGTTTCCAGTTTCTTCACAACACTGACAATAAAGAGGCTTCAGCTGCATTATAAATTGGGTTACTAACATTAAGTCTACTAGATTATTTTTGAACTCCAGTTCTCACAATCTTTATGCTAGTTGGGCCTGAAATTAGGCCTGAAACTTCCCAAGAGCCAAAATTTCTCCATCACTGGAAATAAAGCATGTGGGGTGAAAGTTGACATGAAACAGCTCCCGTAATGGTCGATTGTTCTGAAGTTGCTCTGGATTTTAACCTGAATGCAATAAAAGATGTTGAATTTGTTTTGGGGATACAGTTTAGCACTTTGGATAGTTTCTGTACAGTCAGAACTAAAACCCAAAGTGGATTCACTGCTCCACTGACATGGAAACACTAGCAGCCCCTGCTCTCCAGCTGTTCCTCCCAGCCTCCCATGAGCTGCTATTTTGTACTTGGCTCCAGCTGGGGAGAGTCATTGGTGAATTCTAGCTTAAAAAAAACACAACCAAATTCTGAGGCTTCAAGTCTGCTCCCCCCTGTGCTAAAAAATAGATCCATAAGCCTTCGCAATGAAGCGACACCATATTCCAATAAATCTAGCAATATTTATTATAGGGAGAGCAGTTGTTCAATAGATTAAATAAATAAATAAATAAATAAATCCCATAAATCTTATGCTGAACATTGGAATTCAATAAAATATTGGGAAAGAAGCATCAGTGTTTTCTTGCGTCGTATAAAGACAGATCGATTGGAATAGGGTGCCCTGTACGGGCAACTCTTTGGATCTATATTTTGCATACAGTAGCTTAAATGAACAATAAAGCTGGCTCAACATTTTTCTCTGGGAATGCACTTGACTTTAAATTTTGCTTTTTCTTCACAGAACAGGGATCCACCCCCTGTGTTTTCATTCTATGGGGCTGAGGGATATTACAGAAGCACATAGTGTTTTTTTCTCTTTAACATGTCAATCATGTTGGCAGAAGATCCTGTTCTGAAACAGGATCAGAAACAGGATCAGAACAGGGCTAGTCTAAGACATTTTTCTGCCTGAAGCATCCATGTCCAGAAACTGGTTAGACTGGGAGCTGACTCTTACCTGACCTCTGACAATGGGATAGGGTCCTTTACCACCCCTGATGGCAACAGGGCAGACTATGGGACAAAAACAGCTTTGTTCCTCAAGAAGGAGGAATGACCTGGAAACTCAGAAGGAATAGTTCACAAGCTGCCACTGCCTCCTTTCACCCAGCCATCTGCCTTACTCTACCTAATGGTAGGACCGGTCCTGGATCGGAGTAGGCATGGATAAGGAAGGGATTTAATGTTTTCATCTGCTGCTGTGGTCCTGAAGAAAACCATTCTGAAGCTAAGAATAGCTTTTGGAAGAAGTCACTTGGGATCATGCACACTCTTCCTAGACTTTTCACAGGAATGTAGTAGATGTTACCCATTATGGATCAATCTACAGCCTATTTGATATAATTTGTAAAATTTACAGCAGCGCCTGAAAAGATTACTGTTGGGGTGATTACAGCCTTCAGAGAGACCCAGCCTGCTGTAGTGGTTTGAACGTTGGAGTACAGCTTTGGAGACTAGGATTCAAATCTCTGCTCAGCCATGGAAACCCATTAGGTGACCTTGTTCAAGTCATACTCTCTCAGCCTCAGAGGAAAGCAAAGGCAACCCTTCCCTGAACAAATCTTGTCAAGAAAACCCTGTGATAGGTTCACTTTAGGGTCACCATAAGTTGGAGAAAACCTGAAGGCACATAACACAACTGCTCTTGGAATCCCTAGGTTTGGGTGTTCTGGAAACTTTAGTCCAAAAATGTAACTTTTCCAAGCTCTGTTTAAAAACCTGCATATTCAATACAAAGATGTTTCTAACAAGCTAGACTCTGAGAAGGGTTTTTAATTTATCTGTTTTAAGGTTTTGATTTTTTAAAAGAAAGAAGGGTGTGTTGCCATGGGTTGCCATGTTGGTGAGTGTTCACAAGTCTCTACAGAATTAAAGAAAGCAATATTTAACAGGAAAGGGGCTGTTTACAAAGGTTTAGAGTCTTCTCTCTCCAATGCTTGAAACATCCCAGTGGGTTTTCCTGTCTTCACTGTACCCTAGTCTCCTGTGTCATACTTGCAGGTTGTTTTTGATGCTTGCCCTTTACTTCAAAAGTGGTTTGCCTGGGGATATCAGTGTGTGATAAATGTAACCCAGACCCCCTTGGGCATGTAGTTCTTTGGATCTTCAAAAGGGGATGCTGTTTAAGGAAGGCCTGGAAAACATGTGCCGACCAGATGTTACTGAATTGAAACTCCCATCAGGTCTACCAAACATAACCCTGGTGAGGGATCATGAGACTTTTAATCCAACAAGCCTCTAGAAGGCTGCATGCTCTTGGAGCACCATTTTCAACCTTATCTCTCAGATGACAGTGGACTTCAATTCCCATCCACTCCAGCCATCATGGGCGGTAGTTGGGGATGGGAAATGAGGTCTAAACGTAGTGGGGGGAAAGCTAATTTACAGGGACACAATAAATAGCATTTCTCTTGTGTTACCTCTGATGATAACTTGGTGTTGGGGAGCTCACATAAATTGCTCTGACTTAAGTGAGACACAGCAGAGGTGGAGAGTATTTGAGCCTCTCCACATTTTGGACAACTCCCATAATCCCTCATGCTGGCTGGGGCTTCTGGAAGATGAAGTCCCAAAATCCAGAAAGGTTGTAGGTCTGCCATGCCTGAGATGCAATGTCTTCCCACCCCCCCATTCAAAACATACACCCTTCACCTCACTACATACAGGTTGGATAAAACCTCAACAGACGGCATTCTGTCTTCCCAAAAACCTATCAGGCTTCTTTAAGGAGAGTTACCTTCTTTTGCCAATCTTGCAGTGAGCTTTTTGCCAGCTATCTGGCTTCACAGATGACACCCAATCACACCACTAGCTGATCTCAGGTCTCAGCTTGGTCAGTCCTATGGAGCAGAGACAACTTGGCGCATCTATGTAAGCTGTTCTGGGTTTGGTAAAAAGCAAAGTGTCTTACAAGTGTAATGAATCAATAAACCACTAAAGCACAGTGTTTGAGGTACCTTGCTTGAGACACTGTAATGCTATTGCTTTGGCATCTTTCTGTCCCACATTTTCAGAAATATTTTTAGGGACTAAGTGGGTGCTTGAGCCATCCAATGAAGAAAGATAACAGTGTGGACGAAGTGTGGCCCTCCAGATGTTGCTGAGCTGCAGCTCCCAGCAGACCTTGCCTATGTAGCCAAAGGCGAGGAACACTGGGTAGTATAGTTCAGCAACATCTTGGAACAAATATACCAATTCTAATTAAAGGGATGGGTTATATCAGGTGAGCAGGACGTGTCCCTCTAGCTGTTGGATTATAGTTCCCATTAGTTTATCCAACACAGCAAAAGATGTGGGATCATGGAAGCTGCAATCCAAAAACAACTGAAGGTCCACCCTTTCCCTGTTCCCAGGTTAAATTAACAATGTTTGTTTCCTTAGTCAAATGTACTGTAGTTCTTTATCATATGCAAATGCATCTTTTGTCACAGAACAAATGTCGAAAGAGTTGTTGAAAGAAAAAGCTGTCAGCTGTGGTAACAACCTTCAGCATCAGAAGCAGAGTTCTGGGAAGTGTGTTATTGGGCTAAAGATCTTGACTGTGAATGTGACAGATCCCTTCTCCAGGCTGGCCCTACAATTCCAATCCCTTGAGCTTCTGTCATTCACCTTGTGTCATGTGTGATCTGACCTTTGGCTCTCGAGAAAACACAGAGGGTTTTACCATTGTATTTAATGAGGCATATTAAGCTTAATAACAAAATTGTTGCTGAATCTAACTTTTCACATCACGCACTTTTTATCTCGATACAATATTTGCATACTGTCAATTCCCATTGGTGGATTCTTTGTATCTTCCCCCTTCCCAAATTTCCAGTGGTCCCCAAAATACTTAATTTGCTTACTTTGCTCTAATGCATTTCTGTTGTTTTAGTTATTTATTTACATAGCCTTACACTGGCCAGACTCCTTATGGCCATCCATTCTCAAGCCCTCCTCTTTTGATACTCTTCCACTGGGCTGTAATTCCCTGACAACTTACTTTGATATGCAATATGTGGCAATCCACATTTACAGCGTAGGTACTCCCCAGCCCATACCTAATAAATCACTAGTTGACTGCTATAATTTAAAACAAACAATTAACCCAGCTCCCTATTTTAACAGCTTAACTAAATGCTCACTACAATAAACTAAGTTAAAACACTAAGAAGATAACCTATAATTTTCTAATACAATAATGTTTTATGCGTGACCATGGATGCATAACATGTCAGGAAGCACAGCTGACATGACACTGGTGCAGAAATCAGAGACAGAGACCCACGGAAAATGAAAAGCCTTTATTAAGCTGGCTGGTCTCGGTGGAATAACTTCCAAAGACGGAGAGCCCCGCCTCTTTAAGTTCACAACAATTTATACATTTTCCAGTATAGTGTCATCACATGTTCAAGGAAGGAAACAGATGTGTACAAAGGTTCCCATCTCACCACAATAAGTCATTCTTCTAGTAATCTTCAAATGTTGCAAACCAGAAGCGAGCCACATTCCATTCTTCCATTCCCACAGTTCCTTACAAACACAGAGAAATAACTACAAGCTGCAGAGAGAATTAACTCACAACACCTTGCCCTCTTTTCCCTCAAGATCCTTTCTTGGATTGGGTACTTGGGTCTCAAGATGAAATCTATATGGACCAGAGGATGCGTTGTTCAATGAGTTCACTGTGGTAAGCCAGACCAGACTCTCTATCAAAACTTAACAGGGGCAGTCAGACACAGTTGTAAAAAATAAGAAACAAATAGAAGTTTATTAATACACATTTAGATCACACCTTAACCCTTGAACTATATAATCATTCATAGCTCCCCAACACCCTATTCAGTTCTTCTTCCTAACTGACAGTCCTGTCTCTGTCACAGTTTTATCCCATCTCTAGGCCATCTTTCCCCCTATCTGTTTTCTGTTAGAGACAAGTCTCTGTTTTGTATCCTTTCTCTCTCCCCCTCAGAGCATTCCCTGATCGGCTGGCACCAACCAACTAGCTTGCCCAGCTCCTCCCTTCACACCCTTGTCCACCCAGTTAGCCACTTTGGGAACAGAATACTGGACGAGATAAGCCTTTGATCTAATCCAACAGGCTAAATAATAAAAACAGATGGATAAATTACTCGAAACAGTACCAACAAGAACTGGGGAAAGTTGTCTTTTTGGAGTACGACTTTATTGGACTAAATGGGTCATGCTGACTGGGGAATTCTGGGACTTCAGTTGAAAAAAATAACTTGGAATCACAATATCTTAGACTTGGAAGGGGCCGCCTTGTCTAAAGCCCTGCCGTGTAGGAATGCACAACTACAGCACTCCTGAAAGATGCCCATCTGACTTCTGTTTAAAGATCTCCAAAGAAGGAGAATCTGGCAGCCTCCTGTCAAACAGTTTTAAAAGTCAAGAAGTTCTTCCTAATGTATAAGTGGAGTCTCTTTTCTTGTAATTCCAATCCATGTTTTTTTGTTCTAGTTTTTGGAGCAGCAGCAAACCAGCCCACTTCACATTCTACATGACATGCCTTCAAATATTTTAAAGATTGTTATGTCATCTCTCAGTCTTCTCTTTTCCAAGCTAAAGTTCTCTTAGTACTCTTGAATCCAAGCTCTAGTACTGACTACCACTGGTCTTTTTTTATTTCCACATGGCACTCTGCCTGACATTGCCTTCTAGATCAAGAGGTAGAACTTTAAGGCTGGCACAACGCCTCCCTTTGCACCCACTCAGGTGTCCTTCTGACCCTGAGTTTTCTAAGCATGTACGTGCACCCACACATACATGCAAGGATATTTTCATGGTTTGTGTGCCAGCTGGGGTAGGGTGTTGCTTTAAGCAGTGTAGGCTTAAAATCAAACATTTCACCAACAAGAAGGCTGTTTTTAAAGGTTTGTCCAACCAGTTCTGTCAGAAGTGTGGCTGGTTTAGGCAACTGTATCCTGGTGTATCTTCTTTCATTAGGAAAAATAGCCTAAGGTGACAGAGGCAGGATCCTATGAATGCTGCATATTTTCAACAAGATAAGGAGGGGGGAAAACTGAGTGTAAAAGAAAATTTTAGTCCTATCCTTTGGCCTTAAAAATATCCACAAGTTAATTTATAAAATCAAACCGAGAAAACATACAATCACAGCAATGGCACATCACTGGATATTAATTTTAAATATGCATCTAGAACAATTTCAAAAATCATTAACATACATATGAAAATTAAAAGCAATTTCTAAAGCCAGAAAAAGCCAGAATTCGTATTCTAAAGGCCTGAAAGTTGGTCAACCTTCCTTGGACGGTGTTACCAATGAAAGCACCCTGTTTTTGGTAAGATCTTTAATTGTGCTTCCACAACTCATAGCATCATTTCACTTTTCTCACAAAGAGTCATATACTGGTAGTTGGAAAGCGCCTCATGGGGCTGAGTCCAACTCATGGCTCAGTGAAGGAGTTCCAGCTAAAGCATTCCCAGGAAATAGCTGTCCAGCCTCTTTTTGAAGACATCCAGAGAAGGAGACCTTCCCACCTGTCTAGACAATTGGTTCCATTGCTGTAACAGCTCTTAGTGTCAAGAAGTTACTTCTTATGTTCAATCAAAATCTACTGTCCTTTAACTTCTAATCATTATACCTGGTTTCATCTTTTGGGACAGCAGAGAACAGACCTGCACCCTCCTCTCTGTGACAGCCCTTGAGGTATTTAAAGAATACAATCATGTCATCCCTCAGTCTTCTCTTCACCAAGTTGAACATGCCCAGCAACTTCAGCCTTTCCTCATGTTTTGTTCTCCACACATCTTATCATCCTCTTTGCCCTTCTCTGAACCTGCTCCAACTTGTCTATTTCCTTTCTTAATATTAGGTGCTCAGTAAGACATTCCAGAACCAGCATAACTAGGCTTATTTTTCTTTGCATGAGCAATCAGTGGAACTGTAAATCATCTCTGCACTATGCTATCTATAAATTCACGAACAGAAAGAAGTGGAAACAAAATCCCTCCCCTAAAAGAGAATATTCCCTCCCAAGACCAAACTTGGGACCAGCCCTTTAGAACTGCACTGGATCAAAACTTCAGTTCTGTCTCCCTGCTGCTAACTGTACATTTGCTTCTCTCCTTTCCAAATGCTAATAGGTATCTCATTCATAAAGACAGAGAGACAATCCCATCTGCCACAAGCAATTCTCTGAATGGTCAGATACCATTGATGAATCATCTTGGCTCATTAACTGACAACCCACAATCCAATTCAGCCAGTAACCAATTTGTCTGGAATTGATTAAATAATGGCAACTCAAACTTTCTGGACAATTTCACTACAACAAAGCCAATTATAAATACACTGAGATCTTGCAAGACTGTACATAAACAAGCTATTCCCATACCACTCTGCTTTGATCTGATAAGCCTAGCTGTGGGGCAACTTCATTTTCCTTATTTTATTTCATTTCTTTCCTACAACATAAAGGATACCTCTGTGAATGCTGTGGAATTGACCAGAACAAAGAAAAGAAGCCCTCAATTTCTCAGTCAGATTGAAAAGTCTGCTTTAAGCATATTTTTATGATTACATTCCAAAAAGCAGCAGCAGTATATGTTATGCATGCCAAAGGCATAACCTTTTGCTCAAATTTTAAAACCAAAAGGTGGGAGGAACAGATCTGTGTTGACAAGCTTGCTGCTGTCATAATGAGACACCAAAGAGTTATAATGGCTCTTTTGGTAACACATAATAACTGTAGCAGGATTGTCAACATAGATCAGTACCTTTCTGGTTTTGCTTCAGTTAAGCAAAGAGATATATATTCCTTTGGCGAGCATGCCAATGAATCATTGGGGTCTGTTGATCTGGTTATTAATAACGGCTGTTTACAATGTTGACTCAAAATTGATATATGTTGACCCAAAACTGAATTCTATGCCAGAAAATTGAATATAGGAGTACAGCTCAGTAAAGAAGCGATACATTTGGAATTGCAGGTGCTTGTTGCAATGGTCTTCATAGCTAAATTCCAAAAGAGGTTGCAAAAATGCAGGCAGTTCTTTTAATCCATATCAACAAATCAGGTTGAGCATTCCCCATTGGCACAAGGAGCATTAATCTTTGGTAAGACTACTGGGACTTAATTCCAAAACTAATCACACACAAAACAGGGGTTGGGGCAAAGTCTAATGTTATACTGCAAAAGTAACATTTCCAAGCTCTGCTCCTCAGGAATAGTGAATTACATTTTGGCCTGAACTCTATTGCTAATCCTGACTAGACCAGAAGCATTGAATCCATCAGATTTACCTTTGTAATGACCCTCAACTCAGCCACTGGTTTAACGGGTCTACTCTAGTTGGGACCAACAAACAGAATTTTACCTACAGTCTGAAAGGGTAGCATCCCAGTTACTTTAAATGTGTATATAGGCATTCAAATAATAATGCCTGTTGACTTTATAGCATTTCCTTTCTTAGGCAAAGAAAACTCAGAAGTGGTTTTTACAGTTCCTTCCTCTGAAATATAGCCAATAGCACCTAGTATTTGTTGATGGTCTCCCATCTAAGCACTATCCAGGTCTGACCATGCTTAGCTTCCACAATCAAGCAGGATTTGGTACCTTTTGGAGTATTTAAATGGCACCCCTGAATTGGAGACTTTCTTGTTCAAACGAGGGTGAACTGGAAGATCTTGTGACAATGACCTCAAGAAAATCCCACAATCCCTTTGCTGGGTTCCAGCAATTATTTCATAAAAGTTTCTTGTGTTCCAGTTTCATGTAGGATGTTTGTATTTCATAACACAGAAACAGTTGTTTTGATCCATTTTTATTTGATTTGTGGTCATAGATAGTGGATGTGTGGGTCTGGCTGCTGGATCTTATTTACCATCTTGGGGGGAAAAGTCCTATGGGCTGTCCACTATATGTCTTAATACTTTCTTTTTGTTGTTATTACTCTCATCATCATCATCATCATCAATATTTTTGCCATCAGAATAATAATTATTACTAGTATAATTAATTATGTTAAAAGCTCCTAGTTGGTGTACATAAATTAGAAAAAGCATATTCCTTGTTCTCAGTAGAGTAGGAACTAGCTTTATGATCACCCTCAGCATACCACTTTCTGGCAGGACTCTATCTTTGCCCTTCCTGGCATTCTTACCCAGCCACACCTTCCATTCCCATTGGGCAGCATCTATTTAAATTTCCCACAATGCTTCAGAACAATTCTGTGCTAGGGGCATTGTGGGAAATTAAAATCGCAGCTGCCTAGTGCAAATATTTTACAGGGAGGCCCACAGCAAGAAGTGGTGGTAGGCTTTGGCAGGTTGCTATGGCTCCAATAGCTGCCTGAGTGCGCCATGAGGTAACATTAACATGGTTTTCAAGTTTACAAGTCTTAAGTGGTGGGGGGGCAGGGAAAGGAGAACCTGTAGTCCTCTCATTACTAGGCTACAACTTTGATTGTTGGCCAGAGTGGCTGGATCTGATGGGAATTAGGGTCTACCAACAGCAAGAGAGTTACATGTTCCCCATTCCTGATGTTAAGGTGTACATCTAAAACCCAAGGGAGAAAAGGAAAAGAGAACAAAACAGAAGGTGGATCAACTTGGGCAATAGTAGCTGTCCAAACAGACTGGGGTGGGCAACAGGGGTCATTTTCACATACTCTGGTCCATGAGGGCTTTACTTTCTTCTTCTGATTTTCCAAAATGGCTTTTTTATAAATAAAATAAGATGTGGGGAGACCTATGAAGCAAGTTACAAAGGGCCTTTTCGCACTACACTGTTATAGTTATCATTCCACTTTCAACATCCTAATGGAATCCTGAGGTTTGTAGTTTACTGAGGCCAAAGAGCTCTCCAGCTGAGAATTCTAAATGCTCCTCCCTAAACTGCAAACCCCAGGATTCCATAAGATGTTGAAAGTGGAATAATAGCACTGTAATAGTGTAGTGCAGAAAGGCCCTTTGTAACTTGCTTCATAGGAGAATTACATGATCTTTCACTTCTGTCAAGTTTTTTTTTTTAAATTATCCTGTCCTTCTTGAAAGCCATAGGGAGGTGTCAAGGGGTCCCGGGGCCTTGGAAGGGCAGAGCAAAAGGTCCTTGGGCATAAAATCCCAGTGCTTCAAATAGACAAGTGGAAAGTTCTCATTTCCCCACAGTGCCAAAGCATCTGTTGGAGCAAGAGGAGGGAATATGGCACATGGACTATGCCTTCTGCAAACCCACGTGTGCTGGGTCCAATCTGCCTTCCTCCTCCTCCCCCTCTAATCCACCAGCCACTCCCCATGGTTGTCAGACAGGGCTAGAAGAAGAGACTGAGCCTTTGGGCTCAGCAGTTTTCAGGTTCCAAATTGGCCTTTAATTGTAGGTTCCCAGGGTATCCTAAACTCCCCCTTCACTCCACCCACCTCTTCCTGCTCCCCATACTGGAGGAAGGTCACAGAAAGCAGGCAGGCCCCAACTTGCGCAATGGAGCCTGTTCCATTAAAAAAGACACACACACAAAACCCAGAGAATCCACCCATCCAGTTGCCCAGTAGCACACTTCCTTGCCAGGCCTTTCTCCCTTCCTAGACCAACAGGTAGGGGAAGAGATGGCTCTGTTTCGGCCTGTATTTGCTACCTATCTGCTGTAGTTTTGTCTCATCCCAGAAAGAAAGAAAGAAAGAAAGAAAGAAAGAAAGAAAGAAAGAAAGAAAGAAAGAAAGAACAAACCTGTGCTGCTCCCTGCCCCGTGAGTGTATGAGTCAACCCACTACCCTTCCCAAATTGGTTTGACTGGTTGGGTTACCCTTTAGAGATTCCCCTGCTAGAAGGAGAACAGAAGAAAGGAAGATGAAATAACTGTAAGCTAGCAAGGCCTAATTCTCTGGAGTCTAGCAGGGAAATCCTCTGGGTTATTTTTAAAAACTGAAAACTTGCATTGCAAATATTCCAAGGGGGTTGTAGTCATGTTAGTCTATTGCAGCCAAAACTACAGCATCTTGCAGCAGCCTAAAGGCTTCTTATTTGGCATAAATGCTTGTGAATTGCAGCCCAATGATATCTGATAAAGTGGACTGCACTCTACAAATGACTCCACCAAATAAAATCCGGTAGTCTGACAGCAGTATTTGGCTTGGGAATTTGCAACAGCAACAGAGTGGTATGATTGCCTATATCTTTTGGCAAGACAAAATAGACTTTTGGCTTTCCTTTGGGATGCAAGCGCACCATGCTGAGCAAATGGCTATTTATATATGCCCACTGTTGTGACAAGCGCAATAGGAACAAGCAGTGTGATTTAATAATTTGAGACAGTTTGAGGAACCTGCAGCCCACAGGCCACATGCTGCCTCCTAGCCTAATTTCATGGAGCACCCCCAGCTGAATTTAATGTGCAATGGCAGAAAGAGAGAACTTGCTATGTACTCCAGCAGTCCCGAAAACTCCACCTACATTTAGCTCTGCCCACTGTTGGACCTGGCTTCACCCACCTTTGGCTCTGAACCACTTCTGCCCCTCTTCCCCTGCTTTTTTTCCATAGGTGCTTCAAAGGCAAATAGTTCTCCAGATTAGGAGTAGGCCCAAGACCAGCCAGTTTCAAGTTCCAGCTCAGTCATGAAGCTAACCATTTGCACATTGTCAGCCTGACCAATCTTGCAGAGTTGCTGCGATGGTAACATTGGAGGATGGGGCAGGAAGTCAATTATATAGAAATTTCCTAGGGCAAAAAGGTAGAATATAGTATAACAAAAGACTCAGTGTGGTACACTGGTTTAAGTGCTGGCCTAGGATTCTGGGAAATAAAGGTTCAAATTCCTCCTCAGCCACAGAAATCTACTGGGTCACCTTGGGCAAGCCAAACTCTCTCAGCTTAAGAAGGCGGCAATGGCAAACCTCATTTGAATGAATCCTGCCAAGAAAACATTACAACAGGGTTGGCATAAGTCAGAATTGACTTGAAGGCACAACTGTAACAAACAGCTACCTCACCACTCCCTATACATACTGGATGGGCAGACATCCACTGACAGGATGCCACAGTGTGTACATAGTCTACTCAAAAGTCTTCTCTATCAGGGCCAGCTCTGCCCTCGAGCAGCACGAAGTAACAACCTCAAGCAATAGATGCTGAGAGGTGGCAGCAAGGTGTTGCAGGAGATAGTTACGTACCACGGAGTTGCTCCACCCCCAATGAACTACTATTCTGCCTACAGATGCAGTGGAGGATGCTCTCCCACTGTCAGTGTCGAAGAATGTTTCAGCAGCCAGTCCAATCAGCTTTGTGCAGAGGGTGTGAGAGGGCACCATCTTGTCCTTCACTTTAGGCAGCTAAATGTCTTGAGCCACCCCTACTTGCTATATAACAATACTCTACTGCCCACCTAGACACATCTTTTTTCTCTCTCCCTCCCTCCTGACAATCACAATGATGGAGACTCTGCCTCACTTCCTTTGCCTGGTCACATCAAACTTTCTCTGCGTGTGCATTCAAAATGAAGTAGCTGAAATGTGGCCACATCAAACTTTCTCTGCGTGTGCATTCAAAATGAAGTAGCTGAAATGTCTCCTCTACCATGTTCCCTCACCAGCCTGTCCCAAGTCTTGCTAGAGCAAGCCCACTTCCTACTGAGCTATTGGTTGCATTGCATCTTGTATCAATCTTTTTTTAAAACATTCCTCCAGCCAGTCTTTCCTGGAACAAAAATACACTCCTCCTGAACTCACAATGAAATTCTCTTGGTGCTCAGTCTTTCCTTCTCTCTCTTTTTAAGACAGTTGCTGGCTAACTTCAGCCCTGGGCATTTTGAGTGTGCGTGCGTGTGCATTTGAGTTGACTCGGCGTCATCTTTGCTTAACCTCTATTCATTTATCTGTCAGTTCCTACTCCAGTCTCTGTGCATGCATCTCTCTTTCTCTTTCCTTCTGGGTTATTGTTTGCTTCCAGTTTTGGCTCAGTTTTATCATTCTTGAGTGTTTAAATTTTTACTCAATGAACCAATCAAAATAAATACTGTAGTATGTCAGTGCAAGTGATATTCCATTTTCCTTAAGGTTTGTTTTTCCTCCGTACCTGCCCCCCATAAATCCGCATATGGGATTGTGCCCAAGAAGCCATAGTAGTGGAATTTTACAAGAGTTCAGGCAGACACAAAATGGTATATTCCATCTAAAGTATGCACAGCTGTACAGACTGGTGCTAAAGGGGCAAATAAACTGAAATTATCTGCGCCTCTGGTCCTCATACTCTGGATTGTTAATCAGTCTTCCTCCACAAATATAGCAGCACATACGCTCAAGTATTTCAGACATGAAAACTGGGGTACATGTGGACAAGCAATATCAGAGTGAGATCAAGAGGGCACAGATTATTAGTAAGGAAGAACATACAAGCTAGAATGTGATGCAGCATTTTGCTTTTGCCTGAGCCAACTGGGAAGGGCAAAATTTCACCCTGTCTCCTCCCCCACATGAATTATTTGAACACAAACTACTTGTCAGTTTCCAGCAGTGATGTAAACTAGGAAGGAAGGGAGAAGGTGGGAGGAAGGGAGTAAAACTGAAAAACAGCTGAAAAAGAAGAATGATAGAGGATTAACTGGAACCATCTCTAATAGGTCAGGACAGTTAAAAGCTATGGTAGCACAATGGAAGATTTTGAAGTGCAGGCACTCATCATAAAAGTCTCTATAAAGTTTGGAAAAGTTACCTTTTGATGCCACAACTCTCAGTATCTCAAAACAGCGAAAAAACAAAACAAAACAAACAAACAAACAAACAAAAACCTTCTTCAAGGAGTAAGTGGTCTCTTACATCTATTCTCCCACTGAGAGTCCAAAATTACAGATAGCCATGCTGATCAATACCAGTAAAATCATCTTTACCAGGAGTAAAGCCAATGGACCAAAGCTAATTGGCATCTAAGTTGTTGACATTCTAGTGCCAAGTTGCTTGCAAAAGCCTCTGAGGATTTAATCAGTGTTTCAAATCAAAGTAATCAAACTTTGATCCTCCTGATGTTTTGGACTTCAGTTCCCAGAAATCTTGACTGTTGGCCACGCTGGCTGGAGGTTCTGAGCTGAAGTCCAAAGTACCTGGAGGACCAAAGTTTGGAATCCACCAGCTGGTTTTATGAGCATCCGCATATGTGCATGGTTTTGATTTGTTTTAAAGTATTTACGTTGGTTTAAGCTATCTTCTTTTAACTCATTAAATTGTTAAACACATGTTTAAATTTTAAAATCATTCTTAAAACGCTTTACTTTTTAAAAACCACACCACATTGAGTCCTACTTTTGGGAGAAGGGTGGGATATAAATACAACAACAGCAAGAAGAGTTTTTTACTGTTTACATAATTTCAAACTGCTTCTGTGGATTTTATTGTACACTGGTCTGAGATCTTTAGACAGAGGGAGAAAATAAATAAATAAATAAATAAATAAATAATTTAAAAAGTCATAATTGCCTCTTTCAAGACCTAAAATATTTAGTACACCTACAGAAGAGTCTTTCAACAATATCTTGTAGCTGGGAAAATTTGTTGCTGCTTTCTTCCTCAACTATTGTGAAAACTGCAACTAAAAGCAGAGGGAAACAGGAAGCCTGAGGAAGTGGCAACCAGACCATTGCTCCTGCTAATCCAAAAGTGCTAGCACTTTGTCCTAGGTAGCTCTGGATTCACCACATCACTGCTGCACCATTTGAAGGAATCACAGTCTCCCTTTGAGGGAATCACGGTCTCCCTTTGTAACAGTAAGTTAACAAAACTCTTCATAATCCTGGACCTCCTCAAACCTCAGATGTTTTGTGTTGGAAAGGCATACTGCATTGGAAACATACCAGCTACCAGTGCAACTGGTACAAAAGCAACACAGAATTCTCTGAGCATTGGGTCCCAAACAAACATGGAGGTGACTGTATTCTGTATCAGATGATGTTTCTCAACCATCTTTACAAGTAGACCCACATGGAGCACATCGCTGTCTGGATGGCATTAGTGCATGCATAACTGAGGCCAGGTCCAGCTTCTATGGGTAAATGCAACCTATGATCCCAAAATGGAGGTTGATAGGTAGGAATGCTATTCTGTATTCCTGGGTAGTGGTAGAATACAAAGAAGCAGGGATTTGAAATGATGTTCGCAATCACTTGGAATGTATTCTCTTTAGTAGGGCCTATGTACTGATATCTCTTCCCCAGCTTGGCTACCAGTCCACAATATTTTGCTGCCGGAGACAAAACACTCCCCTTACACAGAAGCACTTGAATTTTGTTTCAACACTGGCAATGGGATAGGTTGCATTGCATGTACAGCTCTATCCTCCAACAGAGGGGAATGATTGGGTGGGTCAGGAAAAATGGTTAGTAGGTTTCTGCTATTGTAACAGTCATCTACCAGCATCTGTTGCATGAGGCTTCAAACTGCCTAATGGTAAAGCCAGCCCTGCTACGTGTCTGATTTTTACCTTCCACAGGCAGTACATCCATGCCCCAGTCCTATCGCAGGACTCACTTCTTGTTTTCTGGAGCTCATTTAAGGGCATTATCCTGGTTCACATTAAGAGCGAGAGTGAGCCAATGTTCTGATGTTCAGTGCCCTCCTGCCAGATCCACACCAACAGGCCTTCAGTGGGACATGACCTGGTGATCCTGATGGGAAAGCAAGGTATCTCTTTGAAATGGTTAGTGGGCATTATCTAAAATTAACCTATGGCTGCTGCTATGGAGACTGGGTGTGGAATAAAAGGGAACTTGTAAAAATAGCCACACACACATACACTACGGATAGTTAAAAAAAATCAGGGTCTCGAAAAAGATTGCTTGAGGTAATGGAATGATCAGGACTTTGAAGCACAGCTTGGAAGAGTTATTTTTTTCAGACTATAGACCTCAAAAAACCCCTCTCCAAGCTGACATAAGCTAAAGTGATCTTTCTGCTGGGGTTTCTGGGAGTTTAGTCCAAAAAAGTAACATTTACAAGTGTGTCTAGCAAAAGGGGCATTCCTTCAGATTTTTTTTTTTTTTGGTCGGGGGGAGGAGAAGGGATGTCAAAAACTAAGAAAGGGCCCAAATACCTTAAAGGCACTGGATCCTGTCCAGTTTTGGAAGCTAAGCAGGATCAGCCCTGGTTAATACTTGAATGGGAAACTGCCAGAAAAAAACTGTAGTTGTAGACTATATCTGAGAGGAAGGAACCTGGAAAAGCACCTCTGAATATTCCTTGCCTAAGAAAACCCTATGAAATAGGGTTGCCATAAGGCAAGATGTGGACTTGAAGACACATACACATGCACTTGTAAGCACTAAGAAATTCCAGTGGTGAGGTCAAGATTTATAGCAAGGATTATAAAAAACTATCTTACACTGGGTGGGATGATTTCAGTCAACACAGTCTACTCTGACCTCTCCAGAAGGCAGGGGGAGGTTTCTTTCCTACTTGCTCTGTCAACTTTTTAAGTGGAGATTCCGGACATTCAATATATGTGTGGAAACCACATCTTTACTGTTGGGCTATACTTCCTTCGCCATGATCCCATCCTTCTTAGATATATTCAACTGGAAAAGGAGCAGTGCATTTAAAGAAACTGTGCCCTTCTTTCCCCTCATTAAGGGCCAACTCACACAATAAACAGAAACATATTCACCTACCCCGTCCCTTTAATTTCCCTCTCCAAAGAACAGTCATATATCGCTGTGCGCATATTGCCCCCCCATTCATATTAATTCCTCTGTCCTGCAGGTGGTAGGAATACATTCATACATCTCTGTTATTGCAAGTATAGTTTGGCTCTGACACCACATAAACAATGGTAATGACACCCACTGCTGTAACAGAAAACTGGGGCTCGAGATATGGTTGGATGTCAGCCCCTATCATCCCTGACTACTAGCCATGCTGGCAGAGGCTGATGGGATTTGCAGTCCAACAACACGTGGAAGGCCACAAGTTTTCCACTCCTGGCTTAGACTGTTTTAAATCACACACACGCACAGGCTCAACCCCATCCCAAAGTTTAGATAACAAAGAATTATATTATGCACAGCAATGGGCACAGCCAGAACAAAGTGGCCAGAGTTACAAATCTCTCACAATATCCAATTCATCATCTAATGGGGGAAACGTGCACCTGCATTCAGGTACAGGTGTACCTCAATTAATGAAGTAAGTATATTCCTGGGTTTCGCTTCTTTAACAGAAACATTGGTACCAGAGGTAGAAATAACATGGTGTGGTGGAGACAGTTTCGGGTCAGTCTAAATGACCTCTGGGTGTGAGGGAAAAGCAGTTAATTTCCTTTGCAATTGAAGTCCCCCTGTGTTTGAAGGAAAGACAAAGAAACTTTGTATAGGTATGGCTTGACACACTAGCCCTTGGCTGCGCTACAGAAGATTTGCAACATTGTAGACACTGGTGGGAACTTATGTATCAGATTTGTTTTCTTTCTTGAGCATGTGATGATTACACTGGAAATGTATAAATTGCTGTGAACATGAAGGGGCGGGGCTCAGTCTTTTGGGAATGATCCCACTGAGACAAATAAACAATTCTCCTTAAACTGTGGGTCTCTAGCTCTGTTCTGCAACAATGGAAAGAACAGGGGTAAGTTCCTACATCTCACACACACACATACACACACAAGAGCAGTTCAACATGTTTCAGCAAACTTGCCTTCAAAACAAACAGTATGCCCATGTGAGATAAAACAACCAGATCAGGTAAGCCTCGAACAAGTAAACTAAAACAGTTTTAATCCTCTAGAGCCACTTGACAGCTTCTTCCAAAATGCACCCAGGGATGATTTTCTTTCTTCCAACAGCCTCCACTTTTCTTATGATTTCCATTTTGATGGCAAAAATTATTGACCCGCACTTCTTCAACGTGACAAGGCAGCTAGCTGGTAAGGCAAGCTAATCTGTTTTCTCCTTTTCTTTCTGTTTTGCTCTTCACACACGTGCAGTAAGTGATTCTGGAGGCATCTGTTTACCTTGCCTGTTGTACATAAGCACACACTGCCACAGTAGAAACACCTAGAACAGAATCTCATTCTTTCTAAGGTCAGGTTTTGTTTACTGCATGCATGCTGCTGCAATCCAACACTGAAAGTCTGTCTTTCTCCTGCCCTCCTTTCACCATCCCCCCAATGCCATTGCTGCAAAAAGCAAACAAACTTAACTTCCAGCTGGACAGAAGACAAGAAAAGGGTACAGTGTGGGCTGGGGTTAAAAGACTTTGTAAAAAGGAGCTTCTTTATCAGAGGTTTTGTTAACCTTTATTTTCCTTTCACAGCTTGTACGAAGTTGCTCAAATCAGCTTCATAGCTGGGTGGCAGAGGAATACGGAATAAATATTTATAACGTGGGACTGGGCTGATAACAGGGTGTGGCCTGAGGAAAAGGGGTGTGCTTGGGTAGAGCTCAGAGGTCTACATTGAGTGACCTGGAGGTCGATGTTTAGCCATGGGCCAGAATCTCTCCACCCTTGGCCCAGCAAGGCAGGTCTTACCTTCTTATGAGCTGCGCAATTCCATATCGGTGCCTTTTTATTTTTCTCCAAAATATGTATTGATGATAAAATACACAGATTTCAACTGGTACGTTAGAGCAAAATTTTTCAGGCTGTTTCCCTCGTGGAATAAGAGACTGGATTTTATCACATTCACACTGAAAGTTAAATTCACTGAATCAGTGGAGATTAGGTTAGTTGAGACTAACTTAAATCTTACTGATTTCAATGGAAATCCTCAAAGTGTGGGTTTCTGGATCCAAATTTGATCTGTTAACATGTTCTTGGATAAGGAAAATGGGGCTGTCTCTTCACCTGAACAATTTTTTTGTTGACTACTATTTTGCTGCACTATTTTGGTAATTCTCCAAATTACCAAAAAGGGCATTTTCCTGGGATTTGACATTTCTGTCATACAGTTTTTTTCCAGTTTTGACTGCCTGAGCCCAGTTGTTTAATGCATTTGTCTGAGAGTAAAGAGTGACTGAATTTTGCCAGCACTCTCCATTACAATTGGAATATTGCCCTTGCTTCCTCATGCTGACATGCCTTCAGGTTGTTATAGATGGTGCATTTCTTCGGTCCTTCCCAAACAATACTTTTAATGCACTGCATTGCCACTCAGTTATCTTTCTTTAAGCAGCACATTTTCCTCAAGGGAAACTATGTCTTACTAGCACTAAAAACACTGTATTTGCTGTTTGGAAAATGTGATCCCTAATAGCTAGAATAACAAGAGACCTGTAATACTTTAAAAACTAACATATTTTTTAAGGCTTTTGGGACTGCAGCCTACCACATCCATTACAATCAAGGGTTGTGGTTGCACAAGCACCTATTGGTTAGTGCCAGTGTCTGGCCATATTTTATACTGCAGAATAATAAAGATTTTAAAAAAATTGAATGCTTCCCAGTTGTATCATGGATTCACGAGACAACTCACAAAGCCCTTTAAAAACAAATGGAAACATGGCAAAATCAAGACGTTTATCTCTCCTTATGTCATTGTCCAGGCAGCACATGGACTGGTTTTTAACTTTAAAGGATTTTTTTTTCTAAGACAGATATTTCTACATTTTCCTTTCCTCTCCAGCAAAGACGTGCACACCTACCCCGTTTTAATAAAGCATCATAAGTGCTTACCCTATGTTCCTCCAATGCTTTACATGAGGACAGAATACACTGTTGCTGTGTTGATTCAGACCTAGCATTTATAAAGCACTGAGAATAAAATGTGTTACCTCCCCCCCAGTGCCATCTGGAAAGGCCCTTCAAGATGCATGGCTTGCTACACTCTCCCTTTGGATCCTCCTCTGTGTTGCATTGATCTGCAGTTCTTTGGCTTCATGCATTGATTTTTATTTTTATTTCTTGCACTGTCTCCTACTGCAGCTCTTGATATATTTCTGTGTCTTTGCTGGACTTCCTAAGCTGGCAGATTTCATCGATGGTGCCAGCAAATGAACACCTTTACTTCCCTGGGCATTGTTTCATATTCTCTTTCTCTCTCTTGCACGGATGAGTTTTCAGCGACTATTGCACAAATGTTTCCTGAAGGCAATGAATGCATTTCCTTAGGCTAGTTGACTGACACTTTTTTTTAAATGGACGGATGCAATTTTTTTTTTTTTTACGTTGACTTGTGCGAACTGGTGCATTTCTCAGGAGCACGTGGTTGGATGTGCCGCCCTCCCCCTTTCCGGCTCTGTGGAGGTACATGTATCGCTCTTCCCCCTTGAGTAAAACAGAGCTGGTGCGTCTCCCTGTAGTGGGTGGCTTGATTAATTTCCCCCTGTGTCGCATGGACTGGTGCATTTCCCTAGATTGCTTCTCTCAGCCCCGTAGACCCATCCTTTCGCCTGGAGTTGTGCATGTATTTCGGGGGGGGGGTTGCTTGGTTCTTGGTGCTTTCCCCCAGATTGCTGCATTTCCTCCGGCCCCGTTCAGACGTGCATCTCCAGGCGGTCTATGCCTAGCTAGCGAGCCCCTCTGATCTGCATGAGTCTGTGCATTTCTCTACCTCCCTCTCCGTCTGCAGGCATTTGGTGCATTTTTCCGCCCTTGGTGCAACGTCTCGTTCTCCACACCGGACAGCCGCGGTCCTCGGATTGTTTAACACGGAGCGGGATGTTTCCTTGAGACGATGCACGCATTTCGCGCTTTTCTCCCCCTCCTTCCCCCCCCTTTTGGCTACTGCTTCCCCGTCCTCACCCCGTTTTTACCTGCGATGCATCTTTTTTTCCCTCCTCCTCTTCCTCCCCCCTCCTTTTTCCGAAAGAACCACCGAATGACATCATCCTAAAACTCAGCCCCACCCACCGGCTTCCCCAATTGGCTTCCCATGCCCCCCCTCCGCCCACCAGCCTCTCCATTCATTGGCTTGGCCTCCTTGCCACTCGGAGTCCGCCTTCCCCTCCCTTCTCCACGCGGAGGCGGCGCCTAAGGGGTTGTCCCGGAGCTTACCCGACGCTCACTGGGCGGAGGGCTTGTCAGTCAGAGTTCCCTTAAAGGGGCAGGCGCGCCCAAAGCTTTGCGCCGAGCGAAGGGGCGGGACTTTTCTCCTCCTCCCCCTCTCGCTCCCTGGATCTGCCTGAGCGGGCTGGAGGGGGGGTGCCAGGCGGTGGCCGACCGGCCGGCCGGGAGGAGGGATGCCGGGGCTGGGCAGCGGGGTCCCCCTGGGGGACAGGAAGGGTCCCTGAAGCCCGAGGGAGGGGGCCGGGCATCAGCAGCCGGGGCTCCCTCCTGCATCCCTCCTGCCTCCAGCATCGCCAGCCGGAGCAGCGGCAGCGGCGGCGTCACCTCCCCCGCTGCTGAAAAACCAGGTGAGAGCGGGGCCCCCCTCCCCACGTCCTCGCCGCCCCCCCTGCAGCCGATCCCCCTCGCCTCTGCCCCGCCGCCTCCTCCCCCTCGGAGTCTTCGCGCCGCCTTCCCTTCGCTGCCTCCCCAGCGCTCTCCCCCCAAAATACCAAATAAATCGGCTGGCGGCGTCTCTCCTCGCCCGCATCCCTCCCTCTCCCGCTGCCTCCTTCCCCCTCCGCCGGCCTTCCTCCCGTTGCCCCTCCGCGTCTGCCTCTCCCGCCTCTCCAGGGCTCCCGAGCCCGGCGGCGGCACCCTTTCCTCTGCCGCTCTCGTCCGCCCCTCGGCTCGGCCGTGCCGCCGGAGCACCCGCATCTTCCCCCCGCACTCTGCCTCCCGCCTCGTCACGAACTCCCTCGCCCCCCCGCCCCGCAGCATCCACAGCCTCTCCGTGGCCCCTCAGCCCTCCCGTTTCCCCGGAGTGCGCGCACCCAGCCCGCCGCCCAGCGCCGCCACCCGCCCAGGCTTCCAGGGCGCCGGGAGCCTTCCTCCTCCTCCTCCTCCTCCTCCTCCTCGTCCTACCTCACACCACCCGGGACCCTTCCCACGAGATCTCGCCCTGCCCGGTCGCCTCTCTCCCCCGCGCGGTCTGCGGCCACCCACCCAGCTAAGCAAGCGCCGGGCATCCTCCGCCCGACTTCCCCGACTCCAGGCTCGCGATCTGCGCCCAGCCTTCCTCCCTTCTCCTCCTGGAACCTTCCAAACCCCCTCCGTCCCTCCATCCCCCCACCCACCCAACCCAGAGACCCACCTTTCGTCCACATCTCCCCCGTGGCCCTTTCAGGCTCCACAGCGACGGCTGACCTGCCCAGGCTCCGATGCCCGGGTGGCAATTTACACGTTGCCCTACGCGGAAGACGAGGGTGGGGGAAACCGCTGTCTCCTGCCACCAGCCAGGCGCAGCCTGTTGGAACCCCAGGTCTCTCTTGCACCCCACACATTTGGCCTGTTTCAGTAAATCCCCGAGGGCCCTGTGCACAGGCAGTTTGGTTTCAGCACCTCCTTCCCAAAATTCACCCCTATTTCATTTTCGTGTAGCCCAGACCCACCCCACAAGGAAGCACCCTTTGGAACAGCCTTCCACTCTGCCCCCTGTCAAAAACACCATGTCCTTTGCTTGTCAGTCTCCCTTTTCCCCACCTTACACCCTCCCCTTCCCCTGCTTTGCCTGTGCTCCACTCAGCTGTCCCCAGTTCCCCTTTGAGCCTTGTGTGCACCCACAGGAAGGAAACCCAGACCCTACCCTCATCTGCTTCCTTATATATCTAATGGTACTACATTTCCCACCATCCCACCACAGTAACATAGAACATCCACTCCTTTCTGACATCACCCCATCTCTTCCTTCAAAGTCTCCTCTCCCCATGCAAAACACTAGTCCACTCCACATTCTGCTGTATTTTTCACGTTGCTTCCCCCACCTCTCTAATTCTATCCAATATGTTCTTAGTCCAGTCGTTGCAGAAGCCCACATAGTCTATAAAGACGTCCCTGTTTCTGTTCCTTCTAGGGGCTTCCTCCCAGTGCCTGCTTCACCCCATACCAGGGAACATCTGTCATCCCACCCTGTCTGATTTTATACATGCACCCTAATTCCCTTGTGCTGTCCCAAATTTGCAGTTCCGTTCTTCTTGCCCATTCTATTGCCTTTACCTGTTCATCCACTCAGGGTTGGCCCAAGACATGCTGCTGCCTGAAGCAGGACAGCAAATAGCACCCATCCCCAACTACTCAAATCAAGAGTTGTGGTACCCAAAGCCAACCAGATTATTTTGCTCTGTGAGGTAGATAGTCCCACAAACACATCTACTCATCCCTGGCAATAAAAATCAAGTAATAAATAGGTAACCATTGCTGACTACTCCATAATGTGTTGCTTAAGGCAGCTGTCTCACTGTGCCTCATGGTAAAGCGTGCCCTGAGTCCAAGGTTGCATCTCATACCATTCATATGCAAAAGATTCCATGAATCTACATTTCTAATCTGTGTCTTGCCACCCCATCTCTTTTCAAATGGCCACTTGCTCTGACTTAGCATAGTTTTCCATTCCACAATGGGGAAATTCCTGTTATTTTTGCCCTTGTGCGCCTCCATTTTTACTGAACTAATGTCTCAGCTCACTTTCGTATTCTGCCTGTATTTTCCATCTCTCAAGCACCTGTTCTACATGTGCCCCTCTCATGCACACATGCTGAAATATATGTCAGAAAATCCCCTTCTTGCCTCTCCAAGCTGGCATCTGTCATCCCAGTTACCCTGTCATCTGCTTCTGCAAATATTGGGCCATCATTTTATTGGACTACGAAATATGGGAAATACATGGGGTACGTTTGGTTGAACTAGAGATTATAGAGTTGTCTCAGTGCTCCGAACTGTTGGATCGTAGGCTTCACATTATACCCTGTCACTAAAAAGAAGAGTTTTTGCTATGTAGATGAAAAGCTGAGATCTTTTGGAGTGTTAGGACTGCTTTCCTCATCTTCATGTAGCCATTGTGTTAAAATAATATATTGATTGTCTACTGGAGAAGTCAGTAATAGGTTTACAGTTGGGGTGGGAAGCCTCTAGCCTTCCAAATGTTGTTGGACTCCAGGTCCTATCACCCCATGTCAGCCTGACCATTGATGAAGAATTCTGGGAATAGTAGTTCATCAGCAGCTGGAGGTCCACAGATTTCCCACCTCTAGTTTACAGTCTGTGAATTTTCCACCTCCACATGTCCGAGTTCATCAGTCATCCATAGCTAACTTTGGTAAACCTATATTTATAGTCAAGGTGTAGGTGTTTAAAAACAAGTTGTGTGTGTGGGAGACAGTCTGGTTGGGCACTTAGAGGCAGACTTACAAGCGTACTATGTGCACTGTTGCTGTTTCACAGCTCTGCATGTACAAGCTGTTAATGTGAAACATATTTGCACAAGAAATTTAAAGGTGATTTATTTGTCACTTTTGCAGACGTGAGAAGATATATGAACAAATGTATGCTTATAAATGGCTGTCTGCATATGCATTGTGATACAGTCCACAGTGCACAAGTATTTGAGTGTGCAAATATGAATGTTAGTCCTTCACAGTTTTACAAAGGGTCAAATACATAGGCATATGAACACACTAGTGTGGACAACATCTATATTGTTTGTGCAGAAATTTTGAAATATACTAAAGTATAGATAGGTATATCCAAATAATTCCATGTGCCTCATGGAGGTTATAAGGGCTCTGCAATTAGACGATACTGACATGTAGTTCCACATGCACCAACATGTGTTCTCATAGTTATATTTGCTTATTTGCATAACTCAATATATGCGTGACCTGAAGTATACTTTAGCTGGCACACACAAAGAGAATCAGAACACCAGAAATTGCATGTATGCTATATATGTGCAGTGATGCTGATTTTTTTTATGTGTACCTGCATAACTTTGCACATTGCATACACTCTAACAAGTGTGAACATTACCAGTAGGTTCAGCAGGTGCTTCCTATAGCCATCCATGTGGCTATGGTATGAATCAGTCGTGAGCTATACTTTAAAAGGTACTGATGAGCGCACAGGCATAAGTCAGCAATATTGCCCCCACACAAATTCCAAGCACCATCACACATGTCGCAACATTAGTTGTGTGCAGAGGAACTCAAAGGCTATGTATGAATGTGAAATAATCAAAACTGTTTACAATATTGATAAAATTCTACCTTCTGTGCCAAGGACATGCTTATTCTTCACTCAAAATAAAGTAATCTTATACTACTTATAAACTAAGTAAGGATAGCATAGGCTAAATTTACTTGTTTTCATTATTTTGCTTGTGTAGAAGAGGGATCTTCAAATAACCTAGAATGTCTGACAATAAGGAAGGATGACAAGGAGAAAGGAGGAGGGTCGTTATTGGATTTAGGAGAGTAGCCTTCCCCTTTGCTTTTCAGGCCTTCGCTGGGCTAGTCATGAGGGAGAGAAACTTGCTAGCTTGAAATAAGAAAGAAAAGAAACAGAAATGAAAGATAGTCAAATGGCTGTGTTTGTGCCTAAAGATGATTTTGAGCTTGTTTGGTATCGCTACATGATATCCTCCACAAAACCCATTGGTACAGACATGTGCTTTTGGTTTTAGGGCATTCATACACAGCTGTGTTGTTCACTCTGTCTGCGGGCAAGTGCAAGGAAAGAGGATGTGAACATTCCAGCACTGGTCTCTTTTTCAAATCAGCTTCAGTATCCACAGCCATATGCATGAGTTCTTCAACATCTCTCTACTTCTTGTGTGCCAAAAGGTGTGTACATTCATGTGATGGCATTTACTTTCTGCTAGTTTGTGATGTTTAAAAAAATCATGGAGCAATGTACCACTGGTTTTCAGTGGGTCTACAAGTCTGAATGATTAATGCATATCTCTGCTGTATTTTAGACTTAGTTCTCTGGCCTGATGCTACATGTGGTCAGTGTCTTTTTAATGTCTAAGAACGTTGATGCATTTGTGGGCCTGCATAAGCCTGGAATCTGCGTTTTCTGGTTTGCAAGCATCTTTAGTATTTATCAGCTCTGCCTGTTGGACCTTTGGGCCACCTGTGATTTGGCAGGTGGGAGAAAAGACTAAAGCTGAGAAAGGGGATGATGTGCCAAGAGTCGTATATACCATCTTTAGACACAACCATATTATGCTGAACCCACTTCGTTTCTTCCAACTTTGAAACTAAGCTGACTCAGGCCTGATTTAGTGCATGGATACAAGACTAGCAGGGAATACCAGGGATCCCAAGAGAGGGCTGGAAAAGATTCTTGCCTGAAACTCTGGAGAGCTACTGCTAATCAGTTGATAATACTAGGTTAGATGGACAGTGGCCTGACTCAATGTTAGGCATTGTCAAAAACAGTATCCCATTTCAAATAGGAGCAGAATGGGACTCATGTGTGTTAACATGCATGGTTTTATGTTTTTGGCTATGCAGGATGGAGTGGGCAAGCTGCAGCCCCAGGGCAGTATACTCTCTTAGCCTATTTTTAGAAGCCATCTTTGCAAGGGCCTTGCAAGAATGCTCTACCCATTCCCCAGCACCCTGCTAGGTAGGGGATAAGAGCACCAGAAAGAGAAAGAGAAAAAAGACAGGCTTACCTGCTTTTGATTCTGGTCCTGTCCACAGCTGGTTTCACCCTTGCCCACTGCTGACAGGCGGCCTTTGTCAGAGTACCTTAACGGAACAAAGCCCTTGACAATAAGAATGGTTGCTCACCCTGATGTGGTAGGGCTTCATCTGAGCCAAGATTCTTCAAGTTCGAGCTTCAGTGTTTCTTACTGATAACAGTTCGACCTCTCACTGCTTGAGGGCTCTTCTTTCATCCATTCAAAAACATTTATATCTTCCAAGTCCAGCTGGCATCTTTTCCAGGTTATTCTGTAGGAATATTTACTATATTCTGTTAATTTTATTTCAGGAAATCTAAAGATCTCCAGCTAGAGATGTAAGACATGTAGCCACACAAAGTGCTTGTTAAATGCTGGCCCTGCAAGAGATGAGCTCTGATATTTTTTTTTTATTTTTTATTTTTTTGTCTAGCTAGGATTTGGTACTGGGAGCCAAAGTCTCTTCCTGTACCTTCAGGGTGGCCCATGGTGGGCAACACATGCAGCTCCCAGAGGCTATTTTCACATCCTTTACTCCCTTCAGATTCTCTGCATTGATTTCTCTGAACAAATTTAATTCATCATCTAAATAAGTAATAGGGCTTCCATTGCTCAATTTAAACATTAAATAGTATCAATTTTTCAAAAAGAATGAGAAGTTCCAGCTACTTCTGATTTTGTTTTTTGTTTTTTTGAGGGGGGCAATCTTTGGAGTCCCTTAATGGTTCTAGAAACAGGAGGTTAGCCCCCAAACCCACCACAGTTGCTCATCCCTACTTTAGGAGTATTATGCAGAAAACATCTTTCCCTAATCACAGATGGACACCTGGGCACCTAGAATTTAAGGAAAGATCCTTTAGGTCATGAAATACAGCTCCTAGACAGGCTTGAATTTTTAGTGCCTTCCTTGAAAAAATAAAAACCTCTAGTCGTATTCCAAAGAAGATTAAGTTTTTCCATCACTGCAAGGATGTCATACTAGTCGGGATCCAACCACTGTGCAGCTAGAGCATTTATTAGGAAACTACAAGTTTTAGAGTGTGGCTCTAAATTCTAGGGAAATGGACCTGGTTTAAACATTAGTAAGAAGTATTCTAATACTAAAGAGAATTCAGAAATGGAATAGAATGTTTGTAGAGATTATAGCATACCCATGGGCCTTGTATATGGATGCTTGCATGGATCTTATTATATTTTAGGGCAAGGAACTTTGACCCTGCAAAATTTTTGGACTACAACTCCCACAGTACCTTACCATTGGCTAATCTGGATAGGCCATAACATGTAGAAGGCCACTAGTTGCCTCCCTTTGATATATATAAATTACAGTTCATTTATATCTAACAGTGTTTGAAAATCCTGTATTTTCATATTCCCCCGCCAAAGTTCAAAGCAGCTTACAATAACCACATCACTGTTTATAAAACAAAAATCTATTTAAATAATTGCAAGAAAGGAACCAAGGCAAGTACCAACTGAAAACCCAGAAAAATGAGTGGCATTTAAATTTACCCAGCCCTTAAGCTAACAAAGCTGGGATGCCACCTTAGAATTTTTATTCTGTGCTCCTAACCTCTGAAGGCCAGGGGATTCAGTCCAGGCCTCATCAGATACCTGTTTGGTTGATATTGATATGTGGTACAAATGTGACTCGTAGAGTTGGAAGGAACCATTTGCCCAATCCCTTGCCATGCAGGAACTGATAGCTGAAAAACAAAACAAAATGAAAAACCCTCCAAAGAAGGAGAATCTACCAATCAGTGAGGAAGCATTTTCTACTGTCAAACAGTTCTTACCATCAGGAAATGTTTCCTAATGCTTAAGTAGAATCACCTCCTCTATGTCTTTCTCTCTCTGGATATCTCAATCTTTCTTTGTAATTTGAATCCATGAGTTTGTTCTCAGTCTCTGGGGAAGCAGAAAACAAGCCTGCTTCATTTTCCATGTGGCACCCCTTCAGATATTTAATGTTGGCTATCCCATCACATCTTGATCTTCTCTTTTCCAAGCTAAACATACCCAGATCCCTAAGCTATTCCTCATAGGGCTTCATCTCTGGACCTTTTACCATCTTGGTCAATTTTTTTCTGAACATGTTGCTAAAATACATCTTGAACAGTGGTGCCTAGAACTGGACAGAGTATTCCAGGTGAAGTTTGATCAATGCTAAATAGAGAAGGACAATTACTTCCCTTGGATGCAACACTATGTTTTTGTTGATACAACCAAGAATTCTACTGGCTTTTTTGACCACCACATCTAATGTTTAGCTTGTAGTCTACTAAGACCTCTAGATTCTTTCCACATGTAGTGTCAAGCCAAATCTCCTCCAACCTATAATTATAATTTGTTTCCCTGCCTAAATGTAATACCTTACATTTAATTCTAAATATATTTGTAAATGCTCTGTTAAACCCTATTTTGTCATTTTGGACCCATTTCTCCAATCTGTTAGGGTCATTTTGAATCTTGATCCTGTGGTACTTGCTAGCAGGAAGAATGCTATCCAGAAAACGAGTGGCCTCAGTCAGTGTTTGTGAGACTGAATAAGTGATGAGGTTCTGCATTTGCAAAGAAGAATAAGGTAGAATTTTACAGTTTCCTAGCTTGTTGATGTGCATCCTGGAAGGCCCTGGTTTGTTCCTTTCTTATGTGCTTAAACTATGGTTTCTTCCTGATTTGTTAATTGGGACCTGCAAAGAGAGCAACAGTCCAGGACTCCTAGACAACATGCTGAACAGGACTGGGGAACTATAATTTTTCAGATGATCTTGGACTATAACTTCCAAGTCCTAGCCAGCAAAGCCAATCAGTGCTGAAGGACTGTGATAGTCACAGTCCAAGAATATCTGGAGGGTTACATGTTCCCCATACTGTGACAATAAATCACTCCTGATATTGCTAGCAGGAGGAGCCAAGTAGAATCATTGAATCGTAGAACTGGAAGAGACTAGAGACACGATCAAGTTCTATCCTGCACCATGCAGAAATAAGTAAGTAACAAGTAAGTGAATGAAATGGAATAGAAGTGAGTGGAATGTGGACATCATATGCAGCCTGTTCCCAGTAAGCCAATATCCTGGCTCATTGTTCTTACAAGTATAGCCACTAATCAACATGGTTGTTGAAAGAATGTCTGCCAGTTTACTGCAGACCAGATTTAAGATTTTGATATTAACTATAAGGCCTTAAATTATTTGAGATCAGGATATATGAGAGGATAATGCAGATCTACCGGTCTTCATCCTTCATTTCTGCACATCAGCCTCCTGGTTGTGCCAAATGCTACGTGGTGACGTAGGAAGAAGGCATTTTCTGTGGTGGTACCCATGCTCTTCCGTATTCTTCTGTCAGAAGTAGAATAAACACTGACTCTCTGTTACAGCTTAGGTGCATGCCAAAAACTTTATTTGGCTTGATGTCTGATGATGAATAATGCCAGTCATTTCATTTTTAGCTTATGGCTACCAGTTACAGTGGGTCCTTGGTATTCTCTAGGGTTTAGTTCCAGCCCCGCCCCCACCCCCCATAGATACCAAAATTTGTGGATGCTCGAGCCCCATTATATACAATGGTGTAGTAAAATGGCATCCCTGAGGTAAAATGGCAAAATCAAAGTTTGCTTTTTGGATTTTAAAAAAAAAAAATTCTAGCCATGTGTGGTTTAAATCATGGATACAGAATCTGCGGATATGGAGGGCCGACTGGATATTTAGCTACATTTTATTATTTGTATTTTCATTTTTTAATTGTTACACATCACTTGGACATGCAGCACATGATAGTTAGAATACAAATAAAGAATTCCCCAGCAGGGCTGACTGTATTATCAGGCAGAGTGAGAGAGCCACCTCAGGCAGCAGATGCTAGGGAGCAACAATGGCAGTCCACTCATCTGCCTCCAGAGCTTCTCAACTACTCTCCTTTTTGCGTGTGCCACATGGCCAATCCTGCAGCCCCTAAGCCAGCCCTACTGCCCTTAGGTTCAGTGGAGGACATTTTCCATTTAGGAAATAAATTTGAAGTAAGATTAGTTTGAAGTAAGGTTCAGCTACCATCAGAGTTCACTTCTGTGTAGAGAATGAAGGAGGGAAGCCACCTTGTACATTACCTCAGGAAGCAAAATGTCTTAGGTGGGCCATGATGCCCATGTTTCATAGAGGCCCACTTGAAACAAAAGTAATGGGTCATGAGCTAGCTCTGCGTTGACTTGGGTGTCATAGTCTGGGACAGCAGGTATCCTCTATCTTCTTCTCTGTTCCCCTCAGGCTTGACAGCTGAAGGGGCTTCTACTTGAGGTCACCTCATGTGAGGGCCTTCTGTTACTGAGCATAGTCAACAATATGGAATGAGCTATGAAGCAAGGAACACACCTGAAAGCTGGTTGCCTGAAACTCAGACAGCTGTCCAAACTGGCCCTGAGATAAAGAAAAGCTATTCCATTCCTGAAATAGCTGCTTAATTTTTTTCTGTGTGTCTCTGACATACTCTAAAGAAACTGAGGAATCAGAGATATCTAAGCTAAAGCTCGGAGTTAGCATCCATGGCTGTGAATGCTTGTGAGACAGATCTGGGCAGCTCTGCTCCTCTATTGGGAGCACATGGAAGGAATTCAAGGGCCTTAGCAGACCACAAGATAAATGTGAGATGTGGCAGCCAGAAAAAGCCAGTGCAATTGGTTGCATCAACAGGAGTATAATGTCCCAACCAAGGGAAGTGACAGTCCCTCTCTATTCTGCTTTGGTCAAACCTCACCTGGGAATGTTCTGTCCAGTGTATGCATTATCGATTTAATTGGAACCACTTCCCATCTACAAAGAACCATGTGTCGTGCTTAAGGTTACCTAGCACATCCACTGCTGAGGCAAAAGAGACAAGTCTCAAGATGCTCAAAAGATGGTTGTTTTATTAGCAAGAAAACCCATATTTCAGCCTCAGTATATTTTTAAGGCCTTCTTCAGGGCCCGGTAGAATCAACTTTAGAAATTTCATTTGTCCAGTAAAGGGTTTGAGAGTCCTTGCTTCAAAAGTTTCAGGCTTTTCTATTAAATAAAGTAACCACCTTTCAAGCCCCATATTATTATCATTATTACTGTCATTACTACCATCACTGAAAAGAACAACAAAACTGTTCCCTGCCCTCAGGCTTACAATCTACTTAACACATAATGCAAAAGGAAAATGGGATGGCAGTGTTGGAGGGAGAGACACCTTGAGTTGTGCCTCTTGTCTCTTCTCTAGTTTCCATTGGATGCTCCCCAATTTCTGTTTCTTTTGAGGAAAAATTGAATAAAGGGTTCCCCAGCGGGGAATGTGAGGATGAGGAATTATAGATGTGCTATTGGCCTAGGTGTGGGCTTGTGGAAGAATCAAGGTGTTGAAGAAGGACTGGAATATGCTTCTTCTTTCAACTGAGCTATCAGAATGAGAACTGAAGAGAGCTCGTATACCATTAATGGTTGTGTGGAAGAGGGAATTTCAGCAAATGTTGTTTGTCATACAACCGGGTAACAAGTAACATGTGCTGAAGTTTCTGTCTCTACATAACTATTTAAGGTAAAAGAGCTGTCTCCGTTTTTCACCCTGGCAATCCTGTCTTCCAGATGTATAGGCCACAGCCTGACTGAAGATAGAAACAGGAGCAAATGGTCTCTGCTGATTCCAGTGTCAGTGGAACAGTGAATCTCCTCTGGGTTTTACTCCATAATGTAGCAGGGCTATCCAAGTTACTAAACCTGTTTTGGGGATACGGCTCAGCAATTTGGATATCTCCTTTAATATTTAGACTAAAACTCAGAGTTGATCTGCTGATGTGGGGTTAACCAACGTCCACTGGGCAGGAGTGATGAGAGAACAGAGAAGCAGCAAAGCAATTGGAGAAAATGTGTGAATTGGCTGAACAGGCTGGTGTTTTAAGAAACAGCCTCATTTCATTGTGAGGGTGTAATTTACTTTTTTCAGAGAACTGTGGCCATCCACATCAAGTTAGATTCTCCAGCCTAAATCCAGTTATTAGTTCGCTGAAGTAAACCCATTGAATCAACGGAAGTTACATAAATGTTAACTTTTGAAGCTCCCATTTATTCAATGGATCCACTCTAAAAGTTAGATCTAAGCCTCAGTCTCAAGTGCAAGCGAACAACAAAGGAGAAGAAAAAGTACAGGGTAGATAAAAGTTCTACATCAAAGAGGACAACACTGTCTGAAGGGTTGTTAGAGGACAATCCTCTTTCTCTAAGGCAGGGATTGGCATGCTCCAGAGCCTGAGAGACTATGCTGTCAGATATTGGGTTCCTCCAGAACTCTGGGTGGTAACCTGCCCATGGTAACCATCATTTTGATGACTGAAAGTGCTAACATGTTTCTTCCACTCAGCTATTTGGCTGCTACTACGTATTTTGCAGTTTTGGGGTGAAGAACAGCCTAAAACAGCATACAACAGCATCCAAAAGGCTTTTTTTTTTCACTTTTAAAATATGGGTTTTGAAAGCCAAAAACAGTTTTTTCAGCCAAAAATTTGTGGGATGGGTGGTTTCGAGAGCCTTTAGGTGGGCTACATTGCACCATCCCAAAAGACAGTATGTTATCTATGGGCCACATTGTCCCACCCCTGCTTTAAGGTGTCCTCCATTTGACATAGACAAGAGCAGACTGAACAGCTTGAGTAAATAGTTCAACTGGTCAATATCTTTCCAATTGTGGGAATATGTGTTGTTTTTCTCTCTAAATTATAGTCATTTCTAATGGTCATGTAAATCAGCATATGCAAATTTATGTGTTTTTAAATGATAGTAGATGTGTCTACCCTTGCATCTAGACATATAAATGTATATGTATGCAAATGAGATATGCATTGGTGTTTTCTTTTGTCCTGCTAATGTGTGTTTTTATTGTTGTTGTTTAATTGTGTGTGTGTGTGGGGGGTACATAAGTGGCTACCCTCACACCCCTGTAGGTGATGGACAGGAGTAAAAGCAGTGGAGATTTGTGGGGACAGAGAGAGGCAGGCGTAGGAAAATATGAATAAAAATATTTTTTCTTTTCTTCTTCTACCTCCTACTACATTGGTAGAGAATAATTCACAGGTGTAATGCAGTTTATGAGAGCTAGAGGTCATATCATACCATTCTCTAGAGTCATACTTTCTACCTCCCCGTTGTACATTGTGTTTTACAAAGAACAGGTATGACAGGTTCCTACCCAAAGGGGAGCCAACTTGCACTGTACAAATTGCACAAACTTGAAATGAGTAGGATCTAGATATGCTGCTCTTTGAAATTGCCCCTCCTCTTCAGAAGGGGGCTGCTTTGGGTTCTACAGAAAAAAGTGAAACTTTCTGTCTTAAATCTGTAGCTGGAGATCCCTTTGATTTGCACTAATCGCTTTGCTCACTTGAGCTGTTTGTTGTTAATGCTTCCTCTTTTAATTTGGAATAAAGAAATGTAAGCCTCCTCCTTACTCAGGTAGGGACTATGCAATTTTAGTGTTTTGTACAGCACCTGTCATTTAGAGCAAAATTAACACTGAGTCAAGCAGAGTATAAAAGAGCGATGTAATTCCTACATAATTCATAACTTGGTGGGAATGTTACAAGCCTATAGAATTTTGAACTGACTATCATCCTTTCCCCATTTCCGTTGCCCTTCCACACTGGAAGGAAAGTCAGCATTATTATTTCTATAATGTATGAGAAGTCTTCTAACATTTGAAAAAGAGCTACATAAATGCTAAGTGTTATACTAGGTTTGCAATTTGGAATGTTGACTAGCTGGAATGTTGAGTCTCCAAGCTTGCCCAGTGACATCTTTTATAACTGAGCAACAGTCTGAATCCAGACCTCACAGGTCTATGATCCCTGGGCCGTACGATATGGAGGCAAGATAGGGAGCAGCATAGGACATATAATATATTGCTTGTTCTTCTTGAACTACTTCTGCAAGGAGAACAAGGTCCAGGCGGTTTTTCCCCACAGAAGTCATTCTGAAGTGGCCACTGACCCTATGTGGAATACAGAGCCTGGAAGAGTTACTTTGAGGGCTAAATTTCCCAGAATTCCCAGCCCTCATGGCCATGATATTGCTATAGGGCAAGGTTAGGCAATCTGTAACCCTCCAGATGTTGATGAAGAACTATGCCTGGTTTCGGAGGGAGAGAAAAAGAGGCAGGCACAGCTCCATCATGCCTAAGCCCACCTGCCATTGCCCTGGCCACATAGAGAAAGAAGAAGAGGCAGTATCTGTTGGGCTTAATCCTCTCCCATACTGCCACCCCCTTTTCCTTGTGTGTTATGTCTTATTTAGGTTGTAAACCTGAGGGCAGGGAACTGTCAAATTAACAATTTGTAAGCCGCTCTAAGAGCTTTTGTGGCTGAAGAGCGGGTATAAATATTCTAAATAAATAAATACTCCCATTATCTCCCATCTCACGGTCAGGTTGGCTGAGGCTGATCAGATTTGAAGGTCCATAGCTTGCACAGCCTTGCTCTAGGGAGCTAGTTGTCCCAATATGGGGTGGGAAATAAAGGGCTAGGGTGGGGCTGGCTTTTGGCAGTTCCAGTTCCCCAACCGGCTCATCCTCATGCCTGCCCCATGATTCCTATTCGCTCTTCCTGTCCGCCCACAGAGTTTATCTCAAGCTTTCTCTCTTCCTGCAAGTCTTCTTTCCAACCTGTCCAGCATTCTTATAGAATCCATGCTTTGGGTTGGGAGGTGGTGTCAAGAATGTCATATTTATTACAATAACATCTCTGATCCGATTATCTCCATTTGTAATAAATTAGCAGAAATATATGTGTCATCTTGTCAGGTGATTTCAGGACTCGTGTCTCTGGGCCTCTCTTCTTCCTCCCACACACAAGGGCAGTGCTTCTGTGTTAAGAGATCACAGCACTTGTGAGTTCATCCTGCAGCTTGTCACATTTTAACTTGCGTGAGACTCTGGTGGGTTCAGACTCACTGTTTCAGTCCTCCACCTTTAGGCTGTTCTGCTCTTCCAACAAAACTCCGCAATTGGATTTACCACATGGAGCCTGGAAGCTCAGCCTTCCAACATCAGAGGAACACTGCAAGCTATTTTGTACCAGCTCTGACTAGTTCTCTTTCTAGTCCAGACTCAAATTCGTAGTGTCTTTTCAGAGTCTGAGACAGAAATCTTTCCCCTTGGCTGCTATCGGATTCTTTCAAATGGAGATGCTGGGTGCTGAAATTGGGTCCTTCTGCACCAAAAGCACGTGCCCCATTGGTGACATGCTATCCCTCCATCCCTGGGCTAATACTTCTTTGAACCAAAATATTCTGCTTTCTCTTCTCTTTAATTCTCCTTCCCAATTCTGTGACATTCAAAGGTTCTCTTCTTTCTATCACAGACTTTGGAAAAGTTCCCTTTTTGAGCTGCTACTCCCAGAATCTCTGGACCAATATGTGCGTACTCCTGAACTCTATTCTTTTGCTGAGATATTATCATGTGTTGTTAACTGGATTTTATGTTTTGGTTGAATTTTTGAAATCTGATATTATCAGTCTTGAATACCTTGCATGTCATTCTTTTAGAAGAAGGCATGGTATAAATGCTGCTTTGTTATCTTGGAAAACATATCCAATAAATATACCAAATAAATAAATGTCTCTTCCTTTTCTACAGGATCCAAGGCTAAACTTCTCTTCCTTCTTGAGGAGGCCCCCAGGTGCCCCTCCCCACCCCTCTTGACATGATGATGTGCGAAGTGATGCCAACCATCAATGAGGACAACCGCCGCGGCTCAGCCTACGGGGCCGACGATGCCAACTTTGAGCAGCTTATGGTCAACATGCTGAATGAGCGGGAACGGCTGCTAGAGACACTGCGCGACACGCAAGAAAGCTTGGCCACCTCACAGCTCCGCCTGCGTGAACTGGGCCACGAGAAAGAGTCTCTGCAGCGCCAGCTCAACATTGCCCTGCCACAGGTCAGAAGCAGGGAAGAGAAGAAGGGTGGGAGGTCATGTGGCTAATTGTGAGAACTGTGGCTAGTGAGCTAGAAGAGTATGGCTGCCTGCAAAGTGCTGCCATGCAGATTGGGCGTGCTGGGTATATGTCTTCACAAAGAGAAATCTCTTTGGGAGTAACCATTGGTGTAGTGGCAAAGTTTGAGGTACACTTGTTTTGACAGTCTCTGATAGCGGTGATTGCAAGGAGAGTCCAGAAATGCCATGTGGATCCATATCAGCAAACCAGCCTTAGCAGGTTTCATCTTCAGTGTAAAGTCAATGGATCTTCATTCAAGGCCAAGCCACCTCAGAATGCTTTACATTACAATAGATATAGTGGACTATGGACAAGATCCTGTTGGAGCATAAAACTCTGATAGCATGCTTACACTGGTGGTCCAGGAGAGGCAAAGGCTATTCTTCTTTTCCTGCCTGCTCAATAGAAGCTGGATGGCTGCCAGGCACAGCTTCTCATCCTGACCAGTAAAAGGCAGTGAGGCTGCACCAAAGTGCTATCCAGTTGCTATTGCACAACTGGGGAAAGGGATCCATGTTTTCTACCTGGACAAGGACAAAGGTTTCTCCTTCTGTGGCTGCACAATGGCATCTGAATGCTACAAGGCTCACCCCTTGGCAAATCAGAGAAGTGGAGCTATTCCTGGAGACACAATGTGTCTCCCATTGTGAAGCTAGCACAAAGTGAAAGGAGGCATTGGATACCTCTTTGCTCAGTGCTCCCCCCACCATACTTATGCTAGCAGAACTGGAAGTTGTGCTATCATAAGTGACTAAATTCTAGCCTACTGTGTATTATTGCTTGGAAAATGTGTGTTTACTCCCAGCTACTCTGAAGGGTAGGGTAACTCAGAAGCAATAAGGAAGGCTGGACGTGGGAGGAGATGACATAATTGTCCCTGCTAATCCAGAGGTCCCAGCAGTTTGACTCCAGAAGGCCAGGGTCCTTTACACCACTTTGTGTAACTTATACAAGAAAATCCTACACCCATGCTGTCCCTTGAATGGTGTAGAGCAGCATTTGAATTACAAGAGGTCTAGGTTTCTCATTTTTCTCTGACAGCTCTATAAACAGCAGTTTTTGGAGGGGAAGGAGGATCAGTGAATGGAGCTTATAACAGTGTGGCAACCAATGGACAATGTATATGGATTTCATTATGGGCCTAATCCAGATCTTGGAAATGTTATTTATTTGGACTACAGCTCTCAGAATTCCCCAGCCAACATGGGGACAGTGTATTTAAAATGCCCAGTTATGGCAGTTTCATACATTTTGATTCTAATGGCTGCATACTATCAATTCATGATATATGTGGTTTGGTGAGGTAGCTGGAATTTCCTGCTATACAGCTCTATTGCTGTAATTCAGGGGAGTGGACTAGGGCTCTCTAGCAGAGATTTCTAAGTACCTCTTTCGACTACATATCCCAGAGATGGAGCCATGGCAGATAGAGTGATTTCAAAGAAGTGTAATTCTTTGCTGTACATATGTCCATAGAATTTGTACATATGTCCATAGAATTTGTATTAGAAAGGAGATATCCTGGTATGTGGAGGGTACTGGGAAATTTTTCCTTGTTCAGATAGATTAAAACACACTTGAATCTTATTGTTCTGTACATTGAGAGTAGGGGGTGTGTGGTATTTCAGATGCTGTTTGACTTTCAACTCTCATTGGACCCAACCAGCATGGCCAGTAGGAGGAGTGATGAGACTTGTCCATTAACAAAATCAGGAGGGCAAGAATTCTGGAGGAGGGCTTGATTAATTCTGAGGTATCACTGTGAGTCTGAACCAGGAGTGGACAGCTGAGGGAGGCTTGGGGAGGCACATTAGCTGCCCAATAGGGGTGCACATCTTTTTATAGTTGTCCTACAAAAGAAAATATCCTCAGATGTCCCCAAAAGTCCTTTAGGAGGGGTAGGAGGCATTTCAGTTGTTTTCTGGTTTTCCTGGGCTATATTAGGCCTAGGGGAGGACTGTTTTTCTAACAATAGGAGGTAAGAAGAAGTCACGTCCTGCTTTTTTTTAAACAGAACTCTCTTGACCCTAAAATGACCCCAAAACATGGCAAGATGGCCCCCATGCTTCCTGAAGGGCACTTGGAACAACAAAAAAAGTTTTAGTTTTTTCAATTTTCTTTTTTTTTTTACCCTTTGGGGGCAGCCTATACCTTCACAAATAGCTCTGGAGACCACATGTGGCTCATGGGTCATACTTTGTCTACCCCTGAACTGTAGGCAGGATAGAACTGGGCTCTCTTGGTGGTTCCTTGAGTGTAGTTCTTGTTATATATATATGTGTGTGTGTGTCTGTATGTGTGTGCCTTTAAGTCTCCTATCAACTTCTAGCAACCCCATCAATTTTTCATAGGGTCTTCTTAGGCAAGGAATATCCAGAGGTAGTTTTGCCAGTTCCTTCCTGTGTAATATAGCATACATATTCTTCTACAGTTTCTTGCCCCGGGAATCTATAGTCATAAATGTGAGACCACTAACTGATTGCTCACAAGTAGCAGCTTTTATTTTTAATGTCATTTAGACATTGCCACCTTGTATAAATAGAGGCAGGCTATAGATGTAGGAAGTGAGATTGTGTGAAGACTTACAGGTACTGGGATGCTATCTGAGAGGTAGCTCCTTGTCATTTCAGGGTGCTAAGGGAAACTGACTGAAAAGGCCATGGGAAAATCATGCTTTACCTGTCCAGTGAGCTGGCCGAAGGAGACAGGGGCCATTTCCACACTAGAGTAAATGAGCGTTTCACCATGTGTCATGAGTGGTGTTTCTTTACTCCGACTTGTCCCAATTCCTGTCTTCATGCCCTCTGGTTTCTATCAAAGTAAAGCAGAGAAAATAGTTTGTAGCTTCTGCATTGTCAATTCTCGTGGAACTCCTATTCCCCTCCCTCGTTCCACCCCACTGATTGGTCAATTTAAAAAAAAACAGTGTTGTAGAAACTGTTGCTATGTTTTAGCACAAGTGGGTGAATCGATGTAACGCTTCTGCATGTAGGAAAAAAACGCAGCAGAAACGGTTTGGGTGGTTTACATCAGAGTTTTTCCGTTTTTACAATACATCGGTCTAACATCAATATTAACCGCGCTAAGACCTCAACTCGTGCAGAATCACGGAGGACAGAATGACGTCAAACCAGTTTAACGTGTAGCTGTAAAAGCGACAATGTGGCGCTACTGCAGTGTATCAGCCTTGTGCGGAAAGGGCCAGGGATGGACAGAAAGCAGGGCTGAACTGCAGTAAAGTTCTTAGCTTATATGGATGATAGATATTGGAAAATATAAAGGTGCTATCACCCTTCTCTTGCTGGACACGGCACACAATATCTTTCCATTGTCTTTCTTTTGTTAACTAACAAGGACCAGTATTCTACAGTGTTAACTAAGTAATTTCTCAGTCCAAACCCAACAGAAGCATCATTCACCTGTGTTCCAGTCCCTGACAGAATTGACTTCAAGACTATTTATGATGTGCTATTTTGTTCATTTTTATTTTTTTAATGAATTATATGGATAGTTCAATTGGTATTTAGCAATAACTTTTACGGTATTTTTTACTTACATCTTTGTAAGTAATTTTAACTGTATTTGTTTTAATTTTTGTAAGCTGCTTTGAATCTCATAGCCTTATCACACTACACTGGTATAGCATTATATTCTACTTCAACAGCCATGGCAACATCCTGTGGAATCCTGGGGTTTGTAGTTTAGTGAGGCCTAAGAGCTCTCTAGCTGAGAATTCTAAATGCCCCTTCATTAACTGCAACTCCCAGAGCTCCATAGGATGTTGTCATGGCAGTTAAAGTGGAATATAACACTACAACAGTATAGTGTGATAAGGGTCTCGGTATTTGGAAAAAAGCTGCTTTATAAATGAATTAAATATAATATAATAATGAAATAGTAATAATTATAATAGTATTCTTAAAAAGAAAAACATGTTTAAAAGACAAATAAGGCCTTTTCCTAGTTGATCTATAAATTTTATATTTAAGGAATTGATAATACTGTGTGGCTGGATTGGAATCAGGCAGTGTTATACTTCTGAGACAAAGTTGGGCAACTGTGACCCCCTAAAGGTTTTGGGATTGCATTTCCCATAATCCTTCACCATTGGCTATGCTGGTTGGGATTGATGGGAGTTGTAGACCAGAAAAATTTGGAGGCCACCACTGTCCACTCCCTGCTGTAACGAGGATTCTCCTTTTGTATATAAAAAATCGGTGATTGTTCCTGCAGATGCACACACACAGAAATGCTATAAAAACCAAGCCCTTTTGTCTGAAGTTGTTAACAGCAAGTTAACAGCAACTGGAATAGTTGCTCCTGTTCCTGCTTAAGACAAGAAGTATGGTGTGGGATGAAGTGATAAAAATCACAGGTAGAGTAGAAAAGTGAATACAGTTTTAGTTTGCTTTGTCACTCTAGCACTAGACGTGCAGATAGTGATGGCCCGCACTAAAATAACCATAAAAATACATTCATGTAGGATTGGATGTTCATTTCAAATGCCCCCAGAACTTTAATTTAAGGATTAAGCAGATAGGGAATGAAAGGCCTTATTAACTGTAAAGTCCATGAAAACCTACCAAACTGCAAATGTGCTATGGACCATAACATCTAATATGGAATCCAGTGGCTTGACTAGAATTCTGAAAGTACCAGGTTTCTTCCTATACTTTGCTTCAAAGTAAATCCTAACTTAAAAAAAAAGATCCTTATAATACATTTTGGGGTGGGTTTTTTTTTTTAAAAGAGTGAGATGAAAAAAAATCTGGATAACTAGTTTGATGGGACCTGGGGTGGTGGTAGGTGGTGCTGATGGTTTGTTTAAGTTGTTTCCATTTTATGGCAACCCAAGGCCACAAGGTCTATACCGCACTAGCTCTCTAGATTGCTTCCAGACAAGCCTTTTGTCGCAGTATCACCCTGCCTTATTCATGGCATATTACAGTAGGATCCAGAAAACACTGTTGTGTTACCAAGTCTTTGTCTTGTTTCCTCAGCAGAAGAAAAGGTCTGTCAAAGGAAGCTATGAAAGAGCTAGGCAGAATCCTAAAGTGTAAGGAGATATCATTGAACAGCAATGTCAGAATCATCCATGCCATAGAATTTCAGATGCTTATGTATGGCTATGAAAGCTGGACAGTGAAGAAAGCTGACAGAAAGAGAATCAACTTATTTGAAATGTGGTGCTAGGAGAGTTTGATGAATATTCTAGGCTGCCAAAAAGACAAAAAGGATCCCAAGGGAATATCAGGCCTGAACTCTCACTAGAAATAACTATAAACTGGGGCTATCATACTGTGGACACATCATAAGATGGTGCAAGTTATTGGAACAGACAATAATATCTAGTAATGATGAAAGCAGTAGGAAAGATGAAGACCACATTACAGATGGAATGATTCAGTCAAAGAAGCCACAGCATTAAGTTTGCAAGGCCTTAGAGTTTGCTGTTTGCTGTCTTTGAGACGTTTGACATTCATAGCATTTCCCTAAGTCAAAGATGAATTGACAACACATAACAATAACAAGGAGGAAAAGATGGAAGAGCCGTGCAGAGTCATTTGATTGGTAACACTAAAAGACCTCAGTCTGGAGGCGTCTTTTCTGGTCAATTAAAAAAACAAACAGGAGCAGCAGTGGGAAGACATGGGATGGTTACAAACTGAAGGCATCATCTGGCTTATGATAAACTTACACGAACAAGGCAATATAGTTGCATCACAAAAGCCTCACATGGAAGTAACCTGCCATTTAAGTTTGCTCATTTTTAAAAAAACATATTCCAATAATTATTAAAGGATAGAATTTAAACCATACAAGTGCAAATATAAAATAGTTAGTTTTCAGTGTTTTCTAGGTTGACATCCTTGGACACAAGTGCTGAGGCATCTACAGATAAGAGTTTTTTCATTTAAGTTCTCTTTGCTTGTTGTCTTTACTCTGTGCAGACTGGGATTTTCTGTGGTGCAAATGAGAGGGCTGAATACTATAAACTACCTTCAAGCCAGTGTATTTTCAAGAAGCAATAGACAGGGGTGGAAGAAATTCTTTCACTTGTAGTAAGCTTGTGGCCACCGACTATTCTCTTTACCTTCTTACATTTCTTAAAAAAAAACTTAGACTAAGGTGGAGATGATGTGCCTCTGCAGATGTTGTTGGAGTGCAGCTCCCAAGATACCTAATTATTAGTTACGCTGGGTGCAGCTGATATGAGTTTCACTCCACCAACATTTCCAAAGCCACACAATCCCCATCCTTGCTTTCGATGCTTTCGAAACAAATAGGATGCTAACTTTACTTTGTAAATCAGCTACTTTTGCATCTTTCCAGATAATGGGTTCTGCATTACAGTACATTATTGTGCACTTACGTTAGAACTGAATAGAAAGGCAAGCCAAAATAATGCAAAATAATCCCCATGAACTTAAGATATGGAGAGATAGCAACAGCATGAAATTCAGTTGTAATGAGCATGAACTGTCATAGGCACCACATAACCAATTATGAAGGATAAGTGGCCAGGGCACAGCAGAAGGAATGGAAATGTGTAATAATTGGTTATATGAAATGAACCTAAGTCAACTTACTGCAAGGTTGCGAACAAAACAGAACAGGATTTTGTTTTCCAAGTTGAAATGAAAAAATCAGGAAAGTGGCTGAAGTGTAGCAATGGAAGATAAAACTATTAGTAGCCCTTAGTCATGATGGCTAAGTATTACCTCCTGTATCAGAGGCAGAGTCCCTCTCAATACCAGGTGCTGAGGAACATGAGCAGGAGGATACTATTACACTCATGTCCTGCTTTGTGGCCTCCCATGGGTATCTGATTGGCTGATTGGAGACTAGATAGATCTTTGGTCTGATTCAACATGGCTCTTCACATATTTTTAAATGTTGTACACTAGGGCAGGACATTTTAGTCCCTCAGTATAGTGATTTATTTCAGAAGGCATTTCCGCACTATATTGTTATAGTGTATTATTCCACTTTCAACATCCCATGGAATCCTGGAGTGGGCAGTTTAGGGAGAGGCATTTAGAATTCTCAGCCAGAGAGCTCTTTGGCTTCAGGAAACTACAAACCCCAGAATTCCATAGGATATTGAAGTGGAATAATAGCACTATAACAGTGTAGTGTGGAAAGGCCCATAGTCTGCACAGAGTTACATCTACCATATAGACATTCTACAACCTTGTCACTTGGACAGTTGTGATCAGTGGCCCCAAATTTCAGCCACCTGCCATATGTAGCCCCATCAAAAAAATCCAGTCAGACATAAAATGTGTAGTAGGAATGTATGTTTGATTTCATTTTATCCAATTTTATTTTACTTTTATTCCCCCGTGCACTTTCTAGGTGTCTGTATGTGGATGGAACACTTTTGATTCTTTATACACATATTCTATTTTGGACACAGGGCATTTTTGTAAGCTGCAATACCTTGCAAGGCATTGAGTTCTCAGTACCGTATGTTCTCATTGGGATTAGGAAATACCCCATAATTCACATTATTTTGTTTTATGCCAAGGGTAGGAAGGTTAAAAATATTTCCAGCTACTCACAAATTGAAAGAATGAATGTCAATTCCCAACAGAACAAAGGACAATTTCTAGATACAGGCATAAAATCCATTTGTTAGTACCAATTACACTAGACCAATTGAATCAGTTGGCAAATGGTAAATCTGTATTTATGTAAAACCCATTGCTTCAGTCATTGCCTCTTCTCTCTTTATTTTCATGGCTAAATTATTTGAAGGCACAGTAACTCATTTTGGCCTAAAACCCATGGTCCAGTAGGTTCAATGGGTTTAGACCAAAATGAGTTACTATGCCTTGAAATAATTTAGCCATGAAAATAAAGAGAGACGAGGCAGTGATTTAGTCCTACTAGTGTCAATCTTCAGCATTGGGTTTTAATGGCAAAAGACATCTGGAAGTGGTTTACTGGTGCCTTTGTCTCCATAGTACTTTAGCTATACTGTCGCTGCTGTTGTCTCTGAGAGATCCTCTGCCAGTGTCACTCCCTATGACTGATGCTGACCAGTAACTAATTGGCACATTTAGGCCATTTCCGCATGACAAAGCTCTTCTGTGTTGTTTCGCTGCAGTTCCAGGTCCAGAAGGGAGTGCGTCAGCAACGTTCCCCTCTGCACCCGCTTGGTCCATGCAGAAGAGAATGCAGTGGTGCTATGTCTTCCTTCCGGAGTGCCGTGCGATTGCAGGCACGAAACGGATTTTTTCCATTTTGCAAAAACTGCGCAAGCGTGACGCTCTGCAACAGAATGGCAGTGGGATGGCAACGGCGTCATGCGGAAGTGCAACCTGCTGACTGCCTCCATCCTGTGACAAAAACGCAACAGCGACATCGTGCAGAAAGGGCCTTAGTATGGCTTCTCAGGCCATTTCTTGGGGTTTGCAGCTTAGGGAAGGGCATTTAGAATTTTCAGCCAGAGAGCTCTTTGGCCTCAGTAAACTACAAACCCCAGAATTCCATAGGATGTTGAAAGTACTAACAGTGTAGTGCAGAAATGGCCTTAGCAAAAGCCTGTCTGATGTAGGAAACCCTACCAGTGCTAGCTTCAGCATCGCCTCTTGCCTCACAGAAGCACATAGTCCTACCACCACAAAGTAGTGCCACTTTTGAATGTCTTTTACCTTGAAAACCACATGATGAGACAATCCAAAAGGAAACAAGGGATGATGCCTGAAGATGAGACTCCAGGATCAGAAGGTACCCAGTGAACCCAATGGGGAAGAGCAGAAGATGAGTAGTGCTGTGGCTAATGATGCAACTGTATTCAGTCCCAAAGGACATTCAGCTGTTGACATGCTCAGAGATGAAAGTCCTAAACTGCATAACATATGTCATAGCAACTTTTTTTTAACAGGTGGATAGGCTCAATGAAGGCAGCCATGACCTTCAGTCTGGAAGACTTGAGCAAGGCTACGATTAACAGGATGACTTGGAGATCTTTCATTCATAGGGTCGCCATAAGTCAAAGTTGACTTGACAGCAATTAGCAACAACAACAAGTCAGTCCTGGCACAAATAATAAGTGTCATTGAAGTGCTTGGAAATGGTGATCACAGAGCCATCAAATTAAGCATAGAAGAATGGGAGTTTGCTCAAGAGTGTCCAGCTGTCACTTATATTCAAAAGGCAAATTTTCTCAAAATGTAGAGGACTGATGGAAGTTCAGTTAGGAAGCTTCTGTCTCTTCAGGAAGCTTGAAGACTTTTAAAACCACTGTGATAGAGCTTCAAAATATATACTCAGATGAAGAAAGGTGCAAGCCAATGGTGGGGGTGCCAATGTGGTTAAACAGCAGAGTCAAGGAAGCTAAAAAAGATGCTAGCAGTCATTGTCAGGAAAAACTAATCTTGCATATTTGTGACAGAAATCTGCTGTGCATAGCACTGATCAGCTGATGACTGTGGCATCACAAACATTTCTCACCCAGGCAGTTTCTCAACTTTTAATTTTTTTTTTTTTTAAAGAAAGCAATAAGGAAATTGGATAAACTTGCAAGCTGTGTGTTTAAAATAAGCAAACAACCCACCTGAAGTATGTGGGAAAGTGTAAGACAGATGACTAATCAGCATATGAATTGCTGGTAAATACATCTGTCCAATGAATTAAAAAGCCATTGAGGTGGGAGAGTGGGAGCTGCACTTAACCTTAAGAAGAGAAGAAGACAGCTTGTTTTAAGAGGCATTGCATGCACACTTAAGATCTTCAGCAGTGCAAGCAAAAAAGCTGCCAACTGGGTTTGTACAATCAGTATCCAAGAGATCTCCGAGGAAACAATTGGAGGTGCCTGATCTTGTGTGTGTCACATACTCTCAGCCCCAGAAAAACCCATGATAGGGTTGCTTCAGGTCATACAACAACAACATGGATGATGATATCTTATGTTAGGGCAGTAGGTTGGATGAGGTGGTCCGCTGGGTTCTTTTCAATCCTGATTTTATTAAAGTCATCCAAAAAGAGATAATTCCCTGACTAATGATAGAGTACCATATTTGCCAGTACAAAAGATGCACTTGTGTATAAGACACGCCCCATTTATACACCGGCAAATACTATTTGCTGACGTATAAGACACACCAGTGTATAGGATGCACTCAATTTTCAAATAGTATTTTTTGGGGGAAAAAGTGAGTCTTATATGCCAGCAGATACAGTAACTTGGAGGTCTCTCATAGACAGGGTCAGCATTGTTGAAGTTGTCTTGACAGCAGTTAACAACAACAGCATCAATATTTCTGCTGGAGGTGTGGTGGCAGCACAGACTAACACTCTTAATCAAGTATTTGTTTCTGTGGCAAACACTCCAGTTGTCCCAGTTTGACAGGGACAGCCCTGATTAATTTTCTGTTATCACACTTCTTCACTTGCATTTACAATGTAATTGCCTCTTTCTCCCATTTTCCCTCTTTGTCCTCAGCTTGGTTCAGTTGCTGCAAACTGAGTTCAGGCTGCAAAAAGTAGTTTGTGCTCAGTTAACTCATCAGCAGGGAGCAGAGACAAGGGATGGAATCTTGCCCTTCCCAGTAGCCCCTAGCTTGTGTTTTCTTCTTCATTAATAACTTTTGCCATCTTGACTATACTCTGATGTTGCTTGACCACACATGTCAGATTTTCACTTGTTAACTGTTGGAGGATATGGCATAGGGTGTTGGTGGTATTCATTGCTTGTGGTATTCATTGTAGTTGTCTGCTCTGGTCCATTTGCCCTCAGGCGGGTGGAGTATACCAGTAGCACTGCAATAATTCTCTCAATTGGGCTAGAGTAGGGGTCAGCAACTGTGGCCAGTCTGGGGCTGATTTTCTTTCATAAGATCTTGTGATGGCTACATAGTTGTCAGCCTCTCCTCGCAATGGCATACCCTTCAACATTTCACAGATGAAAACTGGGGCACGTGTGGCGAAGCAAAATCAGAGTGTGGTCAAGAAGGCAAATAAATATTAAGAAGACCAAAGAAGTTAGGAGAGGCTGCAGCAGTTTGCTTTTGCCTGAGTTTACAGGGAACAGCAAAATTTCACCTGCTCCTCTCCACTCCTCTGACCCATAGTTAATTGAATGGAAACTACCTCAGCACTTTAACTCAGTTCCAATGATTGAGGTGGGCTGAGGAGAATGGGGAGAGGGGCAGGAAGAGAGAGAAACTGGGACATTTTAAAAGCCGGTGGAAAACTGGGACCACAGAGATTTAATCAGGCATCCCAGTCAAATCAGGGAAATTGGTGAGTGTGCAGTGGAAGTGGTGAAAATCATTGCTGGATTTGAAAAAATAAGTTAAACAGAGGAGTCCAGCAACCTATTTAAAAAGTGAACTGCTGCTCCTGGAAACTTCCAACAGGAGTCATGGACTGAAAAACAACCTTAAGGATGTATGTGGCCCCAGGGCTGCACTGTGCCTACCACTGGACTGGGAAGGGTGAATATGTGAGAGTACTCTCTGTTTTCTCCTTTACTAATAAAAGGCTTGGAACAGACATTAAACTCATGTGATCATATTGACTGTTTATAACAGGGTTTGGCAAAATGCTGCCTTTAAGTTTTTAAATGCCCCAAGGTTCAAAAAATGTTTACCAATATTTTTTTAAAAATGTTTTGTCCTAAAAATGCCCCCAGAACCCCCTAGGGGTCATGAAGGGTGACTTCAACATATTTTGCCCACCCACCCCAGCCATTTTTGGGCCAGGAGGATGGAGACACACTAGGTGATTGTGGGCAAGTCACATTCTCTCAGCCTCAGAAGAAGGCAAATCCGCTCTGAACAAATCCTGCCATTAAAGCCCCATGATAGGTATGCCTTAGGGGTGCCATACGTCAGAAATGTCTTGAAGGCACACAACAACAATAACCTACAACAAGAACTTCTTTTTAAAACAGGAGGTGAACTAGAAGTGACTTCTGGGTTACGTCATGTTATTAAAAAAGGTTTCTTCTGGGTCTAAAACAGCTGAGGTGGGCCAAAAATGTGTTGAAAAATGGCTCTCCGCCCCCAGAGTGTGTTTCAGGACATTTGGAGGACAATTTGGGGAGGAGAGAGTGTAACAGTTGGGTAGAACCCTCAAAGGTCTTCTTGGGCACCAGTGCAGGTCCTGATCCCTGAACAGTTACCCATGTGTAATTTATAAAGATTTAAATTCACATACACACACACACACACCTACCTCCCAATTTTGATCAGAGTACTATTGTTGTTATTGTGTACCTTCAAGTCATTTCCAACTTATGATGACCCTAAGGTGAAGCTATCACTAGGTTGTTTGGGGCTGAGAGTATGTGACATGCCCAAGGTCATTCAGTGGGTTTCTATGGCCAAGTAGGGGATTGAACCCTGATCTCCAGAGTGGAAGTCCAATGATCAAACCATTATACCATGCTGGCTCTCTCTAGAGCACTTATAGGGCTGGATTAAGACATGCTGAAGCTATATGCAATAAAATAACCAAAATCAAAATGTTGGTTTTAGAGACTATTTGACCTTTGATATCAAACCAGTGCTAACAAACTTGAAATTTAATGATTTAGTTTTCTGTTATTTTGAAGATGAAATTATTTAAAATGAAATATTGAAAGATCTAATCCTGAATCTTCTTCCATGTCACAACTGTTTTGGCCTAGATGCTAAAAAAAAACGAACAAAAGAAAAACACAAAAATTTTAAAAAAAGGTAAAAGAAAGAGAAGGAGGGGGAAGAGATTGAGAGAAAAAAAGAATGTGCTGTTTTTGGCGGTCGAGATTAAAAGTGAGTTCTGAAATGTTTGAAGACCACACTGTTAAGCAAAGCTTTGGAAAATTGCTTTTATGGACTAAAACTACCAGACTCCCCTAGGCAGCATGGCCCCTGGCAGTACTACCTAGAGGATTCTGGAAGTTGTAAAAAAGTAAATTTTTGCAGACTCTGAATAAGGTGGATTGCCAAGCTTGAGCTATATAGATATCTCCATCTAGCGTCTGAACAGTATAATGACTCAAATGAAAATCATACTGGAGCCAAAAGTTAAGTTTGTGGGATGCTTTTAAAGAACATTACATTTCTCCTCTCCCTGTTATTTTAAATGCATGGAACCTAGTGTTTCAAGATGACAAAACATAAACCTGCAATCATCCTTTGAAAGCCTGTAATTTTAGATATGCAAGTCTTCAAATGAGCTGCTCTTGATATAGCTTCAGGATACACAACATCCATCTGTGGTCAGGACCATTTCTTAGCGGTGGGTCCATTTTAAAAATCACAGCCAAACCGCAGCTCACCTATTGAGACTTTGAACTTGACCTGTTTCCTTTTCTTCCCCTTTTATGACATACATCTCACTATCCCTTCCTGATTCATAATATCTGTAGTTTGTTACACCCCAAGCAGGCAAACTATAATTGCCATGATTTATGGTAACTTCTGATTTGGAGGAATTACTGTGGCTTGTTGTGACTGTCTTGTGCCTGATTTGTATGCTGTAATAGATTGTAAGAGATGAACCAGGAAGTGACTGTGGGCTGTTTAGCCTGCAAGAGTGGCTAACCTGTTGCATCTGAACTGATTCGTTCTTAATTAATATTTCTGTAGGTTATTTGCATTCCATTGGAATTTGCTTCCTAAGACATTAGCTGGCTTCAGTTTGTGGGTTATTGAATTCTAACTTCTTGTTGTATATGAATATTGTTTCTTCCAATTAGAAGGTGCAGCTGCTTGTTAGCATATGAACAGTATAAGCCATGGTTTGTTGTTATATCCAAATCCTGTTTAAACTGTGAATTATTTTTACATCCAAAAGAAAATTGTGGCTTGTCACTAATTTGTTTTTCTATAAGCCAACCTTGAAAGAGGAACAGACAAAAGGGACAAGAGAGAACCAAGATACAAATGGAAGAAAACAAACAATGGTTTGTTTTGTCATCTGTGGGAAAAATCAACAAGCCATGGCTGACAGACTAAGTCTTAGTATGAAGTGCGAACATGGTCAATAAGTATTTTCTTCTGAAAACAGGAAATGTTGTGCTATAAACTGACAGTTGCTGACTCTTAATGTTGTGTAGTCTTAAGAGTCAGCAACTGGTCAAAATCTAGGCTCTTGCTTGCCAGTCTGAAAGGCCAAAAGTGAGTGAAAGTGTTCAGCATTTTTGACTATAGGACATGGCAGCAGACCATTGTGATGGCTACAAGATGAGGCATTGGATCATTACTCTCTAATTTCTCTAAACAACTGGTAGATGAGGCAGGGGCTATTTCTCTGACAACCCAGAACATGCAGTTGTGTCCCTTGCAGTATTTTCTGTCTATTGTACCAAAGCCTAAACCAGGAGTGGACAAAGCGTGACCCAGGAGAGGTCAAAAAACCACAACAACCTGGACAGTCACTTTCACTTTTATACCTCTATTTGCATCACAGAAGAGCAACACTGGCTGCTTCAGGGTTGCTGAGGGTAGGGAGGAAAATCATCTTAATATCTCCTCCTCCCAAAGACTCTGGTCATTTCTGCACTACACTGTTATATTCCACTTTCAAAATCCTATGGGATCATGGGATTTGCAATTTAGGGAGAGGCATTTAGAATTCTCAGCCAGACAGCTCTTTGGCCTCAGGAAACGACAAACCCCGGAATTCCAGTGTAGTACATAAATGGCCTTAGTTTTATTCAAAAGCCTGGTATGCGGCAGAGCAGGTACAGAGATTTGGGATTTCCTGATTTCTCAGAATGTTCTAAAATAGAAAATGCGATATTTTCCATGGAAAAATTTCCAACCCCCTCCCCCCATGTTTATTCATAGTTATCTGGGCTACAGTCAATCTTTTTGTGATTGAACAACTGAATAAAAATAGAAAGTTCAGCTAGTTTTACTGAATCTCATTTTTCTGAGAACAGATACATAGTGCAAAAACTTACCTCAGGAACAGAAAGTTAAACTGTTAATGTATATCGGGTACAGCTCTCTATGTGTGTTCTAAGAGAAAAAAATAGTGTTCTTTCAGGTGTAATCATTTTGTTGTTGTTGTTGTTCAATATAAAGGAAGTTTACACTATTCTTTTTATATTATTACATGTATTCCAGTAAAATGATTTCCATGTTAAGCTTTGAACGTGTTTGGATATAACTTTTAAACCAAATGTACAAAAACCAATAACATTACCTAGAACACTGGATTTTTTCCCCAGAAAATATTCCAGTTCTACTTTTTTAAAAAAAACCCTGCACAGAGATAAGAAATATGTGGTCCACCTGATATTGCTCGGCAGCACTTCCCATGATTCCTCACCATTGCCTATGCTGGTTGGAGATGGTAGGATTTGCTGCCTGCCAACATCTGGAGAGCCCTGTGGTGGTACAAGGGGGAAAGATAGGATCTAATTCTTCTTCATTGTCCTTCTGCACAACAATGACTTATCTTCTCTACTAGGAATTTGCTGCACTTACTAAGGAGCTCAACTTGTGCCGGGAACAACTGTCAGAGCGTGAAGAAGAGATCTCAGAGCTGAAGGCAGAACGAAACAACACACGGGTGAGTGGGAAAAACAGTGTGGAGGGCCGGTTAACAACTTTGTTTCAAAATCCAAGATTGGCCAGATACTGGTATTTTGCATGTTGTTGTTGCTGCTGCTATATTTATTTATATAAATTTATATTAAAAGGTGAAAGCCTTTATCCTAGTTCAGGATGCAACAGATTAAAAAACACAGCCAAAAATTCATAAAATGCAAAAGTGAAGAAGTGATTAAATTATCACTTAAATTAAAAAAAATTAAAATGAAAACCAGTTAAAACATAAACCATTAAAACACACACACACATACACCAGTGTGATAGATTGAAAAATCCAACATGTTGATTAGGTATGTTTTTTCCCCTTCTTTTTTTGTTTTCCTTTTTGTTACAGTTAGGACTGGGGGAGTCAGAGCCCTACTATGTTTTAGTTATATATCTTTTTTTCCTCCTTTTCCCTCCTTTCCTTTCTCTTCTCTCTGTCTTTTCTTTTTGTGAATGTTTATTACTTTGCTTCTGAAGTCAACTGTTAGTGCTATAAATAAATAAACAAACAAACAAACTAGGCCATTTCACAGAACTTGCTTCTTCAAGACCAAATAGGCAGATTGAACAAAGTGAGGCCATTCAAACAGCCACAGCCAACCCCTTCCAGCCCATATGCTCTCTCCTTTTTTGGCAGCAAGCCTCTGCAAAGTTTACCAAGGACTCAGTTGCAGAAGGAAGCTGAAAAGACATAGAAGGCTGGAAGCTGCCTCATTAAACGTGTGTGTGGGTCTTCTAACAAAACCTGAAAGATATTTTAGAACAGCTCTACTCAATCTGGTTCTCTCCAGAGGAGTGATGGACTAAATTACCCATCATCCTTTTCATATGAAATTGTACTGGTTGGGGATGATGAAAGTCATCATCCAACTGATCTGGAGGGTGACAGACTGTAGAAGGCTGTCATTAGTTGCTCATTATTTTACTGTTTCTTGGCAGAGCATTTTGGATCTTTGTTCCATTTTTCCTGTTAGCATAAGAACATTCCTTCTTTCCTCCTTCCCTTGTTTTTGCTAGTACACCTCACAGACATATCTGGGGTGGCCTTCAGTCTACAGCCTTCCAGATAACCAACCCTCATCAGCTCCAACCAGCATTAATAGTGATTTGGGATAATGGGATTTGTGTTCTGACAGTTGGAAGACCATGTTTGACAAGCAAAGCAATGCTTCCTTAGTGTTCTGGTGCTGTGGAAATTGAGATATCTGATATCATTCCTCTCCAGCTATGTGCAGCCATTGTATTACTTGATCAATCCCTAAGCTACCTCTTCTGTTTATCTATCCTCAGCTGCTGCTAGAACACCTGGAATGCCTTGTCTCACGACACGAACGCTCCCTCCGCATGACAGTGGTGAAACGTCAAGCCCAGTCACCAGCTGGTGTTTCCAGTGAGGTAGAGGTGCTGAAAGCCCTCAAGTCTCTGTTTGAACATCACAAGGCCCTGGATGAGAAGGTGAAGGCAGAACAGATTGTTGACAAGACAAGAGGTGGGCTAGAATGGGAATTTGGCCAAGGTGTCAAACCTCAAAGAGAAGCTTCACTTGTAACAATACTGAAGTTCTGAGTGCATCTACTCTGCCAGTATCCAGAGGTTTTGCTTGGTCAGGGGAAAGTGCAGCAGAAGTCTTTTGGTGATAGAAAGCATTATGTGATTGCGCAAAAGTCTGGGTTATTGTCTAAGGTACATAGTGGTGTGGATGGAGAATTAAAAAACTATGTTTAGGTGTTGGTGGGGATGTGGAGCCGAGGGAAATGGGGAAAGTGTGATTGTGTCTCTACTGTTCTGCTGATGCTAATTAATGCCTCTTTGTTCTGGTGCATGGCAGGTTCGAGAACGCCTGCGTGTAGCATTAGAGCGGGTTGCAGTACTGGAGGAAGAACTGGAGATGTCCAATCAGGAGGTATGGCAAAGGTTTTTCTCCCATCTGCAGTGGTAGTGGATGGATTTGAAGAATGACAGAAATACATACTTTGCCATGCAAACATGTGACTGTAAGGCGTTCTTGTGAGCAAGATTCCAAAAGAAATTTCAAAAAGATGGTAGATTGAAATGAATGAGGGGATTGTGTCATTGTGATTTCGGTATGTTTCATGGCCCTACAAGCCACCAGGTTTGAAGAGAGTTGATTTAAAGGGCCAGTGCTTGTGGACTGCACCAATAAAGACCTTAAAAATAATTGGGCTTGCCTCACAGAGCTGTGTGAGCTATTTCAGTAAGGTAGCTTTCTCCCAGCCTGAGTGTGCCTCCTCTGTGGTTCACCTCTCTGAGAGTGGGGTTTGCTGTCCATGCCTGTGTATAGGAGGGCTACAAGTGTGGAAAGGCCAGGCAGATAATAGGGTCCCTTGGACTATTTCTCCCACTTTCAAACAACACAAATCTATGCATGCTAGGACATCTGTGGCCTAGTGTCTGAAAATGGTAGGTTCAAACACATGAACACATTACATTAATTAATCAGAATTAATTGTTGTATTTTAAAAACCAAGTGTCCCCAGGGGCACACTTCTTTGTTTTTTCTGGCATACACGCTAAATTTGAGGTGTCTAAATGTTATGTTCTTAGAGCTATGGATATGACATTCAGACACAACCTCTTTTACTCTTCTTCTCTTCTTTCCATCTAGCTTTCAGAACCCATAAGGAAACTTAATAACAAAATAAAATCTAAACTATCAAAAATATAGAGGGGCAATCCTATGTGCATTTAACTGCTCAACAAGCCACATTAAACATACTGGACAGTCAAGCTGGAGCCACATGCCAGCAGTAGGGTGAGCCCATCCATTTTTGGATGTCATTTCACCCACTGCTGGTATACAGGCTTTAAAATGCTTACCAAAACCCAGTTTGGCTGTATCACATAATCAACATCTATAGCGAAAAGAAATTTACCAAAGGCAATTAATTATCCCAAATGCTTTCTGAAAGAGCAAGATCATTATAAGCCATCTGACTCCCATTCATGAAGAAATCAGGCAGATCTCCCACAGTTTCTATGCCAGTTCTGAGAAGACCCTGTCTCACATAGCTATCCATCAGAGGGGAGAAGGTTTATTTAGAGGATATCAGAAGATTGTCTATGTCAGCCTCCTGAACAGATGCTTGGCATCTGCTGTCTGGACTTGTCTTCCTGTGGTGTCTCATTGGGGGCAGTTGTGACAATTCAGCTATTAGGAGTATGGAGGCCTGTGGTAAAAGCTTGTTTGCTCCAGCCATCTTCTGCACCCAAGAACAAGGCCAAAGCTTTTGTGCCATAAGCCAATATCTGTCCTGGTCTAAGGAGCTAATTCACTTGCCTTGATTGTCCCGAAAAGTTACTGTTCAGTGGAAAGGCAGTCAAGTTATACAAAGGCAGACCCTATGGAACTTATAGATAACTTGGAAATGTTACTTCCAGACTATACCTGAAACTCACCCACCCTCCACCAACATGGTCACATGTTGTCCGGGGAATGCTGGAAGTTTAGTCCAAACAAGTGACATTTGCAAACTCTAAGTGGCGCTATGGGTTGGATCCAGATTTCATCACAATTAAATCACTAGGACTTAGGTTAATCATGACTAAAATACACAGAAGTTCAACCACTGTCAAGTTAAGTCCAGGTCCAAAGTCCATTTGATATGACATAATAGCCAGAATTTAATACAAGCAATATACAGTTAGCCCTCCACATTTGTGGGTTCACTTTCACCAATTTGAGTATTTGTGAGTTTCTCCAACCCTTGCCTTAAGTGCTTCTTTTCTGAGGGTACTTTCCCTCTTGGTGACTCTAGTCAGGCTACACAGTCCTTTAAAAACCCACCTCCTTCACCAGCTGCTGCCTGACCAGCTAAGGACAGATCGCAGCCTGATTTATCAGCATCACAATCCCTCTCCTAATGCTCCCCACATACCCAAGAAAGGGAATGGATGAGAGAAGTATAAGACCACCATGCTGAGCCACCCCCTTTCCCTCTCCTTTCCCTGACCTGGTTTGGATCCTGCGTGACTGTCTCCCCACATACCTGGGCCCGCTTCCCACAGGTACACCCACACATTTTGATATTTGCAGTTTTTCCACTTTTGTGGGGGTACTGTGCCCCTAACTCTAGCAAATGTGGAGGGCCAACTGTATTCCCTAAACAGAAAACACTCTGTGATGTGACTGAAAGCATGTATGTTAGTCTCAGGCCATTTCCACACACTAGCCTGTTATAGCGCTATGATTCCACGTTCAACATCCTATGGACCTGGGGTTTGCAGTTTCAGGAGGGGTCAGCTGGCCCCTCCCGAAACTGCAAACCCCAGGATTCTGTAGGATGTTGAACGTGGAATCATAGCGCTATAACAGGCTAGTGCAGAAATGGCCTTAGAGTCAATTGCCACCTGTCTCTCATTCATTAATTTTAATTTCATTTTAAACATGTGTGCATGTCCTTCTTTTTCTTCTTCTCCACCCTACTGTCTGCAGTCTCTCTCCCTTCGTGAGCAGCTCGCCCGACGCCGATCCGGTCTAGATGATCCCAGCAAAGATGGAGACACACAGATTTGTGTAAGTGGTGCAGAAAAGGGAATTTGAGCAGGGAGCAGAGGCTAGGGGAAGAGAATGTGGAGGAGATGGGACAGAGAAGATTATTGAAGATACGGCAGCATACATTAAAGGTGATCCTGTATAAGAGGCCAGTTTTCACTTCTGTATTTTAGGCTGTGGAAACATCTCCCGTGTTCAAGCATAGTTATTTTTTCATTCTGAATGGCTTCAATCCTGCTGGGCTGTTCCTCTTCTGTTTTGTATTCCAGTGTCTTCTTTTTTTCTTGCTTTCCTCTTCCTTCTGGTTCAGTTAGTCACCAGCTCCCTTATTCACAAATACTCCCTCCCTCCTTCTTTCTGAATGGACTTCAGTGTCAGTCTTGTTCTTTCCCTTTTTCCTCAACTGTCTATGCTTTTTGAGCTTTCCATTACCTCTGAAAAAGGCCAGTTTAGCCTGCCAACTCTGTGATTCAGGAAGTCTTCCAGACCATCAAGTTTACAAGCTAGAGTGGTATCAAATTCAGTTGTGTCTTGGAGGGAAACCATAAGGGGTGGGGGTTGTCATGTTCTAGGGGATTGTTTGTACATGGAACATTTCTCTTTCTTTCTGGCAATCCAGATAATGCACTCCTTGGCCAGATCTGTTCAGCATCATTTCCTAACATCAACCATAGTTTATTTCATGCTGTGATAGACCTGACAATTTAAAATAAACAGATCAATAGCCACGCATTTGGTTGATGTGTTTTCTCTAGCTGCAGGGGTGTGGAGAACCATATCTGATGTGTGATGGTAAGGGTGGCTATAAGGTGTCTTCTTACTTTACCAGCCTCTCCTCCTTTTTTTCTCTCAATCAGCACTGCCTAAGAAAAACAATCTACTCTTTATTTTGGCAGGGCACAACATGCTAATATAATGACAAAAAAGACCCCAGCATTAAACCATATGAATCACAACTCACTACATCTGCAACAGCTGTCCCCATAGACTTAATACACTTAAAGCAGGAAAAGCAATGGCAAACAACAGAAGAAATGAGCTTCCAAAACCAATCTCTTTTTTTGGAAGTTATGCATCCAGAAAAGCAAGAATTAAATGCTGACATGGGGCATTGTGATAGGTTAGAAGAATAGCATGGTGATATCCAAAATTATTGACATTAAATGCAGCACTGAATGGTAGTGATGGCATAGGAAGGCAGTGCCATGTAGTCTTTCCCATCCCACCATTAATTCCCCCCACAGGGTATTTTGATTAGATAATCAAGGAAACTCTGGATCCAAGTCATATGGATCTAATAGCAAAAATAAGGGTAATTTTGGCAGTGAAGCTTTCTGTGGGCACATCTGGACTAATTATGCATCCAAACTGATTTAAAAGACCAGAAAGTCCCAGATTTTGTTCTTGTTCTTTCCAATTTAATTTTGGAGATCGGTATGCATTTTGTGTAACTCAGAATATTTTCTGTCAGCTCCTGGTACAATCGTCAGCTTTTTATAGAAGCTCCCAAGGTTGGTTTGTTTTAACACAGTCGAAAATTGGAACAAATAGGAACAAAATGACTTTTCAATAAGTATGCATGTGCCCTAAAAAAAACAAAAGGTGCCAGATTTGGTTCTTGTTCTTTCAGATGTTATTTTGGAGAGCCATACATGTTTTGCTCCTCTGAAAATATTTTCTGTCAGCTCCTCGTACAAACAGCGACTTTTTACATCAGCACCTCCCCCCCCAATCTGTTCATTTCAACCCAATATAAAACTAGAAAGAACAGGAACAAAATCTGAGACTTTTCAATCATGCTGGATGCACCCTATATCAGGGTGCTGAGTTGTATTTACTCCCCATGTTTTCTTCATCCTTCCACTGGTTGGTAATGTTCCTTTTCTTTTTTTCCAAGGAGACTTTCAGCTTGCCATAAGCTAGAAGCAGGGTTGGGAAAGGGGAGAAGGTCTTGTATTGAGTAAGGGTGCATCAACCAGGTTGGGCTGAAGGTTGGAGCTATTGTGGGGTAGAAAGTCACTTAATAGTTTGGATTTTCAATAGCAGGACCTCATCTATGCACATTTGGATCCCAATTACAGAAAGAATCTGAATTGTGTAGTGGGTAAACTATGGGTAACATTTTTTTCCTAAGCTCTGAACAACAACAAAGATAGATGCAGAAGAGAACCAAATTAAACTGGGTCTTAGGTTCTGAATGTGACTGAGAGAAACACACAGTCAAATCAATTTTAAGAATGCTTCCCAAACACAAAATTCTAGTATGCACTGTCTGGCTGCTACAGTTACAGATGATCCTAACTAAGGAAAAAGAAAAGGAAACTGCAACACATAGCTTAAGTGACCTTAAACAGTCTCGTCTGGAAGCACTGTGACTGGAACTTGCAATGAGATCAGAAGCAAAAGCTAATAATTGGCAAACTACAGCCTGGTGTAAGGGCTTCTCCAGATGGGACAAATGTATTGAGAGGCTGCAGTATTTGTTGCTTTTGTTGTTTTTGTTTAAAACTATCTAAATATTCCTGCTATCCTAGAATATTTTCTGGCCATTCCCAACAACAGCTGCAACATTTTGTTTCCATCGTCAAGTTTCTTTTCAGTTCTGAAACATATTGAAACAATGTGTTTCCTTCTCTTATTCGCCTTTTTTAAAAAATATAAAATTATGCTGCTGTAGTGTATCAGTGAAATACAGATTGAGTATCCCTTATCCAAAATTTTTGAGACCTGAAGTGTTTTGGATTTCAGATTTTATTTTATTTTTTGAAATTTTGGAATATTTGCACCAGGGAGCCCTGGTGGCGCAGTGGTTAAATGCTAGTACTGCAACCACAAGGTTGTGAGTTCGATCCTGCCGGGCTCCAAGGTTGACTCAGCCTTCCATCCTTCCGCAGGTTGGTAAAATGAGTACCCAGTTTGTTGGGGGCAATTAGCTAAAACACATTGTAAACCGCTTAGATAACACTCAGTTGATAAGCGGTATAGAAATAAATAAATAAATGCTATATACAAAATGAAACATCTTGGAGATGGGACCCAAGTCTAAACACAAAATTCATTGATGTTTCATATACATCTTATACGCGTAGCCTGAAAGAAATTTTATACTATATTTTTAATACTGTACCATTCTTTCAGTGCAATATCTGCTGCTTCATCAGTTTTTTTCCCCCTCTTGTCTTCTTCCTGTAGGGAACATGAGAGAATTATGAAGGTTTGTTTGGGATCGTGCGCACAATCTCTCCTATTCTACAATATCCTCATGTTCCCTACTGGGTTCTGCTTTTCAAAAGTTTAGGTTTGGACCATTTCAGGTTTTTAGTTAAGAGATATTCAACCTGTAGTACTTTTGTACTATAAGTTTGTGACTTTACAGATGTATTTTAGAATTCATGGAGGAGAAAATTTGCCCTTCAAACTGTAGAACCACTTCAGCAAACCATGCCCCAGTTAAAAAAAAAAAACCTTTTAAAGGATCTTAGTGCAGATCTAAGAAATTGTTATAAACAGCATCCCCCAGAAACAAAAATAGAGCAAGAGAACCCAGAGGTGACAGCCAGCAAAATCTGAGGAGAGATATTGCAATACCTCACACTTCTTTACACCAGCTTAGAAGAGCCCAGAGGGACATGTGTTGGGAAGATGAGGTAGGGCAACATTTATGCCATAAAATAATTCTGTTTCCCCCTGTTGATTCTTCAGGCAAATGGATCTAGTTCCCTTGATTTGGGGCGTGGTGGTCGGGAATCTGAACTAGAGGAGGTCTTGGAGCGTCAGCGTGGAGAACTGTCCCAACTGAAAGAGCGACTTACCATGCTCTGTCGCCAGATGGCGGAACTCGAAGAAGAGTTGGCCACAGCCCAGCGGGATCTCATCAAGTCTGAAGAAATCAATGCCAAGTTGCAAAGAGACCTCAAGGAGGTAAATAGCAATGCCTGATTCCCTCCTCCCACTTCAGTAACGGCTTGAGGTCTGACTTCAGTTTCAGAGAGGTCCTCAAGGCTGAATTCTGGTGGTGGACAGAGTCAAAGGCAAAAAAGTGGGACCAAAGACACCAACATGTTTCAGCTTAATGCTCTTATTGTCAGTAACTAAGGCTTAGGAAAGGCATTTTAATCTTGTAGAATAAGGAAAGGGAACCATACAAAAGCTGGGCTCTTACAAAAATCCCTCTCCATACTAAACTCTGATGGCAAAATTACTGGGAGAAGAGTCTTGGAGAGAGACCTTATTTGGTGGATTGGTTCACTCATTTCTCCATTACTCTCTTCACGTGTGTGGTGGGTGTGACAGGCATTAGCTCAGCGGGAGGACATGGAGGAACGGATCACCACCTTGGAGAAACGCTACCTGAGTGCTCAGAGGGAGGCAACCTCTCTACATGACGTTAATGACAAGCTGGAGAATGAATTGGCTAGTAAGGAATCCCTATACAGACAAGTGAGTCCCTCCTTTCTTGTTTGTCCGTCTTCTTCTGATCAGTGAACCATGGCTGTTCTCAGAACCTCCCTGCTACTGTCTGGCTGTCTTTAGCATCCTCCCTCTACTTTTCGTGTATGTGTAGATGGTTTTGTTGCCCTGGCTTTTCCTTGCATGGCCCCATAACTTCTACTTACTGCCAGTAGGCAGGTCTAGATGACAGATAACACCTGGTGCATCTGATGAAGTGGGTTATCATCCATGGCAGCTGATGCTGTTATGAATTTGTTAGCCATTAATAGTCACAGAACTCTTTGTTCAAGTTCTCTGATGGCTGTAATCTTCCAGTTATGTATTGATTCTTTCCATAGTTTCCTTCTCTAGTTGCTATATATGGACACATCCTAGATGTCCTAGTGCAGTGGTTCTTAACTTGTGGTCCACACACCTGCAAGTGGGACCGTGATGTCCTCACAGAGAGTTTCTGAAGGCTTGATGATATTTTATGAGCTTTTACACTTAAGAAAGAAAGATGTACAGACAGACAGTCATGCATTATCTCAAAGAGTCAGAGTCTTTTGCCAGGGATAGATCTTATTTGAACAAAGGTTTATTACAGTATCTCAAATTGTTCCAAAGTTATGAAAGTAATTGTTTGGTAGCAAAAAATGTACTCAGCATTTGGTACTTCTTCATGCAGTGAGACGATGCAAGCAAATGACTCTGAGAGAAAGCATGTAACATTTATTTTTTTTGGAAGCCACCTTGGGTCTCACTTTGGGAGAAAAGGCAGCATATAAGTTCAATCAATCAATCAATCAATCTTGCTATGTGCATATGCCAGATGCCACCTTTGTGGCTACAGCAAACTCTAGTGTTGTCCATGTTGTACCACCACATTTTCAGAACACCTGTTGCTTCCCAGAAATCTGTAGCTGCGTTGAGAATATTCTCAAAGAAAGTGTGTATAAAAAGAAGACTGTGTTCATAGGAAGAGACTGTCACAGTCAGTCAGTGTGAGTGAGTGTTCAGACAGACTTTGAAATGATAACTGTGGATTATTGAAAATGATTTTCAGTTTCTGCAAATAAAAGTATTTGATTATTGTCGGGTACAGTGCATATTTTTCTGTTCCTGATGCAAGCAAGAACTGGAATTAGAGATCCAGTTTCAATTAATGTTATGAGCTAGAGAGGCTCACAGCAGCAGAGGAAGACAAGCTCCTAGAAATATCCATGGATGGTGCTCTGAAATTGCAGTTCAGGGAACAGTCCCTCCAAATTTCTGGGCTCATTTGCAAGCAGAGTTTCTTGAACTGTCAAAAAGGGCTAGGAAAGTGTTGATGTCCTATGTAACAACATACTTGTGTCAAAAATCATTCTCTGCTCTAGGTTATCTTAAAAATAAGTATAGAAACTGTTTGAAAAACGTAAAGTCAGAACTCGGAATACAAGTTTCAGCTATTAAGTCCAGTATAACAAGGCTTGTAAGTAAAATAAAGCATCAGTCTTCTAATTAATTAATTAATTATATTAAGAAGTTCTATTAGGCCATGGTTTGAGGTTTGAGTATTATTATTATTATTATTATTATTATTATTATTATTATTATTATTATTATTTACTTTGTATAGAATCATTCTAGTAAAGATACTATAATAGGAGTGGGTGCGTGTTTACTTATTTCTCCCTTCTGTCCAAATTTGAAGACCTCCGATGAGCAACTTTAAATAAATATTTGATGTACTTTAGGGTTTTAAATCTTGAGTTAAGTCTTGGTGGTCCATGACAACAAAAGGTATTTAAAGAGGGTCTGTGGTTAAAAAAAAAAAAAGGTTAAGAACCACTGTTCTAGCATGCTCCATAGGGGTAAAGGCAACTGAGACTGCCTTCCATTTTTCCCTAATACCACAATGCACCTGACTTTCTACACTCTCTTCTTACACTCTCCTGACCAGTGCATCATTGATTAGTTGTTTTGAATGACTGCTTGGGGCTCTGTTCTTGGACAGGTCCTTTAATATTCTTTGTTCCCTTCATACAGAGTGAGGAAAAGAACAGGCAGCTGCAAGACTGGTTGGAAGACGCAAAACAGAAACTTCAGCAGACCCTTCAGAAAGCTGAGACCTTACCTGAGATAGAGGCTCAGTTAGCCCAGCGAGTGGCTGCCCTCAACAAGGTATTGAGCAAAGTGGAGAAGAGATTGAGTGTGCCTTGCAGGGGGCAAAAGACATGGCCAATGGGACACATCAGCTGAAGTCAGAGGATGGAATAGTGTGCATGTTTGCCAGTAGGCTGGGCTACCAGGAAAAGAGGTCACAGCTTGATCCTCTTGTTCCCCTTTTATAGGCAGAGGAGCGCCATGGGAATTTTGAGGAGCGCTTACGTCAACTTGAGGCCCAGCTGGAAGAGAAAAACCAAGAGCTGCAGCGGGTAAGGGCATATTCGGAAGTGGGAAAAAAGTTCAATGGGTCCTTGGGCCACCAGGAACTGGAAAAACAGGCCATAGCTCAGTGGTGAAGCTCATATTCTCTGTTTTTGTTAGCACTGTTATCATCATCATTATTAACTTTATTTATACACTGTCATTCCCAAAACTGAGATTAAGGGCAACTTAATAGAAATGTATAGAAATACATGCTATTTGTAAGTTGTTTGCCGCCTCGATCCATGTGGCGAAGCGGGATACAAATAAACAAATAAATAAAATAAACTTACAAATTAAAACAAATAGAGTAAAATTAAAACATATAAAATATAAACATTAAAATAGAATTAAACTATCAATTACATTAAAAACAATTTAAAATATAAAAATAAAACAGTACTGTGCTTTCATTAAATCTCTTTCTTTAAAAACATTCAGTTCCCAGAAGTCTGTTGATTTCTTTTTTTTAAAGTCTTTACCTACTGGTGGAAGAACAACAAAGAGGGACCATCCTGGTAAAGGAGTTCCAGAGCTAAGGGGCAGCCACTGAGAAGGTTCTATTTCTCATTCCCATCAGATATGTCTGTGAAGATTGTCAGACAGAGAGAAAAACTTCTCCTGATGAATTCAGAGCCCAAGCAGGCTCATATGAGGAAATGCAGCCTATCAGCTGGACCTAAGCTGTTTCATGTTTTATAGGTCATCATAACCAGCACCAGAAACAGATTAGTAACTAGTGGAGCTATTGTAGCAATGAAGGTGTATTGTTCCTGTAACAAGACCTAGTTATCAATCTGGCTGCAGCTCTTATTATCAACAGAGGTTTCCAAAAACTATTCAAAGGCAGCTCCAGCTAGAGTGTGTTACAGTAATCCAAATGAGAGGTAACTAAGGAATGTGTCACCATAGCCAGATCAAGCATGTCCAGCAATGGGCATGGCTGGTGCACCAGCTTTAAGTGTGTAAAAGCCCTTCTGGCTATCAGAGAAACATGAACCTCCAGACTGAGTACTGAGTCCAGCAGTGTGTCCAGACTGAGAATGTATGTCTTCAAAGGAAGTGTAAACCCATGCAGTGAAAGCTCTCTAACTGTGAGTTAGTAGCATTCTTCTTACTGTAAGGTTGGAAAAGACCATCCCAGCTTCTTCTGTCCAAAACTATCAAGTATCACTGCCTCTCAGTACAGTCAGATGAGAATGTGGTTCACTTTCTCATCCTCCTTCATAAGTGAGAGAGTGATCCATTGTCAACCAGTATTTGCAGAACCTGACTGAAGCCATTTCTGCACGAAACTGTTATAGCACTATGATTCCATTTTCAACACCCTATGGAATCCTGGGGTTTGCAGTTTCGGGAGGGGCCAGCTGGCCCCTCCCGAAACTGCAAACCCCAGGATTCCATAGGATGTTGAAAGTGGAATCATAGCGCCATAGCAGCCTCGTGCGGAAATGGCCTGAGTCTGGATTTGGGTCTTAGTCAGCTCCTGCAAATGCATTCCCTTGTAAGCATAAAAGAATCCCTACAAAGATAGCTAGAGCTTCAGTCCCACTGTGGGGCATTTCAGGAATGAGAAGGCTTTTGTAGAGGGAATAGAGCCACTGAGGAGCCTTTGTGGTAAGTGAAATTAGGCCTATGAACCAAGCACTTCCTTCCAATGTTGCCAACAACACCAAGCTAGATGGAGCAGGAACTTCCTATGTCTCTTATTTCATGGGGCTTTGTGGGTGCAAAGACAATGAAGTACTATAAAAATGAATGGGGAAAGAACAGAGCATTTAGTGTGAGCTGGAGGGGAAAAGATAGAGCTGGAATCAGTGGTGGAAGTTTCTAGGAGAGGAGTGGGAACTAGAGAGGCAGGGACTTTTTGACTGGGGTTGTCCTGTAGCCCTTACTGACTTCTGCTCTCTCTCTGTTGGAAAAAACAGGCACGCCAAAGGGAAAAAATGAATGATGAGCACAACAAGCGGCTCTCAGAAACAGTAGATAAGCTGCTGTCTGAATCCAATGAGCGTCTTCAGTTGCACCTCAAGGAACGAATGGGAGCCTTGGAGGAGAAGGTATGCATGCGTGTGAATGTGTGTGGTATGTTTAAGGTATGATAACACCCCAGATGTTGGGGAATAGAGATTTTTAGAGCAACTCTGGAAGAAGGATGAAACTGCTAGTGCTCAGCAGAGTGAAGCCTGCAAACCACTAATCACTGCTCTGTGATTCTTGAAGGAGGTTTGGCTGCTGATGGAGTTGCTTCTAACAGTTCAGCCAGTTGTAGAGGAGAGGTGACTATAAGACAAACTCAGGAGCTTAGATAATGAAGGATGCCCTTCATTTATCAGCCAATTCTCTAATGCAGCTCTGGTCACACAGGGAAAAAATTCAGGCCTGCCAATCCAATGAGTGAACCTCGTTGGCTGGCACACTGTTAGTGGTGTTGTTACCCTGCTTGCTCCTGACCCTGTAAACATTGGGTTAAAGGTCCTTAATTACCCTGCCCTCTTTGCATTGCTAAAGTAGTGCTCAGAGCAAATTTTCCCCACAAGAGATGATTTTGACAGCCTTTGGGAATCCTCTTAAGGGAGCCCCCAAGCAAGCAGGGTAACAGTGTACTCAGGTGTGAGTTAACTTTATGCTTGCATATGTCTATTATTGGTTGCTGTAGAAGTTGGTATTCCCTTCCTCCTTCTGTAGCAACCAAATCCTCCCTGAGACTTACCACAGAGCTGCTGAAGAACCACTGAGTGGCATTCCATGCCTAGTGGAGAACAAGAGGAAAGAATTGCACAAGTGACTGCCTTGGTCCTCATAGGTAGACCCAAAATGATTCCATCCTCCACTGTGACCTTTAGACCTCAGCAAACCCTATCTGTTGATGTAATTGCTTCATGTCTGACTATGGAGACATAGCCAGACTCCTGCAATTCCCGTCACCTAACAGGTACAGAACAGCTGTTGGGGAGGGACTTCAGTGGCTCTAAAGATCCAGTAGATCTAGGGAGTGGAAGCTCTTCAAGCAGTTAAGGACAGACAAAACCAAAAGTAAAAGGTCACAGAATTAGGATCAGAACCCTGAATGTAACAGCTCAGCAATTTCTGTGCAAGGCAAGGAGAACTGCCATAATAATCAATGCCAAAAAATAGAAGATGACAACAAAAAAAGAACAAGAGACCTCTTCCACATGATCCAAGAAATCGAAGAGAAAATTCAACCAAAAGTGGGGATATTTTACGTCCAGCATGACCAAGTAGAAATAAAAAGCTGATAGAAACAATACGCTGATGAACTATACAAAAGAAGTGAAAGGATAACAGATTCTTCCAAAGAAGAACCATTCGAAGATGAACCTACCATTTGAGAAAGTGAAGCTGAAGCTACACTCAGAGCACTCGGGAGAAATAAACCACCAGTTACAGATGGCATTCCAACAGAGCTGCTTCAGGGTACAGAGAGAGAATCTATAGTCAGCCCTCCACACTCACTGGTTTCCCTTTTTCAGATTTGATGATTTACAGAATTGTTTAATATGTTCTCTCTACAACAAGAAAGGGAACACCAGGGATTGCAGTAGCCATAGGACCATAGGATACTCAAAATTCTACAACAAAGACATCTATCATGTACAGAGCGAGAAATGCCAGACGTCCAAAATGAGTTCAGGAAAGAAAGAGGCACTTGGGATCATATTGTAAACATATGTTGGATAATGGAATACACCAAAGAATTTCAGAAGAAAATCAGCCTGTATTTTGTAGATTACATTAGAAAACATTATGTAGAAAGCATTATATTTTCATTTTCTAAGTATGGTTGTGAAAGCTGGACAGTGAAAAAAGCTGTTAGAAAATCAACTCATTTGAAATGTGGTGCTGGAGAACAGTTCAACAGACGCCTTGAATGGCTAAAAAGACAAATCAATGGGTCCTAGAGCAAAGCAAGCCTGGACTCTCCCTAGAAGTCAAGATGACTATACTGAGATTGTTATACTTTGGCCGTATCAGGAGAAAACATGACTCATTAGAAAAGACAGTAGTGCTTGGTAAGGTAGAAGACAGTAGGAAAAGAGGAGGACCATGTTACAGATGAATAAACTCTATGAAGGAAGCTACAGCCCTGAATCTGCAAGACCTAACGGGTGCTGATGACAGGGTGACCTGGAAGTCTCTCATTCATAGGGTTGCCATAAGCTGAAGTTGACTTGATGGCAGTTAACAACAATAAAACTGGCTCAACATATAATAAGTCTGCATGCAGAATTACTACATTATGCTGAGCCATGCAGGTTTGCAACCTCTGTTTGGTAAGGAAGGGGGAAGGAAATGAGGGGCACAGGGAGGAAGAGGTTAAGGAACATCCTCTCAGGAGACCTTTTTTTGGTACTCTTGCTCTTACTAAAACTTTCGCATTTCTTTTCCTCCATCAAGAACACACTGAGTGAGGAAATTGCCAACATGAAGAAGGTTCAGGATGAACTACTGGCAAATAAGGTAAGGCCTTGATTGCAATGGAATTTTGGCAGAGAGGGTTAGATGAACCAAGTCCATCAGCAGGGAGGGTATTCTGAATTTGGGGTGGGCATGAAGAAGTGTCGGTTTAAAGAAAGAACAAAGGAGATTTCTGGAAGCAGCTGAAGAGTGTGATGGAGAGCTCTGAGGTCAGCTTGGCGTTTTCTTAAATGCCTCCCCCTGCAGGAGTGTTGGCAATAAACTCTGGAGAAAATGTTAGGGCACCAACTGAGCACAATCCTGAAGACTGGGCGACAACCCAGAAAATGATTAGGGCACCAACCCTGAGAACTGTTGGACAACAACCCAGAAAATGGTCCGGGCACCAACCCTGACAACCGTGAGGGAAAACTGTCAGGGCACCAACCCTGAAAACTGTTTGGGCAACAACCCAGGAAATGGTCAGAGCACCAACCCTGAAACCTGTTAGAAACTGTTAGAAAAAAACACATAGGACTTAAAAAATTAGGTCCACACGGACTACCTTGGGTAGTCTATGTGACTGTGGGTGAGCTCTGAAGCAGGCTGGAAAGATCCTCGACTTTGGCCAAAGGGACTCCCCCTCCCTCAGCAAGAAAGCAGTCCAAACTACGTTTTACATGAGCAAAGGGAAGAACCGTTCATTGAAAGAAGAGAAGGGTTAAATAGGTTTGGGATGACAGTGATCTCATACATCATACAATGAAATTGCAAGAATATTTGCTTTCCCAGGACTAAAATTCTGATACATGGTTGATAATACAATAACTTCTGGTTGACAATGAACAGTGAACCTTGATTCACACATGTATTCATTCAGCAATGAAGTGTAAGCAATATTTTTACAGAAAGCATGCTGGGAACCAATGCTGAGAACCTAGGAATTTGCAAGTAATGTCAGCATAATTTTAAGTAGGCCGTGGGGCTAACAACAGAAACAACCTTTAAAGTCAATTAGAATTCAAAATGGAGGACTTTAGTTAAGCAAATACAAAAAGACAAGGAGAGAGTTTCTTTAGCTTAGACATTTAAGCAGGCAATACCCTCTGTTAATTAAACTGTCCAGAGTGCTGAATCTCCTAACAGCCCTGCAGAGTAGACCAGGGAAAAGGATAGGAAACACTGTCCATTTTGTCTGTACTCTTTTACTGCTAACAGGAGCAGCTGCTAGCTGAGATTGAGAGGATGCAAATGGAGATAGACCAGTTACGTGGGCGTCCAGTCTCTACCTACTCCCGGTAAGAACCAATTCAGTCCCTCGTCATCTTTTTTTCCCACCTGGAATGGGTGGGGGTGTTTGTCATGAACAGAAATTATCTTCCTAGAAGACCATTGTCATGCATCCCCTGTCCCCATCATACCTTAACTTTTCTGAGGTTCTAGTCTAGTCCTATCCCTATTACAATGGGAATGTCCATCTGTCCTAGGATTCCAAGTAAATTTGCTTTATTGTTCCCAATATGTTGAGTGCCGAGAAAGGTCCTTCAGTGAAGGAGAATAGGGGAAGGGTGTCCTTGGTCAAGAACTGGTGGGAAAGGTCTCCTTGATCTGTGTGGAGGAGACTCTCTTTTCCTCTTCCTCTTCATCTTTGCTCACAGTCTTCTTTTCCTGCTCCACGGAGGTCTCTGCCGGGCAGCGCGTTGGAGCTGCGTTACTCCCAGGCGCCTACGCTGCCCGTGGGGGCCCACGTGGACCATTACAGCAGTGCTGGCGTGGCAAGACGTTCAAAGAAGGGACGCTGGACCGTCAAGGATGAAGCCACCAAGGTATGGGATTGCTGTGCTGGATCTGTAATGGGATCAAAAGAAGAGAACGCTGAGGTGTGGGATTAGCATTGAAAAGAACAGAGTCAATTGGAGATCTAAGATGATGTTGGCAAAGTCAAACGTGGCCTTCCACAACCTTGTGCCCTCCTCTGCGATGCCTATCAGCTGATATGGCCAATACTTAATGATATGGCCAGTGCTTACTTAAAACCAGGCTTTTTAATATAGTCTTTGGGGCCTAATATTGTTATACAGACAAAGTGTTATGAGAGCCAGTGTGGTATAGTTGCCCGATACCTGGACTACAACTCTGAAGATCAGGGTTTGACTCTCCAGTTGGCCATAGAAATCCACTGGGTGACCTTGGGCAAGTCACACTCTCTCAGACTTAGAGGAAAGCAAATCAAACCCCTTCTGAACAAATCTTGCCAAGAAAACCCCATGATAGGTTCACCTTAGGGCGGCCGTAAGTTGGAAACGGTTTGAAGGCACACAGCAACAACAACAGGGCTTTAGCTGTTTTAGTCTTTTCTTAGATATTTAATTAATATATTTTTCTTCTGTTTAATTTTTTTTTTAATCTGGAGCTCTTTTAAACTGTTTTGATTGTATGCTGCCATGAGATCTTGCAACAGAAGGCAGGAGAGGAATATTTTAATCAAAAATAAATAGATGACTAAATAAATGGTGAGGGATCACAGGAGTTGAAGTTCAAAAGATCTGGAGAGCACCAAGCTGAGGATGGCTGGTCTAGCACCTGCATTATTTGATTAGAAAGAAGTCTATGGGTCAAATTAGGTATTACAATGTGTGGTTGCCACTACAAGCAGCAGGCCGACATTTCAGTTTCCATGGCAATGTCTAGCAGTACAGGACACCTGATGTGACACCGTCATGCGCTTGAGTTTTTCTGCCTCTACAAATGGCAGACAGGAGAATAAAACACAAGTGGGAAAGTCTGACTGTGATGACATAATCTAATACATGTTGTACTATTATGCATCTCAGAGAGTATCTGGACAGAATCTGATGCAGGTGAGTGACCAGATTCCTCTCCAATGTCCAGTTCAGGCCTATTTTCTTGGGGTTTTTTTCTATCCCACTTTTGTTTTTAAGAAAAAACATCCAACAGGAGCTTGCAAAACCTAAAGTACTACCATAAAAATAGTAACCTGTACAAATAATGGGCAAACAATGTAAATGATCACAGTAATAAAAACAAACACCTTAAAATAGCAGCCATGTTACAAGGAAAACATGCCACATTAAATATATGTATTAAAATCATTCTGAGAAAAGAATGTCTATAATAATTGGCTGAAAAATAAAAATGAAGAGGTTTGGCAGATCTCCATGGAAGGGACATACCACAGTTTCAGTTCAATCACTGAAAAGCTATAGATGGGAAATGGAAAATCCCAGGTTCAAGAAAGCACAAAAATATCTTTCCCAGTACAGGAAAGCAAAAGATTCTTGCTCTGGAAAATCCCAGTTGCTAGTTGGGTCTCCTAACACAATAGAACATTTAGAATGTATTTTCTATTTTGTATTCATCAGTGTTTTGTTTATGTTGTCTTGGCTGCCAGATATTGGGGAGTCAGGATGCGAATGTTCTTACGTAAAACAAAAGTAATGCAACTCCCGGTTGTGTACCACAGAATAAAAGTTTTTGGAAACACTTCTTCCAATTTGTTTTTAATTCTGTGTAAAGTTAAATTAATCTGTTGTGTTTTAAAATTATTTGTTTTGTTCATTACAGCATTAGCCTTCTAAGGTTCTATTTTTTAGGGGAAAGGTGGGTTAAAAATCTAATAAATGTTTGAATATAGGTAGGTAGCCCAGAATAGGAGAAATTCCAGCCCTCCCAAGACTAAACTAGGGATTGCTGAAGCCCCTCTCTCAAAATGATCAGCCAAAATTAGCCCACCAAGTTCTCTGCGTAGCTGAGCCCTCTCAGGAATTATTACTCAAAACTGTACTAAATCATCAGGCACAGACATACGCAAGACAGGTATTATAGCTGAGCCTTTTCTTGAATAAGGATGCATGCCATCAATCCTAGGCATGCTTACTTGAGAGTAAGCCATACTGAACATATGATGGGGATTTGTAAATACCCACTGTGCTTGTAAAGGAGCTCCTAGTTAAGGATTTTTAAATTTTTATTTACTCAAATTTTGTAAAGTATTGATTTTTTAATTTGGCCATTGCTTTTGATGTAGTCTGATTACCTGCTTTAAGTGGATGATGATGATGATGATGATGATCTTAATACAATGTATTCTGTGTTTTTGTTGTTTGTAAAAATATAACTGCAAATAGACTATTGTTAAACCTCCTATCTTAAAAACAGTTGAAGGTCCCTCACTACAGAAAAGGGTGGGTATAAGCCAATATGTCTAAAGGGCAGCTGGTTGGAAAAGCTGCCCTAAAGAGTAAGGGTATTTCCACACCAACCCTTTTCACCCAGTAGGGAAGGCATGTAGAACTGAAAAGGATATTGCAGAACTTGTTAAGAAAAAGCAAAGCAGATTGCAAAGAGAACTGCAAGGTTCAAATACTGTGATATTCATTCAGAGCTACGTACATGAGCAGTGTTCCCGAACCATAATCTGGAGGAATTATTCCTTTGGGCAACACCTCCCATAATCCTCTAGAACAGAGCTTTCCAAACGTTTCATGTTGGTGATACACTTTTTTAGACATGCATCATTTTGCGACACAGTAATTCAGTTTTACTAGCAAACCGGAGGTTAAACTAACTAAACTAACTCCTTATAAGAGATACAGACACATACATAAATTATAATAACAAAAAGTATGGGGACACAACATATCTTATGAAAACCTTTCATATATTTTTTAAAATATATGATTTATAAATAATAACATACATTTCCAAGATTGTAGGTGACACATCTACACAATTCAGGCGACACACTAACGAGCCGCGGCACACCATTTAGAAAGCCCTGCTCTAGAATGTGAGTAGTAGCCATGCTGTCTGGGGTATTGTGGGAATTGTAGTCCAAAAACAGTGATCTTTTCCAAGTTTTGCCACAGATATTCAGGAGCAGAGACTGAATGAGAAGGTTGAAGCTGAGGCTGTTGGATCACAGCTGAGGCACAAGGGAGATTATTCTGTGCAGCTGGTGATTAGAATGTAGTAATGGTTATGTCCTTTCATTTCTTCTCCTTTGTTTGACCTCAAAATACTAATAATTATTATTTCTTCCTTCCTTTTTTTCCCCACCTCAATTTCTGCTGGACAACAACCTGGTGAGTGTCTCTCTGCAGAAGTGCAATTCCTTTATGTCAGAGTAATACCAGAGGTCAGAGATGGAATCAGGAGCAGCTAATGCTCTTGCCAGGCATGTAACTACAAGGAAGGGGAAATGAGTTCATATTTTCCCCCAATAGGAATTCTGTCCCTCCCCTGCCAGGTTTCCTTCAATCCTCACATTTCTAGTATTGCATAAACTTAAAACTTCAGTGGAGCCTTCAGAAGTGCAGTTTAGACATCCAAAGTAAAAGGGCAAAGAAAATTGCCAATGGAATGCAAACAGAGCAAATGTAAGAGTTTTAGATGTGAACAATTTTTAGTGTCTCACTCTCTGCAAGGTGAAAATGTGTGGACTAAAGAAAACATTAATTTTGGTGGGCAGAATTCTTGTTTCAAAATGTCCTCATGGTGCCCCCCTCCCTTCCATTAGTTACATCTCTGCCCTCGGTTTCAATTGATACTTCTTTTCTGAGGGCCTGTCTCTCGAGGCAAAGCCTTCCTTTGGTTGGTAATTAAGCAAACATGCAATGAGTAGGGGAAACAACTGAATCATACTTTCATGTTCCTCTTAATTTCCATCTCTTCCCTGACAGGTGGCATCCTCCTCTCAGGAATGGGAGCGGGCTCAACAGGCAGCAGCTGGAGCACCCTTCGAGGGTGGGTTAGATGGCTCAGATGAAGATGAGCGTGACCCCTTGTTTAGCTCAGCTGACCTGCTTTCTCCCAGTGGGCAGGCTGATGTGCAGACCTTGGCCATAATGCTACAGGAACAGTTGGAAGCCATCAACAAAGAAATCAAGTGAGTTGCCCTGGGCAGAGCTGCCATAGTTCCACACCAGTGCTTTTGTACTTGCTTCACAGTTTCTTCAGAAAATATTCCAGAGCTTCAAGGCTTTTCTCCACAGTCTGCACACACATGTTGCCCATGCAAGACCATCTTATATTTTCCTCCTATCTTGATAATTAGCATAGTTTCTGTGGTTGGGAGATTGAGATGGGAATGAAGAGAGTACCAGTGAGCAGCTGTGCCATATCACACTGTAGGCGAGAAATGCCATTTTTCATGGCATCCCGTCCATGTGAAACTCCCCATAAATATTGTGCTAACTTATGTCCAGGAATACTCAAAGTGGTAACCATTCCGCACTACCGCATTATAATGCTATTATTTCACTTTAAATATCCGGTGGAGTTCTGGGGTTTGTAGTTTACTGAGGCAAAAGAGCTCTCTGGCTGAGAATTCTAAATCCCCCTCCCTAAACTGCAAACCTCGGGATTCCACAGAATGTTGAAAGTGGAAAAATAGCACTATAACAGTGTAGTGCAGAAATGGCCACATCATAGCAAACAACAATGGGACAGCACTAAAAACATCAGAAAACCTTCTTGAAAATTGGCAGTTGGCTGTCTGTTTAAAACCCATTGAAATAAAAATATTTTCAATAGATATCATATGTTACATAAGAGTCAGCACATGCTGAGAGCTCTCTATAAATTATAGTACTGCAGAACTTTAATTTTTCAGAACTTGTGTACATTTTTTAAAAAACATTCCAGTCCTCATGATTATGGAGATATGGGAAAAAATATCCATTGCCAAAGACTGAAGCATGTATGTACACTTTTCATGTGAGCTGTATTTCCAGTAAATGGGCTAATCTCTTTGGAATGATGTGGTGTGCAGGAGCCTTGCTCCTTTTCTTTCATTTTATACTGCTCTAATGAAGACTGAGCTCTCATTCAGGGACACATGGACAAACTGGGGTGTTGTTTTACAGTGATATTTGGGGGTGGGAAGAATACACAATGGATGTAGGTTCCCTGTCTATTCTTAAATGTAAGGATTCATCCAGACTGGTTGTACTTAGGTCCCAGTGAAATCACTAGGACTCAGATTAGTTAAGATTAACTTTGATGTTTGTTTTTCAATGTTGCCTGAGTGCAGCTAATGTAATGTGGATCCAACCCAGAAGTCTTAATTTTGGTTAAAATTGACATTATTCAGATCAACCTTAGTTAGGTTACAAGTACAATATAATTTTTCTGTCTTTTCTGATCAGTATATAGAACTCTGTTCATGTATTCAGTTGTATCTGGGTTTTCATATATCTTGCATACCTTTACATTTGTGAATAAGCACTCGATTTTCTGTTTGACACTGAATTTGGCAACAGATGTGTTTCTAGTCCTCATTACTGCAGATTTATTTGAGAACCTGAATTGTGAAAGCATAAAAAGTTAAACAAAGATTTCCAGATCTACTTCATTTACTGACAGAAGAGTCTTCTGAATGTGAGATTTGACAAAGGAAAAGTAAAGAGAACTAGACATGTTCTTGATCATCTCCAGTTTCTCATATATTTTTTTCTCCTGCTCTCCTTCCAAGATTGATCCAAGAGGAAAAAGAATCCACAGAACAGCGGGCAGAGGAAATCGAGAGCCGAGTGACTAGTGCCAGTTTGGATGGATCCCTTGGCCGCTACCGCTCAGGCGCTTCCATTCCTCCCTCTGTTACCAGCTCCACTCTGGCTAGCCCTTCTCCCCCCAGTAGTGGTCATTCTACTCCTCGCTTGACACCCCACAGTCCTGCTCGTGATGGAGAGAAAATGGTATGTAGTGACTGGGGCTGAGCAGGGAATACAGTGTGCTTTCCCCTTGGTAGAGCGTTTATCCTAAAGAGCTGCCAAGAGAGAGAGTGGTCTTGAAAAATTCCCCTACAGAAATCATGATGTTGCTCTTTTTTTAAAAAAAACAAACACAAATGTCTTATACTATATTATAATATATTCTCTACTCTTCCCCAACCAGGCACCTTCCAGCCATGTTGGACTGCAGCTTTTATGATGGGGGGAGAAGGCTGGTGTGCTTCTAATTAGCAGCAGCCCTGCAGGGACTGAGGGAGAGGTCCTTCCGAGCTCTTCCACCTGACATCCTTTAACTAGAAAGGGCAGGGAAGTGAACTTCTGTGCTCAAGAGAATTCTTCCACTAAATACAAGATGAGGCAAAAGCATTGATGATTGGAAGACACTGGCCCAGCTTCTTATCTTGTCTTACTTTGAGAATGTATAGGATAGGACTTTAATTAGTTGCCTTTGTTGAACAGTAGAATCAAAACCCCATTCTGAGGCACTCCAGACCATCCAGGGATCTATTATTACACCCAAGATGTATCTTCTGTCCCACCTCTAAGTCTAACTGCCTGAGATTGTAATGAGCAGCAGGTTTCCCCTGAAGAAACAAAGCTTTCAGCTTTCTTACAACAGCAACTCCAACTTGAGAAATGCCTTTCTTGTCCAGGACATTCTTTCTGAGGCAATTTTTTTCCTCAGGTCAAGACATCTAGTACCCAAAGGCAAGCAAAATGTGGTGTTTTGTTTTGTTTTGTTTTTTAGACCAGGTCAGACAATCTCATGAGCATCTCTCCCCATTCTTAGGAGTGAAAATATAAACTTAGCAACTGACATCTTGTTGCCCTTTCATGACATGCTAAATCAGCTGCCTAAGGCATCAGTCTACCTAAGAAGTGGGACCAACTCTCTCAACCTGAAGCACTGATTGATCTTGTAACCTTCTGGCAGTGCCTTGTAAGTCTCTCATTGTATTGTTTTGCCCTTCGAGCAGAACCACGTTGCCAAGGAAGAAGGGAGAGGGTCTGAGGAAAAGGCCCTGGCACTCTGTGAGCCCCCAGCTCCCTCCACCCCTCGCACAATGCGTCTAGAACGCATGACCCAGGCCTTAGCCCTGCAGGCTGGAAGTCTGGATGATGGAAGGGACCTGAGGTCCAGGTAGGTCGCATGAGAGTGGACAGAAAAAATACAGAAATCATTGGGCTTTGCGGGTTGAACAACTGAAGTACAGCTCGAATAGTAATATTATATTCATGTTTTCAACAGTCTATGGGACCACCACTGTATTTATTATTTTCAAATGTTCTGACATGGCAGGCAGAGTGCCTCTGAGTGTACCTATCTTCTGATGGGAATAGAATTTATATAGGCCCAATGCAACAGAGTTCCCAAGAGTGTGTAGAATATTCCTCCTTCCTGAATAGAGCCAGATTACAATCCTTTGACATGATAATCCACTTTTGATTATCCACCCAACAGCTGTCTTAGTTCCAGAAGACTAATTCAGTTTCTCTTCCCTCTGCCCATAAAATCCTCTTCATTATTACTCTTAAATGAATCTTGGTGGACCTATACCAAAACATGTCAATCTACCCTTTTGCCCTTACCCTGCAGTTCAACATATGCACTAAGATATAGTGAGTAACTTGAAGGTACAGAGGCCAAATTTTGCTCCCTACACCTGCTTCAGTAGGCCATACCTGTCTGAAAACCAACCATTTGCAACCAGTTTATGTTGTTTTGGTAGGGGCTTGCGGGGGAGGGGGGTAATTCTTGCTCTGCATCACTCTTGAAAGCCTCCAGGAAACACAGTTTGTAGATTAGGGGCTGATTTTGTTTCCCTCGAAATGTTCATTTTTTAATAGATCCAACAGGGATCTGGCATCATACAAAAAATGCCCCAGGGCCATCTGTAGCCCAGGGAACAGTTTTTCCATCTCTGGACTAAAGGGTTGTGATAAAGGCTTTGAGGAAAAGGTGGATTTTGAGAGAACAAAAAAGAAATTTGCCAGTAAAGCAGAAAACTTTGTTCTTGCTCTTTGTTGAAAGGCAAAGCAAGCAAGCAAAGAAGTGAAATGAAAAAAAGAAATACACAGTACAATGCAAATACAGTCTGCCCTCTACATTTGCAAGTTTCGCTTTCATGGATTTGATTATTTGCAAGTTTCTCCAACCCCTGCCCTCTCACCTCAAGTACTTCATTTCCAAGGGAACCTTCCCTGTCGGTGGCTCTGATAGGGCTGGGCAGCCCTTTAAAAACTTACCTCTGGTTCTCTTCCTCTTCCATCATCCACTGCCTGGCCAGCTAAAGATGGCTCACAGCCCAATTTCTCAGCACCACAAACCCTCTCCCAATCCGCCCCCTATTCCCAAGGAAGGAGATGGGCGAGAGTGGAAGTATAGGGCCACCATGTCAACCCACCCTCTTTCCCTCTCCTTTCCCTAACCTGGCTTTGACTCTAGGTGCCCATCCCCCTACCATGTCTCAGCCCACTTCATGCAGAGACACACACATACATTTTGGTATTTCTGATTTTTCCACTTTTGTGGAGGTCCTGTGCCCCTAATGTGGACGGCCAACTGTATACAATATCATTGTACAGAAAAAATGGACATATTCCATAATCCAGCCAAAAAGTATTCCATCACAGTCAACTTCTGTTAGGAACAGCTGAAGAGAATAAAGTTAACAGATTCAAATTCCATCCAGATTCCATTCCAATAAGAAGTTCTGAACCTTCCTGAAAGCACTAAACAACGTTTGGTTGTCTAGTCCATAATAATTTACAGGCCATGATTGTATGCCAGAGCATGCTCTCCCATAATTTTTCCACTATTGACTAATTATAGATGTATGGTCAATCACCACACTTTACCCAATAGCAGACAGTCAGTAATCATGCAATATGGTGGACTTTTGTACTGGGAATACATTGTTCAGGGGTGGGCATCATGTGAGCCTCCAGATGTTGTTGTACTACAACTCTTAGCATCCCTACCCCTGGTGGTGCTGAGGCATCTGGGATGTGGAGCCCACCAATAGCCAGAACGTGATACTCACCCCTGCCCTGGGGTGATGTTGAGCATAGGTTGGAGTGCTTAATGTGGTTGGTAGCTTGAGCAGGAAAGGCCTCCTGTCGGCATTGGAGAGGAATCTCCTTATGAGAGAAAACCTGACATTTCAAAAACTTTTTTCTTCTTCTTTAATTCTACTTCCACCTCTAATTGCTTTCATTTTAACAGTCTGGGAGCAGATGGCACCAACAGCAGTCAGGATTCCTTGCACAAATCCACCAAGAAGAAGAGCATCAAGTCCTCCATTGGACGCCTCTTTGGGAAGAAGGAGAAAGGGAGACTGGGACAGTTGGGCCGTGAGTCCCCCTCGCTTGGTATGCTTTGCCCACCCGCAGCTTCAGCTCTGCTTCTTCCTCCATCACAGCCTCCACTCCCTGTCCTTTCCTTTTAAAAATGACTGTGCTACAGACCCTTGTGGAATCCAGCTGTTCTGTCTTCTAGTGAACATCCACCATAGCAACTAGTGGAGATAAATCTTCCTCCTTTCCTCCATCCCAGACTCACACACCAGGAATTTTGCATCTCCACAGTCTCTTGTTGTGACATCTTCATGGTCTCATTAGAATTCTCTTAAATTTTTAGTCCACACATTTTTGGTTGGCCTCCAGAATTCAATAGCTTTCCAGATGGCTGGGGTGGCCTACTGAACTTAGCCTCTATTATCAGTGCTATCCTGTAGATCTGTCAAACACACACATATATAAAACACATAACTAGTCTTCTCAAAATTCTGTACATATTGCAGGAGATCATTTCTGGGAGGAGGTGAAGGAGGGTGCTGCTGATTTGGCAGAGCTGTTGGAGAGGTGGGTTTGGCTGAAAGGGGATTTATACTGCTTTTTTGCTCTCCAAAAAATCTGGCACAGGGTACAAACATCTCATTTCTATACAGCTTCCTTACACTGGCACATAAAGCAAAGGACTGCAGAATTATATGAAAATGGAGAATTAGATACCTACTGGTCCAGAGAGCCACAGGTTAGGAGTCTTCACTGATGCATTGCTCATCTAGGAATCCCTAAAATTTGGGATCCAATGAAAGCACAAATGTACAAGGGTTTACTCTGCCTTATAAGTCCTCATACCTCTCTGCCCGCCTCCCATCTTTCTACTGAACTAGAACTCTCAGAAACATCAATCCTGTGCAGACAATTCTCCTAGCATGAGTAGAACGTGGGGGAGATATGAATGGGAAAGCAACATTGAACCTGTTAGCTTTGCTTCCTCCAGCATGTCCTTGCCCTTGTTACCCCACAATCTTTCATGAGTTGGAAGATAACCTCTGCAGCTGGGAACCTTCTCTGTTTGGGTGCAAGGAACTTGCTGCATCAATTGAGAAGTTTCTCCTCTGCAGAATTTAATTCTCTAATAAATAGAAGTGAGTAGCCTTGGACCCTCTGGATATTTTGGACTTCATCTCCCAGAAGCCGTGGCCAACATAACCAACATGAAGTCCAAAACATCTGGAGGGGCCAAAATTTGCTAACCCTATTCTAATACATGGAAGCATTCAGAGATGGGCAATATTAGTTCATCCCTCCAGCCCAGTGTTCTAATGATATGATAGGAAAGGACTGTCTGCATAGGGTCCTGTCTTGGTGGTTAAGGAGATTGAAAAAGCTAATGGCATGTCTCTGTTTGTCTTTTTTTGTCTTTTGTTTGTCTTTCCTTGTTTTTTCTCTGTGCAACTTGCCCATCTTCCTGAATAGCTGGGACACCATCAGATGAGATGTCACCTGCAGACCCTCTGGGCCTTTCTAAGCTGTCTGGACCTGTGGACAAGGACCGTCGGAATAAAAAGAAGTGAGAAAGGGTGGTGGATATATTGTACATGGGTGGAATACTGGAGCTGAGTTGATAATATGAAAGGCTGGCAGGGTGAAGAGGCTATAACCCTGAAGGATTTGCATATGAATCCAGGTATAGATTACAAACTTACAAGGAAGCATGTGAGTAAATCGTATGCATTTACAGTACTGCCTGACTCAGTTTTCCCACCTGCAAAATGGGAATAATGTTATCTGGTTCCTTGGAGTTGTTTTGCAGATGAACATTATGATAAAGGTTATAAACTTCACATTTTTAAAACAACCTTCTTCAGTCTAGAATGTACATTGCCTGGGAATGATGACAAATGTAGTCCAACGCATCTTGAAGACACTTTGTTGAGGAAGACAGTCTTACAATTCCTCTTTGCTAACAGGAAAGCATGGAGCAGACAAACATGACAGTATTGATAAGCAGCAGAGGGAAAAGGTGGAAAAGTACAGGATCAGATTAAAGCAAAGCCTCTTATTTTCATATCTCCTGATTTCTTCTTTCCCTTTTTCTCCTCTTCCAGGCATGAGCTCTTAGAAGAAGCTTGTCGACAAGGCTTGCCTTTCGCTGCCTGGGATGGACCCACTGTTGTCTCATGGCTGGAGGTAATGAGGATGGAAGGAAATTCAGGCTTCTGTGAGTGTTGTTACCTTTGAAGTGATTTCCAGAAGGATAGCCATATTAATCTGTCACACCAAAAAGTAAGACTCTTGTGGTGTTTTTAAAAGGACAAACTTGGTATGACACAAGCTTTTGAAAGACTGTTCCATAAGAAATTTGTTAGCTGTGAAGGTACCATGAAAAACATGGTTGTTTTTGCTAAAATGTGGAGTAAAAAGGATGGGGCAAATAAGGAAATGCCCACCAAGGGGCAAGAGGTAGACAAGGACAAATAATTGAAATGATGAATCAGAATTTCCCAGCCAGTCTGGCCAGTAGCAGTCTCCCCAATAAGCTCTAAAAAATAGTCCCAGCCCTACCTCAGTAGAATATTTTGGAAAATAGGTAAAGGCAACTCCACTCATGACAGGACAACAACCAATGTTTGCTACTGAGCACGCACTCTGTAAGGCAAGGCAACTAAATAAAACTTTGAAGAGGATCAGCTTTTGTCATGGCTGGAGTGGAGAAGGAGAAAATTAATCTCCCTACCCTCACACCATGTTCTGAATTTCTTGCCCCCTTTCCCAAACAATACTTAATTTTTTAACAAGATGTACACAGATTCAAGTGAGAAATTTAACATCATGTATAGTCTTAGGGTCACCATAAGTCAGAAACAACTTGAAGGCATACAACAACAGTAGCAGGTGTGAGAGCCAGTGCAATGTAGTAGTTTGGGTTTTGGACTAGGACTCTGGGGACCAGAGTTCGAATCTCTCTTTGGCCATGGTCACTGGGTGACCTTGGGCAAGTCATACTGTCTCAGCCTCAGAGAAGGGCAAAGGCAGATCCCCCCCCCAAATCTTGGCAAGAAAACCCCATGATAGTTTTACTTTAAGGTCACCAGAAGTCAGAAACAACTTGAAAGTGCACAACAACAACACAGCAGTGGTGTGGAGAATTATTGGAAGCACTAAAAAAACTCAAGAGGCCTTGCACAACCACACATACTCCTTAAAAAATCAAGTTTTTGCCCCAAATGTCCCCAGATGGCCTCTAGCAGGTATGAAAAGGTTTCCATCACATCCCCTGGCCATTTTAGACCCAGAAAAGGCTTTTGTAACAACAAGAAGTGACCCATTTACAAACAGGAAGTAACATTTCCTGTTTACTTCCTGGTTTTTTTTACCCATAAAACAAACAAACTTCTGGGGCTGAAATGACTGGGGGGCATGATGAAAATGTCCTCATAACCACAGAGGGTGTTTGAGGGCAAAAAAGTGACTCCTGGGAGGGGCCTTGAGGATCACATATGACCCACAGACTCCACTTTGCTCACCCCAATATATAAGGTCAAACTAGCATGATAGCAAATCCAATTTTTGAAAGAGTAAATAGGAGACATGGTGTTCTCAGTGCATTGGATATCCTGGAAGGCATTTAATGCAGGGCAGCTTTTACTCTTTGCACCTACTTACAGTCCTTGCACCTGCTATTATTGTAAATAAATAAATAAGCAAGCAAGCAAGCATTTGTGCTATTTTTAGTTTGGCCTTCGGGAAAACCTTTATTGGTTTTTGTTTATTCTTCCATCAAAATAAAAAAAAACCCGCACTGTATCAGTGTGGTTTCAGAGTCAAATATATCCCCCCAAAAATCATACAAATAAAATGCCTGAGGCATGATAACATTTTCAGGTAGAAAAAAAATGTATTTATTGAAGACATTTCCAGTAAAATAAATACAGTTGTAACAAAGTGGCTGGGGTCAACAATACCACACAAGGTGAAGCCAAAATACTTCTGAGAAGGGAGTGTGGGTCTAGCTGAACTGAATGATTACTGAGGTCTCACAGCTTATCCTCCCCTCACTCAGGTATTACAGCATAGCAGACTGGGAATTGTGGAAGTTGTAGTAGGGGTTAGGGGCAGCTAGGATGGTTAGGGGCAGTAAAAGAGGATTACTTAAAATAAAAGAATCAATTAAATATTTAGGAATAGAGATTACAAAAAATTTACAAGAATTACAGGAAAAAAATTTCAAGAAATTAAGATTAGAAACAAAAAGGAAACTAGAGGACTACAAAAATATAAAGCTATCGTGGTTTGGTAGAATAGCAGTGGTAAAAATGAAAATTTTACCTAAAATTAACTTTTTGTTTAGAATGTTACCAATAAAAATATCAGAGGAAGAATTAAAGGAGTGGCAAAAGATATTAAATAATTTTTGTAATGGAAATAAAAAATCGAGGATTAACAAGAAATATTGGTATAAAAGTCAAAAAGAAGGTGGCCTGGGACTTCCAAATTTAAAATGGTATTATTATGCAAATCAATTGAGATATATCATAGAGGGGGTTTCAGGAAAGGGTGATTTAGATTGGTTAGAGATAGAAGATATGAATATTGAGACAAAATTAGAAAATATATTTTTTAGGAATTTTTCAAAGAAAGAAATGGAGAAGATAGAAAATCCTTTTATAAAAAATATAATAGAAATATGGAAAAAAAATAAAAGAAAATTATTACCGAATATATCAATATTAACTCCGATAGTGATGATGGAAAAATTTCCAATAAATTTAAGAGAAATAATAGAGAAAGAAATAAAAAAACAAAAAATTTATAGATTAAAAGATTGGATGAAAATAATGATAAATAAAGATAAAATGAAAGAGAGATTGCAGGAAACTAAAATATCCTGGTTAAATTATATACAATTAGAGCAATGGACAAAGAGTATGAAAAGATATGTTAAGGATTTTAAAGAATATACTAAATTTGAACAAATTATTATTCAAAGAGAAAATATGCAAGAAAATGAAATACTAAAAGGTATTACAAGTGAAATATATAAAATATTAGCAAAAGAACAAGAAGAGGATTTTCTTAGAAAAATGTGGGAGGAAGAGACAGTACAAAATATAGATATACAAGAATGGAGAAAAATTTGGAAACAACGTCATTTTAAAAAATTATCAATAAGAATAAAAGAGAATTATTATAAATTAGTGTGGAAATGGTACTTGACTCCAGTGAAATTAAATCAAATAGATGAGAAATATTCAAGATTATGTTGGAGAGGATGTCAAGAAATTGGTACATATATGCATATGTGGTGGAATTGCAATAAGATAATGGAGTTTTGGCAAAAGGTTTTTAAAGAGATAAAAGAGATTATAGGAGCAGATATACCAGTATGTCCAAATATTGCATTGTTGTCTATATATGATAAGGTTGAGTGTACTCAAGTAAAGAAAGAATTAATAACAAATTTGTTAACTGCAGCGAGATTAATAATAGCAAAAAAATGGAAAGCAAATGAAAAATTTCAAATAGAGGAATGGTATAACGAAGTGTGGAAAATTGCAATTAATGATAAACTAACATGTAGAATTAGGTTTATGAAAGGTTTGGTTAAAGGGAATGATTTTGAAGAAATTTGGAAAATATTTTTGGATAAAGTTCTGAAAAGAGATAGTAATACTACCCTGTCAAAAGAAGAATGGCAATTTTGGAAAGTGGATTAAATAAAAAGTTGGCTCTAGGGGGTGGGTATTTTTTAGTTTTAGTTTTGTTTTTCTTTTATGTTGTATATTTTCTAATTCTTAGTAGGTGTGTGTGTTAAACTTGTGATTTATAGATTTAATTGGATAAGTGATGTCAATGTTTTTTTAAAAAAAAAGTTAAAAGAATTAACAATAGAAATAGATTAAAGGGGATGTGAAAAATATTGAATTAAATGTGAAATTATAACAGTTGAACAGATTTATAAATTTAAGGGTAAAGGTGCAAAATAACAATGTAAGTTAGTATTGCTTAAGAGAAGAGAAAAAAAAAGAAAAAAAATTTTTTTAATTCACTATTATGTATATCACATGGTGTTTTATTTTTTTTCTTGTTTTGTATTTGTGATTTAGTTATATGATTAATAAAAATTAAAAAAAAAAAGGATGGTTAGGGGCAGCTAGGATGGGGAATTCCATTTTCCTCATACCTGACCAAGCCCTGCTTCACCTCAGGATTTTTTCCTATTTACTCTGACAGCTGTGGGTTGGCATGCCAGCCTGGTATGTAGCTGCCTGCCGTGCCAATGTCAAGAGTGGTGCCATTATGGCCAACCTGTCGGATACAGAAATCCAGCGGGAAATTGGCATCAGCAATCCCTTGCACCGGCTCAAACTCCGCCTCGCCATCCAGGAGATGGTATCACTTACCAGTCCCTCAGCCCCTGCTACATCCCGTACGGTAAGCGAGTGGTGGGGTTTTGTTTCTTACATTGCCTCCTATTGGAGGAGTCAAAGCCTACAGCTCACATTCCAGAAAATTGAGAATGGTTTCCTTTACTGATGGCCAGCTTTTTCTCTTTTCCTTCCTTTTCTTTCTTTCTAGTCTACTGGAAATGTGTGGATGACACATGAAGAGATGGAATCTCTCACAGCCACAACAAAGCCAGTAAGTGAAGCTGTTGTGTGCAGTACCCTCCATGCCTGTTGGGTTCCCTGTTGTGGCTGTGTTCAGGATCTTGTCTTATGAAAAATTGCCTGTATATATGAGGTTGTGTGGTGGTGCATACAGGTGTATGTGTGTGAGAAGCCAGAATATATCTATATCCTGTTTTACTACATTAGCCCCTTTACCACACAAATGGGTGCCCTGTTTCTCCTTTCCTTATTGTTTTTGATTTTTCAGGGGAGGGTATCCCACTTTGCTTGATTCAGATAAGGATGTATCAAGGGCAGTTAATGACAACTCTGTGGCTTATTTTATCTTTTTGAGGGGAGGAAGAAAATAATTAACCCTACTATAGTCCAGTCCTTGGGGGAAAATTTTTTTTTTGACTACTGTTCCAAGAATCCTCTGGCCATTACTGTCTATCCTGGTTGGAGTTAGAGGGGAGTAGTAGGAAGTAAATTTTCCAAGCTGTGCTTGCCACCTTTGTGGTTATCACATCAAACATCCACAACTGAGGGACACTAGCCCAGCTTTTCTCACATTGGTGTCCTCCAGACATGTTGGACAGTAACTTTCTCAACTGTGGATTCTTCGAGTTGTTGTCTACAACATCTGGAGAACACTGGGTCAAAGAGGGCTGCTCTTGCCCTCTGTAAGTGTTCTTTTGAACGTGAATACAATCCTCTACACAACCAGGAAGCCTGACACAGTAGGGTTCCTCATTGTGTGGAGGGCTCTGCCTGCATTCAGGTAAAGACAACTAGAAATCCGGTTCTTATTACTCCATACAAAGTAGGGAACATGGTTAGGACCATGGGGCAGTGCTTGGTTGTCTAAGTTCCTTTTCACCTGTCCAGTCCTCATATTTTCTTTTTGGGCAAAGAAACAAATAGTTCTGCCAGATGAGGCAAATAGGTTGGGAGGTTGAGGTATTTGTTTCTGTTGTTCACAGCGTTTTAATAAATAGCTAAATGATGTTTCTATTGTCACGGATTTTTTTCTGGCCAATAAAGAAACTGGAAATAACATTTTATTCCCATTCTCAAGTTGGGTTCATTTTAATTTTGAGACATATTGGAACAATATTCTACTTCTCTTCTTTTTTTTAAATTTAGAGTTGAAGTGCTGTAGTGCATCAGTGAAAGGACACTTTTGCATTATTTACACTTTACACTTTTACACTTAAAAAATTGGAGAGGATTAAAATTGCCCTTCAAACCATAGAACCACTTCAGCAATCTATACTCCAAGTTGTCAACTTAAAAACACACACACCCCGCAAAAAAAACGCTCTGAAGAGCCCTAGTACAGACCCAAGAAATCACTAGAAGCAGCCTCCCTAAAGAATAGAACAGGTGCATTCAGAGGTGACAATAACTGCTGTCTGAGGAACCATATCATGAGATGTCATGCTTCTTTGTACCAATCTGGAAGAGCCCAAAGCAGCATGATTTTCTCTCTTTCTGGGAGCTCTGAATACAGATAAAGATTTTTTTTTTTTAGTTAGAAATAAGTGGCGGTACTCTATGGTGCTTTCCATCCTGAAGATGATACCTTAACTCTTTTAATTTTCCAGGAATAGCTGCAAACCTTTCCTCACCTGCATACTTCTGTAACCTTCATTTCTTCGTGGTCTCTGTGCCTCACACACTGGGATTTTCCGCGCATGCGCGGTAGCGTTCAAAAAATTCTAGAGCTAAGCAGCTTGGCGGGAGCCCCTCCCCCATGCCCGTACTGAGCATGTGCAGCCCGCCAAGCCAACGGTCTCTCCTCAGTTCTTTTCGTCTGCCTTAGCAAACGGAAGGTTCTTGGCTTTGCGGCTACTTTCTCTGGCGTTTTTTGTGGATTTCTTTGAACCCCTCTTCTCTTCGGACTTCTCCTGTGAGTTTTCATCTTGGACTTTCATCTTGTGTATTTTCTTCTTCTATGTCTGCTCTCTTTAAACACTGCATTTTGTGTGGTTGGAAGGTCGCTCTTTCGGATGGGCACTCCGAGGGTCTTTTTTGCCTCGGGGAGGCCCACAACGTGCGGGCCTGCTCTATTTGTAGGGAGTTTACGGCCCAGACGTTGAGAAACCACTCCTCTAGACTCAAGAGTCCTTGAAGATCAAGGAGCAGGCGGCTGAGAATACTGCCCTGTTCACGGCTATGTCTTCATGCCCTTCCTCAACATCACGACCATTGACCACACCCTCGTCGGTATTGACGGCTGATGTGCCGCCGGCGGTACCGGGCTCAGTACCTTCCTCGCTGCCTCCGATCTCGTCACTGCCTCGCATCCCGAAGCAGCTGTTGGGTGCTTCGGTGTCGAGAGATGCTCCTGCAGGCTCGCAGGTAGCAAAGGCGTCGAAGCCTCTCACCACTGCGCAACGCAAGCGGCCTCCTTTTCTAGAACCATCTAAGGAGGAGAAGAAGGAGGAGGAGGAGGAGGAGGAGGAAAAGCAGGGTTCGGTGTCTCCAAGGAGGACCTGCCCTCTGACACTTCCTCCAACTCAACTCCTGGAGGATGTCGTTGAGGAAATTGGGCCGCCTGAGATATCGGTGGTGTACGCGGAGAATCTGACCTCTGGCTCTTCTGCTCCCTCGGGCCCGCCTGCTCTCTCAGTGGCGGTTATTCCGCTCGGTCACCTGGAGCATGGGATGGACCACCTGGAGCCTTCCTCAGTCACACCACGGGCTCCGTCCTGTCATTGGGCTGTCTTGCGTGACCATGCTTGTAGGAGTGAGACCCGCTCTCCGGGCTGGTTGCAAAGGCATCGATCCCCACGGTGGCAGGATGTCTACCCAGAATGGGCCTCGTCTCGGCCTCAGATCGACTCGCCTTTTTCATCGTTGTCGTATATAGCAAAGTACGGCCACAAGCACTTGTGGCGGGAGCAGCCAGGATCCCATCGCTCCTATTCTCCCGCGTACAGGGATAGGTATCACCCGGATGTGAGGCCCTGGTCTCCATACCGTTGTCGGTCGTGATCACCATCACGCGGTTCCAGATACTACCCTCGGTATTGGTGTGTACCTTCACGTTCCCGCTCAAGATCTCCATATTACTAAAGATCCCAGGACCGCTCTCCGTGCTACCGGCCTGTGTCACCTCCTTCTAGAGTGATTGCGACCGTGTCACGCCCAGTCTCAGAAGCCCTCCCGGTGCAGACCTCAGCCCCGGTTCTGACCTCGACCCAGGCTATCCAGCATTTGGTTCCTTCTGTCTTGCCAATAGCTACCACCGCGGTGTCCCAGCTGGTGCCCGCTCCACCGGTACTGTCCTCGCTACCATTGATGGTAACCGCTCCTACAGTCACCATATCACTGCCGACACAACAGCCTTCGGCACAGAGGTCGCCATCTCGTTCGTCCCAATCTTATGAGACCGACTCTGACTCATATCACTCGACACCAGGCTCTCATGAGTCTCCGCCCTTGGCCTTCGGGGATCCCGCACCAGATTCGGCACCGGAGGATGTGAAGCAGTTCTCAGACATCCTCCTCCATATGGCAACTGCTCTCGGCCTCGATGTTTCAGACCCGACTCCAACAGTACAGGACTCGGTGTTCCACTATGTAGACACCCGCCCTCCATCTGCGGCACCGTTAGCGTTCTTGCCGGCACTGCATCCTCACAGCCGATACCGCATCGCCTAGAAAACCTTTACAGAACTCAGAGGAAGGATGTCGAGTTCCTGTTCAATCATCTGGTGCCCAACTCCATTGTGGTCGAGTCCTCCCAGACCAAGGGTGGCAAGAGGGCACATACCACCCGCGAAGGCTGTCACCTGGATACCTTTGGCAGGTGTTTCTACTCCACCTCCTCCCTCATTGCATGGGTCTCTAATACGCAGGCCTGCCTTGCCACGTACCAGCAGAACCTCCTGGACAGGTTCTACCCTCTTCTGGCGCATCTCTCAGAAGACCTTCAGACGAGTGCTATCCCATTCTTCAACGAATCGGTAGCGCTCTCCAACCAGGAGATCCTGTCCTCGAGGCATTTGGTTGAGGTGGCAGCCCAAGTGATGGTGAGCTCTGTTGCTCTTCAACGCTTTGCCTGGTCAAGATCTGCAGGCCTCCAGGAGGACAGTAGGAAACACATCGAAGACCTGCCCTTTGACGGGCAAGGTCTTTTCCACACTACCATGGACGATGCGATGGACCATCTGGTGAAGGCACGCCTTACGGTGAAGCGGATGGGGATCCAACAGCCACCCCAGTCTCGCCACAGCTTCGGTTCCTGCTCCTCCTGGTGCTACTCTTCCTCTTCAACATACCAGCCCTGCTCCCCACGCTGGGCTCCGTCTCGGCCTTCGACATCGTCCTCTGCCCGGAGACCTCTTCGAAGACATCAATCATCTTCGAAGAAGTCTTCATCCACAACAAAATCTCGTTTTTGACTGCTTATGCAGGTCACCACCACATCCACTCTTCAGCCTGGCCACCCACTTCGCCGATCGATTGAGCTTGGCCCGACATCTCACCGAATGGTGTCACATCACGACGGACTCTTGGGTTCTCTCCATCGTCCGTCTTGGTTACGCCATTGAGTTTCAAGATATACCACCGCGAGGCGTCTACTATTCCACCCTGGCCAGCTCGACTCTGTTAGAGGAGATCCAGTCCCTACTGCACAAAGGGGCCATAGAACAACTTCCATCCTCGGCCAGCACCACCGGCTTCTTCTCCCAGTACTTCACAGTACCAAAATCGGACAGTACCCTACGACCAATCCTGGACCTCAGAGGGGTAAATTCCTACCTCCGCCCCAAGAGGTTCAAGATGGTCACCCTCTCCACCATTCTGTTGTTCCTGCGACGTCGGGACTGGTTTGCCTCTATCGACCTACGAGATGCCTACTTTCATATCGCGATTCGGCCACAGCACAGGAGGTACCTGTGATTCGCCGTCAACGAATCAATACAAGATACTACCATTCGGGCTCTCGGCCGTGCCCAGTGGTCTTCACCAAGTGCATGGCCCCTGTGATATTGTACCTCCGCACAATGCACGTTATGATATACCCCTACCTCAACGACTGGCTGTTGGTGGCGTCCTGCAAGCAGAATCTGTATGAGGACATTCACCTCACTCTCTCTGTTCTGTCCTGCCTCGGACTCAGGGTCAACCCAAAGAAGTTGCACCTGGAGCCAACCAGAGTCCTGGACTTCATTGGAGTGACCCTAGACTCCGTCTCTGCCAAGGTTTATCTTCCTACACAGCGGGCATGCACTCTTTGTCGGGCCGCTTCCGCCACCCTCAGCGCCCCTCTTATCTCAGCGAGAAGGATCCAACAGTTTCTTGGCTGCATGGTGGCGACTACATCGGTCACTTATCTCTCCCGACTTCGTGCCCACCCATTCCAGCACTGGTTCATCAGGGCCTTCGATCCTCTCCTGGACAAGCAAAGCCGCCCGCTGCGGATTCCTCGACAGGTGCACCGCTCCCTTCTCTGGTGGCTCTCCTACCAGCACCTGCTCTCAGGAATGCCGTTCCAAGGACCATGCCCTTAGGTCACGGTAACGACAGACGCCTCCCTGTAGGGGTGGGGAGCGCATTGTAGCAATCGCAGGGACGCTGGGTCAGTCCGGAGACCTGCCTGCACATCAATGCCCTGGAACTTCTCACCATTCTGAAAGCTCTGTGAGCCTTCCGCAACCTGGTCGCAACCTGCAAGGTGCAAATTCTGACGGACAACACAACGGCCGTCTGTTATGTCAATAGGCAAGGGGGACTTGATCGACTAACCTCCTCACCATAGTTCTTTGCTTCTCGGACTGGTGTGTTCTGCTCCGAGTTCACCCGGTCATGGTACACCTGGCGGGCCATGAGAACACCACGGCAGACGCCCTCAGCAGAGACACTTTGTGCTACCATGAGTGTTCCCTCTCCGATACTGCATTCCAAGCGATACTAGCCTGGTGGGGCGAACCATCTATCGACCTCTTCGCCAGCAGCCTGAACAGGAAGTGTTCCTGATACTGCTCGAGAGCCGGCCTGGGTCGGGGCTCTCTTGGCGATGCCTTCCAGTTCCAGTGGAGCGGCGGTCTCCTGTATGCGTTCCCACTGTTTCCTCTTCTGGGCTGAGTGATTGTCAAGATTCTTGCGGATTGTGCCAATGCCATTCTTGTAGCCCCATACTGGTCGAGACAGCACTGGTTCGGGCCCCTCTTCGAGGCTGCTCACGGTCGACTCCTCAAACTCCGGATGGTACCAAATCCCCTGTTGCATTCGAACGGTCTCGTGCTGCACCCAGACCTGCCACTCCTGGCTTTCCACGCGTGGAGGATAACCCCTTAGATGCTCCAGCCATATGGGATGTCCTCACTGCAGCCAGAAAGGAGTCAACGCATCGTTCTTACCACTACAAGTGGTAGAGATTCACTGCCTTTGCAGATGCACGCGGTGAACTGGCATCGCCTGTTGCTCTATCTACCATGCTTCACTTCCTCCTTCACCTTTGGGAGCAAGGATTGGCTTTTCCGTCTTTGAAAGTCTACCTTTCGGCTATCGTTGTTTACCAGCCACGCGGGTCCTCCTCAGCAGCTCTCTTCAGGGACGCTACCCTCAAGCAGTTCCTTAAAGGCTTGCATCACCTTTATCCACCGGTATCGCCACCGGTACCACCCTGGTCGCTGTCCTTGGTGCTATCCCAACTGACGCGACTGCCCTTCGAGCCCATGGCTACTGCTGATGACAGGCTCTTGACCATGAAGACCGCCTTCCTCATCACTGTCACCTTGGCCAGGAGAGCAAGCGAGTTGACAGCATTGTGATCAGATGAGCCCTTCTTGGTCTTCCTCCGGGACAAAGTGGTCCTTTGACCGAACATCTCCTTCTTGCCCAAGATAGTCTCCACCTTTCACCTAAATCAAGATGTCATCCTGCCTACCTTTTATCCAGACCCGACTACACCTCTGGAGTGCTCTTTCCACTCCCTCGATGCTCGTTGGGCTTTGGCCTTCTACACCCACCTAACTTCGTCTTTTCATCAGGCTCCCCACCTGTTTGTTTGCTATGGTGGTCGTTGAAAGGGCCATAAGGTGTCCACCCACAGGTTCTCCAGATGGGTGGCCCAGACCATCCTTCTGGCGTATGAACTGGCCAAGCAGCCTCCGCCAGCTTTGCTCCGTGCCCACTCCACTAGAGCCGTGGCCTCTTCGGCAGCTCCCCTTCAAGGAGTGGACCTACAAGAACTGTGTCGGGTGGCGACCTGGTCTCAACCCTTGACCTTTGTGCACCAGTACAGACTGGACTGCTGATCCCGGAGAGATACCCATTTTGGATGCGTGGTGGGACCTGACCCACCGTCCACTGGTAAGCTACAAAATCTCCCAGTGTGTGAGGCACAGAGACCACGAAGAAGAAGAACAGGTTGCTTACCTGTAACTGTGGTTCTTTGATTGGTCATTTGTGTCCCCACACACACCTGCCCAACTGTCCCTTCTTTCAGGTCCTGCACTGGCAGACTCTAGAACTGAGGAGAGACCATTGGCTTGGCAGGCTGGGCATGCTCAGTACGGGCATGGGGGAGGGGTTCCCGCCAAGCTGCTTAGCTCTAGAATCTTCCGAACGCTACTGCGCATGCACAGAAAATCCCAGTGTGTGAGGGCACAGATGACCACTCAAAGAACCACAGTTATAGGTAAGCAACCTGTTCTTCCTTTGGGATGTTCTGAACTGTTGCTGATTCTTCAGAAGTGAAACAGCATGAAGCTTGGTCTTCACAAATAGGAATGAACAGCACAACTCCACCCTGGAGGATGCTGTTTTTAAATGTCATCTATGTAAAATAAGCCATGATAACAGTCAAAAATTACTACATCAGGGAGAAATGTTTTAGTCCAGCCTTCTCCCTCTTGTGCTAGATTTCTACTTGTAGGGATATTTGCTTTTGCTTTTTCCCCCAGAGAAAGCGCACCTCAAAATGTGATCCAGCTACTGTCCAAAACAGTACAATCCATTCCCTTATTCCTCCTCCCCACCAGCAGACTAATAATTCTATGGCAGGGAAATGTTAATAGTGTTAATGAATTACTACTACTTTTCTTGTCATGTCTTATCATAATATAAGTAGGGTTGGGCCAAGTGGTGTTGGAGTCCAGTATCATCAGGAGGGACACAGCATCCTAATATGAATTACAAATCCATTAAAGTGGTAGAGGCTCTTCCCCTTTATTCTGAGCTCTGTGTATTAGTGTGTGCGCGCGTGTGTGTGTGTGTGTGTAAACAAACTATGTTTAATCCTGCCTTAATAATTCCTTTCTGCTTTCCTTCCTGCTTCTCATTTAACCTCTGCCCAGGAGACAAAAGAAATCAGCTGGGAGCAGGTAGGGGAGGGATTCACATGCTGGCCCTCTCTTTACTTGCATGCCTCTGTACGTGCATACGTGTGAACGTATAAATGTGTGTATGAAAAAGAACTTGGAAAATGTATTCTTTGGATTATGATTTCTGGTGGTCATGGTGACTAGAATCAAAAAAGTGAGTTTTCCAAGCTCTAGAATGGAAAAAAAAGGAATGTGTGTTATTAGGTTTTTGCAAAAAGTAGGAATGACACAAAGGGAATCTACAATACACTGAATGAATGGGAGGTTGACCCATCCATTCAGCTATATAAATTGTTTTGTTTTAATCTACAACCAGCAAGCCCAGTGACATGAATGGGAGTATCTCCTGAACTCTGAATTATCCCCTACTGTATAGCTTGTTTGAGGATATTTCGTGTTACAGTTTCTTTGAAAAGAATTATTAGCACAGGTGCCTGTGGTGTTTCATGGCATTCATCTGAGATCGCAGCTTTAGGGCAGAGAAAGAAATCTATACATTTCTTTGCATCTCTGTCTTTCTTTCGCCACTCTCATTGTACCGTGGGCATCTATCTGTTCATTCTTCTGGGTTTCTGGGAGGCCACCTGGGACCAGAAGGGATAGGATGTTGATTGAGGGCTGCTTTGCATGTCAGCGTAAAGAGGTAGAAAATGGGTTCATACAATGGATGTGTACTTTACTCTTGATGAAGGGCAAGGGAGAAATTTGCCCATCTTCCCTGTGATGAAATGCGCAAGTCCCAAATGCAGATGGAATTTGCCCATCTTGCCATGGTATGAGAAGCACACATTTTCCTTTTTTACCACATTATACCATATGAAAGGGGAATGTAAATGAGAGCAGGGTGGTTTGCAGTGGTTAGGATGTTGGATTGGAAGCTGGGAGATCTAGGTTCACATCCTCAGTGTGAGTCATGAAGCTTGCTGGCATTGCCCTGCTAATTTTATATCCCATCTTTTTCCCAATGTGGGACCCAGGGCAGCTTATACTGTAGGTTGAAACAGAATACGGCTAGAACAATGTATAGTGCAAATGTTTTAAAAACTGTAAAATAAAAAACTCTCTTTAAAATTCAATCTAAAACATGTTTAAAACATAATGAAAATAAAAGTGCAGTGTGCACAGTTTAAAGGCCCCTCTGCTTGTCTAAACAAAAATGTATTTGCCAGCGAAAAGAGAGCAGAGACGGGACCAACTGAGCCTCCTTTGGGAGAGACTTCCATAACCTTAAGCAGTTGCTGAGAAGGCTCTCTCTTTTGTTCTCACCAAATGTACTTCTGATGATGATGGAATTGAGATAAAGTCCTCCCCTAAAGATCTTAAAATTGAGCTGGGCTGGGGCATCCTTCACAAGATTGCTGTGAGGGTAAAATAGGAACAGGTAGAGTCATATATCCTGTCTGGAGCTCAATGGAAGAAAGGCAGGATATAAATGTAACTAATTAGAGCCAGTGTGGTGTAGTTGTCTGAGCACTGGACTACAACCTTGGAGACCAGGGTTCGATTCCCCACTCTGCTATGGAAACCCACTGGAATTTGGGAGACAGAAATTCAAGTCAGTCCAAGCCAGGAAACTCACTGGGTAACCTATGGCTATTCATTCTGTCATAACCTGATCAACATCACAGGGATGTGGTTGGAGAGGCATGTACAGTGCCTTAGGATCACTGGAGGAAAAGAAGGGTATAAATCTGGAATGATATAAGTGTAACTGAGAACCACTGTGGTATAGTTGTCTGAGCGTTGGACTACAACCCTGGAGACCAAAGTTCGATTCCTTGCTCGGCCATGGAAACACTGGGTAACCTTGGGCACATCATATGCTCTCAGCCCCAGAAAATCCTGTGTGTTTGCCTTAGGGTTGCCATAAGTCAAAAACAACTTGAAGGCATGCAACAGCAACAATAAATAACATATAAACGTATTAATCATGCTGGCATTTGCCTTTCTCCACTGCACTGTAACTTCTAATAATGATGTGAAATAGTTCACCAAGTAAGTTCTGTGGTTGAGTGTAGATCTGATCCCAATATTAATTAGTTAAAATTCCAGGAGTTAACTGGAAGCAATAGAGAGAAGACAGTGCAAAGCAGAGTACTAAAAGATACATACATACATACATACATACATAAAACCCCGCAAACCTATAATGAATGGAGAATGTACAGAAATCACCAACCAAGGAAATAGTAAGAGCCTGATGAAGGTTCTAGGTATGTGAATGGATGTTGCTTCCACTTACTAGCTGGGTCTTCTTTTCTGTATTTCTACAGATCCTGGCATATGGTGATATGAACCATGAGTGGGTGGGAAATGATTGGTTACCCAGCTTGGGCTTGCCTCAGTACCGCAGCTATTTCATGGAGTCGCTAGTAGACGCCCGGATGCTGGACCACCTGAACAAGAAGGAACTGCGGGGCCAGCTCAAAATGGTCGACAGTTTCCACAGGTGAGAAGTACAGAGGAAACTGAGCTGTCTGGCCTGCTTCCACATCACAAACATAACTTACAGTGTAATTCTATGCAGGTTTACTCAGAAGTAAGTCCTGCTTTGTTTCTGGAGCTTACTTCCAGGTGTGCATGCAAGGGATTGTAGCCATTTTGTGTTTCTTTAACAGAAAATTTAGTACCAGAGGAAGAAAGAACATGAAAACAATAGGGATAATTTCATACACCACCAAAAAAAAAAAAAAGCAGTTGAACTCATTTCAGCAAATTTTTTTATCCCAAACTAATAATATGCGCAAATGAAGTGAAACATCCAGGTCTGGTAAGCTTTGCGTAAGTAAACAAAAATGTTTTCAACCTTCTAAGGATCATTTGAGGACTGATTCCAAAATTCATTCAGGGATTACCTTTTTCCATCAGGCACCACTTTTCCTATAATTTTCATTATGTTGGCCAAACTTACAGATCTGTGCTTTTTTTTTTTAAGTGGGAAGGCAGTGGAGCGGGGAGAGGCTTATCTGTTTTGCAGTTCATACATGCTCAGTAAGGGATTCTGGAGGCATTTGCTGTTTACCTTGCCTGTTGTAGGCAAGCTCACAAAGCTGCAGGAAAATCACATTCTTTCCCAGACACATTGTTGCACCATTTACTACAGAGATGCTGCTGCCACTTGCCATGGAAAATCTGTGTTTCCTCAGCCTTCCTTTGCCATTTTGCAAATGCTGATGCTGGTAAAAAAACTTCCAGTTAGACAGAAAACAAAGAGGAAATGAGAGGTCTGGGCAAACATAAAAACACTTTGTAAAAAAGGAGTTTCACTGTCAGAGGCATTGTTTACTGAGGTATGCCTATATTTGAGAGGGTATTACAACTTCCAGAATCCCCTAGCAAGTAAGTAAGTAAAATTAGATCAGTGGCACTGAGGAGCAAAGTTCAGAAAATTTACTTTTTTGAACCACAGTCCCCCAGAATCCCTTAACCAGCATAGCAATCATTTCAGACTTTGCATTTAATGGATTCATGTTTTCCACCTTGACTTTTAGAGGGTAATACAGATGACTTCACTTGCTTGAAAATGTGGGAGCCAGCTCTACCATATTTGAGTGCTCCCCATGCCATTGAATGGAGCCCCGGACTTGTATCACAAGTACTGACTGAGGGGCCCTTGAGACTGAGGATTCTAGACGCTGGTTGAGGAAGCCACCATTTTGATTTCCCACAGTGTCCCAGAGCTGCACTCTGTTAGATAAATTGGGAAATTTAGATGGTAAATCTCAGAAGTTTCTGAGTGCTGATCAGACTGCTACAGCCATAAAAACCTCTGAGGCCTACCCACATGGGCAAGGGTGTTCTAGAAGGCTGTTTATCAAGGTCCCCCTTAAACTGAGAACAAGGTGTGTGTTAGCTATCATGATACATGATTTTTCAGGTTTAACTTGTACTTCTTCCAGGGTGAGCCTCCATTATGGGATCATGTGCCTGAAACGTCTTAACTATGACCGAAAGGAACTGGAGAGACGACGGGAAGAAAGTCAGAACCAAATCAAAGGTAAACAAGCTCACAAATAATAGCTTACGAACAACTGTTCATTTGTAATTACATAATTTTCCCAATAACTAAGGTATAACTGTGCTGTATTAATATTGTAACATAACCAGGGATGACATCTTTTTGTGGTGTAACTGTAAAAAGGGATAGCATTGTTTTGCTTTGTAACTATAATAGTTTCATTACTTTTATAATTCTAAAGGGGTGTGGAGGAAGAATATCACATAGTTTAAATACAGGTTTTTGCTACTGGCTTGCATTCCACTGTGGATGTTGAAGTGACAATAAAGAGGTGGGAGGACAGTGTGTGGCCTTCAGGGTTTTTTTGTAAAAAAAGAAAGAAACAGGAAAGTGAGCAGTTACTTTTTAGAATTATAATTATAATGGTAACTAACTACTTTTGATGGCTTTGGGCTTATAATTCTATTTATTTTCTGAAAGTAGCTTTCCAAGCTCTGGTGTGGATGGGAAATAAAGTCCAGGGCTAGCAACTTCTACAAAATTGCATACTGGGAAAGCAAATAGACATGTCAGTGACACAGCTGAGTCTGTCTTCTCTTCTCCTCTCTTCCATCCCTCTCTAGATGTGATGGTTTGGTCCAATGAGCGTGTAATGTGCTGGGTACAAATGATTGGGCTGAAAGAGTTTGCCAACAACCTGGTTGAGAGCGGAGTACATGGGGCCCTCCTTGCTCTGGACGACACCTTTGATTGCAACGATTTGGCCCTACTGCTACAGATCCCTACCCAGAATACACAGGTCAGAAGCAAGCATGGGAGGGGAAGGCTGGGTTAAAAGAGAGAACCCAGTAACCCATTGAGTACAGCAGACTGAATTGGGCTCAGGGCTTCCCAAAGAAGGAAAAGAGGGAATTCTTAAGAAGGAAAGGAGGGAATTCATCACAACAATCCTAAATGCCTTTAGTCCAGAGCCTGGAAACATTACATTTTTGAACTAAAACTCCCAGAGCTTTGTAGGTTGTAGTCCAAAAAAAAAAAAAGCTTTACAGACCTCTGCTATAGTGAAGCAAACAGATTCACCTCAAAGAAGTGTCAATTTTCTAGAAGTTTTGAAGCCATGGAAAAATAATATCAGGCCTGTCCATTTTATTTTTTTTCAGAAAAAAGAGATTTTTTAAAAAGCTTTTAAATCCACTGTTAGCACCCTTTAGAAATGTAAAACTACTTTTGTTTCTTTAGGATATATATTATGTATCATTTTTGGCATAAAACAATCCTAGTAGGTATATTGAAAGTATAGCTTATTCAGACAAAAACTACAAATTGAATTGAATTTTTAATTATTTTAGTTTAGTTGGTTTAGTTTAGTTTAGCTTATAATTGAAGCTACAAGATCCTAACGCTGAGAAACATCTGAACTCCAAAGAACCTCCTTGGTTTTGCCAGTTAATTAGGAACAGGCAAAAATGAATAAACTATCAATATTAGTAAACCAAAGAAATTTATTTTGTCTCTTCCAGTCCTCTGCATTATCAAATGGAAGTAAAGCCTGTAAAAATAATTCAGAAAAGGAAAATAAACCAGGAATGGCAATGATCTGATACTGTATATAGTCTTACATGAAATTCTTCCTGTTAAAAATAATTTTGTGAACACTTTCTCTTAAACATTGTATTAATTGTTCTGAAAGAATATATTCCATAATCCTTTTTCCCCAATGTTTCCAAATTTTCCAGAAAAAAAGCTTTAGGAAAAAAAATAGTGGGAAAGCTTTTCTTCCTAAATTTTGTCCTCCGCCTCTAGGCCTTCACCTTTTTACTCATTAAAATGGACACACACATTAAAAGTCCATCTTCACCAATCCTCTGTTGTCCTGTGGCCCCAGTTCATCTTTTGTTGACCCTTCCCTAGATCCCTTGTTGCCTTTCCCTTTAAAGTGCGGAGGATGAAAGAGGTACTGCACATTGTGGAGCCCTTGTGGGGAGTTAAAAGACTGGAAGAAAAGGGGTGGCGGACGGAAAGACCAAAAGAACTTGCTTCATTTCTGTTTAGGCTCGCCAAATGTTGGAAAAAGAATTTGGGAACCTCATCACCATGGGAACAGACAGGCGATTAGATGAGGTGAGTTTCCCCTCTTTTATAATCCTCTGCTTTTTGATGATTTTTTTAATTGGGCCATGCCCATCCCATGCTATTTTGTGTTCTGCCTCTCAGGACAGTGCCAAGACCTTTAGCCGTTCCCCATCTTGGCGGAAGATGTTCCGGGAAAAAGACCTCCGCGGTGTCAGCCCTGACTCAGCTGAGATGCTGCCAGCCAATTTCCGCACAGCCTCCGTGGCCTCCATTACCTCACCCGGGGTGCAGCTTCGTAAGATGCAGCCAGAGGGTATGTGAAGCACTGCTGTTGTGAGTTCTCATTAGTGCATGTAGGCTTGTGTTAATGGAGCTGAGCTTTGACCTGGAACACAAAAGGGAAGATTTGGAGTAGGGTGGTGAGCTTGAGTTCTTGCTATTTATTTACCTTGTTTGATTAAAATGTCTTTGTTGCCATTTGATGTAAATACTCTCAGGGAAGATTGTCCAATATAAATAAAACTTAGCAGGCCAGTAAGGAAATAAGATCCTTCCTGGTATCAGGAACAGAACTTGGAAAAGTAACTATTTTGGAGTACAACTGGTCATTTTGACTCCAAATTTGGAACTCATCCAAAAAAGTAATTTCTTTCCTGCTTTAATCAAGAATATGTTTTGGTACTGGTAAATGTGCATTCCTCCCAGCTCTTCAGGCTGGCAAGAAAATGGAGTGTTTTTGAGCATGTGCAAAATGGCTTTTTAAACTGTCCCATTACTTTGACATATGTGCATGCAAGAAGTCTTCTGCCTTGTAAATGTAAACACTGTTTGTTATCTGGGAAGCAAAGGCTATATTGGTGTCATGAAGGCCATGGCTGTTGGAAAGTAGCACTATGGGAAGTTTCTACTAGGACAAGATGGTGTGGGAGAAGGAGAAAAGATGTGCAGATTGGAGATGTTTCATTGTTCCAACACATCATGGCACAATGGTTAAAGCTGCCCATTCAGCTCTACAGTGAGTAAGTGATAATTCAGAATACTGGAGACCATGGTTTACAACCACTATGCCTTGTCACTGGTGGGAGATTCAGGACAGATGACAGAAAGTACTTCTTCGCACAGCACATAGTGAAACTGTGGAATTTACTGCCAGAAGATTAAAAGACGGCTACCAACTTCAATAGTTTCACAGGAGCCTTGGACAAATTCTTGGAGGAAGGAGTATCAATGGGTGTTAGTCCTGATGGCTATATACTAATTCTTCCAGTGCCAGAGGTAGTATGCTTTTACGTACCAGTGACTGAAAAACTGAAGATAGAGAATGTAGTTCTTTTAATGCTGTGTGGGTGGACTTCCCATTGGCAACTGGCTGACCACAGTGAGAGTCGAAAGCTGTGCTAGATGGGCCTTTGGATTGATCTAGCAGAGATTTTCTTGCTTTATTCCAGTCACTTGAAAACTCTGAAAAAATGAGAGCTGTATGATCTATTTGTTGCTTGTTCTTTTCCTCTGCCCTTCTTCTTTTTCCAGGGAACTCATTAGGTAGCCAACGGGCAGACAGTATGTCAGTGCGAACGTACTCCTGTTAATGCCAAGACAATGGAGGTTAGTAGATCCTAATATTTTTTTTTAAATTATAATGTTTGTTTTTAACCATTGCTTCAGCACAACCATGGCATAGGGCAGTGTGCAAAGAAAGAAACTGTCTCAGAAATGATGTTGACAATGTTCTCATCACCATTACAGTGTGGTGAAGTAGTTAGAGTATTCTTCTCTATTATAGTCAAACTAAATGTACACCAGCAGTAGGGGATTCCCAACTTCATATTATTATTTTAAAGTAGGAAGTGTGTGGTTGGGAATTGCAGAAGAAAATCAACATCAGGATGCTTGACCCTCCCCTCATCACGACTTATCCCTTGTAATGCCCCCTCCCCACCAGCATAATGTTCTGAAATAGAAAGGAAATAGGAAATGATCCTGGTTAGGCAAAGATAGCTTCTTAGAGATGGTGAGTAGGAGGAGCAATAAAAACCAAAGAGACTCTAAGCACCCATGCAGATATTATAATAAGAGACCAACTTTTTCAGATGTTTGTAATGAGACACAAATGCATGTGTCTTGAATGCACAACATGCTTTTCATTCTCTTCTCTTTTTTTCTATCCAGATGCTGTCCCGGGTGTGTCAGGCCACCCTGCCTTGGACAGGAGGCCTCCCCACAGCTGCTGCTGCTGCTGTCTCTCTTTCCTCATCATGTGCTCCAATCTGGGCTGTGGGGAGGAGGGTGCTGCCGCTGCTGCTGCCGCCACTGCTGCCACCACTGCTGCTGCTGTTGTAGAGAAGGAATGAGGAGTACATGGGGACGCTAAAGAGAGAGAGCGAAAGAAAAAAAGAAAGAGAGCTCCTCCCCAGCCCTCCTCCTAGCAGCAGTGGCTTGTGGTCACTGGGGAACGCAAAGGACTCAAGCTAAGGAGGAAGGAGCCCTCACCACAGTTTGCAGGGGAAATGAGCCTTCAACTCTGGTGTCTATATATCATCATTGTTCCGGGCAGGGGCATAAGAATGTGAATGAAGCTATACAGCCACCCACATACCTTACACTCCACCCCACCCCACCCCACCGCAGCCTGTTCTTTCCACGTCTTCTCTCCCTCCCTCATGGGCCTGAGGGTTGGGTGAGAGGTGGGCATCTCTCCTTACCTTCCCGTCGCCACGGACTAACTGGCTCATCTGTCTTGACAACCTGTTTCCTTGCCTTTGTCCTCCTATGAGTGCCAAGTCTTCTGTTGGCTCCTCTTCTCCTTCTCCTTCCTTTTTTTTTTTTTTTTTTTGCATTGCTACTACAAAGCTGTACCCTGTTTCACCTCATGATTGCCAGAAGGGGGTTAACTGCTTAAAGCCCAGTTCTCTCTTGTTTCCATCTCTCTCTCTCTCTCTCTCTCATCCTGCCCCCTTCCAGTGCCTCTTCTTCTCAAAAAAAGAAAGAAAAAAATGTGGGGGGAGGGAGGGGAGCAGTTGGAGTGGGACAGGTTTTTCTCTTTCTACTCCAAATTCCCAACCCATGATAGGGAATGAGAAAAGAAATTATGAATAAAGAGCCATGCCCAGCCCTGTCAGTGACTTGCCCTTTGGAGCTGAACTCCAGAGAGTTCTGAGTTGGGAAGTACTGTCTATGCAGCTGCTGCCTTTACTCACAAGCAGCTGCATTTTGGCACAAATAAGGAATCCTTTTTTAAAAAAACAGCCTCCATCATCTTCTCTCCACCCGCCATCCTTTCAAGCCTCTCTTTTCCTCGAAGGGGAAAAAAAGTCTGGGATTGTGACATGAGAAGGTGGCAGAAGAGCAGGGAGGACCTTGGGGAGAATCTCCCAACCTCTTAAGTCCTGGTGTGAAGCTACTCCAGGGAACAAATGATAAATCTGATTCCATGACAGGACGAAAATGTATCCCAGTGGAGTGTGAATTTTTTTATTTATTTATTTTTTCTCTCCCACCAAGGGGAGCAGGGAGTGGGGATTTCAGGCCTGAGATGCTCAAACTGGAAGGGGGAGATCTCAACCTGGAATGGGCAATAGAACTCTGGACTTTTACAATATGGCACACAGACCCCTCCTCTTCCTCTAAGACTACTGTAATATAAGAGTTGTATTTTCTGTGTATATCTGTGCTGTGGAATCTCGTGTAAATTGAATTTCTTTTTTGACCGCTGTTACAAGTTCTCTGTTAATTTAATAATGTGTCCTGTTTCCCCCCACCCCCTCTCCTCTGCACGCCCATAATTTTCATTTGATGTTTATATTTTCTGCCTTCTTTTTTTTTAAAAAAACTTTAATGTATTTTTTTTTCCTGGGGAGGGTGTGCGGGGGTGAGGGGCAAACCAAAGGGGGTTGTTTTGCATGAAAGTGGGGAGGGGGGAAAATACAATCTTGACAAAAAAAAAATCTTTCTATCAGGGAGATTGTGAGGGGCAAGCAGGAAGCTGAGGTGCACGAGGGAAAAGCTCCTGGTTGCCTCAGCTCCAGTTCGCCTCAAGGTGAGGGGGAAGGGGATGGGCAAAAGTGGAGAGAGTGATAGGAACTGTTGGGGAGGGGTAAAAAAAGAAAAGAAAAAAAAGTTTGAAAACATTTTCTAGAATCTGCAGAGTTTTGTTTCATTCAACATCAAGCACTGAACGAATTGGAATCTAGCTCAACACTTCTCTCTCTTCCTGTGAGATGACACCCAGCTTTAGCTTTCTCTGTCAGTCTTCCACCCACTCCAGTTTCTTCTGAAGGTTTGTGGGACTGAGGTCTGAGGGAAACTGGAATGCCGAGTCAGGTCTGCTCCTCCTGGGACACGCTGCAGACATCACTCATTTTTGTGCATCACCAGTGGTTGTGCTGGCCTTGCAATTTTGTCAGGATAGCCCTGACATTGGTCCAACACTGTCAATGTGGGAGATTTAAGATATTGTTTAAAGCTCCCCAGCTAGTGTGACTGAACTGTGTGACTCGCACAGCAAAAAAGGGAACCCAGAGTGGGGCTTGTAGGTGTAGTTGGTTCACTTCTTATTCATTCCCATTTGTTTCTGTGTTTCAAGATGAGACCTTCACTATGCAGTCACCTTACCTCATGCATGGAATTTTACAAAGGAGCCTGAAAACAATGTCTTTCCTTTGAAGCCCTTCTGCTATTCTCTGCCACAGAAAGTTTGCCATGTAAACAGGTTACTCCCTGGGACACAACTGATTGTGTGAAAAACCTTCTTATCATCCCATGACACTGGGTTTGACCTCGCCCTCTCGTCTCTCTGAATCATCCCCTTTGTTTTGTTCCCTGTTAATCAACTTCTGCTATCCCCCCTTTAAAAAAATTAAAATTGCACCCTTAGCAGCAAGGGCCTGGACTCCATGTCAAGTAGGGATGTAATTCATCGCTAATTTTCTTCTTGAAGAAGCAACGAGTAACTTTAGCAATTTTCTTCCCACTGTGAGAAAGCCACAGAGTTTCTAAAGCCTATTTGTTATCCAGGATTTATTGGGTTCCAGATTTTCAGGAAACACATTTTCTGTGCAGAAAATAATATTTCTGCATGGAAATATTATTTTATGTGCAGAAAATGCTTTTTCCTGGGCAGAAAACGCTATCTTCTGTTCAAAACAACCTCCTGAAAATTTCATTTAGAATAAGTCCCAAACTGTGAAGATTCTCATCATTCGGATTATTCTTGTCAGGCTTTCTTGATACTTGAAAAACATATGTTAGTTTGTTTTCTAACCATTTTTCTAATATTTTCAAATATTCTTTCCTTCCATCCCTATTGTCATGTTACACAGATATGACTGATGGAGAAAGAAGCTATCTGCAATATAGGGACTGCTCCTTCTACAGTCTCCCTCCCCTCTTAATAAGGAGGGACATTTTGATAGCTCTGTGATGTATTTGCCCAATCAACAGTGAGTTAAAGGGGTCTTATTTTAAAAATGAGACAGATAATTTTGCAGCCAAAGTCACCTCATTGTTCCAGAGTTGCTCCAACTGTCATGTGCCACTCTATACAAACACCACCTGTTAAGAACCACCACACCTATCAGTATGAACTGGCATGGCCACAAGGGAGAATGCGTTCACTTCTCTGGAAAGAACTCTAAGAACTCAGGCGGAGCTCATTCTCTTTTGCCTTTCCAAAATGTCAATCACTTCTCAGCAGTAAAGTACCTCACCCTGTAGTGTTTATGTTGCCACCCTAAGAGGAGTAAACTACTGTCCTGCCTTTTCTCCATTATCTCTACCTCAGGAAGAATAATTGTGGTTATCTAATTTTCTGCCTTGCTTTGAGGAAAAGTATATGCTCCCTTTGAAAATAAAACGAGCCTAAATCCAACTACAAATTCCAACTAGAACAGACCAATTGAATCAGGTTTATATGTGTTATTTTTTTCACTCAGCAATTAATTCAGTGGGTCTATTCTAGCTGGAATTAGCAAATGGCTTTAAGACATTATGTTGGATCCAGACACAGTTTTAGAGTAGGCTCACTGATATCAATGGAATTTAACTGGCTAACCAGAGCCAGGCCTCCATTAGAATTAAGGAGCCACATCAAGTGGCAGATACTGATGGGTACAAATAGCATCGAGCTATTGGAGGACAAAGCTACCATTCCATCCATTGAATGCCATTAAATACCAAAGTCAGGATCACCCATGCCATAGTATTTCCAATTTCTATGTATATTTTTGAAAGTTGAACAGCGAAGAATATTTACAGGAAGATGCTCAACTCATTTGAAATGTGCTGGAGGAGAGTTCTGCAGCTACCATAGACTGCGAAATACATGAGTTCTAGAGCAAATCAAGCCTGAATTCTTCCTAGAAGCCATATTGACTAAACTGAGGCTTGTGTACTTTGGACACATCGTGGGACAGCATTGACTCCTTGGAAAACAAGATAATGCTCAGTAAAGTGGAAGGCAGTAGGAAAAGAGGAAAGACTGCATTACAGATGGATTGACTCAGTTAAGGAATCATGGCACTGAATTTACAAGATCTGAGCACTGTGTTGTAGAGGTCTCTTTCCTAAGGTTGGCATAAGTTGAAAGCAATATGACAGCAGTTGACAACAAAATCAAAACAGTGCAGGAGAAAATTAGTCCTCAGACTGCAAAATGTATTGGGCCATATCTGTTACAAACTGAAATCGCATTGATTTCATTGAGATGATTAAGTCTGGACTGAACACATTCATTTTGACTGGGGCAGGACAGTAATTATCACTCTAACACTTGAATCATTTGTCTTGTCTCCTTCAAAGAGTAAACTGTTGCCAAATCTTTTAGTATGAATTTCCAACTAGGCCCTGACCCTATAATTAGGAAGAGTAAAGCCGTTGCCTTAGGCAACAGATGCTGGCAGGTAGCAAAGAGGTGTTAAAAGAGTGAGCCACATGCCGCAATAGCCTGCCCCACATTTCTTGAACAGCCCTGAGGCCTTGAAGTATAGTGGAGGAGGCTGTCCTGCTGACATGGCTGAAGAAAGTTTCAATTGCTAATCCAGTTGGCTTTTGTACAGGGAGCAGGAAGGGAGGCCAAGTTGTCCTTCAGCTCAGATGGCAAAGTCTGGCCAAACTACCACTAGTTAACCATGAGTAGGTGAGTACTATGAAAACATCCAGCAAGAGACCCACCCAGGTAATACCCATATGGTATGAAGACATCTAAGTCTATATCAAATTTAAAAGGGAACCATCTTGAAATCGCCTGTGACTTAATCGTGGAAGGAAAAAATAATGGGGCAAGAGTGTGGTTATTCTTTCTTCAGTTTGCAGGTCTGCAGAAAGGAAGGAAGAAGATGGATATGTGGGAAAGGGAATGTTTGAGCAAGGTGAGTTAATTGCCTTTCTACGGTCTGCCGAAATCTCATCATAAAAAGAGCTGGAAAATATCAGCATTTGTGCCAACACATTTAACACTTTTAAAAAGTCAACTCATCAACATTAAGCTGCTGAGAGAAATGTATAAAATTCATTACCTTAATTATTAATTCATTAGTTTGAATTTTAAATCAATTAAAATTGCTAAAAATAACTCAAAATGATAACCCCACAAATTACCCCCAAAGTTAAGAAAAAATTTACAAAACATGACTTTCATTAATTAATAGAAATTGGACTCCATGGTCCTTGGGGGACCTTTCCAATTCTGTGATTACTAAACAAAATTAAGTTCAGTGTAGTCCAACTATTAAAATATAGCACTGTGTAAAATCATGGTTGAAAAATTTAACAAATCAAGAGGCAGAAAAATCATTTGTAACAAATAGTTTCCAGGCTTTGTTTGTGTATCCCAGCCTTCCCAGTGCCTCCCTTTGTCATAGCAAAAGCTTTAGAGAAATGCACAGTCGTATCAGAAGAATTATTTTAATTGTTATTCTCCATGAATACAAGACAAAGCAATGGCTATAAATTAAGAATAAAAAAGGCAGCTGGGAAGGAGCATCACAAGAGAGTAAGGGAGAGTTGTTGTTTTTTTACTTGAGCCAAAGCAGGAGAGTCCTAAAACATGAGGTCATGAGAAACAAAAGATAAAACTTTGTATCTTATTCCAGATCTTATTCACACACCTTGAACCTTGAAATGACAAAATCGCTCACTATCCCCTTATCATATGGACTAGCTCTTCAGGAAAACAGGGTTCAAATTCCCACTTGGACATGGAAACCCACTGGGTGACCTTCAAGTCACACTGTCTCAGCTTCAGAGGATGGTAATGGCAAGCCCTTCTGAACAAATCTTGCCAAGATTTGTTCAGAGTCAACAGAAGCTGGAAATGACTTGAAGGCACATAAATAACAACTGAAGATTCTGATCTCTAACAGAAATATATCCTTCTATTAGTTACTGAAAGAAAAATTATTCTTAGCCAGGTTCTATTTCCATTTCAGCTCCCTTTGCACAACACTGGTGGTAGTAGATTTCAGTCAGGTTTAATGTTATAAGATGTCATTCAAGGCAGGAAGACCATTCCCTGTGATACCACATTCAGTGCCTGGATAGGACAGACCTTCAGCATCTTTAATAGTTACTCAGAAGGGCATCAGATGCAATATGACGTGTACAGAGGAACAAAGGCACTTGCAGAATGGAGAGAGGAAATGTATGGCTCTTCAAGTGTTGTTGGATTGCAACTCTCATCAGCCTTAGTCTACATTGCAATGGTAGGTGAAGATGGGATCTGTAGTCTTAACAACATCTGGAGTCCCCAGGTTCCCCATTCTTCTCATACCATTACAAAACCAGCTTTCAGGTTTGCAGCATAGGGTGTATCACTTGAGATTATGGCAATGGCAGCTGTTTTAGCTGTGGTGACTTATTAAAACAGAATTGTGGTGGCAATTGTTATATGAGAATATGGTAATCTCTGGTTGTTTGGCAGCTTTAGAAAAGACTCAGGCCCTTTCTGCATGGTGTCCTGGCACAGGGACATGAGAAGAGTAGGACTGCAATGACACTTCCACAAGTGTTGTCACAGTCCCATTCTTCTTTCATTGCCAGCTGGTGCAATAGCAGGGTAAATCACTGATGGATTTTCTGCATGAATGTCCCCTGATCACACAACGCTCCTGCACTTACCTGCCCTGTGGAAGGCCTGGAAGCGCGATGGAGGCACTTCCTGCCCCAGCGCAGCATGGGAAGGAGTCCAGTTGCACTGCAGAAAGAAGTGTGTCCCTTGCGCTACCTTCCGCAGGGAGCCGGTCCAATGCGGAGGGGAGCATTCCTGTCACACTCCCTTTCTAGCAAAGGCGCTGCCGGGATTGCAACCGTAGGGTTACAGGATAAGGTAAGGTGCAGAAAGGGCCTCAGTGCCCGTAATTCCTTGGGAGAAAATCACTTCAATCATGTTGAGGTTGAAGCAGTTTTAGGTATGTAGTGCAACTTAAAAGCTTGTTCATACAGGCATACTTATCTCTGGATGGCTGATCATCAAGAGTGAGTTCCTGTGTATGAATGATCATAGATCAAACACCACAGATCAAACTGTCTTAAGATATGAAATACAAATGAAGTCAGTTCAGAATTCAGCAGCAAGTCGCCAAGAGATCTAAACTCATATAGTACATAGGGTCGCCAAGTTTTGTTGGGTCATAACTCCCATAAATGGGATGAAAGCATTAATGCATATTTAATCTATGAAACACAGTGTGCTGCTTTTCATTTAAAATATCCTAAAAGGGATTGTAAGCTAAGCAATATCTTAGGATTTGATAAGTGCAAACAGCAGGTCTGTCCCTCAGAAGCAAGCCACAAGTGTGATTAAACTTGTAATAATTCAGAGGCTAGGAAAACACAGAGCACAGAGGTGTTAGGTAAAGTCTATTGTATCCCTTGCCCCAAGGTGGATTAGCTCAGTAAAATGCAGATTTTTCTCCTTGTCCAACAGGTCTTGGCCTGCATGGAATGGTTTTCCTGCTAACCTGCAAGAACCAAATACACAAGATTGAGTTCTGTGATTCTTCCTATCAATGGGGAGCAGGGGTCTTTTAAAGGAAAAATAACTGCTTGAAACTGAAACCCTAGGCATGTGGAGGAGAGAGAGATAGGCTATTTAACTCTTTCCCTTCTTGCTACCTACTTAAAATCACTCCCCCACTCAGGCTTTTTTCTTATTAGCTATGAAAGATAGGCAACTTGGAAAAATTAGTTTTTGGACTACCAGAATCCTTATCTGGTAGATTCTGTGAAGTTTTGTCCAAAAAAGGAACTTTTCCAAGCTGATGGTAGGGGAACCCTATATGTTTTGTCCCAAGAATGGCGGGGGGAGACAACTGAGGAGCAGGGCTTGAGAATACCAGGGTGGGAATAAAACTATTGGGAAGAAGAATCATGGAACGGCTCATGTGGTGCCATCTGGCCCTAAAGGTCAAGGGTGGCTGTCTCTTTCCTCTTGAGTTTTGTTCTCTCCAGCAGGGGGTGCTTCAGTTCTCATGCTGCTCAAAAATGGTGGCAATTGTCCTAAGAGAGAAAGAAAAGAAAAGCATTAATTGTCTGAAGTTGTCAGTATCCCACTGACTTATTATTTTTACATTAGGGATGTAATTCTTCACTAAGTTTCTTTTCAGGTCATTTCCACACTGCACTGTTGTAGTGCTATTATTCCACTTTTAACATCCTATGGAATCCTGGGGTTTGCAATTTAGGGAGGGGCACTTCGAATTCTCAGCCAGAGAGCTCTTTGGCCTCAGTAAACCACAAATCCCAGAATCCTTCTATCCCTGTTCTATGTACTCTCCAACATTTTGATGAATTTTTCATTTTGAACTCAGTTTGCAGCAAATGAAATAAGTTGGGGACAAAGTGGAAGATAGGGAGAGAAGCTAGAACATTTTAAAAGCAACTGAAAAAGTGGGATGACAGGGGATTAACCGAGACAGTCTTTGACAAACTGGGATTGCTGAAGAGTTTGTTTTTAGGATGATGGACTCAATGTTTTGTTGGTTTCTTGTCATAGATTGTCTATCTTTCTGAAATGGTGGCACACATGGAATTCCCAGGCACCTTCTCTTCTGTACATCTGCCTCTCCTAAATCTGAATGTTTTCAGTAATCATATCATTTCTGTTTTACAAACAGAATCCTCAGGGCTGGAAAATGATGAATTTATCTAACTTTATTTAGAGTATTCTTGGCTCAAATGAGTAAAAGTGAAGGCTAAAGTCCAAAAATCAAATTTCTGGATCCCTGCTGGGTCTTGACTGTCCTTCCTCCAAGAGACTGGACTAGGGAAATGAATTTGGAGGCCAGGCCTTTTCTCTCCCTAGGATTAGACACTGAAAATGTGTGGAGCTAAGGAAAAGCAATACTTACTGAAATAAGGCTCCTGATAATTCATCTACGATGCTCCCTGCAGAACAACAACAAAAAAGAATAAATCAGATTTTTGTTACAGTATTTGCTCTCTGCTTGTTCTGCACTGACATCTTCTCATTAGTTTATGTTTACGATGCTCATGTGCTCATGTGCCCACCCCATAAAGTTTGAAAAAGGTTGGCTGAGGATTTGGGGGTACTGTGGCAATAGAATCATAGACTCTTAGAGCTGGAAGGGGCAGGGCATTGGAAAGTTCCAACACCTTGCCTTGCAGAAGTACGCAACTACAACACTTCAAAAAGATGCCCATCCAACCTCTGTTTAAAGACTTCCAAAGATGGAGAGTTATCTCAAACACACCACAGCAATCTATTCCATGTTTAGGTGGTATTTCTTGTAATTTTAATCCATTGGTTCATGTTCTAGTCTGTGCAGCAACAAAAAATAAGCTTGCTCCATCTTCTGCATGACATCCCTTCAGATATTTAAAGATGACTACTGTGTCACTTCTCAGTCTTTTCTTTCTAGGCTAAACATGCTCAACTTCCTAAGTTGTTCTTCATATGGCTTGGCTTCCAGATCTTTGATCATCTTGGTCGCTCTTCTCTGGAAACATTTCATGTTTTCATTATCCTTCTTGAAGAGTGGTGCCCAGAAATGGACAAAGTATTTCAAATGAAGTCTGACCAAAGCCATCCCAAAAAATAAAATTTCCAAGCATTGGACATACCCCACTTCATTTAAGAAGTACAGAATTATGTTGGTTGGGGTTTTTCTCCTATCCATTCACAATCCCTTTGAGGGAGTAGGCAGAGACATCCCTCCCCCCTCAAGATTTCTGATGAAAACTGGGATACATGTGGCCAAGCGACACCAGACTTTGATCAAGATAGCAAAAGACATTAACAAGGAAAACCAGACAATCTAGGAGAGGTGTAGCAATTTGTTTTTGCCTGAGTCTATAGGGAAGGCCAAGATTCTACCCTCTCCTCTCTTCTCCCCAATATTAAGTCAATGAAATGCGAATTACTTTTGCACTTTGAATTCAGTTTTTAGTGATCAAAGTAAGGCAGGACATGAGAATATGAGAGAAAGAGAGAGAAACTGAGACATTTTAAAAGCAGCTGAAAAAATGAGAGAATGGATGATTAATTGGGATTGTCTCTACCAAAGAAGGGCAGTTTTAAAGTGTGCAGAAAGATAGAGTCAATCATGGTCAAAAAAAGCTGGAGGGCTTTTCATGGATGTGAACTCTTGTTTCCTCCTCTCCCCAACCCCCAATAATCCTAGTCTGAAACTCAGTCCTCTAAATCATGGGTGGCCAACTGTGGCTCTGGAGATGATGTTGGGCTGCAACTCCCATCAACCTTAGCCAAAATAGCTAATGGCAAGGGATGTTGGGACTGCAGTCCAATGAACACTTGATGGGCCTTTGCCTTAAACCACGAACGGGTAATCTACTCACCTGGTTTACAAGCTGTTTCACACACAGGGCAAATGTAACAGAAATGACAATACTGCAAGAAAAGAAACAAAGTGATGAGGTTTAAAGTGTATTGCCCACAAGACACAGCTCTGGTTGATAAGATTCAAAAACCAGACTATCAAGTTTTTGTACAGGAAGGGAAAGGAAGTTTGTTGGGGAAACTTGCAAGACCAACCTGACAGCTTGCACAGTGTTCACTGCTGTCTCCTTCTTTACAGGGACATTTGTCACACTCATCACAATGCTGAAAAGAAAAAGAGAAGCACAAAATGACAGGATCTCCTAGCAGGGAGATAAGTGAAGAATCTCTCTCTCTTTGTGCCTTCCAATTGCCTGTTGACTTATGGCAACGCCATAAATTTCATAAGGTTTTCCTTAGGCAAGGAATATTCAGAGGTGGGTTTGCCAATTTCTTCCTCTGAAATACAGCCTACAGCACCTGGTATTTGTTGGCAGTCTTCCATCCATGATACTAACCAGGACTGACCCTGCTAAGTTCCCAAGATCAAACAGAATCTGGAGCCTTTAGGTACTTAGGCATAAATGGGGAATAGAGAAACAAAATTTATTTCACATGCATGCCACATCAAAACCCTACTGCACAATAAGAATGCCCAAAGTTGTCTTATGCTAAGCAGGCCACTGGTCCAAGCAACTCAACCCAGCCTTCTTCAACCTGGTGCTAGTCTAGTCCAACACAACTCAAAAGCACCAGGTTGAAGAAGGCTGGGTTGAGTTGCTTGGACCAGTGGCCTGCTTAGCATAAGACAACTTTGGGTATTCTTATTGCACAGTATGGTGTTTCCTGTCTCTGCCCAGTGGTGATGCAAAGGATTAAAACTTGCACTGAAAGCATGTGCTCACTATTGTATTATGACCCTTCTCAGATCCTATGTGGTTCCTGGGCATTACATAGCCCATTCTTTCTTCCACTATCTTGCAAATGCCCACTAGAATCATGCTGAGAATTTTTTTATAATTCATTCTGTCCTAAGGTTGCCAGGGTGTAACCTAGAAAGTCTCCCTGTCCATTTCAAAATTCTGGATTGCCCAATCACAACTCTAAATTGAAAGACAAAGTGGTTGTTCTTCTCCTGCCCATGCCTGCTGCCATTCTATTTTTTCTGTGTCTTCCATACTGGCTGTAGCACAGGAGGAGGCAACTATAGCCCTCCAAATATAACTGGCTGACAACTCACAGTAGGCTTAGCCAAGCTAGCCAAGGGAAATAGAAATCCAAAAACATATAGAGGGTCACAGTTGCCCTTCCCTGCTGTAACATGGAAGACTCCCAGAAGCTGAAAGGGATCAAAATTTCTTGGGGAGGAGGATGTCATGGTAGGATTAAACAACATAATTATCAGAAAAGATGGACAAGAATTTTAATGTCTTTTTCTAGCCAGAACAGTGCAGTTTCAAAACGATTTAGATCCCTAAATGGGCTGGCCTACAAAACCCATAAAGGCCAATAATTAGATAGGCTTGCTAGGGTTTGTGGGATTTAGAATTCAACATTATCTGAGGACCCAAAGTTAGAAGTTGGTCCTCTTGACTCCACCCAGATACAGCTAAATCCCATAGGACAACTGTCTACACACATGAAGTTGCAAAGTCCTCTTTCAACCATTAATATAACAAGTTCAGGATGACTCTTCAGGCTGCAATGTGGCAACTCTAAATGCAGGAAAGGGTACAGATGCTGTGATTTACCTCACACTCCACCTCCATTCTTGTCTCTGTTTGGACAGTTAAAGTGCTGTTGGAGTTCTGTGCCTTCAAGTCATTTTTGACTTATGGTGATCCTCAAGCAAACCTATCACTGGATTTTCTTGGCAAGATTTGTTCAGAGGGGATTCGTTGCCATCCTCTGAGGCTGAGAAAGTGTGGCTTGCCCAAGGTCACCCAGTGGGTTTCCATCCTTCTGGACCAAAAATGGCTGGGAGGGGGGCAAAACCATGTTGAAATTACCCCTCATGCTCCCTAGGAGGTTCTGGGACATTTTCAGGTCAAAATGTATTGCTCAAGAGTGTGATCCAGATGGCAAAAGTCATTGAAGAGGATAGACAGGCATGCTAGGAAAGGCTGCCACAGTTTTATTTTGCCTGAGTCTACAGGGAAGGGATGAACTCTGCTTCTTTCTCTACTCTCTCCCCAGAGAACTGGTACAAACTACTTTTGCACTTTGAACTCAGTTTGCAGTGACTTAAGTAAATTGAAGCCATTTCCACACAGCATTCTTATAGCACGATTATTCCACTTTCAACATCCTATGGAACCCTGGGGTTTGCAGTTTAGGGTGGCCCATACCTCAGGATTCCATTGGATGTTGAAAGTGGAATAATCGCACTATAAGAGTATGGTGCAGAAATGGACTGAGGATAAAGGGGGAAAGAGGGAGAAGGAGAAAGAAACTGCGACATTTTAAAAGCAGCTGAAAAAGTGTGATGGCAGAGGGTTAATTGGAACTGTCCCTGCTGAAGCAGGACAGCTGGAGGGTACATCTTCTGTTTCCCATTAATCAGGGGAGTACACTGACTTAAATGAGGGGGGCTTCTCTACTGTGGCATCCCAGTTATGGAATAGAGGAGAAAGGATTCTGTAACTGGGAGCATTCTAAAACTCAGTGTTTTCATGTTCACTTAAAATAAACCCTAGGTCATGCAAATGAGATTGCTGCCTGCATGTTTTCCACAGTGGGAAAGGTGCAGGTTCAGATGAGGAGACAATTTAGACTGGGAAAATAGCATAAGGTAGGGGTGGTTAAATATGCTCTTTCCCAGTGGAGCTTGGAAACAATAGGTTTTGGACTATGAGTATGATTCCCCAGCATAGTCACTTGTTTGGATTAGATATCCCAGAATCCTCCAGCCAACATGACAATTAGCCACAGTGGTTGAAGGATTCTACAAGTTGTAGTCCAAAAAAGGAACTTTTCCAGATTCTGCCCACCACCAATCTTATCCAATGTATTTTTACCCAGGCTGTTTTTAAATAAACATCCAAACACTGGGCTATCTGATCACTGATCTCTCTCAGGGGTATTTTGGCCTTGACAGTTTAGATAAGCTAGAACAGAAAGAAGAGTAACATGGTGGTGATGAGGAAGACCAGAGGGGGAACTTGAAGTCAGAATGCCCAGATTGAGCATGCTCTAATTGCAGTAAATTGTGCAGAATAAAGCAGGCTCTCACCACAGATATAACCACAAATGAAGACAGAAAGAGACAGAAGCAGGATGAAGAGCTAAAGACAGGTTTCCCCTTTCTGTGTCAAAAACCCAAATAAAACGAGGTAGATGAAAGATGTAATATACAACATTTTCAGAGTAGCTAGCAGTTTATTTCATCAATAGTGATAGGAGGAAGGAAACTTTGCCTTGCTCTGGAGGGGACTCCAGGAAGATATCATGCTGTGGATTATTCTGTCCCTGAGATCTGACATGACTGTGATAAAGATGTGAAGCATGCAGAAAGAAACCCTCACTTTTAATAAATGGTTCTGCCAATCAAAGTCCATAGCACAGTACTGGGGAGGCATGCATGCAAACTTGCAGATGTGTTCCTTCATTACCTTGCAGAAGACACAGTAGTGGCAAACAGAGCCTGCCTCGTACTCATCACCTTCTTCCTCCTCTTCTTCTTCTTCATCTTCTTCTTCAACAGAAAAAAGAAACATAGATACAGCTATGCAGTCCCTCTTGGTTTATGTTGATGGGAAAGGGAGCAGGTCCAGAAGGCCGCTGGCTTCCCAGGGGGCACTGGGGCCTAGGGGTATCATGTTTGAGAGGAAGGAGCTGGGATTCCTGAGTTTTTTTAAAGAAGGAAAGAAGGGGTATTTGATTTGGAGGGAATCAGGGAGCCACCCAAGTTGACAGAAAGTAGGAAATCACTTTTGGAGCCAAAAGCTGTTTAAATGTGGTAAACGGAAGCCAACTGGAGATTACAGTTTGTGGTCCCCTGAAACATTTGTGAAGGACAGTGGAACAAAGCACTGGAGGGTAGGATAGAAAGTTTATTTTTGGTTTGTCCTGGCCCATCAGTTCTCCTAACAAAAACAAATATGTACCCATCACTTCCCCCATCCCCAGTGCAGAATTTTTCTCACCTTCTTCTCCTTCGTGGTGTTTCTTGGCCTTTTCATGGCGTTCATGTTTGTGATGCTTCTCTTTGTGTCCATGATGCTCATCCTCATCTTCTTCCTTAGAAGCACTTTCGTCAGACTCTTCTTCATGATCACCATGGTGGTGGTGGTGGTGATGATGGTGCTCTTCATCATCCTCTTCCTCCTCCTCTTCATCATCATCATGGTGATGATGGTGGTGCCCAGTATGCTCTTCTTCATCGCTGTCATCATCGTCATCGTCGTCATCATCATCATCATCATGGTGGTGGTGGTGGTGTTCACCATGATGTTCATGATGGTGGTGATGGTGATGTTCATCCTCATCCTCTTCATCGTCATCGTCGTCATCATCATCATGGTGATGGTGGTGATCACCATGATGCTCATGATGGTGGTGGTGGTGATGTTCATCCTCCTCCTCCTCATCATCATCATCATGGTGGTGGTGGTCATCATGATGTCCGTGATGGTGGTGGTGATGCTCATCTTCGTCGTCATCCTCGTCCTCATCATCATGGTGATGGTGGTGGTGATGTTCGCCATTATGTTCATGATGGTGATGGTGATGTTCATCGTCATCCTCATGATGGTGATGGCTGCCATGATGTTCATGATGATGATGATGTTCTCCATGACCAGTGTCACTATCGTCATCACCATGGTGATCACTGTGGTGATGGTGTTCTTCCTCATCCCCTTTGTGGGAATGATGACCTTCTTCATGATGTCCAGCTTCATGATGGTGAGTAGCATGAGAGTAATGATGATGATCATCATCTTCATCATCACCGTTGTCACTGTGCTGATCATGATGCCCATGGTGGTGGTGTTCCTTATGATGATGGTGTTCATCTTCATGACCGTGCTCTACTTTGCCATGGTCATGGTCATGGTCATGGTCATGGTCATGGTCATGGTGGTGGTGCTCCTGCTCCTGTTCCTGTCCCTGCACTCGAGGGAACTGAAATGAGCACAGGAGGACCACAAGGAGGGCCAGCATCCAGGCCTTCCGGGAAGCCATATGTACAGCTTCCACTCGGACGTTTGGTAGAGGTCCCAGTAGAGGCGACTCAGAAAGGCACACAAAGAAGCAGTCTGAATAGAGGCAACTAGGAAAGGCAGACAGGGAGAACTAAGGGGTCAGAAACTCACAGTTCCCAGCTTGGGTTCTGTGTGAGCGACGTCTACAGCTGGCCTAGATTAGCCTTTCAGCCCCCAGCCAATGACCGCCTGTCCCAGCCTCCAAGACAGATGAGAAAGCAAAGTCATGGGCCCTACCATGCCCTTATATGAGGTGACCAGGGTGAAGGGGGTGGGGAAGCAGTGAGAGGGAGCTAAGCTGCTTGCCATACTGCCAGGCTATTATTAGCTCTTAGGAGCAACTGCACCTCACTCGCTCTTAGCGACAGGGACGTCGGCAGGGCTTCAGAGCAGGGAGAAATCTGAGCCAGGACTCCTGGGTTCTCTGGGAGAGAGAAGGCTGTACAATTTAGTGTATTCAGGAAACTAGAAGATCAGAATCCAGGTTTCTTTAGTGTCTGGAGGTTAGAATAAGAGGCATGTATTCCTTGAACAGAGAGTAAGATCTAGTGAGTGTAGGGTTGGTGTGTGTATATTGTTAAGCCATACAGAACACAGATTTAAGCAGAAAGGGGGCAAAGAATGATACAAATTGCCCATTAAACAACAGCAACAACAACAAAAAGACAACTGTTATTTGTAACTGCTGTTCCAATTTCTATTTCATTTGCTTTGCTTTTTAATTCAGCCTATCTACTAAGAAGTCATGTATGCACTGAAATAAATCATGGTAAGTATCTTACCAAGATCTATTTTTATTTTTCAAGAGAAATAGTAATACTGCTAGTTCAAGTGGAATTTGCAGAAGTGCCTGTGATGAAAAAAAACACGACCACCGGGTTTCATGAATAAAATTAAAAAAGCAAATGGATGAATAAGAAAATAATTGGGAGAGCCATGGTGGTATAGCAGTTAGGGTATTGGATGAGGACTTGAGAGATGGATTCTAGCCACTACTATGCCGTGAGACTCATGTGAAGATACTGAGCCAGTTTCTGTGTCTCTCATTTGCTCAGGATGACCTACCTCAAAGGGTTGTTGTGAGGATAAAGGGGGAAGGAGGGGCACCATGTATCCTTCCTTGAGCTCCTCAGATCTGCAGTTGGATGCAACTGTAATAAATATGATGGCACTTATTAGATATATTAAGAAAAGAAGCACAAAGCATTTCAGAGAAATGAAGAGGTCAGATGCTAAAGTGACGCACCTGAATATTTCAAAAAACAGGGAGTATAAACTATAGGGGACAGCATTTACAGCGGTGTCAGGAATGTGCTGATGAATCCCAGTAGCTGAAACCAAATCCATGGAGTTGATTGAGATCTATAAATACCTGTGCAGGATGAGCCCGAATGTTTCCTGCTGGTGTCTTGTTCTCTTCTAAATGGCAGCGCATGACCAGACTTTGGAAATTTTACTTTTTTCTACTTTAACTCCGAGATATCCCCACCCCATTTGGGAATTTTGAGTGTTGGAGCACTGTTAGAACACTAACTCCTAAACAAACAACAGCAAGACTAATACAGTAAAATCAATAAATCAATCCATTAAAAAATAATTATTTAGAAACCAGGATATAGCGGGGTAATCATGATCAGGCCAGCCAAAAAGAAGATATACAGATGTAAGCGTAAGACCTCCATCACGCCTTCATCAGACATGATGTTACAAAAGAGGAGGGATGGAAGTGTGTGCGTGCGTGTGTGTGTGCACGCGTGCATGCATGAGAAAGAGAGAGAATGGGGAGAGAGAGAGAGACTTTGTCATAGTTGTATTAAAATTAATGGTGGAGGGTGGGTCCTCAGACTCTCACATCATCAAGTTTTTGGTTTCAGTTTCATCCTGAATAAACCACAAGCAGGGATCCCTGAACTGTTTTCAATGGGAGAACTCAGCACTGGCAGACAGCTTGTTATTAATTCTGTCTATTTGCAACAACTTGCAGGTGGTGGGCAAATTATTTTATTAATTTGTTATCAAACATCCTCAAATAATAGGCCCTTATAAGCACAGTGTGCACTTAGAGGTGCCCTTCAGTTTCAGTGTAACTTACACTCAAGTAAGCACACACATTGATTGGAAGCAGTCATTATTATTCCTGGGAAGGCTCAATGACCATCCTGCTGTTACATTTTTTGGTACTTGATCATTAATTTCGTACAGTGTTCTTAACTTTTTCTTTACCACCGACTCCCTGTAAATATAATTTGTTGCCGGGGTCTCCCCAAAACTTAACTCAAGATTTAAATATTTGAACATTTATTTAAATATTCAAATATTTATTTACTTAAGTCTTCTGGAGACCAGGGTTTAAATCCCTGCTCACTGGGATTTGAGCAAGTTACATTCTCTCCGCTGCAGAGGAAGGAAAAAGCAAACCAGATCTAAACAAATCTTGCAAAAAAACCTGTAATACGTTCACCTTGGGGTTGCCATAAGTCAGAAGTGATTTGAAGGCACAAAGCAACAAAATGCCACGGACAGTGGAAGGTTCTTTCTAGCCATCATGTCTCTACCCTTTGAAAACTGAGTTATGAGGACCCTAAGGTGAATCTATCATGGGGGTTTTCCTGGCAAGATTTGTTGCCTTTGCTTTTCTCTGAGGTTGAGAGAATGTGACTTGCCTGAGATCAACCAGTAGGTTTCTGTGGTTGAGCAGGGATTCAAACTTTGGTCTCCAGAGTCACAATTTGGCCGCATGCACATCCCTGCCACAGTGTCCCTTTCATCAGGGACATGTAGCAGGTGGATGTGGGTGTTGAAACTGCCTCCTTGTTGAAACTGCTCCCTCAGCATCCACCCCCGCCACACACACTGCCACATTCTTGTTGCTGCCACTGCTGGTGGTGTCCAACAGTAGAACTTTGCAGACCTCCTGTGAGGGCTCCATGGGTCCCTAGGTTAAGAACCATTCATTTAGCAGACTTCCGACTGGTAATGTATGAGGAGGCTCAACTGTACAGATGTCTTGCTGGCTCAATTTTGCCAGATCAGTTGGGGGATGGGGGCTAAGCCCCTCAGAGTAGTTATGTGGGGTCTCAAGCTACCTGCCCCCCAGCATTGCAGAGTCCACGCCCCCAGTCTTTCTGGGAACAAGGAACCCAACAGAAGCCTGGATTATATTCTCTTTTTAGGCCAAACGAAACAAAACAGAAGAATAGAATTGGTGCAAAATTGCAAAATCTCCAGTTCCTTTCATCAGATAGTTTCCCAAAAAGGAGGCCAGGAAAGGTGGCAGGGTGAAGCTCACTGATTTGTTCTTTTTTAAAAAAAAGGTGTAAATGATGTTTTTAACAAATAATTAAAGACATCAGTTATAGTAACAGAGCAAAGAACCTTGGCCAAACAGCTATAACTGGAGGTAACTTATAGCCTTTCTGCACTATACTGTTATAGTGTTATTATTCCACTTTCAACATCCTATGGAATCCTGGGGTTTGCAGTTTAGGGAGGGTCCTTTAGAATTCTCAGCCAGAGAGCTTTTTGGCCTCAGTAAACTACAAACCCCAGAACTCCACAGGATGCTGAATGTGGAATAATAGCACTATAACAGTGTAGCGCGGAACGGCACATAGATTATATATCCATGTAAATTATACATACAAAGGAACAAATTATGAGTGATTATGTATTTCCAAGTGCTGCTAAACATGTAAAGTAGGCTCTTCATATCCACAGATTTAACATCTGTGGATTTGATTATTCACAGATTATTTGCCACCCCCTCTTCTGCTGCTCTATGCCATTTTTAAAAGAGACTTATAAATCTCACCTCACGTTCAGAGTGTCCCCGCAAGCCTTGTGAGACAAAAGGAGCCTGCAAAAGACTGCAAATGTGAGGCAGAGGGCAGCATTGGAGCCAAGGCGTGCCAGCCTCCCGCTCTGCCTTGTGAAGGAACCCCACTGCTTCAAAGTCAGAAGCAGACAGCTGGTATGCTCCCCACTGCAGATTCAAATGTATTGTATTTGTGTGTGTGTGTTTATATGGTGGGGGCTCTAAATATTTGCAGTTTTTCCACAAGAAGAAAAACATCCTATCATTACAAAGCCAACTAAATAATCCTGTTGTTCTGTTGCTGTGTGCCTTCAAGCCATTTCCAACCTGTGGCAACCCTTAGGCAAACCTATCACAGGATTTTCTGGGACTGAGAGTGTATGAGGTGCCCAAGGTTACCCAGTAGGTTTCTATGGCTGAGCAGAGAATCAAAACCTGGTCCCTAATGCTCAAGCCACTATACCATGCTGGCTCTCTGTGTGCCCCTAACCCCCACAAATGTGGAGGGACAACCAGGTAAGAATTCACCGTGAATCTCCTTTTGAAGAGGAAGTTGTGTACATTTTTAAGAAGCTTTCCTGGCATTTGAGGAAGCAAAAGGAAATGGCCACTTAATTAACAAGAATGATTTCTATCCGTTTTAAAGGTGCACCCAGACTCTCTGTCTCTAATCAGATGGAGGAAGGTGGGACACAGAGAAAAAGGTTTGAAGCCAAAACTGGAATAACATGTTTCTTTACCAATAAAATACCTTTGAATATGGGCAGCAACATTTAGGTCAGTTTCTCAGCAAGCTTGTTAAAGTCCATTTGATTGTCTAAAAAGATGAGCCTCGTTTAACAAGAAGATTTTCCAACATATTCCTAATTATTTTTGGTCGAAGAGGTTAGAAAAATTGTGGTTTGCTGGTGTGTTCTTAGGCAAAACATTTGTATTTCTTTTACCCACAGGGGGATGTGGCCCCTCCTCAAATGACACCTGCACCATCTAAAACCAAAATCAGATGTCAGTTTTAACTCTGAAACTTTGTTTTTATCTACATGCAGATTCAATTGATTAACAAACTAAGCATCATACCTCTCCCAGCAGCTGGCAAAGATCTAGTGATCATGACAGAACAGACTCACCTTCAGTCACAGGTTTTGGACTTCGAATACTTAACAATCCCACCCTGCATGGTCAGTAATAAGGAATGGTTGTTTTCCCTGCTTTACTAGATTCCTATTCGGTGTAGGTAAACTTTTTAAAATATTATTCTCCTCCTGCAATCTGAAGTGGGACAGAGCCATTCTACTTTTTGTTCCTGCTGCATGTGTAGATTCAGCTTTAGATTTCCTAGACTGTCTGACACAGCCTCTCTCTGAATTTAATAGGTCTTTGAGCATCTGACACTTTTGCATGCCAAAAAGGCATTTTCTTTCTGAAGACAGCAGTGCATGTTCTCCTTGCTACCTCTAGTTTCTCATACCCATGTCTTTATAGAATTATGGGGTACTTTATCAACTGTCTCTAGGGTTCCAATGCTTGGGTTCCAACACAGTCAAGCTTTTTTTCAAAAGCAGGATTGGGCAATCTCTGGTCCTGGGGTTTCAGGAAGTTTTGGCAGGACAGCTATAGGTCTATTCATAGGTTATACTGAACATGTATACAAATCACCACTTGTAGTTCTCCCTAGCAGAAAGAGATTTTTCTTTCCTGGATAGCTGTGTCCCTACTATCTGATCTGTTCACATGGAAATATTTGTGCAATTTTTTGTGCTTTACAGGACATGGTCTTCTAATTGACAGCCTCTCAGAGTTTCTAGTCCCTTGTGGGAAGGTATTCTCCATTTGAAGAGCTTTCACTCCAAGTCTGTTTTAAAAGTGAAGAATCCTATGAAGGGAAAGCCAAAAGGTGTCTTGAAGTTGCTCATGAGCAGTTAGCCTCAGTGCAGTCGAACAAGCAGACATAGACGTTACCTGTGTCGATCTCTCCCATATTGTCATTGACAAGAAAACCAATGAAAGATTTCCAGCTCATCCATTTCCAACCAAAGTGCTTATATGAGAAGTCAGCCAAAAATGCTCAGTTTTTCACAGTTACGAAGCTAGAGGGATTGATAGCAAAGGGGCAACAACATGAAAGAGATGTCACAGACAGCCTAATTACTAGCTTTGATATTTAAAGCTGAGGTAGCTAAAACCTATTCTACAAGCAGTTCAAAGACGCTCTGAAGAGAGAGCCCAGCAGTTAACTCCCAGACAAATGCTGGATCAGGAGCCTGACAAATTGTGCCAAGGTAAAATGTAGTTCAGCCAAAATTTATTGGACACAGAACAAATACTTGTCAGTGACCCCCCTGAAAGAAATGTAAATACATAGATGAAGGTTATAGTTCAGATCAAAACACATAAGGTACCACAGAGAGATAAGAAAACAGCACTAGCAAATTCCCTAGTCATGAAAATCATCACAGAATGCCAGCTAAGCAGGCATCTGCCAGACAAGGCACAAAGCCAAGGTCCTGCTAACCAGTGCTCAAAGAAATATCTGGATTGTACGTATCTAAGCCTTGCCTTGTGGGATACAAGCCAATGTTATGAGTAATAAAAATTTCAGAGACACTTAAAAGCAGCCCTCAGATACAGAAGTCTTGGAGGGGAGAGACTTTTGTGAGTTCAAATGCCTTTATAGTGGCTTGAAAAGAGAGCCAAAATCAGACCATTCCTAAATGGGAAAGTCCCACAGGGCCTGTGCTATTAGATCTGGCAAGAGACACTATTGCTGTTGTTGAAATGTATCCTGTTGTAATGTGCCTGTGAGCTGGCTCTCACTCATGGTGACACCCCCCTAGGAATTTCGTGGCAACACTTATCCAAGAGGTTTGCCACTGCTTTCTTTGAAGGCTGAGAAAGTCTGACTTACTCAAGGTTGCTCATGTTAGAAATGCAACAATGCTTAGTCTATCCCATAAGAAGAGGATGCAGAGGTGCAACTCAAAGCATCTAACCACAAGAGGGGGATGTACAAGTGCGACTCAGACACTCAGAGAAACCTAATGAAGGGATATCACCTAGATGTATTTCCTATCTCACAAGACCAGAAGAAGTACAAAACCATCCTCATGAGATGAATTGGATAATAATGCCATCAAATAAAAGGGACAAATGAAGAAAGGCGGCAGAAGAAGAAAATGAGGCCATTTCTGCACGGGGTATTTGAAACGGTGCAATCCGTCCTCCAGGGAGGATGTCTGCGCCTGGAAGTGGACTGGGTATGGACTATTTAACGTAGAGCCGCACCTCAGCCCGCTCCGGAACGACCCCAAGTAGTCATCCAGCATGCTTTTGAAAAACCTGTTTCTTTAGGTTTTTCAAACGCACAGAGAGCGCCAGTGCCAGTCTGCTCCCTTGTGCAGATTTGCAGGCTCGCACCAATGCGAGCCTGCGATCTACCGGGGCGGGCTTCAGGCTGGTGAGCTTCAGCGGCTGGTCGAGACCCTTGACCAACTGGAAGCCACCATTTTCGACGCTGGAGCAGTGCAGAGCAATGAGCACGCACTGCTCCGGAGCAGCCTGGACCGGACCAGGGAGCCATAAGACCTGGTAAGTAGCGGCATGGGGTGATTCCCTCGCCCCGTGCGGAAATGGCCTGAGTCTCTATACCTGGACACTTACAGAACCCCCGCAAGAGTAGAATATTGTGGGTTGCAAATAGGTTTTTAAGCTCAAACATGAGGCTCAAGGGGGGGGGGGAAATCAAAGATACAAAGCCATAGTAGTTGCCACAGGATACTTACAACAGTTTGGAGATTATGACCAGACCTTTGCACCAGTTATGAAGCACACTACAGTCAGAATGCTTTTAAGCATGGCAGCAGCAAGAAAAATGTACATTAAACATCTAGACATAAAAAATGTTTTTCTTCATGGGGAATTATCAGAGGACATTTATATGGAGCAACCTCCAGGCTTTGAAAACCAAAATGACAAACACCTCATATGCAAACTTCAGAAGAGCATTTATGGACTGAAACAAGCTGCCAGAACATGGAATGAAAAGTTGAATGGGATGCTCCTTGAAAAGGGGTCTGTCCAAGGAAAGGCTGATAGATGCCTGTACTCAAGATACAAAGAAAACAAATGGACATTTATTTTGATCTGTGTTGATGATCTCATTGTTTGTTGTGAGGAAAGAGCAGGCAGTGATGAAATCATAAATCATTTGGGCAAGGAAGCAGAAATGAAACAGCTAGGAGACATCTCATATTATCTTGGAGTGCAAATTGAGAGAGAATAAGATGAAAGTTATCTTTTTAACCAAAAGAAAAAGGTAGTAGAATTACTAAAGCATCTTGGTCTAACTGAAGCACAGCCAGATAGCACTCCTATGGAGACCAGCTACTGGAAGCACACTATGAAAAGTGAACCATTGCCAGCTGTGTAGCTTGGAGTGCAAGGGGAGCAGAGGGGCAGGGGCGTGGCCATGTCATGTGGGGACATGGCCACATCACAGGGGCGTGGCCACGTCATGGGGCATGGCCATGTTGTGGGGGTATAGCCACACCCCTCTGTCTCATGGGATGACCCCAAAAGGTTGCCGCCCAGGGCGGACTGCCCTCATCGGCCCCCCATCTATACACCAGTGACCATTGCCAAATAACAGCCAGTACAGGGAAGCCATTGGAAAGTTTCTATACACAAGTAAAGTGAGAAAACCAGATCTATCAGCAGCTGTTGGGATTTTATACAGAAGAATAAACTCAATGGGCCTTTCCCCATTACACTGTGATAATGCTATTATTCCACTTTCAACATTCTGTGGAATCCTGGGATTTGCAGTTTAGGGAGGAGCTTTTAGAATTCTCAACCAGAGAGCTCTTTGGCCTCAGGAAACTATAAATCCCAGAATTCCACAGGATGTTGTACGTGGAATAACAGCACCATAACAATGTGGTACAGAAATGGCTAATGTGACTGAAATGCAATAAAGACAATAGCCAGATACCTGAAGGGAAAAACACACCTGAAACTTCGACTGCAAACAACAAGCAACCCTAAAATAATGGGACAAGTAAATGCAGATTGGGCCAATGATTTCACTGTTCAGAAATCTACAAGTGGATACCTCTGCTTTTATGGAGATGGAATGATTGACTGGACTACGCAGAAGCAGAAGACAGTTGCAACCTCCTCTTCAGAAGCTGAATTTGTCTCAGCCTCAGAAGCATGTAAACAATTGACGTGGCTACACATATTATTACTAGACTTTGGAACAGAAGAGCCAAACCCCCAACAGAGATAAATGAAGACAACTAAGGATGCATAAAAATCTCTCAGACAGAGAAGATAAGTCCTCAGCTGAAACATACAAAGTGTCACTTTGTAAAAGATGCATGTGAACAAGGCTTTACAATGCTGGAATAATGCACAACAGACAACATGACGGCAGGCGTCCTTACCAAGCCATTGCCCAGAGACTGTTATGCAACGGGGCAAGAGAAGATGAACCTTGTATATTTGTGCAAGCCTTATTGAGAAGGTGTGCTGGAAGTGCAAGAACATTTAGCACTGAAGAAGCAAGAGAGCCTCAGAGTGGGCAACAGCAGTAGGGTTAATCACTTTGAGTGACTCTGAGTGTCCTCCTTTCTGAGTCTACCTATCCTGACCCCTCTCTGATTTAACTAAGTCCATTTCCACACTACACTGTTTCTCACACACACACACACACACACACACACACATATATATATATAAAATTCTACTTTCAACATCCTATGGAATCCTAAGGTCAGCCAGAGAGTTCTTTGGCCTCAGAAACTACAAACCCCAGAATTCCACTGGATGCTGAAAGTGGAATAATAGCACTGTAACAGTGTAGTGCAGAAATGGGCAAAGTATCTAAGGCATATTTGGAGGAGAACCTGTTGGTAGGATAACCTACACTAATACATAACTTGTCATTCTAGTCATCCCCCCTCGTCCACCATGAGTTCATTGAGGTCATTTTCTCATTGAATTTTAGAAAAACAGAGTGGACATACTTTAGCTTTGGATTGGAGATCATTTTGTCCAAACCCTTGAGCTTATGCAGACTCTGCAATGCAGAATGAAGCTGCAGGATGCCTGATACATGGCGCTACAACTTCGGATTAAATATGTTCCAGGAAGGAGAGTCCACATCTCCTGAGGCAATCTGTTCAACAATAGAGTGATTATTCCTAATTTCCATCTACCCATATAAAGTGACACATACACATGTTGTGTATGTCTGTGTCCTGTTGTTTTTTTTTATAAAGTTTAAAGGGACACCCTTGTCCCCAAATCAAGTAACCCTTGGGTTAATTTGACCACCTCCCTTGCGAGTCATCAGTTTAGCCCACTGGCAAGACAAGGCTGTCTGTCTCTTGGGAGCTGACCCTGGAGTATGTGGCAGAAGGGGGAGGCAGAAAGACAGAGAAGAAAAGGGTGGCCCTAACAACTTTTGGCTTTATCCCTCCCCTACCAATGCTGGCATTTCGTCTGCAACACTGAAGATGGAATAGATATTAGACATCCAGTATGGTATATTGCCATAGTGGAATTTGGGAGACAAAGGTTCAAGTCATTCCAAGCCATGAGACTCATTGAGTAACCTATGGCTATTCATTCTCTTATAACTTGATCTATATCATAGGGATGTGGCTGGAAAGACATGTACACTGGTTTATGGTTACTGGAAGGATAAAAATCTGGAAGAATGTAAGTCTAACTGAGAGCTAGTGTAGTGTCATGGTTTGAGCATTGGACTACAACCCTTGAGATCAGGGTTTGTTTCCCTGATTGGCCATGGAAATCTTGACCTTGGCTGTACCACACACTCTCAGCCTCAGAAAACCCTGGGGTAGGTTTGCCTTAGGGTCACGTAAGTCAGAAATTATTTGAAGGCATACAAGTCTAATAAATATACAAATTATCCCAGAATAATTTGGATCCTTTGACCTCCCCAAAATTTACAAGCCCTGTTTTAAAGTTTTTTTCAGACTTCCTCAGTCTCTCAGATTGGCAAGTAACAAGTTGATCTGCCTCCAAGCCATTCCAATACTTTTTGAGAAACAGTAGGAGAATTAGCAAAGTATCCCTGCTTTGGAAAGAAAGATAACCTCCCCTAACTTATAAGTTATCTTTGTTTCCACTCCACCCCCTGTGGGATCATGTTCCCTGACACGTATTGGGTTTGATGTGAGAGGCAATGGGAAAGGGTCAAGTTTTAAATGCAACTGCAGACTGAGACCCTGCTTAACCTATTTTATCACCACTTCTTATTGTTTACTCCAAGGAGGATGTGCAAAGTGAATGGAATACAACACTCTGTGAGGAGGAAAGACTTGACAATTTCACTAAAAAAAAAACTGGAGGAGTGGATTTTTTTGTGTAGGCAGTTCCACGGCATCACCATATCAACAATTCAAGGTCTTCCACTAACATAACTGATCAAAATTTTATTCTAGATGAACTCTGTATTACTCGCAGAGGTGTTTATCCAGTCCAGCAAGTTCCGGAACAGGGTGTGGTGTTGCTGCCAGGGGGTTGGATCTTGAAGCTGTCTCTGTTGCGTGATCTCTCACTTACTCATTCTAGGCAAGAGAGGTGCCGGAGAAACAACCTGGAGACGCTACCTCCAGCCCGGCACTGGCTGTACCCCCCTGGTCTGCTCCATGGCCAATTCCAACCAGAAAGACCAGGTATCACGGCCTTTAGACTGCCAGTTGTTTTGCTGGTAATCAAAACTGTTTGCCTAAAGTGATGGGGCTTCCTCAGAGCTCCCCCACTCATTCCTAACTCTCCATTTTTCCACAGGCATGGATCCCCAAACTATTCAAGAAGAAAGTCTGCACAACATTTATAGAGCAACGTAGTGAACCAGGGTGAGTAATCCCAAGGTATGCGCTTTCTCTTAACCTCCTCCCCCTTCCTCATCTTATTACCATCTCTCCCTGCAGCAACATAAATGTAGATATAGATATAGAAACTGTTCCATGTCGAGAGATCTCAGGGTGATTTACAATAAATGCACACAATCAAATACAATTAAAAATAAAACAAAAACATAGCTTAATAAAAATGTGACTGAAACTGATCAGTGAAGAAACAGTCCAACCTATTTCGCAACAGCCTAGCACTGCAACACAGGTTAGACCCCTGTGGGCACCAGTGTCCCCTTTCTATGTTTCTACATTCAGCTGTCCCAGTTTGGCAGAGACAATCCTGATTAATCCTCTGTCTCATTTTTTCAGCTGCTTTTTAAATGTCCTAGTTCCAGTTTCCTGTTCCCACTTTCCCCCTTTCTCTTCAGCAAGTGTAGTTGCTGTAAAAGTGCAAAAGCAATTTGCACTCAATAAATTCATTTGGGGGAAAGAAGGGTGCAAAATCTTCTCCTTCCCAGTAAGCTCAGACAAAAGCAAACTGCTGCAGCTCCTCTTAGCTTGTGTGTTCATCCTCTTGTGGCGTATCTAGGTTCAACAGCACCTAGGGCAAGCGTGGAAGTTGCATCCCTAGATGCTGCTTCTCCTGCCACTGCCACCCTGAGGAAGACCCCAGCGGGGTTGGCGGAGGTGGCAGCGGGCCAGCCCCAAGAGGGAGGGCTGCTGCCATCTCCACTGCCTCCATAATGGACCAGGAATAACTCCGATGGAGATGAGGGAACAACAGCAGGCCAGGTCCTGTGGGAGGATGCTGCTGCCGACACCACCTCCACACTGGGTGAGGAACAACCCAGGTGGGGGCGGTGGTGCGGTGGTGGGCCAAGTCTGGGTGGAAGGGCTGCTGCCGCTACCACCACCTCTATGCCAGGCCAGGAATGATTCCAGTGGGGGTAGTGGGTGGCAACGGGCCAGGCCCAGGTGGAAGGGTGGAGGGTGGCTTTTTTGCGCCCCCTGGCATTGGTGCCCAGGACACACACCCCAGTTGCCCCACCCTAGATACGCCTCTGTGTTCCTCATTAATAACTTTTGCCATCTTGATCACATTCTGCTGTTGCTTGGCTATACATGTTCCAATTTGCATCTGAGAAATGTTGGAATGCGTGTTTGTATTGTCTCTGCACTCCCCTCAACTTCCATGGAAGTAGATTTCTGTGTGAAATGACTGGTTCCCAAACATTCAGTTGTGGTGCTGAAAACAACTTCCTGGGCTCAGTAGCACAGGTGGTTTGTCCCACAGTTCTGCTTCATCCATTTTCTGGAGCCACTACGTTGCAGTCAGCTCCAGTTAGTGAACCTCAAGGTTATAGTAGTGAAAAAACAGGTCTCTCCGAGATCCACACATTAAAATATGAGACAATGCATTCAGTTCCATTGCTTACAGCAACCCCCTTCTTAAAAACTCTCCTCTCTGCTTCCACCAATTTTGTATTCCATCCAGCCTGTGCCAGTGTGGGAGTCCTCGCAATAAGCACAGTTCAGTAGCCACAGAGGATGCCTTTGGAGCAGCCATTGTTAGCAAATGGGACTCAGCCCAACATACCACAGAGGGGCCCACTGATGCCTACGGTGAGGTGGAATTTGTGGGCACTGGCCGCAGGCCTAGTAAGGTGAGTTTTTCTATAAGACAGAGCTAAGCTAATTGATTGGATGGGGAAGGGGAGATTATGAGAAGGACTATGATGCCTCAACAAAGCCAAGGCAATATTGCTGACTGGCCCCTATAACAGCCTTTCCCAGCTGGATGTCCTCCAGATATATTGGCCAACAGCTTTCAAAATCCCCAATAGCCATGCTGCTTGGGGATGGTGAGAGCTGTAGCTCAAAATATCTGTGGGAGGGAGGAGGATGCTATATAATATAAGAGGAAAGGTACTGTATATTTTGGGGTGGTCTAGTTGAGAGGAGAAATCTGTGCATCAGGATCTGAGAGCTATATTATTAACCCTGTCCCCACTACCACCTGTTCTTCCCACTGCAGTTCATTCGCCTGTCAGATACATCAGACCCTGCAGCAGCCTATGGCCTGGTAACACACCACTGGAAAATCCCACACCCTAACTTGGTGGTGTCTGTGGTGGGCGGTGAAGGTGAGGTGCGTGTGAGGGCCTGGCTTAAGGATGTGCTGAGAAAAGGCCTGGTGAAAGCAGCCCAGAGCACAGGTAAGGCAAGATCCTTCAGTCTTGTTTTCATTCTAAGCCTCCACACTTTCAGTGTGGGCATTTAACATGTGATCAATACATTATGCTTATGCCAGGAAGATGCCTAGTCTTGCCAGTAGGGACACGCACAGCTTGCACATCTACTGTAAGGACTTTTGTACTATGCCACTATACAATCATATAAATCAAGAATGGGCCCTCTAGATGTTATTGGATGAAGGTCTCATCATCCTTCACCATTGGCTATGCCGGCTATCTTGGACCAAGGTCTCATCATCCTTCACCACTGGCTATGCTGGCTAGGGCTGCTGGGATTTCGCAGATTAGCAACATTGGGAAGATCTCAGATTGTAAATGTTAACAGTTATGATAAGATTAAACTGGACATAGGATTTTCCTATGAGGTAATGTTGGTAGATGCAAAGGAAAAGAATGTTACTTATTGTGGTAGCAACAGAAGCATTTAGGATGTGGAGATTTGATTTTGAAATCAATAATCACTAAAGCCTAGGATGAAGTCACCTTTCCAATGTTCCTTTTTTCAGTTTGTGCCAAATGAATATACACATAAAATGGAATAAATATTTTCATATTCAAGGGTGCTTTTTAAAAAAAGAATGGAAATAAAGAAAAACTGATGTAGTAACCAGTGTGTTAGATTTAATGCAGGAATATTGTAGTTAAAACCTATGTACATTGTCCTGAGTACTTTGCATAATCAAGTGAATGCTTGGGTGGATGACTGAATGAATTAATATGTATTCACATATATATGATTTAATCTATTCAGGAGTCTGACATTTCTTATTGCAGTATTCTAGATTCCTTTGTACAGGATGTAGATAACGGGAGTAATTTACATGCAAATTGGCTTGATACATGTTACTTTATGAGTCTCTGTGTACACAAATTTGGAACTGCCCAGCTAAATGATCGTATCTTGGTTTATTGAGCTGAGATATAAATTACCTTTTGCCTGCAAACATAACTGGTTTGCTTCTTCTTTTGCACCACACAGCAATCAAGCAAACCAAGAAGTCTCCAATTAATCATATTTTCCTATTTTATCAAAACTGAGAAACTGTGTTTAGTAGCTTTGGAACAAGCCAAGATTTTAAAATACCTTAAATTGTGGTTTTAGATACTAGCTTGTTCCAAAGCCACAGCTGCTTGACTTGATTGCAGTGAGTGAAAGTACTACATGCGTGGGAATATCTTGACTCAATAATCCTATACACAATAACCAGAAGACCATAACAGTTCTCCATCCATGAACATATAACAATCTTCCTCCTTTCTTTAGAACAGGGTGGCAACTGCATTGGGACAAGGACCATTTTTAGCCACTGCATTGCAAATGGGCTGTAGCTGTGTGCTAAGAGTGACTGGAAGTGGAAGTGATGTCACACCCTGTGCAGATCGATTTTTAATTAAAAAATGGCAGTTTAATTTTTTTTTAAATGGCTTGGCTGATGTGAGAGTAAGATGAAGTCAAATTTAATCCAACTGGCACGCTTCTGCAACGTTTTGGGTGATTTTTCAGCTATTTGAGGATGATTTTTCATCTCATCTTCACAAATTGTTGGGGATATCTGTGGGTTTTGGGGAGAAGCCTGGAACCCACTGGATGTACTATCCCTCAGAATAACTAGACAGTTGTGAAACCATACTCCAGAGATGGATTTTTTTAAAAGCAGTATTTACTGGTGGTAGCCAAAAGCATTTTATTGTGAGCGTTCTTTTTTTCCATAGTTCATGGTTCAGTAGCCACTGAGACAAGGATCAAAATAGCTGAATCTTGGGCTAAACCCACTCCTTAGAGGTGTCCAGTTTGACCTTCTCTGTAGTCAAGCCAAGGACCATCAATGGGGATTTGTGAACAATGGGCCTTTTCACACTACATTGTTATAGTGCTATTATTCCACTTTCAACATCCCGTGGAATCTGGGGTTTGCAGTTTACTGAGGTCCAAGAGCTCTCTGGCTGAGAATTCTAAATGCCCCTCCCTCAACTGCAAACCCCAGGATTCCATAGGATATTGGAAGTGGAATAATAGCAGCGTAACAGTGTAGTGCAGAAAGGCCCAATATCTGCATCACTAAGGCCCTTTTTGCATCTTACCTTTTTCCAGTGCTGGGGTGCGGGGATTGCACGAGCAGCCTCCAGCGAGAGGCTCTCGCATCCCTGCTGCTTCAGCTCTGCATGAGCTGCCTGCTCACGTGAGAGCCCCGCCTCTTCCTTCTGCAGTGCAGCCTGGGAGTTTCCCAGACTGCACTGGGGCAGGGAGCGCGACCGGTGTGGTTCTGGAGGCTCCAGATGTCAGGTAAGTGCACGCGGGGCCCATTTTTGGCTTCCAGCTGAAAATGAAAAAGTGCGCGATTGGTGCCTGCTGGCCCCCGGAGCGTCGCGCAATTGTGAGTGCGTCGTGCAGATCGCTCCTCACAATTGCGCGATGCTCCAGGCACCCTTTCGCATGGCAAATGCCGTGTGGAAAGGGCACAAGATTTAGTCCTTCCTAACAAAAGATTTTATCCAGTCCATCCAGTAAAGATTTTCATGATGCCTTACGACCATAAACAAGAAAATAGCAACCATAACAATAAAAACACAGCAATAAAATTTTAACACAGCAGAAAGAACAAAGAGCCTTGTGGCATCTTAAAGACTAACAAATTTGATTTGACATAAGTGTTAATGGACTGTAGCTATCTTTGTTGGATGCATGGGGCTAAATATTGTGCCATCCTGGAAATTAAAACAGCAGAGATGACAGAAATGGCACATGCATCAGAGGTGCAGATGAAAACAACAGCAACTCTGGCTTCAATTGATGTTTATAAAGGGGTGGATAATTAGAAGATAATAATAGTAATGAAAAGAAATCTTACAATAGTTAGTTTTGCAAGAGCAGTGGTGGGATTAGGGTTTGATGTGATGGCTTTCCCTTAATCCAAATGCTACCACCAAATGGGGTGGGGGGTGATTTCAACTTATCCCCACCTCTGCCACCAAATGTGAGGACCTCTTCCTCTCCCACCACTAAGGCATCAAATGTAGGGAAATTTTAGATAGCCTGGTGGTCCCTGTGCAAGACTTTATCCATTTTATCTCCCCATCAAATGCCACCACTCTGTATTAAACTGCTACCACAGACACTGTGTCTGAACTCAAGTTATGAAGCATTTCTGAGGCCCAAGTGTAAAATACAAAAATAATGATTTATTAAACAAAAATCAAATCTAAGATCACAGATTACTTATTCAATACATGTAAATTCTAACTCACACTCACTATTCTACCTCTCTCACATATCCTGGCTAACCCTGACTCTGCCTTCCCTCTATCATTGACCCCAACTAACTTTCCTAACCACTAAAACTCCTAAATCGCACTAATTCCTAATTTTGACAGGCTTCACTGTTATTCTTCAGCAACTGTGATACAGCTGGCTTTTCAAAATCCCTTAGAAGTTCCACCCATTTCCGCATACTCTCAACATTCAGTTCTCTTTGTCCTTCCTAGCAGATCTCTATCTTATAACATCTACTACACAGCGCATACATAATATACAGCCAACCCTCCACATTTGAGGGTTTCACTTTTGTGGATTTGATTGTTCACGGATTCTTTGCTGCTGCTGCCCTATGCCATTTGTTCTAGGGACTGCAGGCCTCGTGAGATTGAGAAACTGCAAATGCGGCTTATAAATCCCTATTTAAAATGGTGTGGGGCAGCAGTGGAGGTGGCAGTAAGCCCCATCAGCCACCCACTTCTGCCTTGTGAAGGAATGTTAAATGCCTCAAATGAATCCACGGTGGTTTAAATATGATGATCACACTTCTTTGTATGTTAAATATGCTTTGGGAGGCCCTAGGATTATTCATCGTTTTTCCACTTTTGTAGGGGTCCTGTGGCCCTAACCCTAGCGAATGTGGAGGGATGACTGTACTTTGTTGTTGTGTGCCTTCAAATTTTTTCTGACTTATAGTGACCCTAAGGTGAACCTGTCACAGGGTTTTCTGGGGCTGAGAGTGTGTTGTGCACCCAAGATCATCCAAAGGATTTCCATACCCTAGCAGAGAATCGAACTCTGGGCTCCAGGGTCATAGGCCATTTCTGCACTAGACTGTTACGGAAACGGCCATAGTCCAATGTTCAAACCACTACACCACTTTACTTTACCTTACTTTATCTAATAAATGCAACATTTTCTACACAGGTGCACAACATCAAATTTGAGTCTATACTTCTTTCCTAAGATTGTGGTGAAACATGGTGTTACTGAAAGTGTGGCATAGTTAAATAAAATAACACGTAAGTGAAGTGAAGGACATTGCCCAGGAGCAAGACTTGTACTATTTTAAACAGAAATCTGCAGTAGTAACAACAGGTTGGAAATAACTCTAATTCCAATGAGATGGCTCCAAAAGAAATACGGAGACTTTTTATTTTTTCTATAATTCTTTTCTCCCTGTGTATCCTCGATTAGTTTTAGGACATTAAGTTTGTTCAGGATTCTTTCTCAGTTCACTACATTTCTAATGCCCTACTATGAAAGCAAACAAAATAAGAGGGGAAGGAGGGAGCAGGAAAAGGAAGGTCACCAGGACAGGAGAATGTTGTCTGAAACTTTGTATGCTGTGTATGTACAGAGAAAATATCAAGAGCTCTGTTTGGGACTTGGGGTGTTTGCACCAAGGCTGTTCCTCTGCTTGCACCAGTGCTTTCATTAGGATGTTGTTTTATGACATGCAGACTATCTTATATATCACACATTGAAGTGATTGTATATTGTGTAAGGTGTGTATGCTTTGGCATCTCTGTCTGTGTTTCTGTGCATGCACAAATGCTTCAGATAGCTTAACATAACGATTTGTTAAACTGTGTTTTAATAATACAGCTTATAGGTTTTGTTGTTTGTTCTTGTGTGCCTTCAAGTCCTTTCTGATTTATGGCAGCCCTAAGGCAAACTTATTATAGTGTTTTCTTGGGCCCTTTCTGCACCTTACCGTCTTCCGGCGCTGAGATTGCTCAAGCAGCCTCCGGTGAGAGGCTCTCACATCTGGGGTCTTTCAGTTCCAAACGAGCTGCTTGCCCGTGCGAGAGCCCCGCTTCTTCCTTCTGCAGCGCAGCCTGGGAATTTCCCAGGCTGTGCTGGGGCAGGAAGCGCAACCAGCACGGCTCCGGGGGCTCCGCACGCCAGGTAAGTGCATGCAGGGCCTGGGAGCAATGCGCAATCACACACCATTTTCAGCTTCCAGCCAAAAATTAAATGGTGCGCGATTGGCGCTTGCTGGCCCCTGGAGCATCGCGCGATTGTGAGTGCGTCATGCAGATCGCTCCTCACAATTGTGCGATGCTCCAGGCACCCTTTCTCATGGAAAATGTCGTGTGAAAAGGGCCTTGGCAAGATTTGTTCAGAGGGGCTTTGCCTTTGCCTTCCTCTGAGGGTGAGAAAGTGTAACTTGCCCAAGGTCACCCAGTGGGTTTCCATAGCTGATCAGAAATTTCAACTCTGGTCTCCAGAGTCCAGCACTCAAACTACTACACTACGCTGGCTCTAACTTGTTATTTCCTTTGTTTTGTTTTGTTTTTTAATGTTGTGAGAAGCCTTGGGTCCCAGTTTTGGAAGAAAGGCAGGCTATAAATAAAATAAATACATTCAAAAAGGACATTATTTTGTGACACAGACTATTTCATAAGTTGAGGCATGTTTGTCTTGTGGAGAATATGATGCTTTTCTTCAATGTTGCATGCCTGGCTGAAAAGAAAGTTACAAATACTAGATATTCCTTTTCAGAAGGAACAGCTTTTTTCTCATTGTTTCTGTATTCATGAAGCAGTGTTTAAGTGTGGATATGTGTGTGAAGTGCTGTTTCCAGCTGTGTAAAAACAACAGCTTCTAAAGAGCACATTTAATGCTCTCTGCATGGGTGTGGGTGATTTAGACTGTAAAACACCCACACCCATTCAGCGGACCTGCTGTGTGCTTTCAAAGTTTAGAGTAGAGGGAGGGGGCAGAATACACAGAGGGACATTTCTGGGCTGGTCTCACTGTGTATACTTTGTGAGATAAGCAGTTTATACATGGGAAACAGGTGAGCACTTTGTTCGATAGGTGTGTCTCAAAGTGAAATGATTGTCATTCTTTTTTTTCAATTTGTTGTATCTCAACCACAGATTAGTTATAATAACAGGCCTCATTAAGAAGAGGGTATAAGGAAGGTTCAGGAAGTAGCCAATTTTTGAAATAGTCAAATGAAAGTGTTTTCTTTTACTTCAAAATGTATTTTTGATTGTAAACCTTAATAGGTTGCAGTATGCTCTCCTGTGGCCATGACCATTTCCACACAATTCTGTTATAGTGCTATTATTCCAGAGGCCCCTCCCTAAACTGCAAAGCCCAGGGCTCCATAGGATGTTGAAAGTGGAATCATAGCACTATAACAGTGCAGAAATGGCCTATAAGCTTTTTCTACTTTTTTCTTTCTCCCACACAGGCGCTTGGATTATGACAGGCGGGCTACATGCCGGGGTGGGCCGCCATGTGGGAGAAGCTGTGAGGGACCACACGACGGCCAGTACCAACCCCAGCACTCGCGTGGTGGCAATGGGCATCGCTTCCTGGGGCATTGTTGAGCAACGCCGTTGTCTTGTGAACCCCAAGGTATCAGGGAGTTGGGGCAAAACAATGAAAAGGAAAAGTACTGGCAAGTTGCAAAGCACACACTGAGATTAGGACGGCTGCTGAAATTTTAGCAGAATGTGAGAGAACTGGAACATTTTAACCTTTCCCTTATTCACTCTTTTTTTCTCTTTGATTTTGAAGGGTTCGTTCCCAGCACGTTATCCTCGGACAGTCCCTGTTAGCCCTTACTGTCCTCTGGATGCCAACCACTCTGCTTTCTTCTTGGTGGACAATGGGACAGAGGGCAAGGCAGGTGGTGAGGCCTCTTTCCGTGCCCGCCTCGAGCGCTATATTGCCCAGCAGAAAGTAGGCGCTGGTGGTGAGAGACTTTTTTTTCTCCAGATATATATTGTGTTCTCCCTTACTTACCTCAGTTACTCCAACTTGCTTCCCAGAAATCTTTTTGTGGGCTGTATCCAGATGAGAATTTTATTGAACAGTCACACTGCCTCATTCACAGATTTTCACAATATAATTTAAATCCTGTTTAGCTCAGTGGATCTAACATATCTCAAGCCAACCCATGTCTATCTCTAATTGCAATTCATACTTTTGGCCTATTTACTGTCCTTCCCAAACTAGCACACCACAGGCAAATAAAAACGTATTCCTTTCTCTTTTCACACGGACCACATCCCACTCTATCCCTACTATGCACAACCCTCCCGCAAAAAAACCAAATCCTGTTATGTTTCCTGGTTTACCTTTCCTTATGTACTTTTTGTTATTACTGCCTGCCATGTTTACTTAGTCGTGAGCTAGTTAAGGCCCTTTCCGCATGGCATTCATCATGCAAAAGGGTCTTTGGAGTGTTGCGTGATCGCGAGGAGTGTTTCAGACGATGTCCTCACAATCGCGTGACACTGCTGGGGCCAGCAGGCTCTGATCACACACTATTTTATTTTCGGCTTTTAGTCGAAAAGGGTGTGCGATCGCACATCACTCTGGGGCCCCACACGCACTTACCTTGTGTGTGGAGCCTCCGGAGCTGTGACCCTCACGCTTCCTCCCCAGCGCACACTGGGAAAATACCCGGCTGCGCTGCAGAAGGAAGAGTCTGAGCCCTCATGCTGCCTGCTGGCCGGCTGGCAGCTCCTGTGGAGCAGAAGCAGCGGGGACGCGAGAGCCTCACGGAAGAGGCTGCTCGCGTGATCCCCGCATGACCACGCCGGACGCAGGTAAGTTGCGGAAAGGGCCTAAGTCTTTTTCTTAGGTTAATGAACAGATCTTCGTAGAACTATAGAAGTGTATAATTAGATAAGCCAAATGATACTAGGCCTGGTAGTGAGAGAGTTTGTTGGGGTAGTGCCCTCTTAGAAATTGATTCTTTTCCCCACATTCATAAGGAAAAGAAGAGGCCTAGTTCTCTCTGAAGTGAAGATGAATCTGTGTTCAGGCATTCAGACTTCAGCTTGTATAATCATTCATTATACATAAAAATTTTCTCCTATGCATAGTAATGTCTGAACCATGTGTGAGAGAAGACTAGATTATACCTTCACTTCCTAAAGCCTAGGTTTTTTCAGGTGCAGGCACTTTTTTTTTAATGTAGAGAAACATTAAATATCTGTTACTCTAATTGATGTCTGAGATAGTAGACAGCCCAAACAATTTTACCACCTTAGTGAGAAATAGGTTCAAGTTTGCTGCCTTTAAAACTACCAGAGTTCCACAGCCAGAATGGATTCTGAGGTTTCTAATCCAAACAAGCAAGTTTTCCAGGCTCTAATGTATATTCCCATTATTTCATTATAGCAATTTGATATCTATTTAGCTGCCTTGGTTTCATCATATAGGATCCTGTGATTTGTGATTTGATGAAATACTCAGAATTCTGTGCAGGAGAGTTCCAAAGGAAAGTCGACTGGATTTCTTCAGCAGAGAATACTGAATGCCTCACCTGACTACAAATTCCCATATTCTGCATGATGGAGCCATGATAATTAAAGTACTATCAAGCCACTATAATTGCGCAATGTGGATATACTCTGGATTTCAAGCCCAGAATTATGAATGCATGTTTTGCTGCTACATTTTTATGCCCCTGGCCAAGTTTCCTGACAATGCATTTCCTTTTTTGTACCCAAAAATACTCATTCCTTGTTGCTCTACTTCAGTTTTTTAGTATTTCCCTTTCTTAGATCTCTGCAGGTCTCTCCTTCTTTATCTCATTTCCCCATCTTAAACTTTACAGGTTGTGGGAGTATTGAGATTCCTGTTTTGGTGCTGCTCATCAGTGGAGATTCATCCATGTTCAAGGTAACAGATGGTGGATTTTCTGAAGGCTATTGAAACACAGACACAGAGTAAACAACTGCGGGAATGAACAGAGACAGATGGAAGGATTTGTGAATACAGAAGGAGGAGTCCTGGAAGCAGAGGGAAAGTACATGCATGTGTGTGGGCAACTAGGCAAACCCTAGTGCAGGGCTTTCCAACCGTGTGCCGTGACATGTTAGTGTGTCGCCTGAAGTGTGTAGGTGTGTCGCCTACAATCTTGGAAATGTATATTATTATTTATGAATCATATTTTTTAAATATATGAAGAGTTTTCATGGGATATGTTGTGTTCCCATACATTCTGTTATCACAATTTACATATGTGTCTGTATCTCTTATGAGGGGTTAGTTTAACCTCTGGTTTAGAAGTAAAACTGAAATTACTGTGGCCCTTTCTGCAACTTACCTGTTCTCAGTGCTGGAGCACAGGGATCGCGCAAGTAGCCTCTTGTGAGAGGCGCTCACATTCCTGCTGCTTCGTTGCTGCAGCTGCTTGCTGGTCGCATGAGCGCCCCTCCCGCGCCCCGCCTCTTCCTACCACAGCGCAGCCTGGGAGTTGAAGGCTAGCACTGAGGCAGGAAGCGTGACCAACGTGGCTCAGGAGGCTGCGCATGGCAGGTAAGTGTGCTCCAGGCCCCTGAGCGTTGCACAACCGCACGGCATTTTTGACTTGAAGCCGAAAATAAGAAAATCTGTTAGCGGTTCACATCACACTCTTGAGTGTCACGTAAATGTGAGTTCGTCATGCAGACCGCTCCTCACATTTATGCGACACTCAAGGGGCCCTTTCGCTTAAGAAATGCTGTGCGAAAAGGGTCTGTGTTGCGAAATGACACATGTCTAAAAAGTATGTCACCAACATGGAAAGTTTGGAAAGCTCTGCCCTAGTATAAGGCATTTGTCTCAGAAAACAGGCTTGAGGTGTCATGAAAGGGCAGCAATTTGTCACTTGTTCAAGGTATTACTATTGTTATTATTATTCCTTTTTTTACTGCCAGGAACAGAGAGAGCATGTGTGGGATAGCCTGTCACATGTGCTTAAATTAAGTAGCTGGCTTTGGGTACTCTGCATCGATGGAGATGCTTTGGGTGGTGGGGAGGAAGCAAAATGTCTTCGGCCAGTCTCAGTGGACAAGGATGGAAAGTAGGACTTGTTGAAAAGGAGCTGTAGCTAAGTACTGTGTGGAGAAGGACTATGGCCTCAGCAGTGAAGTAGAGGCCTCAATAAGAGACAGCTTAGTAGATTTCTATGGAGATCATCTCACACCAACTATTCCTATCTTGTTCTCTTCTGCAGCGTGTATCTGAGGCTGTGCATGCCTCTATCCCCTGCCTCCTGTTGGCAGGAACTGGAGGAGCAGCTGACTGCTTGGCTGAGTTGCTGGAAGAGACACAACCTGGAGAGCCCCTGAAAGCCCTGGCAATGAAAAAGATGCAGGGGAAATTCCCTGACAATGAATTGGAGAACTTGGCAGAGGAGGTGAGATCTCCTCCTCTCTACCATGCCTGGGTTGTCCATCTCTTCCTACTCTTTCTGAAATTCTTGGAATTAATTCAGATTTTTTTTCTCATTCCTTCTGAATATCTGAAACTTTACTTCCATAACTCAGGATGACTCACCAGCTCTTCCTTGGTTAGTATGTGGGCATGTGGGAATTTCTCTTTGGGGAGGAAAGTCTCCTCCCTGCACCCATGATTTCTAATTATCTCTCCATTCTTCACATCACCAGGTGGAACGTATTGGGGCTCTGAGGGAATTGGTGACTGTTTATTCAGACCAAGAAGGTTTGGAAGAGTTTGAGACTATTCTACTCAAAGCCTTGGTGAAAGGTAAGTATCAAACTGCAGATACCAGTAGTTGGAACCTGACTTCATGTTTCTCACTCCCAACATTTTGGGCATTTTTGTAATGGAAAATTGACTATAAAAAAAAAGCCTGGGCTATGCATATGATCAGAGCCATCCTGTTTCTACTCTGAAGGGAAGTCTTGGTGTATGCCCTCCTCACAGATTGTGCTGCTTTAGCCATTAAGCACTTTAGGCACAGTGCCTAGGGCCTATGAAAATTTTTGGGTCTATGAATTACCAAGGGTACGCCAGCACAGCAAATGATTTTTGATGTGAATGATTTTCAGTGTCTCACTTTCAACGGTGCTAGAAAGTTGGGGACTGAAGGAAAATTGAATTGAGGGGGAAGAATTCCAATTTGGAGGCATGAGACTTTTATCCCCTCCTATAGCTAAACCCTTCTTTACCCCTCTTTGTGCCCCTCCTTGTTTATAGTGATGCAAGAGACTGAAGCAAGCCAATGCTAATAGGGTTTCTCTCTTTCTTTCTTTCCTTCTGTCAGCTTGTAGGCGCTCAAGTGAGGCCACTTCCTACTTGGATGAGCTACGCTTGGCCGTGGCCTGGAACCGTGTGGACATTGCCAGCACTGAGCTGTTCCGTGGGGACATTCTCTGGGAGGTAGGTCAGCAGGGGAGAGGGAGGGGAGAAATAAATTATCTCCCCCCACCCCAGTTTGGGATCTATGGCAGTTTAAAACAAAGTTTTAAACATAACAACAAAGGTCAGTTATCATATTAAAATACCAAGGATTTAAAACAGTATAGAATAATTTTTAAAAATATAACAATTCAGCTAAAAAGCATAGCATACACACACCCTGTTAAAAACCCATCTACACAACCAGTTAATCACCTAATGTCCGTTTAAATGAAAAGGTCTTTCTTTACTTGGTGGTAAAAAGAAAGTATAGAAGAGATATGGGGATAGGTAAAAACGCAAACATATTTTAATTACAGCAGCACATACAATAATAATCATGAAAATGAGAGAATTCCATGACCCTGATCACAGTTCCCCAAAAGGCCTTCTCAGATGTCCTCACCAGGTGGGGCTGAGACATAGGCTCTTTTTGCACACCAGTCCTGTTGCGAAATGGCCTCCGGAGCTTTGCGCGATTCCGAGGACTGTTTCACACGATGTCCTCACAATCGTGCGACGCTCCAGAGGCCAGTAGGCAGTGATCATGCATTATATCATTTTTGGCTTGTTGCTGAAAACAATGCATGATCGTGCATTGCTCCTGGGCCCCACACGCACTTACCTTGCATGAGGAGCCTCTGGGCGCACAGCCATCGCGCTTCCTCCCCAGCACAGCTTGGGAAAGTATCCGGCTGCACTGTGGAAGCTGGTTCCAAGCTCTGACCATGACAATCAAGTACCTCTCAGCAGTTATTCTCATGAGATGCATAACCAACACTCCCTCAATGCTAGCCACTCCATCCATCCATCCATCCATCCATCCATCCGTCCGTCCGTCCGTCCGTCCGTCTGTCCGTCCATCCATCCCCTTTTCTCTTTCTCCTATATCCTACCTTTCTCCCAGACTGGGGCCCTTTCCGCACATCGATGTTAACACGGACCAAGGCGTCCTGGCACGGAGTTTGTCTGCACCTTGGATTGGACTAGGTGCGGACTATTTAACTTAGTTGCGCACCTTAGTCTGATCCAAACTGCCCCTCAAGTGGTCCTCCAGCGCGCTAAGGAAAGACCGGAAAAAATTGGTCTTTCAACTTTCTGGAACGCGCCATTGTGTTCCTGCTTACCTGTGCAGATGCGCAGGCTCACACCAATGCGAGCCTGCAATCAGCAGAGGGCGGGCTGTGGGCGTGGCCAGCATCAGTGGTTTGTCCGCACCCACGAAGCCGCCATTTTCATCCAGAAACCACAGGAAGCTGCCATTTTCAGCCTTAGCAGTGCAGATCTAAAGACCTCGCACTGCTTCGGTTTGCCCTGGAGCCCTGCGGAAGGGCTCCAGGGAAAGTCTGCGTTACTTCGGACCCAAGAAGAACCGGTAAGTAACGCCATGGAGCGATTCACTCGCCTTGTGCAGAAAGGGCCTGGGAGTCAAGATAGCTCACAAAAGATGACAATGAAAAGACACATAGTTAAATAATACAAAATTCAAATGAAAACACTCTTATTCTGCTGTTTTCTGCAGCCTAGCCTGCTGGAAGACCCCATGCGTGATGCCTTGCTAGGAGACCGGCCTGCTTTAGTGCGGCTGTTTGTGGAGAATGGCTTGGATGTTGGACAATTCCTGACATGGAAACAGCTGGAGTACCTATATGCAGGTGCCCCTGAGGTCTCGCTGCTGCACCAGCTTCTGGAGAGACGCCATGGAGCAGGCTCTGAGCCCTCCCCACCCACTGAATATCTGTTGGTGGAACGATCTCTGCCAGATTGCCACTTGCCCCAGGTAGCCCACATCCTGCATGAACTGTTGGGGGATGTCTGTGCCCCCTTTTATGCTGGACTCCACCCTGATGGCCACAAAGGGACAGGGGTAAGTTGTGGTGATAGTCAGGTCTGCATGGGCTGATCATGTCAGGAGCACCATGGAAACTAGCACAGTGATTTTGGAGACAGAGAGAATGTGAAGAAAGTTTTGAGGGAGGCACTTTCTTTCTTTTATTTACACTTCTCCTTTCTCAGAAAAATTCAGAGTTTGGAAAAATGTTTTTTGGACAACACATCCCAGAATACTCCAGGAAGAATGGCTAGTGGCCATGTTGGCTGAGGAATTCTGGGAGGTGTAATCCAAAGAATATCTGCAAAATATTGACTATTGGCTTCAGAATGCTCTTTTAGGCAATGTATGCATATTTTAATTAATCCTATTAAATGACATAATTCATCTGGAGCATTACATTTCCATGTTCCCAGTAAACCATTGGGCTGTCGAGTCACTTTGGGTCCTGTGCAAGGAGAAAAGTGTGATATAAATTCACTTTATATCAATCAATCAATTAAATTTGGTTGTTGAGGCTAAATTTGAGGTGCATGTTTTTTGATTTGAGGGATTATAGATTTTAGGCTGCCGATCTAAGATAATTGAATGTTTTTTAATATCTGCTTTTTTCCCCTTTCCTTTTCCAAGAGCAAAGGGGCAATACCCAATGGAGATCCCATGTACCTCAATGAACTTTCACCAAATCCTTGGACTGATCTGTTTATATGGGCTGTGCTGCTGAACCGTAGAGAGATGGCCATGTATTTCTGGGAGATGGTATGTGTGATGACAATGGTAAATATAGAACCATGCTAGATGTGCAAGGCATCCAACAGGACAACAAACAAAAATGCAGAGATGTAGGATGGATGATACCTGGCTTGACCACAATATACATGAAAGGGATAGAATCAAAGAATCATAGAAATGTAGAGTTGGAAGAGACCACACAGGCCATCCAGTCCAACCAACCCCCTGCCATGCAGGAACACCCTCAAAGCACTCCCGACAGATGGCCATCCAGCCTCTGCTTAAAAACCTCCAAAGAAGGAGACTCCACTACACTCCACTACAAAACCATATTGCACTGCCGGACAGCCCGTCAGGACGTTCTTCCTGAGGTTCAGGTGGAATCTCCTTTCCTGCAGCTTGAATCCATTGCTCCTTGTCCTGGTCTCTGGAGCAGCAGAAAACAAGCCCACTCGCTCCTCTACATGGCATCCCTTCAGATATTTAAACACGGCTATCATGTTCCCTCTTAACCTTCTCTTCTGCAGACTAAACATACCCAGCCCTCTAAGTCTATCCTCATAGGGCATGGCTTCCAGGCCCCTCACCATTTTGGTTGCCCTCCTCTGAACCTGCTCCAGCTTGACCATGTCCTTCTTGAATTGGGGTGCCCAGAACTGGACACAGTATTCAAGATGAGGTCTAACCAAAGCAGAGTAGAGCGATACCAGTACCTCCCTCGATCTAGACACCATACTCCTATTGATGCAACTAAGAATTGCATTGGCTTTCTCGGCTGCCGCATCACACTGCTGACTCATGTTCAGCTTGTGGTCTGTTAAGACTCCTAGATCCCTTTCGCACGTACTGCTATCCAGCCACATATCCCCCATCCTATATTTCTGTATTCCATTTTTTCTATCTAAGTGTAGGACCTTACACTTCTCTCTGTTGAATTTCATTTTGTTAGCTTTGACCCAGCTCTCCAAGCTGTCCAGGTCATTTTGAATTTTGATCCTGTCCTCTGGATCTAGGAATCTTATAGACCACATGCTGAACATTAGTCAACAGTGTGATGCAGCAGCTAAAAAAGTGAACGCAGTTCAAGGCTGCATCAATAGGCGTACAGTGTGTAGAATGAGGGAAGTAATAGTACTATTTGATTCTGCTTTGGTCAGGCTTCAACTGGAATACTGTGTTGAGTTCTGGGCATCATAATTCAAGAAAGATATTGACAAGCCAGAACCTGTCCAGAAGAGGGTGACCAAAAATTTAAAAGACCTGGAAACCATGAAGCCCTATGAGGAGTGGCTTAGAGAGCTGGATATGTTTAGCCTGGGAAGAGAAGGTTAAGAGGTAACATAATAGCCATGTTTAAATATTTGAAGGGATGTCATATGGAAGATGGGGCAAGCTTGTTTTCTGCTGCTCCTGAGACTATGTCATGGAGCAATGGATTCAAACTAGAGAAAAAGAGATTCTACCTAAACATTTCCTAAACAATATCCTGATGGTAAGAGCAGTTTGACAGTGAAATATGCTGCCTCAGAAGGTGGAGGTTTTTCAACAGAGGCTGGATGGCTATCTGTCAGGAGTGCTTTGACTGCATGGCAAGGAGTTGGACAGGACAACCTTTGTAGTCTCTCCCAAGCTCTATGATTCTATGAAAAAGTTAGATCTCTTCCCAAGAGAGCTTACGGTAAAAAAAAAAAAGTTGTATATGCATAGAAAAGATTACAGATAAACTGGTTTTGAACTTCGTGGCTACACCAAAACCAGAGAGCTTGAAAGTAACACTATGCAAATAACATTACCTGTACCATCTTTCTTTCCTGTAGAAACATATATATATATATTTGTATCAATACTATGCAATATAATACTATACAATATAAATATATGTATAAATACTAGTGTTCCTCATCTTAAAAGTAATATATCGTTATTGTAATTACTAACATTTATTTGTTACTTTGACATTGGTATTTTGGAAGCATTTGGGAGGAAAACTGGGTACCATTCTGGTTTGATTTTATGTACAAGTTTTGGGTTTTTTAGAAAGAAAAATGAATGCATTAGTAAAAGAAACTTGTTACTAGAGAAGCACTAACAAAATAATAACTTATTAAATGGTGGCCAATGTAACACTATTGGGTGATATTAGAATAATGTTCCAAACTCTTCCTTGAACTAGAATGCCTATGTGATCTTTCTGATGTCCAGTGAGGTCACAGAAGTTTACACTAAACTGAAGTCATGGTGAAAGATCTGTGAGGGGATGCAGTATGAGATCAAATAGTGGCCCCTGAAGAGCAACTCAGATCCAAAATTTGGCATGGGGAGGAATGAACCTCTTTCTCCTATCTTATCAGTGGCGATCCATAACAAGAGCTCTCCACATCTGCTTTTGCCCTTGAAGAAACACAGGAAATCCTGTCATGCATGTCTTTACATCTCATCTGGTTGCACCTAATTGTCAGAATGTCTGGATTCTGCCCCCAATTGCCCTCAACATTGCACACTTGTCTGTATTCCCTGAGATACTGCAGCAGGGTCTGCTGCAAAGTAAGGTTGCTTCTGGACTACATAATTATAGTGTTTTGATTCTACTGTAACTGGCATGTCTCCATCCTACAGAATCCTGGTCTCCATAGTTTCATGAAGTATTCAGAATTCTCTGCCTAAAAACTCTAGTGCCTCAGGAAATCCCAGTATTGTGTAGCATGCCACCAAGGCAATCAAAATGCTGTCATTAGGTAATGCTTTATCTCATGTGCCCACTTGCCACACCTCAGATGGTTATGGAACACAGAGCAGGGTCTCTGTTAAAGACTTGAATAGAGTGTGGAAAAGTAACCTTTTTTGCACTTCATCTCCCATTCTGGAGATCTGAATATTGTAGGTATTCCCAGAACTGTAATCCAAAAAAGGAACTTTCTCATGCACCTGACTTTGTAGAGTTTTTTTTGCTTGTTCTGTTTTCACTGATGTTTGGCCCTTTCCTTCCGTCACAGGCACCTGACGGAGTGGCTGGGGCATTGGCAGCTGCACGCATGCTTCGAGAGCTTTCGCACCTGGAAACAGAAGCTGAGGAAGTGGCGACCATGAAAGACCTGGCAATGCGCTTTGAGAATCTGGCCATAGGTATGGGAGAAGTGGGGAAAGGAAAAGAGAAAAGGGGGAAGGAATGATCAGGAAGGAAAGGAGAGACTCACTGACTTGGTGACTCTGAAGTCTAGATCAGAGATTCTCAATCCCTGGCCCTGTACCCTGCAAGGTTTCACAGCTGAAAACTGGGACATATGTGGCCAAGCAACCTCAGAGTGTGATCAAGATGGCAACAATTATTACTGAGGAAGATCCCAAAGCTAGGAGAAGCTGCTGCAGTTTGCTTTTTCCTGACCCTACTGAGAAGGGCAAGATTCTGCTCCCTCCTCTCCCCTCCCATCATAGAGTTAATTAAGTGCAAACTACTTTTGCACTTTGAATTCAATTTGCAGCAATTGAAGTAAGCTGCAGACAGAGGGGAAACTTGGGTAGAGGAGAAAGAAGTAGACATTTTAAAACCAGCTGAAAAAGTGGGTCAACAGAGGATTAATTAGAATTGTTCCTGCCAAATTGGGACAGTTGGAAAGTGTGTAGCCTTCCAAATATTCTTGACTTAAACTTCCAGAAGCCTCAACCAGCACAGCCAACACTGGGGCTTTCTGACAGTTGAAGTTCAGGTCATCTAAAGGATGCAAATTTGAGAACCACTCATCTAGAATCTCTTTTGTTCAAGTTCCAGGCAGGTTTGATTTCTTAATAAATGTTTTTGCTTCTGCTTATTTTGAGACTAGGCAAACAAGGGCTCCATAGCTTAGTGCCAGAACTAAGGGTGGTGCTTTAGCATGACTTCTCTATTGAATCTTCGTTCACTGGTGCAGTTGGGTCTGGACAATGAGTCTTTGGCCCTAAGTGACCAGCCAGAGATCAGCAGGTAGTAGGGACCAAAGCAAACAAGTTGGATATCCACCCCTGGGTCCATTACCTCTCATCATTGCCTGTGCTTTCTAGGGATGCTGGAAGTTCCAGGCTGACAACATCTGGAATACTACAGGTTTTCTTGTGTTTCTTTGTATATATGTGCCTTCAAGTCACCTGTCAATTTATGACAACCCATGAATTTCTCTGTGTTGTTGTTGTGTGCCTTCAAGTCCTTTCCAACTTATGACAATCCTATCATGGTTCTCAAGATCTTGGCAAGATCTGCTCAGAGAGGGGTTGTATTTGCCTTCCTCTGAGACAGTGTAATTTGCTCAGGGTCACCTAGTGGGTTTCCATGGCCAAGCATGGATTTGAACCCCGGTCTCCCAGTGCTCAAACCACTATACTATGCTGTCTCCCTCTATACTCCAGTCCAACTGTTAGTCCCATCTTGAATCAATTGTGTAAGCATGGGTTTACTATTTAGCAGTTAATTCAGTGGGTTCATTCTAGTTCATACTAGCAACTAGGAAGCACAGAAATTCTTTCTACAGAAAAATGGTGTTTATTCCCAAGGGAATGTGTTGTGCTGCATTATAGCAGCAGGAACAATCTCTTTATTCCTGTAGACATAATGGTGCTATGACCTGAAGGAGTTCAAAATATACTACTGCACATGTTCAGAGACTCTCTCCCCTCCCTGCCCCGATTTGGCAAAGAATAGCTTTGCCTTTTGTTGTAACACAACAGGGAGGTAAAAGCAATTGTGGACCATGGAAAAAGGAAGAAGATAAATGTTAGTGTCATTTTTAAAACTGAATTGTTATACACATCCTTCTAAAGATGTACAAAGTCATTAAGTCCAGAGTGTAAAATAATGTAGCTCCATCACTATTTTAACTGGATTTGAGTCATTGTCTATGACCATTTCCACACTACACTGTTATACTTCTCTTCCGCACTAGCCAGTTATAGCGCAATGATTCCACTTTCAACATCCTATGGAATTCTGGGGTTTTTAGTTTACTGAGTCCAAAGAACTCTCTGGCTAAGAATTCTAAATGTCCCTCCTCAACTACAAACCCCAGTATTCCACAGGATGTTGAAATTGGAATAATAACATTATAATAGTGTAGTACAAAAATGGCCTATGTGCCCTGCTGCTCTTTAAGATTTATACTGGGTTCTGCAGTTTGAATCTTTGCTTTCAAAAAGAAAATGCAAATCTACCACATATATTGCTGAAACCACTCCTTTGCATGAAGATTAGATCATAAGTGACCAACTACAGAGCTCCAGATGTTGTTGAACTGCAACTCTCATCAGCCCAACAAGTATCAGCAATGGATGAGGGACCATCAGAGTTGCTATCCAGCAGTGTTTAGAGGCCCACGTCCACTCATTCCTATTTTACAGGCATCTCTTGGCAAAAGAATTTGAAATAAACTGAGATAACATTAAGGGCAATCCCTGGGGAAATGGGGGAAGAAATGCTTGATCTTCCAAGAGGAAATTCTGTGGACAAAAGATGGGTTGGAAAGGTCTCATGAGGCTGGGATAAGGCTCATAAAGAATTAGAATGGTCACAGTTTTGCAAAGTCTGGAGGTTTTAGGTCTAGCATGGTTCAGGACTGAGGATTTCAAGCTGGTCTAAGAGGCCGTTTCTTCACTATACTCTTACAACATGATTATTCCACTTTCAACATCCTATGGAGTCCTGGGGTTCAGTTTAGGGAAGGGCCAACCGGCCCCTCCCTAAACTGCAAACCCCAGGATCCCATATTGAAAGTGGAATAATCACGTTATAAGAGTGTAGTGTGGAAATGGCCAGAGTCCTAGTTTTAGATGCCTTTTTAGCCTCAGCATTGTGGCCTAACTTTGGATTATTCTGCCTCTATTTTCTTCTGCTTATTGCTCTCTGCAATGGATAAACATAATGTCAGTTCTGTAGTAATTATGAGAATGTATGAAAGTACTGTGCACATTAAGAGTGCAGCATCAGTGTTGAAACTCCCATATTGACAATGAGTCTTGTCAGTAAGAATGTGGACTATAGGTGTAACAGGAGATTCTGGAAATTTCTTGACAGTGCAAATAAAATGGTCTCTCCTTTCTATTCTCTCCCCCCGCCACCAACTCCAGGAGTATTTGGCGAATGTTACCGTAATGGTGAACCACGGGCCTACAAACTATTGGTCCGCCGTTCCCGTCTTTGGGGTGGGGCCACTGTCCTCCAGTTGGCTCATGCAGCTGATGCCCGCCTCTTTTTTGCTCATGATGGTGTTCAGGTAGGACCCTATGGACGTTAACAGTGTGACATGACTGAAGTACTTCTTGGTTGGCTGCATTATTGCCCAATTGGATTCTGAAGATGGTTCCTGTTCCTTTAAAACAGTGGTGGGCAACTTCTAGGAGCTGAGGGCTCTTTTGGCCTCCTACTAGATGCTGGAAGGCTTGAGCCCCCTATTTTTTTCCCTAGTGCACCCACAAAGTTCCTCCCCCTTTTTTCCCCCAAAATGGCATGCAAAAATTAGTGCATGCACACACTGAACTGAGGGGTACACCACTGGCCACGTCGTAACATTTTGGGCCTCTTTGAATCTGATTCATACCCATGCAGGCTTCTTTTTAAAACTGAAAGTGATCAGCCAGAATCTGCAGGGGACACTCCTGCATTAAGTCCTATTAAACAGGCACAATTCAGCAGGAGAAACACTGAAGCTATGATGGGGGAAATTGTACCTGTGCTGCCTGACCAGTCATATAATCCTGCATGTATCTATTCAAGAGTAAGTCCAGTGAGTTAAATGGAATTACTCAGACATAAGTATATAGAGCCCAGGAGTGAGAATCCAACTGCTCCTAAACTGCAGCCCCCAGCATTACTCACAATTTGCTATGCTGGTTAAGGCTCTAGGACTTCCAGTTCAAGTATTTCTGATGGATACGTGATTCCTACCCTCTTGTGTAGGAATGCAGCTTCATGCAGCCTGTGGGTTCCTCCAGCTGGCCTGCAAACTTCTTTCATTGTTATTCCTTTTATTATTATTTATTTTTAACATAATCTCATTTACAATGAAAGTAATATGCATTCAGAAAATAAAGGGAAAGAAGGAAGAGAAAAAAAGAAGAAGAAAAGGAGGCAGAAAAGATATATAACTAATACACAGGACCCTCCAATCCTGACTGTAAAGAAAAGTTAAAGCAGAAAAAAAATATTATTCTACCTTTACAACTAAATAATCCTACTGAAATTATTAATAACCATAACCATAGATTATTACGCTGTTAGAATTCTTATTACTCAAAAACAAACCCATCATCTTTCATTGTTATTTCTGATCAGTGATTGCAGCAGATAAGAGGGCATTCAAAGGTGTTTAAAGCTTAACTGCTCTAAACAGAATGAAGCTGTGCCTTGCCGCAAAAAACCTGTCACTGGAAAGCTGCGCCATGGAACTGCAAACTGATTGGCAGGCAGCAAAATTGTTGGATGTAGTGTAAGACTTAAAGGAGCAAATGCGACCTTGGGACAATTACTTTTATTAGGCCAACCAAAAGACTTTTATATGCATATTTAGGATTATCTCTAGGTGGGAATAACAGTTTCAAGCATGTTAGATATGAATGCAGATAATTGGGAAGAGTAGGAAAACTGAATGGCCCAACCTCACTCAGTGCTGATTGTTTCCTATATCCTCCCCACAGTCATTGCTTACCCAGAACTGGTGGGGAGAGATGGACCGAAGCACCCCTGTCTGGCAGCTTCTCCTGACTTTCTTCTGCCCCCCTCTCATTTTTACCAACCTCATCACATTCAGGTGAGTACTGGTGGCCACAGTTTGCTTTCTTAGTGCTCAGGCACAACATTAGGGGGCAGGAGGTGTGAGCTGAGGCCATGCTTATTTATTTCTGACCATCAGCCTTGTTATTTGGTGCCTTGAAGTCATTTCTGACTTATGGCAACCTTAAGGCAACCTTCTCAGATGGCTTTCTTGGCAAGATTTCCTCAGAGAAACTTTCCTATTGCCTTCTTCTGAGGCTGGGAGTGTTTGACCTGCCCAAGGTCACCCAGTGGGTTTTGATGGCCAAGCAGAGATTCAGACCCTAGTCTTCCAGGGTTGTGTCCAACATTCAAACCACTACACCATGCTAATCATCAGTATGCTGGACCAGAACTACCTAGGGTTACCTCTCTGCAAAGGAAAGGATGAAGAGTTCTTTTTGTTCAAGAGCATCATCTCTTGTCATAGTGAGACTTTCAGATACCAGAACTGCTCTGCCAGGGAGATTTCTATGATTTCACTTGCTGAAAAACAAAGGGAGTGATGGGTTCCATTCTCAGGTCACCAGCCTTGCTAGCCACCTTTGGAAACTCCATCCAAAGACCTCCTGAATCCAGGACTCTCCAGATGTATTGTGCTCACCTCCCATTATCTTTTAGCTACACTGGCTTATGATGTTGTCAGTTATAACCCATTACTTCTGAAGGTCCCCAGGTTGAGAGAGGATGTTCTTTAACCATGAAAGAACTTTTAAAGAACACAAAGGTGGTTAGGATGACTACCACAAAAAGGGAAGTGGAGGTGGGAAGAAGGAATCTAGTATCCCCTTTGAGACTGACTGAACACTGCAGTCCTAAACCTGTTTGCTCAAAATGTGAGTGTGACTTCACCCTTTGACAGGACCATGGATGATGACCTGCGGCTGGATCACTCAGGACCGAATGAGCTGGACAGCCTTGACACAGATGTGAAAAGTACCATCGGAGACATGTTATCTGAGTAGGGGGAAATGGTCATACTTTGGGGATGGTGAAGTGGGAAGAGGGAAGCAGAAAGGGGGGTCCCAGCTTGTAGGACTGTAGTCACCATGGGGCCTGTAGGAAGTAGGATAAAACACCAGAAAACATATTATCAATTATTTGCTCCACCCATTCATTCATCTTACGTATTTCTTTAATGTATATCCTGCCTTTCTTCCAGCACAGGATTTAAGGTGGCTTACAACCATTTATACACAGTAGAACTAAAAAACTATCAACACAAAAGTTAAAATAAAATTAAATCACAGTTCTGTTTTAAAGACACAAGTTAAAAACCGTTTTAAGAACACATTTAAAATATAACAAAATAGGAACACAACACACTCCCCATTAAAAGTGCCTTTTGCTTCAACAAATATGGATGTAGCACGCACCGAACATACATCAATATTTTTCTTATATACTGTCCATCTCTCTCTCTCTCTCTCTCTCACACACACACACACATACACACACACACAACTATAAATGGATGGAGCAAAAGCCTTTCATACCCCAAGGATCCCAATAAAGAGTGTTGTCCAAGTGCTACTAATAGCGGTGAAGGAACCAGATTTGGGCACTTGTCACTACAATGCCCTGAATGCCATGAAAACAGCAAAGGCACACCCTCCATGGACACCAACTCCAGCTTCCAGGAAAAGATAGGGAACCCTGCTGAGTGGAGTAGATGTTTTGTGGGCCAGGCAAAAAGGAGAAGGTCCTACAAAATCAGACAGGGAGCCTTTCCACAAGCAGAGCTTTTCTCTGACTGGAAGTCAGATAACGGATCGAATTGAATTATCAGGCTGATAGTTGCATAAGGCACATGGGGAAAGTACACAAGGATGATGTGTAATCTGCAGGCCAATATTGGTTGTTCACAGTTTCTAGGTCTCTTCTTTGAAGCTTCAGTTTTCATTAGTGCAGATACAAGAAAACACAAGGAAGATGTACTTTTCTTCCCCATTTTCTCACCTATTGGTGTGATAAGTTTGCTAATGACATGCTGCTACAGTGGTGGGAGAAGGCAAGCCTGCAGGAACTCAGTAGAAGCCAGAGATGCACTTTGCCACATAGCAGGCCTGCACAATTTTTCCTGAGATTTCAATCTAGCAAAAAAACCTGACCACAGAAAATAATTGTGATAGTTTAGTACCCATCCTAGGAAAGAAAATAACTTCAAATCAGTCCCAAAGAGCATCTCTTCATGGTCTTTGTGGTTTGATGAACCTGATCTTACAGGGTTTTTTTGTCCTGATGGGTTGGAAAATGTATATGAGAAATGAAACTTAGAAGTGCCCAGAATGCCCCAGCTAGTGCAGCCAGTGCCCATAGTGGATTTGGGGAGTTGTAGTTCAAAGGAGTAGGTGGGCAATACCCTGTGGAATTTCAGAAAGAAAGTTCAGCTTCAATGCTGGGTAGATCGCTTTATCAACAGGACAGATTATGTAAATGTCTTCCATTTAGTCATAGGATGTACCCAGATGCAGCAAATTTGTTGCATGTATTAGCTGATTAAAACTCATACTGGTAAGTCAACTTAAATTTTGTTTTGTTGGGAAAAGCTCTCACTCTCTCATCTTTTTTCACTCTCCCACTGTCCCAGCGAGATGGCACCTCCCTCTCCACCTTCTGCTCGTCGGTTCTGGTTACGACGCTGGCATCAGTTCTGGGTGGCACCTGTGACAGCATTCCTGGGCAACGTGGTGATGTACCTGCTGTTCCTCTTCCTCTTCTCCTATGTCTTGCTCCTGGATTTTGACCCACCACCTCCCAAAGGTCCATCTGGCACAGAGATCGCCTTGTACATCTGGGTCTTCACACTGGTCTGTGAGGAGGTGCGTCAGGGCTGCTTTATGGGTCCCCACCCTCTGCTGCAGCGAGTACGCCTTTACTTCCAGGACACATGGAACCAGCTGGATATCACAGCCCTCCTGCTCTTCATGATAGGACTGATGTGCAGGTGGGAGCATCTTCTGTGCTGGGACGCTGATGCAGAGGGGAGGCCTTGCAGAGGGAAGAACATTTATAACCTTCTACCTTCTTCTACTGCTAATCTACTGGGTCCATGGCTGTTGCCCTTTCTCCTGTAAAGCAATGGGTGGGAAACCCTTTTTGTTTGGAGAGAGACCTTCCCTTGGGAGTAAAATGCCAAGGGCCCTATAGGCTGGCAGCAAGTAGATAGGAACCCTGTGGCAGACAGAACAGAATCTGGAAATAATTTGTTAAACATGAATTAAAAAAGGGAAACCCCTTTTGTTTGGAGAGAGGCCTTCCCTTGAGGGTAGTCTGCCAAAGGCCCCCTAGGCTGGCAGTAGGTGGATATGAACCCTGTGGTTGACAGAACAGAATCTGGAAATAATTTGTTAAAAGTAAATTCACTATCCCTAATTTGTTAAAATTTTCAATAGTAATTTTAAAGTGTGTTAATTGTTAAATATTGATGTCATTATTTTGGAGAAACCATCAGCATTTTTATCACTTGCATTGCTTTGGCTTATGGAGACCCTTGGGCAATCCTATCACAGGGTATTCTTGGCAAGACTTATTCGGAGGGGGGGTTGCTTTTGCATTCCTCTGAGACTGAGACAGTATGACTTGCCCAAGGTCACCCAGTAGGTGTCCAAGTTTACCCAGTGAGTTTCCATGGCCAAGTGGGGATTTCAACCCTGGTCTCCAGAGTCGTAGTCCAACACTCAAATCACTACATCATGCTAGTTACTGAATATTTTTGGTTGTTCTAAATTATCTTTTTCATATAATTTAATCATTTAATTATTTAATAAATTAATTGATTACCAAATCAAGTTTATAAAATCATATAATGATTTGACATTAACTAATGCAGGATCTTTCATGACTTAATAGCTGTGCATTAGCACTTATACTGACGGCTCTGAACCTGTACAAGATGTGGCCAGAAAAACGGAAGACTACTCCCTTTTTCTCTCTTCCTCTCTCTCTCTGTCCCTCCTTGTCTCTCTTCTTTCCCATCCAGCAGCTAGGGAAGGGACAGACTATTATTCCAGAAGCCTGAACAGATTGATAGTAGAGAGCTTTGGAAATTAGGCCAAGGGCCCCATAAGATCAGGTTGTGGACAACTTAGGCCACAATTGGCCCACTCAAGGCCAAGGGGAAAAAATCTACATGAACAGAAGAATGATGTAGTATAGTTCTTGGTGGACAGTAACAAATCAAAGACATGATGGGGAAACCACTGACTTGGATCTTACAGTGGTGGGGGGGGAGGGAACCCTTCCATGTGCATAGGAAATTGGCAAGCCAGGGAGAAAGCTGGACTACCTTTGAATCCTTCTTCCTCATATACTAGTTTTCTATATTCAAGGAGTGTTGGAGAATTGACAGATTTTTGGTAAAAAGTCTTTCAATCAGCAGAGTATTTTGTAATGCACAGATAGAAGCTGAACAAATCACCAGTCCCACTTCATCATCTACACTCCAGACACACTTACTCTAGCTCAAAATAAACACAAACAGTTTGGTTAAAAAGTATGAAAAGTTTACTCACAAAATCTTGTGCATAGTCTGCACAGGTTCAATTCCTGAAGAAAGCAAGAAGAAATTAAGCACTCACATGCTTAGAGGGAAGCATGCTTGCTAGAGGATCAGAGACCACGTGCTTGCAGGGAAGCTGAAGAACAAAAGGGCAAGAGGAAGAGAACGTGCAAGGGGAAGTGGGTGTTGACCAAACAACAGGAAGTTTACTCTAGGCAGTCCCCTCTACACCTACAATAGAAATGCAAACTAACTAGCCAGTTAATTAAAGCATGCAAAGGTTGCCATTCCCAACAGGGAGAGTTTGTTAGAGGGGAACATCTGAACACAAAATCCTTTAGTCTGGTGTTGCTTAAGCTTTTCTTTATCATGGACCTCCTTTAAATATAATTAGTTGCCATGATCCACCAAAAATTAACTCGGGATTTAAAATCCTAAAGTGCATCAAATATTTATTCAAAGTTGATGATCATCAAGGGTCTTCAGATTTGGAGAGAAGACAGAAATAAGTAAATGCACACACTTCTATTATATTTTTTTGGAATGATTCCATCATCATCATCATCCCCCCTGAACACTGAAACATGACCTATTATTACTTGTTAACTTTGATTAATTAATTAATTAATTAATGACAAGGCTGGTGCTGCATTTCACTAACAAGCCTTGTCATACAAGCCTTTGCAGACTCCCAGGGATCCACTGCTTTAGCCAATGTCTCAAGTAGTACAGTTCAACAAAGGTCAGGAGACAAAAGGCAAAGAGGCTGGATTCAGACATGTTTAAACCATAATCTCTTTCAGTTTTTGAGTAGTGCCACCTACTGGCCATTAGAAAAATAACTGTTCAATGTAGTGCAGTATACTCCAGTGCTATACCAACCAGCAACATGTGGTTCAAGGAGGGGATTAGGCTCCTCCCACCTCTGGGGCATGATTAAATTTATATCTTTTATTATAAAGCACCTTGAATGTGATTGTAAAGTTGTGGATCAATGGCTCCAGATAAAAAGTGAATATCATAATATATAGTGAGTTACTTTCTGCTGTGTCTTTCCCTGTTATATGATTTCACAGGCTGTTCCCACAGTCATATGAATCTGGACGCACCATTCTCTGCCTGGATTTCATGGTCTTCACCCTTCGTCTTATCCACATCTTTGCTGTCAACAAACAGCTGGGGCCAAAGATGATTATTGTCGGCAGGATGGTGAGCAGGCATATATTTGATATGTGTGGAGTGGACATACAGTAGTGGAGGATCTGGCTTGTTACTCCAGAACAAGCCAAAAGCTCTGGTTTGGATAACATGCTAACAAACTATCCCATACATCAGCACACAGCTCTTTTCACTCCAGAAAAAGCCAGAAATCATAAACCAGGAACAACCATGGTTTGCAATTTTGATCTGTGAAAGGTGCAATGAGGCAAGATCCCTGATTCAAGTGACACATTTAGCAAACCATCTTTGGCTTTGATTAGAGGTTATGGCAGCAGCTGAATCAAAACAGGAACGAATGGGCTAAATGTGTGTTGACACTCAGTTCATTCATGATAAACCACAGATCTCTGGATTTCTGACTTACCAGTACATGTGAATTGAGACATGAATGAATTGTATAGTTTATATGAGTAATTAAAATCAATTCAAGGTAACAGAATGTATATACACATACTTCTCCCTTTGTCCAGAAGCAAGTCAGAGAGAGTAAAGTATTCTAATTTTTTAAAAATTAACATTTGCTCTTCCTTGATCTTTCAACAGATGAAGGATGTCTTCCTCTTTCTCTTCTTTCTTGGAGTCTGGTTGGTGGCTTATGGGGTCACCACGGAGGGGCTGCTCCTACCACATGACCGACGTCTCCCCTGGATATTCCGGCGTGTCTTTTACCGACCTTATTTGCAAATCTTTGGACAGATCCCACTTGATGAAATTGACGGTGGGTGTTTGAGGGTGGTGACAACTTCCTTTCTCAATTTGCAAACACTTTGGTCTGCCCTGCCTTTAAAACAGATAGTGTAACCTTATAAAATGAGTCCATTCAAGTTAGTAGTCTGCCAAAAATTCTTACCAGTCCACTGGTAGCTGGCAGAAGAGAGATAAGAAGTTGTATTTCTATACTTGGCATTGAAGAGAGGGGTTCTCCTTTCTAGCAGCCTATAGGGTTTCTATTCAGGATATAGAAAAAGGACAGACAGTTCTATCAGTCCTTCTCCAACTGTAAAGGCCTAAGAAAATCGACAAATATTCAGGGAAAATGCTTTTGTTCCATTTGGGGTGGGGAGAAGTTGGGAAATGGAAGAAAGGTTTTTTTCTCCATTCAGTTCCCAGGCTTTCACATCTCTACCTCTTCCACCAGCCAGGGTGCTGAGGCCTGTGGTTATATACAAAGCTGAGATAGTATAGCAATCGAAAAGGTACAAAAAAAGGGCAACCAAAAAGGTCAAGGAGTTGGATGATCTTCCGTTTGAGTGTCTGGAGGTCCTTTTTAACTGGAGAGATGGACAATAATTATTGTCTGAGAGGGACATTATAGCAGTTTATAATACCATGGATAATATGAAGTCTACCTTATTCTTTTTCTTCTGCCTCCTAGCTGCTCTGATTGCAGCCTCAAACTGCACCTATGACCCTGTGGCCATCTTGATGGAGGATGCAACTCCCTGCACCAACACCTATGCCAACTGGCTGGTCCTTATTCTCCTCGTGATCTTCCTTCTCGTAGCTAACATACTGCTCCTCAATTTGCTCATTGCCATGTTCAGGTACCACTTTATTGCATGAGTGTTTTCAGAGTGAATGTATAAAATTTAAAAGCAAGAGGGTATGTTGCAGCACAGTGCATTATATAAGGTTCATGTATATGAAATGTACATTGAACAATAAACATAGGAAGGTGCCTTATACCAAGTTAGACAGCTGGTTCAGCTATCTGAGCACTGTATGCTCTGATTCGCAACAGCTCACCATAGTCTCATTTCTTTATTTGTTTGTTTGTTTAATTTATATTCCACTTTTCTCCCATATGGGACTCAAAGAGACTTACATTGTATGTAAAAACAAAAATAGCTAAAACAATCTATGATGCAAAAATGTTAAAAGCATTAAACAAGTCAAAAACATTAATTTAGAACAGTTAAAACACATTAAACCCAATTGTGTATTAAGAAACAGTACACCCCTTGCACTACTCCAACCAGTGAAAAGCTGAAGGCCTGTTTGAATTAAATTTAAATTGAATTGAATTTTCCTGCTGGTTAAAACACAGCAGAGAGGAAGCCAACTGCCTCCTTTGGCAGAGTTCCATAGCCTGGGAGCAGCCACTGAGAAGGCTATCTTCTGTGCCTCATCAACTGTACCTGTGATTGTGGTGGGACACAAGAAAGCCTTCCTTTGAAGATCATAAGACTCAGGCAGGCTTGTACAGGGAGATACAGTCTTTCAGACAGTCTGGACCTAAGCCACATAGTCTCGGGTAGAAAAGATCTGCTGCCTGATCTTTTTAATTGGAGATGCCAAGAGCTGAATGTGGGACATTCTGTACCCAGAGTATGGAGAATTGAAAGCTGATCACAAAAAGATGTTGTAGGTCTGCTTTTCAGACAAATTTAAGAAAAAACTGAGCTAAACATGCCATGAGCCTGATAACACTTTGCATGTGGCAACAGATGATTTGATCATGATCGCATATCTCTGGAATTTTTAAAAAGATGTGAGCTTCTGCCTTGGATCAAGCGTAAGGAAAAACTTCTCCACCCACCAGCATTTTGCAGCATTGACTATCTGGCCCTTGTGTGCAGCATAAAGCTTCTCCAGTCTCAGAACAGGGCTGTGTACAGCACTGATTAGACAGGCCACGTGTTACATGTAAAACCACTCTCTTATCATGCTTAAAACAGGGCTGTGCACAGTCTTTAACGGACAGCATTTCTGTTGATCACAAAGCCACTTCCACCTCTTCTTACATTAGGTGATTGGATGTAAATAATGGCATTCTATTTAAAATGGAGTAGGTAAGAGGAAAGTGCTGAATGAACAAATGAACAGATAATAACACAAAACCAAATTAAGCCAAAGTGAACAATTCTTTCTATGCATAAACATTTCACCAGCATTCAGTGTAGATAACCAAAGTTCAGTTTGGAACCAGGACATGTGTTCCCTGAAGAACCAAGGTGTGGGGAGGGGAAGGGAGGAGAAGTTAGCCTGAAGAAAAGAAAGCCTCCACATGCTTCTGCTTTTAAAGAAATATTTATAGAGCCTTCTCTTGCCTTATTCTACTCTTCCCCAACAGTTACACATTTTCCAAAGTGCAAGGCAACAGTGACATCTATTGGAAATCCCAGCGCTACAACCTGATCCTGGAGTATCACAGCCGCCCAGCACTGGCCCCACCTTTCATCCTGATCAGCCATCTCCACCTTTTCTTCAAGCGCCATATCCGCAAGGTCCAGTCGTCCAAGGGGCGCCACTTCTGTGAGTGCTGCAAGGAAGGGAAAGTTATTGTTCAGAAAACCCCCAGCAAAAATGGAAAAACTTCAAATACTAAATATGTCTGTGTGTCTGTATCTATGCCTGTGGTAAGGGGGCTGAGGCATGGTGGGGACAGCAGGCATCCAGGGTCGAAACCAGGTCAAGGAAAGTAGAAGGAAAGGAGGTGAATCAGCAGGGTGGCCCTATATTTCCTCTCTCTTGCCCATCTCCTTCTTTGGTCATGTGGGGAGCATTGAGAGAGGGTTTGTGGTGCTGAGAAATCAGGCTTGTGAACTGTCCTTAGGTGACTAGGCATCAGCTGATGGGAAGGTTCCCTTGGAAAAGAAGCACCTGGATGGGGGAGCAAGGGTTGGAGAAAGTCATCAATAATCATATTTGTGAAAGTGAAACCCGCAAATGTAGGCCATTTCCACACTACACTCTTATAGCGTGATTATTCCCCTTTCAACATCCTATGGAATCCTGGGGTTTGTAGTTTGGGGAGGGGCCAGCCCGCCCCTCCCCAAACTGCAAACCCCAGGATTCCATAGGATGTTGAAAGGGGAACAATCGCGCTATAAGAGTGTAGTGCGGAAATGGCCGTAGAGAGCTAACTGTATTCTCAAGTTAGTAGGTACAGGCATTGCAGCTTTAATCTTCTCTTCTTTCCCCTTCCAAAAAGCAGATATACCCATCGGCTTGGTTATTACAATGACTTCTTTTCTGTCCCTTCTCCAGCTTAATATTATAAGGGCAGACTTAATCTTTGAGAGCACAATCAGAGGCCAGTGACTCTCAAGTCTGGTACCTTCCATTTTGTGTATGTGCGTGTTCTGGTTATGTGTACCAAACTTCCCTCTTCAAGGACAGAATATTACAAAATACACACCTGGGGAGCAATAACGTAAGAAGGCTAGTGCCTTCACATACAGTCAGTCATCTGCATTTGCTAGGGTTGGGGGCGCAGGACCTCTGCAAAAGTGGAAAAAATGCAAATATCAAAATGTGTGGGCCAAGGCATGGTGGGGAAAACAGGCACCCAGGGTCCAAACCAGGTCAGGGAAAGAGGGTGGGTCAACATGGTGGCCCTTTACATCCTCTTCCTCACCCATCTCCTTCCTTGGGTATGGGGGGCACTGGGAGAGGATTTGTGGTGCTGAGAAATTGGGGGCTGCAAGCTGGCCAGGAAGTGGCTGTTGATGGGGAGGGGAGGAGAAGGACCACAGGCAAGTCTTTAAAGAGCTGTGCAGCCTGCTCAGAGCCACCAAAAGGGAAGGTTCCCTGAAAAAGAAGTGCCTGAGGTGGGGGGGGCAGGGTTTGGAGAAACTTGCAAATAATCAAATCCATGAAATTTAAATCTTCAAATGTGGAAGGTCAACTGTATTCTCTCTGCAAGCTTTCTGGAGGCATTTGGATGGTCATTGTGGAAACTGGATGTGAGACTAGATAGGCCTTTAGCCTGATCCTGCATGGTTTTTGTCATCCTCTTATTATCCTAGACACATTTGCAGATAACAAATTTTTCAGAATGGTTAAATCTCAAACAAATTATGAAAAGGTTCAAAAATCATTTATTGTCGTATATATTTATATACTTATTTCCTGAGTGTGTTTGAAGCTATAACTAGTACTTTGGAAAATAAGCTCAGTATTTGCTCCAGACTGTATGTTAGCTTTCACCAACCTGTTTTCCTCCAGGTAAGCTGGGCTACAACTCTCTGCTGATCCTTCTGGGCTGACCAATGCTGATGGAAATTGTAGCTGAACATGTCTGAAGGATATTAAACTGGGGAAAGCTGACCTAGGTCATTTATGAATGTGATGAACTGTTATTCCTAATTTATGTTCTTCTCACGGCCTTTGTTGTTCTTCCTTTTGGCCTTTATCCAACTATGTTTGATCTGAGGCAGTGCTGGAACTTTCTGAGGCTCAAGATGGACGGCTGCTTACTTGGGAGTCAGTGCAGAAAGAAAATTACTTAGTCACTCAGGCTCGGCAGAAACGTGATGAAGACACAGAGCGGCTTCGGCGAACCTCCCAAAAGTATGATTGGACTGTGGATGTTAGGAATAAGATGGAAGGGAACTAAAGGGAACTAAAGAGAAGGAGATGGACAGGCTGAAACCAAGTGATAGATCAATCTATTTCTGGTCCTTGTAAATCCTGAATGTTAAAAATTATTATGCACAAAATTTTCTATTTAAATACAAATTTGTAAATCATTTTCTCACAAAATATGCATTTAAATCTGTTATCTCTAGCTTTTCATGTCTTAAGGGATTTGATCCTAACACACACAGTCCAGAATTCTGTTGGGCAGTTATGAATACATAACCTAGAGATACTCACTCATGACTCTTTTGTATATACAATCCCTACATAGCCCAATTCAGGATCCTGGTGAAGCAACTGACAGCCCCACCTCCTTTGCATGAACAGTCTCTAGCACTAAGAGGAATTGCAAGGGGATCCTGCTTCTGCTTCTTGCACTGGATATCACCCACAGGAGGGAGTGGGAACATCAGTTAGCTGCATCCCAATTGACAGAGGAACAGAATCCACTAATCGCAGTGGCTGCTTGTGGGGATTAGGGAGACTGCGATGACATTCAATATATAGTACCATAACTATGGTGTTTACACATTGGTAACTCCCCAACAGGATTTTGGCCACATTTTTAAGGGTATTGAGGGATTTTTGAGCCAAGAAGAGAGTATAAAGAACAATCTAGGGCACTCTCATAAAAGGTAGGAAGGTGACTTCCAGTGAGGTACAAGCCAGAGTGGAGAGAACCATTTTTGTTACTAATCACCTCATATCTATCACCCTGCAGAGTTGATCAGGTTTTGAAGCAGCTTTCTGAGATCAAGGAATCAGAGCGACGTTTGAGGACTCTTGAGGCACAGGTATGAAGGAGGGTTGCAGTTGAAACATGCATGGAAATGAGATGCTTGTTTAATCAGCAAAGGGCATTTAGAGAAAAAGAAAATAAACTATTATGGGAACTATACCTAAAGACAGTAAGATAAACTTGGGATTTTATTGGCTAGATAGATGCTTGGAAGACGGAGGAGTGAGAGGGAAAGAAGACAGCCTTGAGAACATCAGGCCATAGGTAAAGAGAGGACAGGCCACACAAGATAAGAGGGAACACTCAGATGGCCCTATGTGACTTTCTTTAGGAACACAGATCTCAGTGCAAGTGTTGTTGGATCTTTCCAGCCTATGAACCATTTGTGATGAAACAGGGTCCTCCTATCTCATCGCAGATGAGTTAAGACCAAGATGACAATGTATAAAACGGCAGCAACTGGAAAATGAGGAGAGGCAGCCAAATTGACTAAGAGTCATAAAGAACATGGAGGAGAAAAGGAACCATATTGATTTGAGGGCCTAAGAAGATATCTTTCCAATATGTCTCCCCAACCCCTCTCTCATTTCTCATCCCACTACCTTTCACTAGATGGAGTACTGCACCAGTGCCCTGTCCTGGATGGTTGATGTCTTGGCCCAGAGCGACATAGCAAAGGGGAAGCAGGCTCCTCCTACTCATAAGAAGGGTATGTAGAAGGGTGGACTTTACAAACACTGAGTACCTGTATCATGAGCACTAAAACACAACACTATCCATGTACATCATTCTGTGTGCATGTTTGCGTATTAACACGATATTTGTCCATTTATATATGAGTTCAGCTGGAAATTATGCAGCATTCTCCAAGTTATGGTTAAATATGGAGAAGACTGTAGTACTGCAGACTTGGGCCTTTATACTAAAGTACAAAAGCAGAAAATAACAGCAGGAAGCATCTATATATTACAGAACTTCTACAACCACCTTAGGCCCATGTGGCCACCCAGCTTTGCTTCACCCATAGCTGCCATTTTATCTCTCCCATAAGTTCACCTATTCAGTGGCAAACCACAATGCATAGCTGAGGTTGGATGGAGCTGATAAAATCAGGATTCTAGCAGATGTCTCTGTGGATAGAAATTTAAACTTTTCCTTCCCTGCTGTGGTCCTGAGAAAAATTTGTTCTCTGGAAATTCTGTTTACATTGAGGATAAAATCTCCCAAGCCTGATGCTTCTGTACCATTGTTGATCCACTTGCTAAACTCATTTTGGTTGAGCCATTAGAAGCGCAGTTCCTCCAGTGGGATGTTCTGCCATTAGTTACACATTCACATGTTGGTCTCTTTCCTTGCAGATTGAACTTCTCCATGAAACTTCTGGAAGGACTAGCATTTACTCAAGAGAGGTAAATTGCTCTGGCTACTTGCACTTACAAAATCTCAGGCGTGTCTCATTGTCAGAGGCCTGGGGAAACCAGGCAAAGACCAGGCTGCCAGTGACTTTGCCACAAGTACTTGTGAAGGAACTTGACATTCCATGCCACCTGTAGCAATCTAGCCATATGGACCTCGGGGCTATATTGTCCCCCACAGAAAAAAATCTGCACCTCCCTGCTGCACTCCATCCCCACTGAATTTTGGGGAGAAATGCAAAATTCGAAATGATCCATGTGCTTTAGCAGATGAAGGGGCAATTTCACCATGTTTCTGAAGTCCTTTGGGCTATTTTAGGCCCAGGAAAGAAGCCTTTTCAAATCAGGAAGTAAATTTCTGGTTTGCCTCCTGCTTTTGAAAAGCTTTCTCCTGGGTGTAAAACAATAGTGAAGGAGGGGGGGATATAGCTAATTTGCTTCCATTCCCCCATGTATTTTTTTTCTTTTAAAAAATGAGGTGTCCTGGTGGTTTCACAGAGCCTCACAAACAGTCTTGGAGCCATATGAGGCCCACCCTATCATTAAAAACATTTAGAATCGCACACATCCATATCTCATCTACACACTCAAGCTTCCAATGGAAAACTTTACTACCTACAGACCAAATATGCAGAAACTAAAGGACAATTCTGTGTAAGATGCTGATGTACCATGCTGGACTTCTTGTGTTTGGGAGGAAGAAAAGACCAAACCCAGAGACTGTGGAGAGACTGCTGCCGCCTCCGGTTTCCACAAGCACCCTGGCTCTTACTCCTAGTTTCCATTTCTGCAGTCGAAACAAGAATAATCTACCTCTCAAGCCTGCTGTGAGAATGAATATGATATAGACAGTTAAAAACAATTCTACGTGACAGTAGTGCGGTTGAATGAATAATTACCCTGATCTGCTGACTTTTTGTTAGATTTTCTTGGAAAATGTAATATTTATTTATCTTTGTGTAATATGCATGAGAAAGAATGGCTATGATATTTTTCACAGAAATGGCTGGGGATGAAAGAGCACAGACTCCCCAGTTCAATCCCTGGTATCCCCTGTTAAAACGATCATGTAGCAGGAACATAAGATAAACCTGTTGGATCAGACCAAAGGTCTACATAGCAGAGCATTTTGTCTGTGGTGAACCAGATCATTATGGAAAGCTCAAAATGTGACACAAGGGCCACAGCACATGAAACTCAATCCATGGCCAAGACCCTTGTGTCTACTATGAGTCACAGCAGGCCAGCCTTCTGCAAGCTGACAATCTCCAAGTGTACTCCCAGTGTTAGGAGCTGCAGTCTAACACAACTGCACAACACCAGATTAGGGCAAGCTAGAGTACACTATTACTGCGCTAAATGGATCAATGGTTTGACCTGCTATAAGTGTAGTTTTCCATATTGCTGACAATCAGCACAAACACCCTTCACATCTCTCTCTGTACACAGCCCAGGCTGCCATTTAAGCATGACTGCCTGACATTTCATTCCTATTCCTAGCTTGTGTCTCAGGCAGCATAGTAGCCACGGGGTCACCACTCTGATAGGAAGATGTATTGAATATGTGAATGATTAAGGATGGCTTCTGCCCAACCCTACTCTTGAATCTAGCCACTGGTGGTTCACCTAGTGCCAATATTCTTGGAAATGACCATGGCTGTGTCCCACAAAGCAGTTCTTTTGCTCTTACTAAATTTGCACACTCCAGGATCACATAACCTGGACTGTAGTTAAGTTTTGACTGGCAAGACATACTGATTATGCCCTTCTGTTTTGAAAATTTAAAACACATTGGCAGATCATTGGGATTCTAGTTTTGTTTCATTTTGTAGATCACACAAGACTGAAGGTATCCCTCTTCTAGAATAGAAGTAGCATTCTGACAGGTTAGGAAGCACGCCCATCATTCTTCACATGGTTAGGGACCCTTCATTCCCTGATGGTAAAGAGCCTTTATATATGATCAGAGAGAGAAAAATTGCAGGTGCCATTTTTAAAAAAATTATAAATACAGTATAGCTAGCCTCAGTATCTCTAACCTGAGTATCTGCCTTAAAACTTTCAGAATCATTTGAGATTTCTGAGTCAGTAGTATAGTTTATATCTACCTCTCCTTTGGATTTCTTTAAAAAGAATCCAGACAATAGGCAACTCCAGATGGAGATTCAGAGCCAAAACAAATACCCATTGAAAAAACAATAAAAGCAGATAACTGGGGTGGAGGAACTGGATCATGAGAGGGTTTGTAATTGGAATTACTCTTCTATTGCACTAAATCTCAAATCTACCCTATATCCCACCATGGAAACTTCTATTAGTCCTGCTGGAGGAGAAAGATATTCATGGCACAGGTATTGCAGTCCTAGTAGAGGTATAGTAGAGCTTGTGGGGAACAGAAGGGAGATTTAGATTGGGGAAACATTGCAGTGGGAATGGGTGGACATCACTGTCCCATTAGCCTCCTTAGCCCACTATCACATTGACTTTAAAGTCAGGTAATGGAACTCTTCATAAGCTGGCTTTGGCCCTGCTGTCAAAGGCTTCAGTGAGAGTCTTCTGGCATCTTGATTCTATTGCAATCGGAATTACTGATATATATAATTTTGCCTATAATCATGGGAATTTCCTCTGTGCTAAGAGATTAAACAGAGAATAAAGCACAAGGGTCTAAGTACCCTAAAGGCACCAAATCCTGTCTGATCTTGGAAACTAAGCAGTCAGGCCTGGTTAGTACTCAGATGGGAGACTGCCATCGAATACCACATGCTGTGGGCTGAATTTCAGAGGAAGGAATTGGCACACACCTATTTACCTCGCCTAAGCAAATCCTGTGAAATTCATAGGGTCACCATAAGTCAATAGGTGACTTGAAGGCATATGCATATGCAGTTATTTTATTTTTTAAAATATTGTTTTATTCGCTCAGAGATTTGTGTGATGTTGCTGGAAAGCAAGGTCTCCTCCAGGTAGAGTAATTAGGACAGTGGTTTTTGACCTGTGGTCCAGGGTGCTGCAATATCCTCACAGGAGGTCTGCGAAGGCTTGAAGAAATGTCATGAGCTAAAATAGAATAAAAGAAGGCAGGCAGGCAAATTTGCAGGGAATCATTCCAGTAAAAAGAAGTGTGTACAAATTTACTTATTTCTCCCTTCTCTCCAAATTTGAAGACTCTGGATGAGCAACTTTTAAATAAATATTTGATGCACTTTAGGGATTTAAATTTTGAATTTAGTCTTGGTGCTCCGTGGCAAAAAAGAAAAAAAAGAAAAAGGTACTTAAGGGGGGGGCATGGTAAAGGAAAAGTGAATCAGAGTAATAAGTGTCTGGATTTTTTTAAAAGGGAATTTTTCTCCTTTGTGTTTTAATTTCCAAAGTAGCCTTCCTCCAGTACTGAAAACTATTGATGGTGGGAAGACACTTAAGGCTGGCCATACTTACACCCAGGGAAATCAATAGCACTGAAGTTCTATCTCTGTGGGTCTAATCTAAATATAATGAATGCTTAAATCAAACTACTAGTCCCAACTATATTGGTCCCATTGATTCAGTTACTCAATAGTACATCAACACTTATGCATACCCTCCAACTGTCGCTATCTAGCAAGGACAGTCATGGTTAATCCCTCTGTCATCCCACTTGTCACATGCTTTCAAAATGTCCCAGTTTCAATTGCTTGAAACTGATTTCAAAATGCAAAAGTAGTTTGCACTCAATTAAGTCAGCAGAGGGGAGAGGGGGAAGAATCTTGCCCTTCCTGAGAGGCTCAGGCAAATGCAAACTGCTGCAGCCTCTCCAAGCTTGTCTTCGTCCTCATTTACAACCTTTACCATCTTGATCACACTCCCATCTTCCTTGGCCACATATGTCCCGGTTTTCATCTGGGAAAAACTGGAGGGTATAAATTCTATATAAATTCCTTTCTAATCTAGAAGATAGCAATTGGATTTCAGTTGAAATCTCAATCCAGAAGTTAAAAATCAAGACAAGATATCAAATTCCTTTTATTCAAAAAAAGAAATACAGATTTCTTGGCCCAAGAATTTCTACTTTTCCTAGTGCTGCTAGTGAACTACTATAAAATCTGAAGAAATGGGGTGTGGTCTTGTGGAAACTGTAGCAAATAACAGAAGAACACAGTAGTTTTGTTGTTGTTCTTGTTGATTTTGATATTTTGAAAAGATTGATTTAAAGATATTTGATAACATTGAATTAAAGTGTTAAGACAAAAAAGTATTCTGGAGGCCTGTAATGTTTTAAAATAAAGGTTCTCAATTAGCATCAGTGAATTTCCTCCAGTTCTAAAAACTATTCTTTAACAGAAATGGAAATGAAGTTGTACTTAGTCGAAAGGTGGAACAAGATCACTGAAAAAGGAGGAGATGAAATGTGTGCCCTGATATTCCATAGATTACATATCTGAAATAGCCCAACTCCCACTTTGTGACTGTTGTTAGTGTCCTTTCTCAGGAACAAGACCTCTTCCTTTGTAAGAGAAGCATGGTGCTAGAAGATGGCACAGAAAATGCTTGACTAAACATATTCTGCTGCACAAAGATTACAACTAGAGGAGCATGTCTATATTTGTGGTTGGCCTATTGTGGGCACTCTTTCATACTACTCAATTATAGCACTATGATTCTGCTATAATAATAATAATAATAATAATAATAATAATAATAATAATAATAATAATAATTATTATTATTATTATTATTATTATTATTATTATTATTATTATTATTCTATCCTGCCTCTCCCCATGGATCGAGGCAGTGAACAACAATAATACATTAATTACATTAACAAACATTAAAAAACATATCCAATCCTCCCCACCCACCAACCCACCTAAAACTAACCCCCTAAAACACACAACAATTAACAATTAACAACAATCAACTGACTATTAAAAAAACAGCAAGACACTTGGTGGGAGGCGGTGGAAGGCCTGTCTGGGAAGGCCTGTCAGAAGAGAGCAGTCTTGAACTGCCCTCATTCCATCCCATGGAATCCTAGGCTGTCTGGGTTGGAATTCTAAATAGCCCTCCCAAAACTGAAAATCCTGGAAATCCACAGGATGAAACTATGGCAATTAAAAGTTGAATCATAGTGTTATAGTGCTGTAGTGTGAAAGGGCCCTGAGTATGTAGATTCAGTAGTCTTTCCAAGACTTTGACCCCAAATGGATTTTCTTTAGGCCAGTCTTCATCAGGAGAATTGATAATCTTTATAGGAGAAAGTAGTAAATAAAATAATGGCAGAGTGATAAACGTATTATGGCAGGGGTATTAAGCTGATAGCCTTTAGTTGTGTTTTAAAAATCTGAATTCTACAAGTCAGTGTCGTGTAGTATAAAAAAAAATTAAGTAGCTTAATTAAATAAATATATATACTCAGGATTGAATAAAATAAATTGTTCCATAAATTTAAGAAGAGAACGGCATAAATGGCATAAAAAGCATGTCCAGAATGGTATTCTGTGAGTTCTGTACATTTTACTCAAAGTCACTCCACAGAAAAGTCCCATCAACAGTGTTCCCAGTAGATCTCTTTGCAGGTCTGCTGTGCTCAGAAACTCATACCCAGTTTTTTTGTACTTCTGCTCAGGAATAAAAGGATTAGACTACTCAGGAACACTCATAGGGGATAAATTGCAAGAGCATCCACAATCTATCCTTTTATATACAATAAAAGCAATAATAATCATGACCCACACATAAATCATGACCCACATGCTGTATACAAACACTTCTTTGCTGCTACATTCTCCTGTTTCCAACTCCAGATTCATAGGAGGATAATATCTATATACACAACTTTCAAGTTTATAGTTATACCACAAAAAGAGTGCTTTATTAAGTAACAAAAGAGAGACAACCTAGTTACATCTTAGTTATTAGAGAAGGAATAACTTGCAAGTAACTTATTATTTGTAGCAAGTTACTTGCAAGGTTCTGAGCATCAGACAAAACAGGGAGTAAGCAGTGTTGGAGGGAAAAGCTGTGTATGCCACAACTTGGCCTGTGCTTGGCCCGTTGTGCTTGACAGACCACTACAGCAGAGTTTAGTAAGCCAGTGTCAGTGTGGATGTCATAGTCAGCTAACAGCCCAGTTGTTTTTTTTATAAGGAACATGGTGGGGATAACATCTGGTGGTTCCCCCCCCCTTTTTTGTCTCAGGCAGTAAATGTTTGAGACTTCTGCTTTTTTACCTTGCACTTTTATTGCATCTTCATTGACTCCTGATTTCAGGAGGCGTTTCTGGCATTTGTCTGTTGCTCTCTTGATATGAGAGTAAAAACTGCTGTTACACGTGTTCAGCGCCAGCTGGCGGCTGCCTTTTCAGTGTAGCACTTAGGTAATTTGCTGTGCATTCAGGAGCTGTCCAAAAGGCTCAACTCTGGCTGCAGTCCAGCACCACCTCAGCACAGCATAAATATCCCCATGTGGAGATAAACTGTACCAGCACTACACAACCTCCACACATGGCAATGACTAGATGCTGATATGTTGTGATGTGCAATGCACAGTTGTGATGTGCAAGGCACAGCTACCAATGCACAGCTACCACAGTTGTGATGTGCAATGCACAGCTACCATGTGCAACGGGTAAACACAAATTACTGTACTACTGCTAATGGAGTTTAAATTTTACTGTCCTTTGTCTCAGTCTCCATTGGTCAAGAAGGGGAGCAGCCTCTGCCTTGCACTGAGATCCCTCCAAACCAGCTGAGCAACAGAATCAACAACATGATACAAAACGTAGACCTGCGACTCTAAAGACCTTTCTGCACTATACTGTTATAGTGCTATTATTCTACTTCCAACATCCTATGGAATGTTGGGGTTTGCAGTTTAGGGAGGGGCCTTTAGAATTCTCAGCCAGTAAACTAGGAGCGCCAGAATTCCACAGGATGTTGAAAGTGGAATAATAGCACTATAACAGTGTAGTGCGGAAATCGCCCAAGTCTCAGTCGCCCTTGCCAAAACAGACAGTGGTGAGGAATAATGGTAGATGGAGTCCAAGGGCATCTGGAGACCCGCTTGAATCTCCCGCCATTTCGCAAACCGGAAGTAAGAATAAGCGGCAGACGCTGGGGGAGCGACCGAATATTGTCCCTCTACGTGGTCGGAAAAACCGTAGAGATAGATAAATAGATGCTAAATATAGAGTGCCGCATGTTATCCAGCTTCCGAGTTTATTCGGAACGTTTTCGTAATACTTGGCTGAGGGCGACAAACGCCCGGACGAGAAACGGAGGGTTGTTTCTGTCTGCCGAATTGAGGCTGATCGAAAATCCGAGGCCTCCGTTTAACTGCTACCGTGACTTTGTCTTCGACCAAAGGTGCGTTTGCGGTGCGTTATTTTTGGCTGGGAATCCAAACCAGTTTGCCAGAAACGCTGAACTCCGTATAGGCTTGTACAGCACAAAATACAGACTTGGCGGGGAGTGAGACCCACCGAACTCAGGCCATTTCCGCACTAGCCTGTTATAGCGCGATGATTCCACTTTCAACCTCCTCCGGTCGGCCCCTCCCGAAACTGCAAACCCCAGGATGCCAGAGGAGGTTGAAAGTGGAATCATCGCGCTATAACAGGCTAGTGCGGAAATGGCCTCCACCTGGCTTACTTCTGGGCATAGGTTTGCATTGTTGGGCTGTGGGAGCGGACTGCAACCTACGAGTGGAATCCTAGGGCATTTCCACACTAGACTGTTATAGTGCTATTATTCCACTTCCAACATCCTCAGGTCCCTCCCTAAACTGCAAAGCCCAGGATTCCAGAGGAGGTTGAAAGTGGAATCATCGCGCTATAACAGGCTAGTGCGGAAATGGCCTAGGTTAGGCAGGTCATGAAAGAATAACATTTCTCTCCTGTTTAGGGAGTGGAAACAGGACTCATTTTGGGGGAATAAGCCCTTTTAAACGTCCTGGGTCGTGCTTCTTGAGGAGATAAGACATAGGACTTTATCATTCATTTCCAGTATGAAGAGGAAGGAAGGGGGAGAAAAATGTGGCACTACCTTTAACTGGTATTTATTTCCCCCTGAACTTTCCTGGACCTAAACCCACATCTTTCAGTGCAGTACAGAGTGATAATAAATACTCAGGAATAAAACATATTTACACAATTGTGGGAGTGGGATGGGAGGTAAAAGAGCCCAGAGAGATGTAAGTCAATTCCAGCATCACCATAGAGGTTTCAAGGGATAGAGCGACGCCTTTTTAACGCCCATAGAGAATCACGACCAAGAGCGGTTTCAATTCCGCCTGAAAGGTCACGTGGTATCGATGAACGCTCCATCCCTGTGCTTCCCACCATGTGGCTTTCGAGGCCAAAACAGTTCGCTTATGTGGGAGGCGGAGTCCTTTTAGGGTTACTCGCTTCCGGGAGGCGGAGTCATTTTAGGGTTACTCGCTTCCGGTAGGTATGAAAAAGAAGTAACACCGCCTTTTGGAATTCTCGTAGAAGAAAGCGTAGCAAAGGCAGTGTGGGAGTCTTCCTCTTGGAGTATGAGAGAGGGGAACGACGTCCTCCCTTTGGACAGAAGGACCCTTAAAGAATTGAAGCTTTGTTATTTATTTTACTTTGCGCCTCCCCTTATGGATTGTGGGGTTCATAAGGTGCCGCTTCAGCTGCATTTACAATAGATACTTATGTAACTTCAATAAGAATTTTGGTGCTTCCCAATTAAGGGAACAGAACATATTACTAAAGCGTGATACCTGAACAAGCACATACCCCTTACAACTTGTGTGCCTTGTTCCTACAGTATTTCACTGGAATTCTCCAAAAATGTATTGCAGGTTTGCTCCTAACAGCAAGAACAGGATGCAAGTGTATTTTCTCTCTTCAGGGTCCCATCTCGTTGTCTTGTATAGTTATTTCCGTGTGTCTTTTCTAACCTTGATGTCTTTCTTCAATCAACTTTCAATCTCTGAGACAGAATTGTCCTAATTTAACCTTCGCACATCCTATAAAATCCAGGCAACTTCCACAAGTTCAGAGTCCATTCTTAGTCTTATGTGCTGTCAGGTCAGCTTTGAGCTGTGGTGGCCTTACGAAGAGGGTCTTAGATCATTTCTGCATTATAGTGCAATTATTCCACTTTTAACATCCTATGGAATCATGGGGCTTGCAGTTTAGGGAGGGGCCTTTCGAATTTTCAGCCAGAGAGTACTTTGGCCTCAGTAAACTACAAACCTCAGAATTCCACGGGATGTTGAAAGTGGAATAATAGCACTATAACAGTGCAGTGCAGAAATTGTCTGAGTATAAGCTGTTATTACCTATCTTTCTCTGAGGATATACTTCCCTTCTAGAAACAAAAAGCATCTAATCCTTGAAGATGGGATGGGATGGGATGGGGTGGGGTCTTGGAAACCTGTCCTGTGTGCCAAGTGAGAGGAAATGAGAATTTGTGCAAATTCTGTGTATGGTGGTATGCTGTTTATAACAGAAGTAATTCCTCTTCCCCTCCTTCAGCCCCAACTTACCCAGCACCATGCGGTGCCTCTTCATCAGCCAAGACAAGCGTCATGATCCAATTGTGCTGCCAGATGGTACAACTGTAGTTCTGGGAAGGGGACCTGAGACACGTGTTACTGATAAAAAATGTTCCCGAACACAAGGTATGTAACTTGATGCTTGACAGAAAAAAAAATGCTGCTCATACAGTAATGAAAAGAACTTCCAGTAGCCTCTTTGCATTGTGTCTAGCCAAACTGTATCCCTGAATGTTTGGAGATTCTTTGCATTGTTTGTCTGATTAGTGCTCTGTGATGCTCTCTGTGATCAGTCACTAGTTTCTAACTCTCAGGGTTGCTAAGAACTGCAGTAATCCTTGAGTATTGCTTGTTAAAGTTTTATGTAGTGCAGTTCAGAAATGTTTTATTAAACATCATGGAGTGAGAAATGTGGTGTTTTAAAAATTTTTTTTTTTAAATCAGTTGAGAAGTAGTACAATCAAAACAGAAAGGCTGTGCCATAAAATCCCTCACTAAATAAGGTTGATATTCAGGATTATTCAAGATTATCAGGACTCACTGTGTCCTGCGCTTAAGACCTGGCAGTTCCTCTGACATCCTTGGAGGAAAAGCAGGCTATAAGTGAAATAAATTTCTACCTTTCCTTTTTAACTTTTTCAAGTTAATGTAACTTAACTTTTTTATGCGTGTTACCTATGCATGCCTTCCTAGTCACTCACTCTTCCTTCCAAAACCAAAACTGCTACCATCACCACTTCTCATTCTTCTAGTTTAGTATTAAAGGGTTAGTGGCTTGCTCTGCCTGAATTACTTTGCATATGGAGTTTGAATTTCTTTTAGCTGACAAGCCCTTTTCTTTCTTTCCATTTACTTTCAGTGGAATTGTTAGCAAATTATGCGTACCAATCAGTTCGAGTTACACAGGTAAGATGGGGAAATTCCAGAATTTTTTCATTCTGAACAAGTGATCCTATACTTCAGATGGGAACCTCTGGTCTAGGAGGGACAGAAAGCTTTCTTTCATCTTCTGCTTGCTGGTGGCAACCCTCAGTGTCAGTTGGGCAATTCTAGCTCTCCACATATGGCTGGCCTGCAACTACTGTGACTCCTCACCATTGGCTGTTCTGGCTAGGGCTGATGGGAGTTTGAGGCCAAAAAGATTTGGAGGACTGCAGTTGTCCACCTACCTCTGGGTCTTTGTGATCAATGGTTTTGGGGTGGAACTCTTTAATCTAACTGATGTGTTGGCAGAGAGGGGTGAACCCCACATCAGTGGAGGAAATACACCTGCGTTGTGGGGACAGCACAACACTCCGGGAAGGAGAGACTCTGTGCTTGGTGAATGGATTGTATCCTTACCACATCCGTTTTGAGCAAGATTCCAGCTCTCCGAAGAAAAACCTACTACATTTCTTCAGTCCCAAACACCCCCTGAATGAAAAGAAGGAGGATGACAGGAAGGCCCAGACAGCCAAACGGATCAGGCCTTCCACCCCTTCTGAGGATGAGGAAGAAGACGATGATGACCCCTTTGTGATGGAGAAACTGAAGCAGCTGCAGGAGACAGCAGCTCAGGCAGAGCAGGCCTGCCCATCACCTCAACAGCAGCCTGCCTCCAAGCTGGCTCCCCAGCTCTGTGACTCCTGGGAGGACCATGGCAAGCTCCTAGTCTTTACGAAGAAAGGAGTTGTGCCTAGCAGCAAAGTAAGACCTGTTGGCTGTTTTCTCTGTGGGCTTAGCTGTCAAATGGCACTATATTTTGCTTAAGGAATGTTTAAGACTGGGATTAAGAATCTATACTGCTTCCTTAGTGTCCTGGACTTCGGTCCCCTGTTGGTATTGGCCAGCATAGCTGATAGTCAGTTGGGATGGGTCCTGTAGTTCAGCAACACTTCAGTGATTTAAAATTCCTAGTTTAAAGGATTAGAAAGAGAGAAGAGTGTCCAAAAAAAGTGAAGTAGAAAAGTGACAGCGAAAGCAAGATGGAGAGAGAAATGTGGTGCTCATACCCACTGCTAGCTTCAGCTCCATTTGCTTCTGTTGGGAACTCAACAGATAAAACAAGTGGAAATGTTTTCTTTGGCAGAAAAAGCACCGCTTATGTAGATGAAAGAATGGGGCTGTGGGATTTGATTTCATTTGTTTGAGCAGTTCTATGACTGGCATCACTGTTGTGAGTTAATCAGAGTTAAGAGGCGATAATAGGAATTTTGGGACAGGTGGGAATTTGTGTACCTAAGAGACCACCTTGTCTTCCCTGATGTTGTCACTGTGTTCAGAATAAGCAGATGATATCCTCTTGGAAAATTTCTTTTGAGATGAATGAATACCATGGCATACTGAAACCATACATAACAGACTAGTCCCAGGACACCACTGCTCAGTTAGTGATGACTTTACATGGTAGGGTTTTGCTTCATCTTAAAAGTAATTTTTCACTCTTGTTGCAGATTCTGCACTGCAAAGGGCATGCAGAAAATTGCCATTCGTGGTTGTCCCGTGCCCTTTCTTTACAGACCCACCGAGACTCCTTGTAGGCATACCCTATGGACTTCTTTAGCTGGTGTAAGCCATAGAGACTAGAAGTGACATTTTGGGGGCATAGTAGATTCAAAGGAGTTCTAAGACTTCATGCCAAGCCAGATGATGCCCCATATTCTGATCCTCCATTGCCTTCCTGTCCAGGTAGCAGGCTTTGATCTGGATGGAACCATCATCACTACACAGTCAGGGAAAGTGTTTCCAACCAGCCCTGATGACTGGAGGTGAGCATCAGGGTACATGCTAAGGGATGGGGAGGTACAAGCTGCTGGATCGTCAGGTATTGTAGAGATTCAGTAAGGCTAAGTCTTGGGCTCAAATCCCTACTCAACCATGAAGTTCATGCTGTCAGTTGCTGTCTCAGCCTCATATGCCTCACAGGTCTATTGTATAGATATAGGGTGGAGGGGTATGGAGGAGAAGGAACTGTGTGTCTTTCTGGGCTTCTCGAAGAAAAGGTGGGAAAAGGTAATAATAATACAATGTTCCAAGCCAGCCTTTTCCAAGCTCATGCTTTCCAGACGTATTGGTCTAGAAGTACTATCATCCCCAAGCAGTGGCATGTGGGCTGGGGAGGATGGGAACTGAACTCCAGTTCATCTAGTGAGTACCAGAACAGGGAAGTTTATTGTAAGGCAAGAAGGTAATAATACTTTTTTATCTGAACTATTCAGCATGTCTCAGAAGGAAAGTTTCTATGCTCACTCTTTATTTTTTTCCTGTTCTTAAGTATTACCTCTTCATTTTTTAAATTTCATTTTGTTCATCATGAGGATCTGTTAAGTCTCTAGAGAACATCTTTTTGATGGGAACCATATACATTCAGTCAGTTAAGAGAGCCATTTGTATAGTAGTTATAAGTAGTTAGGATGACTATGCAGCCTGCTGTGTGACCTTGGACCAGTCACTTTTTCTTACTCTTTCCTGCCTCACAGGATTTTTCTGAAATTAAAGGGATGAGGAGGTGAACTGCATGTCATGCCCTGTGATCCTGGGAGGAATGGGAGGATAAAAAAGTAATGAAAAATCAAAATAGTAGAGGTTGATCCTAGATGCTCAAGAAGAACTAAAATGTAATAGGAGGATAAAGGCTGATTATATTGCAGAACAAAGAGACTGAACCTGAGACGTGTGTCTCATTTCTCCATTGTGTGCTTTTCCTAATATTAGTGATAGTTAGTAGCGTTATGTCCATATAGGGACCAAAATATGTAAGAACTGGGTTCAGCTGCTTTTTATTTTTCAGGATCCTGTACCCTGAGGTCCCCCGTAAGCTGAAGCAGCTTCAGAGTGAGGGTTACAAGGTACAGTCCTTTCACAGATCTTTTTCCAACTAGCAGCCCCACTTGCCTATCTTCAGTGTTGTTTTCTTTCTTGTCACCCAACCTCACAAATTTCTTCACCTCTCTCTTCCCCACCACATGGGCAGCTCGTGATCTTCACCAACCAATTGGGCATTAGCCGTGGTCGTCTCAGGCCTGAAGTTTTCAAAGCTAAAGTAGAAGCTGTGATTGAACGCCTGGGGATTCCACTGCAGGTGAGTCAGCATGCTGTATCTCCAGAATGCTTTGCAAGGGAAGTAGCAAATTGAGCAGAGAGAAATGCTGGCATCAGATACCTATGGTACAGCCAGAATGTGAAATACATACTATCCTCTATAACCCTGGACATTTCATGCTAAATAAAAAAAAAAGTGGGTCCTGTGTATATGTTTCAGAGAAAATTCAGTCTTGAAATCTTAAGTGTTGGCAAGATGTAAGCAGGACAGGCTAAGTACAGGGATGGAGACTAAAACATGCAAAGAACAGTGTGTGGTTTATAAAGGACCTTGACAGTAGTGGCACTTAAGCTCCGGAGCCCCCTGCCTGGTATTCCTTACCTAGGAAGATTCACCCGGCTCCCCTATTAGGAGATTTGGCTGGCAGGTAAGTGTTAGTATTTCAGGGAATATTTGGGGAAAGTGCATGATCAGTTAGCCTTTGCTGGCTTGGGTGTGCTTTTTACTCATATTGGTCTGGATATAGGTTTGACTTTAATTATGTTACCCATGGCCAACTGAACAATCACTAATTTCAATTGAGTCATTGAAAATCCAAGATGTCTTAGTATGGCTCAATATGCAACCCTTTGTAGCACCTTGGAGACTAACCGAAAGAAAGAAGTTGTGCCTCTCACCCCACCCTCTACCCAGCCAGAAATGACTAGTCTTCATTCTAGAAAATGTAAAAGGACAATTATTAGCTAGACTTGTTCCTGGATTTGGAGAAAGCAGAAGAGAATCTCAACTAACTTTACGCTAGTGACTCTGCAAATTAACTTGGGGTGCCACAGTAGGCTAAACAGTTGTTGAAGCCAAACTATTTGCTAATGATAATGGAGGGTTAATAAGAAGGAACAGAATCCAAAATAAATATATCTTCTCAAAGTGGAGGGAGGAGGGGGAGTATAGCCCCAGGGCTGCATGTAGCACCTAGGGATGAGAAGTAAAAAAAAATAATACCCCAAATGCTCCCAAACCCCTTCAAGGGGCTGTGGGGGCAATTTTATAACTTCCATTGGGCCATTTTAAGCCCAGGAGAGGACTTTTTCAAAAAAGGAAGTGAACAAGAAGGTATGGCCCTCCAAGGTCTTCTGGGGAGCTAATGTGGCCCCCTTATGGCCCACAGCTACACATTCTTAAGCGCCATGTAAATAAATGAATAAATATCATTTTGTGTTTAATGCAAGCAAAAAGGGTAGACAGAAACAGCTGTGTCACCTTCCCTTTTTCTCTGCAGGTATTTGTGGCAACCAGCGCTGGCATTTACCGTAAACCTGTCCTTGGCATGTGGAATCATCTGTGTGAGAAGGTACTCCTGGTTTGGGGGAGGAAACAAGGGATGGGAAGAGAAAGAGGTCTCGTGCTGCTGCATGTCTTTACTCTCCCCTTCTCTCTCCATTTCCCACAAGGCAAATGGTGGTTTAGCAGTATCTTTGCAACACAGTGTCTATGTGGGAGGTGAGTAGCACATGCCATTAAAAGTATATAATAAAAAGCTAGGCCACCTGCATTTGCTGAGTTGGTCATATTGCTCCTCAGGGAGAGAGTGGGAATCGGTTTTAGTTTTGCACTGCAGCAGAGTAATCCAGTTCTGTTTATAAGGGCCTGTGTTCTGTGTTTACAGCACAGAACTGGGAAAATATTTTTAGGATTATAAATCCCAGCCAGAATGGCTGTGCTAGGAAAAAATTCTGAAAGTTGTAGGCCAAAAATATTTTTTTCTGAGCTTTGGCAATAATCTGCCACCAGATCATTTGTTTTCTAGTTCATTGTAATGGAGGTCCTTTTCCCCTTCTCCACAGATGCCGCTGGGCGTCCACCAAACTGGGCCCCCGGACATAAGAAGAAGGATTTTTCTTGCAGTGATCGCCTGGTATGGAATAAATCTTAGTGCTCTCTTGGCTAACCAGGCATCTGTGCCATGTTTCTTGTGTACAAAACAATGTGCTTGGTTTGTATTTGGCTTTGGAACTTAGTAGCCTGGAATCTCAGCTTTTTTCTTTTTAAAATGAATTGTTAGCCTCCACAATGCAGTGGAAAAGGTTGAAACATTTTGCCAATAAAATTTTGGAAGTTAAGATTTAAGGAGGGTGTGTGGGCTTCCACTTACCCCCACCTCTGCCATCATTATGTGGACTTCCACAAATTCCACTTATGCTACCAACTGTGAGATCCTTCTCCTGTTCCACCACTATAGCCTCAAATCTGGAAACTTTCCAGGTGCCTGATGAAAGATTTCATTAATCTAACCTCCCCACTGGATACCACCACCCTTGATTAACTACTGCTACCACAGATACTGTGTATCTGAACTCATCCTTTCTAATATTCCTTATGTAGTGTTCTTAGAGACTCAAGTGTATAATCATTTATTAAACAGAAATTGAGCATAAAAATCACAGATTATTTACTTAATACACCTAAATCTTGACTCACATTAACTCTAACTCATCTCTCACTCATATTCTTAACTAACTCTGACCCTAATGGATCTCCATCTCTGACCTTGACAAACCCTCCTAACCTCTTTTAACTCTTCCAACCTCTTTTTAACTCCTGTTCTCAACTCTTATATACTCTAATCTTTTTAAAAATCCTGAACACTCAGCCAATCACCTTAATGGTCCATACTTTCACCTGCCCAACAGATCCTTACCTTATTACATCTATAAGTTACCATACTTTAACATAATTGATCTAATAAATGCAACAATATTCTCCCTGCACCAAGTCCATAACATCACAGAGAAGAGCTGTGAATTAGAACTTCCATGACCCTTGCACCTCCTGTCATCCCTGTTTGTGTAGCTTCCCTGTCAAGAAGGCTCCAGGTCATTCTCCTGGCTCTGAACAGAAACAGCCACACTTCTAGAAAATGGAATGGTGGAGTTGTTATGCTGTATGAACAAAGCGAGATGTAGATTGCATGTATTCTGTGTACTTTATTGTGGCCACAAAAACGTGTGCTCAGGTGCCAAAGAACAAGCAGTTCTCATCTGTCACATATCTCTCCAGCTCCTTCCTCCAGACTAATGTCTCTCCTTCTGTCAATCCTCACAGTTTGCTCTGAATGCTGGGCTGCCATTCCACACTCCTGAAGAGTATTTTCTGGGCTGGAAAAAGGCATCATTCACACTCCCCAATTTTGATCCGGTAAGTAATTTTTCATGCCTTGGTCATTTCCTGCCTTGATTATTATAATCTTTTGATTGGGCTTCCATATCTCACTTTAATCCTCTGGTTCCTATTCAACATTTGCTGCTAAGATTATATTTTTAGCCCATTGTTTTGATCATGTTACTCCACATTAATATCTTCATCGGTTATCCATTCGTTCTAGGATTCTGTACAAGCTTGTAGTTTTAATATTCAAAGCCCTACACAATCTAGCTCCCTCCGTCTTTCAGCCCATATTTCTTTTTACCATCATGGTTGAGATATGTGTTCTAGGAACTCTAGGCTTCTCACCTAATCAAGGGTTTCCTGTTCCTTGGCTTGGTTTCATCCTTTTCCACATGTTGCTCCATACTCCTGGAATTGCCTCTCTGAACAGTTGCAGATGCTTCTTCCCTTGTTACTTTTAAATCTCAATCAAAACCTTTCTTGTTGTCCAAAGTTTTGGAATTTCAGTTGAATATTGTTTTATAGTCTTGTATATTTTGATTACATATAGTTGTCAGTTTACTTTATATTACATTTCTTGTATTTTATTTTATTTTTCCTTCTTTATGTGTATGTGTATAGACACACACATATTTTAGATTGTACTCCTTTGGTAGAACCCACTATTTTTGTTGGTTTTACTTGTAAAGTGCTATGTACATTGACAGCGATATATAAATAAATGACAATAATAAGTCACTTCTCTGGCTGGACTCCTGTCCAAGTCTGGCTAAGATATGTCACTTTTGAATAGTCAAAGCACTACCTGTGCAGTATCTTTGTGTAAGGCAAAGTAACCTGTAACATAAATGAGTATTACATTGCCTGGTGCTGCATATATATCTTGAAATTGCACACTCCCTCCTTTCTACTCCTCCTGTGCAGCAAAAAGGATTGTATCACAAAATTCTTGGTGCCTTCATCTGTTATCTGTGTTGTTGTTGTTATATTAATAATATATGATGATTGTAGTCTCTCTCTTCCAACTCAGCGGACTCTGGATCCTAAGGCACACCTGTATGATCCTCCAGAAGCTTGCCTGACTTCATCCTCCCCAGAACTGATTGTGGCTGTTGGCTTCCCTGCTGGTGAGTGACAACTGCGCTCTTCTAGCTTCATTCCAGCTTGTCATTTCCAAAACCCAGTGCTTGCCCTTTTGGTCATGAGCAACAAACTTAAAAGTTAGCTCTTCTTCCAACCTCAGAATGCCAAGACCAAAACAAAAGCTGTGGCCCTTCCCTACAGTAAAGTTTCCACATGCATTTCTGACCCAAAGAACAACAGTTCTGCATAGCTCAACTGGTACAGTCAAAACCAGTTTCACTTGTGTTGGTCCAAGTCTTTTCTCCCTTGGCTCTTGAAAATATTGGGGAAATGGAGCCTAGAATGAAGTATGAACAGGTTGCTTACCTGTAACTGTGGTTCTTCGAGTGGTCATCTGTGCCATCATACACTAGGAGCTTTAGCGCCTGCGCGGTAGCGTTCGGAAACTTCTAGAGCTTGTTCGCTTGGCGGGAACCCCTCCCCCACGCCGGTACTGCGCATGCTCCTCCCGCCGAGCAACGGTCTCTCCTCAGTTCTGTCGTCCGCCGTAGAACCTACAGGGACCTGAGAAAGAGGGGAGGAAGGGCGGGTGTGTATGATGGCACAGATGACCACTCGAAGAACCACAGTTACAGGTAAGCAACCTGTTCTTCTTCTTCGTGGTCTCTGTGCCTTCATACACTAGGAGACTGTGTAGCTTACCGGTCGGACGGCGGGTCAGGTCCTACAGCACGGAAGCCAACACCTCACGTCCAAACCGGGCATCTCTGCGCGACCGGCAGTCGAGCCTGTAGTGGCGCACGAAGGTCGACGGTTGGGACCAGGTCGCCACACGGCAGAGTTCATGCAGGTCAACTCCTCGCAGGAGGGCCGCAGAAGTAGCCACAGCTCTGGTGGAGTGGGCTCGAAGAAGGACTGGCGGAGGCTTCCTCGCGAGCTCATACGCCAGTTCAATAGTCCTCACCACCCACTTGGAGAAGCGCTGGGTGGACACTTTTAGGCCCTTCCGACGTCGCCCATAGCAAACAAAGAGATGCGGCGTCTGTCGGAAGGAAGCAGTCCTGTCCTTGTAGAAAGCCAATGCCCGACGCACGTCCAGGGAGTGGAGGGACCGCTCCAACGGTGTCGTCGGGTTCGGGAAGAAGGCAGGCAGGATGATGTCCTGGTTGAGATGGAAACTGGACACCACCTTTGGCAGGAACGAGATGTCAGGTCTCAGGACCACCTTGTCCCTGTGGAAGACCGTGAAGGGCTCATCGGAACGAAGAGCTGTGATCTCACCCGCTCGCCTCGCTGAGGTCACTGCTACCAGGAAGGCAGTTTTCATTGTCAGGAGCCTGTCATCCGAGGTCGCCATTGGCTCGAAGGGCGGCTTCGTCAGCTGCGAGAGCACCAGCGAGAGGGACCACGGCGGTAGCGGCGGCGATACCGGCGGGTAGAGATGATGAAGTCCTTTCAGGAACCGCTTAACGGTATCGTTCCTGAAGAAGGCCGAGGAGCAGATCGTGGCGGTTGGTATGCCACGATCGCGGAGAGATACACCTTCAGGGATGGAAACGCCAGGCCCTGTTGCCGGAGGTGCAGGAGGAAGTGCAGGACGGTCGAGAGCCCCGCGGGCGATACCGGCTCACTCCTCTCGTTAGCGAAGGTCAGGAAGCGTCGCCACTTGTATTGATAGTTGCGACGGGTGGATTCCTTCCTGGCCGCGACGAGGACGGTACCGAGCACGGGATCGTCTAGTGCGATATCCTCCAGGCATGGAGGGCCAGGCGTGGCAGGTCCGGATGGAGGACTCGGCCGCCGGAGTGGGAGAGCAGGTCCGGTGTCGGTGGCAACCGGAGCAGGTCGTCTCGCGCGGCTTGTAGCAGGGGTGCGAACCAATGTTGCCTCGGCCAGTACGGGGCTACCAGGATCGCGTCGGCTCGGTCGGCGAGGATCTTCAATCGTCCGGCCGAGCAGCGGGAACGGCGGGAACGCGTAGAGGAGTTCCCCGGTCCACGGAAACTGGAAAGCGTCCCCGATGGAGGCACGATCGTGGCCCGCTCTGGAACAGAATCGGCGACACTTCGCGTTTTCCCTGGTCGCGAAGAGGTCGATCGATGGTTCGCCCCAGCGGTCCCGAATCAGTCTCAACGCCTCTCCGGAGAGAGACCATTCGTGATGGGATGAGGTGTCCCTGCTGAGGGCGTCTGCCGTGGTGTTCTCCTGCCCGGCCAGGTGAACCGCCACGGGATGCGTGTGCAGGCGAATGCACCATTCCCACAGGTCGAGCGCGATGTCGAGCAGGGTCGTGGAATAGTCCCACCTTGTCTGTTGATGTAGCAGACGGCGGTGGTGTTTCCGCGAATCAGGACCGTGCGCCCCGCCACGGCATGGCGGAACGCCCGTAGGGCTTTCCAGACGGCGAGCAGCTCCAGCGCGTTGATATGGAGAGCGGTCTCGTCGTCGGTCCATCTGTCGCGGACTCTGAGATCGCCGCAGTGGGCACCCCATCCATACAGGGAGGCGTCGGTCGTTACCGTCACCTTCGGTGTCGGCTGTTGGAAAGGCATCCCTGACATGAGATTGCATCGCGACTGCCACCATCGGAGGGATGAGCGGACGTCTCCCGGCAGCTGCAGTCGGAGTGTCTGTTCGTCTCGCAGGGGGTCGAATATGCGGACGAACCAGTGTTGAAGAGGTCTTGCTCTCAGCCTGGCGAGATATGTCACAGCGGTCGTCGCAGCCATGTAGCCCAAGAGCTGCTGGACGCTTCTCGCAGATAACGTCGGGGCCGTACGAGCGTGAGCGGCGGCCCGGATCAAGGTTCGTGCTCGAGACTCTGGTAGGTACGCCCTGGCGGAGGTCGAGTCGAGCGTCGCCCCGATGAAGTCCAAGATCCTCGCCGGCTCGAGGTGGGACTTCTTCGGATTCACTCGTAGACCAAGGCGGGTCAGGAGTGACAACGTCATGTGGACGTCGTGGTAAAGTCTCTGTTTGCAGGACGCCACCAACAGCCAATCGTCGAGGTAGGGGAAACGGAAGCGCCCTTCGTCCGCAGGTAGGATACCACCGGGGCCATGCACTTGGTGAAGACCCTTGGGGCAGTCGAGAGTCCGAACGGCAGCACCTTGTACTGGTAACAGGTGTCGTCGACTGCGAAGCGGAGGTACCGTCTGTGCTGCGGGCGAATGGCGATATGGAAGTATGCGTCTCGGAGATCGATGGAGGCGAACCAGTCCCCTCGATGTAGGAAGGGTAGGATCGACGGTATCGTGACCATCTTGAACCTTTTGGGGCGGATGTAGTAGTTCACCCCTCTGAGGTCTAGGATCGGCCGGAGGGTACCGTCGGCTTTCGGTACCGTGAAGTACCTGGAGAAGAAGCCGGTGGTCTTGGCCTCTTGCGGGAGCCGCTCGATCGCCCCTTTCTGGAGGAGGGATTGGATCTCTTCCAGGAGGGCCGGACTCGACGGCGTGGAGTAGTAAACGCCGCGAGGAGGAATATCGAGAAACTCGATGGCGTAGCCAAGACGGACGATGGAAAGCACCCAAGAGTCCGTAGTGACATACTGCCACTCCGCTAGGTGTCGAGCGAGAGTCGGTCGGTCTCCGAGCGCTGATGGTAGGCTGAAGAGTGGGTATTGGTGGGTCCTGCCAGGCACGTCAAAACCGAGACTTTGTCTCGGAGGAGGACTTCTTCGACGAAGCCGGGCGCCGCCTAATCGTGCGTCTGGCCGATGAGCCGGAGGACGGTCTCGACTGTCCAGACTGGGCCGAACGCTGGAACGACGAGGTGGAAGATCGTCGCCAGGATGGGCGGAAGGTGGAGGCCCTGCGGGCCTGCGTGGCCGGCTGCAGCCCGATCTTTTTTGCGGTCAGTCTCGCCTTGACGAGATTGTCCAAAGCTTCGTCTGTGGACGAATTGAATAGGCCTTCACCGTCGAAGGGGAGATCTTCAATCCTCCTTCTGGTGTCCTCCTGGATGTCGGCCGGTCGCAGCCAAGCATGGCGGCGGAGGCCGACGGATCCCGCCATGACCCGGGAGGCGATCTCCACTGCGTGCCGGGAGGAGGCCATCTGGTGCCGAGCGATGGGGATAGCCTCATTGAAGATCACGGAGGAGGCTTGGCGGATGTCCTCCGGTACCGCTTCCATCGCCGGTTGCAGGCGATCGAGCACTTTCTTCAGGTATGCCGCGAGGCAAGCCTGAGTGTTGGACAGCCTGATCTGCAAGGAGGCAGCTGAATAGAACCTCCTTGCGTAGGCGTCCAACTTCCTGCCCTCTTTGTCCGGCGGGGTGGTGTGTTGCCTGCCGGAGCCCTTCGTCTGCGCGGACTCGACGACCACAGAGTTCGGTGCAGGGTGATTAAATAGATAACCGGCGTTATCCTTCTGCACCCTGTAGAGGTGTTCTAACCGCTGCGGTATCGGCTGAGCCGAGGCCGGTCTATCCCAGGCGGCCTTCACCAGTCTGGATACCCGGGGCAGGAGAGGCAGCGGGGCCGTGGAAGGTCGCTTCTCCTCGAAAACGGAGAAGGCTGGATCGTCATCCTCCGGCTCCGCATCGGCGATCTTAAGGCCGAGGGTAGTGGCCATGCGGAGCAGCATCGCAGAGAACTGGTGGACGTCCTCTGGAGCAGAATCTGGGATCGGGTCCCCGAATCCCAACGGAGGAGACTCCTGTGAGGCCGCCTCAGACACCTCAGACTCCGCACTCGAGTCGTACGACTCCGAGCTCGGTGAGTCCTCTCGCCGCTCGCTTTCCGGCTCCTTCGTAGTCGCCGCAGGTGCTGCCTTCCTAGGCTTCTCCGCAGCCGGGGCGGTGGTAGCAGCAGCGTCCCGCTTGGGATGGCTGACCACTGACTTCACCCTCTTGGTGGTGACCGGGGTAGTCTGGCAGGCTGACGTCGTCGTAGCCCGCTCAGTCACCACCGACTCCGTAGGGCGCGTCGCCGTTGCCGTGACCCTAGGAGGTGGCGATATCGCCCGATACCGTGGTGAAGGCTCCCTCGCCCTATGATATCGAGGGGAGGGAGAGCGGCTGAAGGAGCGGCGGTCCGACGGAGATCGGCTTCGGCGTCGACGGTACCGAGCCTCGTCCCCTCTAGGCGAGCGCGATTCGCGCTGTCGACGAGGTGACCGGGACCTCCGGAAGGTCTCCCAGCGACTCGGGCCACGATGGTACCGATCCCGGTACGATGGCGAATGCGACCGATAGGAGGCCGGGCGCTCTCTCCATTCAGATTCCCTCGCGTACCTGGCCACGTAGGACGCCGAGGTGTATCTGGAGGCAGACGAGCGAGGTTGTTCCTCTCTTGTCTCCCTCGGAGGCGGCGAGGCCACCGGACGCTCGGAAGAGCGGGACCGGGACCTGAAGGAGGTCGAACGCCGCTCCGGAGAAGCAGAGGGCTCTCTCTGCTGCAGGTCGGCCGACCTGCGATGGCTAAGAGGGCGGTGGCGCTCCTCCACCAGGGTTGGAGGGTCTGCCACAGGCGAGTCCGGGCGCTGTTGGGGAACGTCCTCGATCTCATCCTCCGAGAGGTCGACGGACTCGCCTCGCCCTTTGGAAGGCTGCTGAGTAGGAGGAGGAGTAGGAGGTTGAGCGTCCCCAGCCGGGGAGCGCTTCTTTTCCTTCTTCTTCTTCTTCTTCTCCTTCTCCTTGCCCTTGCCTCCGTCCGGAGCAGGGCGCTTTTTTGCAGGCGTCTCCGTAAGGGGAGCCTCAGCCTTCCTCGCCGTCGAGGATCCTTTCGCTGACTTGGCAGCCGCCGACAGCTTCGGGATCCTCGGTAACGCCGAGATCGGCGTTTCGCCGGTACCGAGCCCGATACCGACGAGGTGGACGGAACGGCAGCCGCCGATACCGTCGATGGCGTGGTCGTCTTCTTGTCGGCCATCTTGGAAGTGGAGGTCTCGTCTATCGCCCGCAGAGACTGTTCCCAACAATAAGATTTGAGTCTCGCGGAGCGGTTGCGAAGAGTTTGGGGAGTAAAATCCCTGCAAATTGGGCAAGTCCGGATGTTGTGGGACTCGCCCAAACAGAAGAGACACTCCTTATGGCCGTCGTTGAGGGCAACCTTGCGGCCGCAGGACACGCACTTCTTAAAGAGCGCGGACATAAGACGAAGAAACGCCAAACTCCGAAATCCAAAAAGACGAAAACCGAAGGGGGAGTCCGAAAGAGAGGTCAAAGACAGTCCGAAAGTCCGTAAAACCGTGAAAAAACAGCAAGCCAAGCACGACGTGAGAGGAACAAACTAAAGAACCTTCCGTACGCGGCGGCGGACGAGAAAGAACTGAGGAGAGACCGTTGCTCGGCGGGAGGAGCATGCGCAGTACCGGCGTGGGGGAGGGGTTCCCGCCAAGCGAACAAGCTCTAGAAGTTTCCGAACGCTACCGTGCAGGCGCTAAAGCTCCTAGTGTATGAAGGCACAGAGACCACGAAGAAGAAACTAGAGGTTTCTTGTCTATTGACACAGCTTGGTTTCATGGTTTGTACTGGAGTAGGACTCTGGGAGACCAGGGTTGAAATCCTGATTCAACCATGGAAACTCACTGGGTGACCATGGACAAGTCCCCTTCTCTCAGCCTAAGGAGAAAGCGGTGGCAAACTTTTGCTGAATAAATCTAGCCAAGACAACCCTACAATAAGATTGCTGTAAGCTGGAGTTGACTGGAAGGCACCTAACAACAAGCAAGGTTTCTAGTAGGACTCTGTAATAAGGTACCCTTCATAACAATCCAACCCTCTCTGGAAGGAGAGCTTGGAAAGTTATTATTTTGGATGAGAAGTCCCAGATTACTCCAGCGCCCATGCTGGCAGGATTATAAGGATTCTTATCCAAAAAGAAAGTTTTCTGAGCTCTAGAATAGATCCAGAGAAACTGTCATGAGCAGAACCTGTTTTTATCTCCTTTCTATAATGGAAATTACATGACCAGCAGTCATGAAGCACAGAAGTAGGCAAGCACAGAAAGAAAAAAATATCCCTTATGTCATTTGGGAAGATGCAAGGAAAAGAGGGACAGCTTCATAAAATCTTGCATTCAGATCAAGAACACCTCAAATAGATGTGTCCTTTTTGAATGAGACTTAAGAAGCTGCAATTTAAGCTCCCTCAATTTCTGGAAAACCCTTCTGTATTACCATTGTCCATCTACTGTCTAACAGTAATATGCTCTTTTCCCCATCTCATTCCAGCTGGCAAGTCAACTTTTTTGAAGAAACATTTGGTCTCTGTTGGTTATGCCTATGCCAACCGGGTAAGTTGGTAAACTTTAATTCATCCTTCCCCAAATCTTTCAGACTAAGGCCAGCATCCTGTGCAGGTTTAAGTCAACCTCACACCTGCCTCTTCTTTTTTTGGAGGGGCTGTCATTTTGCTGATATGATATTCCCTTCCTCCCTCTACCAATAACCAAAGCCTCCCCCTGGATTTACAACTGAGCTGCTGCAGCCTTCCCCATGGTCATTCTGTGGCTCATGGAGTGTTGCAGGGGGATGGAATGGAGAAGTGTCCGGTTATTTTCCTGTAGACAGGTGTGAAATGATTGCATCATCTATTGAGACCTCCAGAAGATCCTCATGGATCTCAGTAGATGATATAATCATTTCATGTCTGACTACAGAGGTATAGCCATATGCTTATCCCACCTCCCACATTTCCACCACCCTCAAAATGGCTGGTTGGGGGGACTGCAGCACCTTTGCAATATGGTGAATGACCACATATAGTGTAGTAGTGAGCCATACAGGATTCCAGCCACTGTTTCCCACTATTCCCACCTAGTATGGCTTGGCTGTGCAGGGTAGGAAAGATGGTAAGTCTGGTTCATTATACCAGGAGGACTGGAGAGTGCTGCTGTAATGCAAGGGTGGGGAACATTTGACCTTCTATTTGTATTAACTTCATTTTTTTACTATTCCATACCTGGATGAGATTGTAGGTCCCAAAATCTGGAGGTCCAAAGGTTCCTTCACCTCTATTCTAATGGGACTGTATTCCCACTCCACACAGGACACACTTGGTTCATGGCAGAAGTGTGTAGCTCTGTGCCAGACATCACTGCAAGCAGGGAAGAGTGTAGCAGTGGACAATACCAATCCTGACCTGGAATCAAGGCATAGGTGAGGCTCTTCCTGTCAGCAGATATAATCAGGTTACTAGTCCTGGAGGATGGAGTTACTCTCCCAGGGGAATGGGAGTCCAGTTCTCTGAAAAACCATCATCCCTTTTCTCCACCCAGGTACATTGAGTGTGCCAAGGAGGTGGGTGTCCCCTGCCGCTGTTTCCTCTTTACTGCTTCATTGGAACAAGCCAAGCATAACAACAGAGTAAGTACCTTGTAAAGAAGACCAGGTCTTTCAGTTTCTTTGTTCCAAAAGAGAAACCAGGTCATTTGGCTGAATCATGTAAATCCCTTCCCCTTCCATTATTGTAATTTCATTTCAGTTCTGGAAAGATAAAATGATGGGAGCAGAACAGGATCACACATTTTGAGGTTGAGGAATGCCCTGAAAGATGCAGGAGCAAAGTTCTGTTTGCCTGTCCTGGAGCTTAGGAAGAGTGAGAAATGTGGGGATTCTAAGGCAAGGAAATTTTGGGCCCAACCTGGCATGGCAAACAATCATGAGTGTGAAAATCCAAAACACCTGGAGGGCAAAAGTTTCTCTCCTGATGACCTAAAAGTATGTGCAGCATTGTTAACCTGCCATATTTCTTCTGGCTCAACAGTTTCCCGTACCATCTCTTGCCGTAAGAGTAGTTGTGTTATATAAAGATCTGTTATCAACCGATCAGGCCTGATTCCTTGTAACTGTGATTGGTTGTCCTTTATTTCTTCTCAGTTTTAACTATTTTCTGCTGGGCCTGGTCTGTGTATCTTTCTACCTCATCTTGCCACTCATCTTTCCATTTTTTATGTTTTTTTTTTAGTTATTATTAGTAAGTTCCACAATAAAGTTCAGTTTTCATTTACCTCAGGGATTAGGTTGACTATCTGGGTAGACATACTGCTAAATACAACACGTATCAAGGCCAGAAGAGATAATCATGTCCCTCAAAATGAAGCACTTTTGGTCCCTGTGCCCAGCAGTCAAAGCTATAGCACATCCCCTTCATGTATTTATCTACTCTTTCCTATTCTACTGCCCATCAGAGTACATTGAATTCCACAGATTCATTTATATTGTATGGCATGCTTCTGTTTTACACCTTGCGTCTAAGAAGCTAATAAGAGGATCCAATTTTCCAAACCTTTTCTAAATAGAGAATTTATGCCAAAGAGGAATCCTTCTTGTCCTGGTTTTTAACAAAGCTGCATGCAAAGCCCACACAGAGAGCTCTTTGATTCTTTTTCAGTTTCGGGAGATGACGGAAAAGGGACACGTGCCTGTCAATGATATTGTTCTGAACACTTACAAGTGAGTTTCTGACTTTCCTACAGAGGAGAGGGTGGCTTGCAATGAAATAGGAGGTGTTACTTTGGTAAACCCATCTTTTCTCTGTGGGTCCTGGGATGTGCTCCCTACATAATTTAGAAGAGTTGTTCTGGAATTAAACTGCCAATGTATAAATGTGTAAATACTGCAAACAGCAGCATTTCTGGTACCACAGCAAATAAATATCTCCTATGTCCACAATCCAACTTCACTTGAATAAAAATAAGCAGATCTAACAGATTTTATTGTTACGTGACAAAGGAGGAAAAATCAGCTTCAGATTAGAGCTGATTTCTGTGATGAATTATACCTTCCCTTTCCCAGTGGCCCTCCGCTCTCTGAATTCTTTTATTTTATAATGGCAGCTTCCCCTACTTCATGAAAGTCCAGTTCACTGCCATGTAACATTATGCAATTCTGCTATTTTTGATTCAGAATATGCTGTCTTTAGAAAAAAAATTGAAACACCCGTTAATTGGCTTTCTTTTTGACAGGAGTAAGTACGTGGAGCCATCATTAGAAGAAGGTTTCTCAGAAATCCTTAAGATTCATTTTGTACCACAGTTCACAGACTCTCAGATGGAATCACTTTACCGTCAATTTTCAGAAGGATGACAGCAAATTAACTGGATCTACTGCCCTACTACTTAAGATCATGTCTGATCAGGTCTTTTGGAAGTGTGCTACCATTGCCACAGAAGTCATGTCTATGGAGTGAGTGAGCTCCCCCTGCTGGTCAGAGGGCAACCTTAGTTTAAGCTAGTTCTGATACCGTTTGAAACTGGACCAAAGAAAAGCATTTGATCCCTCCTTGACTTTGGAAGATTTTTAGAAGCAATGCAAAATAAAGGTTTGGAACCCAAACAGCTGTCCTTTTCTTCTCCATAAATATAAAAAGGGGGTTTTGTTCAAAATTTATTTCGGTTTTTCTTGTAGGGAAACAACTCTGGTCTAGGGGCATAGACTTGGATTTATCAATAGAGTACCCTGTGATGAAGCAGTACATCAACAAGACTTCAAAATTTTTCAGTGGCGACAAATGCAGCCCTTTCTTCCCACCATTATATTGGCATGAAGGAGGACTGAGGTCATATTCTGTTAAAGGATTCTAGCACCTGCTTATTTCTGGGACTAAGAATTTAGTGTCTGTATAGTATCATGCTCTAGCTAGTGTATTTCAGGATTCTGGTAAATAAAAGGAGATCCTGCAGGCTTGATGCCTACCTTCTTCCCAGGACTAGACTACCTAGAAACAAGAGGAGAAGAAAACACTGACTGCAGGCTTTTTCTTCCAGCAGAAGAATCTCACCAAAGTCAAAGTTGTAAACCAAACAAGGGAAGATTCCCAGGAACAACAATATACTGGACTACACAGCAGCAATTCCCCAAAAGGTTTATTTTACAAAAAATAATAATAAAAGAACATCCATTCTCACACACGCAAATCGAGCCAGGTATTCAGAGAGCCTCAAGAAGTGTCCATAGTCTCTCCCTCTGTAAACAAAGCAAAAATAAAGCTTCAAGAGGGAGGAATACCCCAATCCAAAACTGCAGGTCTCCCTCATCCTGAATTTTAAACAGTACCACTCAACCTGTTCCAGTGGACAAAACTGCTGTGAAGATTTGATCACTGTCCTGGCAAAGAAAGCAGGAGTAAGCTGCATGGGTCACTTGTTATCTAGTGGCCCCCTTTATGTACCAATGTCCCTTGTTCTGTGCTGTCATTTCATACCGCCATCCCATTTAGAAGACTAGAAACGTGCACTACAAAACTTGACAAGCTCAGCTGAAGTTAGCTTTCATATTAAAAAAGACAACCATTTCTAGCCACCATGAAGAAAAACCTGTAAACAAAACAGGCAGTTGCCATTAAGGCCTGAAACTGATTTATTTGAAGTGGTAAACCAGTTAGGGGTTTTGTCCATGCCTCCTCCCTGCCACAACACATCTGTTGCTTCCAACCAGTCCTCAAGTTCTTGTATAATAGGCTTAGCAAAGGAAAACAATTCAAAATTCTACAAAAATGCCTCCAGATTTCGAAAGAGAACAAATCATACGAACACTATTTACCTCAAACTGAGGGAGGGGAAATCAGTATAGGTTTTTAGCTCCTTTCTCTCCTTATGATTCACTGTGATTAAATAAAGACATAAATTTACTCAAACAGTTTAGGAGCAACTAGAGGGGTGTTCACACTTCCAGTTAAGAGCTATGCTGCTGCAGTCACCTACGATTTTTATACAATTTTGTCTAAAGATTGAAATGTCAGGGATGGGGGCAAACAGGGCAAGGTAGACTCAGATACAGCTACAGGAACTGAGGCAGGATATTTAAATGTGGCTCTTCCATTTTTGGCAAAAGCACCAAGTTGTGTGTTGAAATGCCACCCGATGAACCTCAAAGTATTCAGAAGATCATCCCAAAAACAAAACTTCAACTGTTGTGTTACTAAAAAGCAATTCTATGTGTTCTTGGCTAAAGCTGAGCCCTCCTATTCTGCAAGACCTCCTGCATTCTTTGTTGGCAAAGACTGACTGCATCAAAAGCAAAAAGATAGCCAGGCTGACTCCAGGGAGAGTTCAACCAATTACTCTTCCCTGCCACCTGTGACCACATATTTACTCACTGAGTTCATTGAACATAAAGGCATCCTGGTATTCTTTCATGTACTGAGTGGAACGTGACTCATCTAAGAATAGTGAGTACACACGCTTGATATCATCCACTTGAACCTCAGTGCCCTGTGGATGAGAAGGGACAGAGTTAGTGCTCCCTGCAGAAAAGGCAACAGCCAATGAAGGTCCTCACATTGACTCCAGGATAAGAGAAGGAAAATTTCCATAACACAAGACAGAGAGCACTGGCTGGACTTAAGACATCAGAACAAGTACCCCCAGCTTCCAAACATCCCCTGCTTTCTATCCTTCAGTTCCCTACCAAGAATGTAGGAGTCCCTGGATTTGAAGATCCCTCTATCTGCCCAGGTCGCAACATATACCCCTAATCTGAGCCCTGTGTATGTATATACAATGAAGCTCCAAGAAATCCTCTGGAGTTGCAGGTGAGGGTGAAGAGGAATCAGCACAGGTTATTTGGCCATATGTACACCTGGAGTGCTGGAAATTCAGCTGTATTTTTAAAGTCATCTGAAACTCTTCCTCCCAGAGGACTCTCCTGTCCTATCTCAGGAACAGAACTCACCTTTCTCTTGCGACAGACCAGGTTGGCTGCTGTGATGAGCTGGATGGCATAGCGCAGGGAAGTCTCCAGTCCAATGCGAGTGAGCACTGTGTAGGCATCTTCATTCATTTCAACATCTTCCTCCTCACACCTGCAAGGAAAAATTTGAAGATACTTAAAATCTTCATCCATACAGAAGACTCCAAGCAACAAATAAAAGAAATGACTGTGAGAGGGAGATGGAGAAGGCAGAGAACTACAATACACAAGTCCCTTTCCTTGGAAAAAAAAACCTTCCTCAGCCAGTGTAGTGGAGAGGTTTAACAATGGACTACAACTCTGGAGACTATGGTTTGAATCCCCATTCACCTATGGAAACCCACTGGGTAACCTTGGCAAGTCACACACTTTCAGCTCAGAGGAAGACAAAGGCAAAGCTTCCCTCTGAAAAAAATTTTCCAAGAAAACCCCATGATAGGTTGGCTTTAGGGTCAGCATTAGTTCAAAATGACTTGGAAGGTACACAACAGTAACAGCAGCAGCAGCAGCCCCTCACCGGATTTTGAGAATTTGCTTAGTTTCCTTGTCACTGTAGGGAGAGGTTGAAATGATGAGCATACGATCCAGCAGGTCGATAGGGATGCCATGGGGGCTCTGATAGTTGGTGCCACGAATCCTGGGTCAAAAGAAGAATGCGAGCAATGAAGGAAAGGGAGCTACAGACCATTAAGCCAGAGAGAAACACAGGAAGCACAGAGACCTGGAACGAAGGAGCCTTTTCTTTTTTTAATATAACAAGCATGTATAGAAGGTGAGACCTTAGCTTGTGCTGCCATATACAACTCAGGTCATGTCATGCTGCTAAAACCCATTACTTAGTGCTAGCCTAGGGTGCCCCCTAGTCCCCTGCTAAGATGGCTACTGGCTTACTGGGCATGAGGGGATCTGTATTACCAACACAGCTGGAGGACACTCCCTTGGGGAAAACTACAATATGTATTCATACTGTATACACCTCCCAAACTGCAGAACATGGAAATGTTACTTCTTTGGATTACAACTTTCAGAATTCTCAAACCCGTACAGCTACTGGCCAATTTGTCTGTGGGTTCTGGGAGCTGTAATCAAACAGTAACTTTAACCCAAGCTCTGCCCAACTGTGTGCCCTTGTCTACCAATATACTGCATCCCTCCTTGAATGCACAGAGCTAAAGCCCATCTGTAAGAGATGTCAGGCAATCTGTCTGGGAATTATGACTACAGCATGATTTTCAGTAGCGAAATGAAACATTTGGTGTCTTGCCACAGCTTACTCTCGCTTTAGGCTGGTGCACAACGAAGCAGAATGTGCTGAGCTGTGTATTTTGCAGCTTGCAGAATGTGTGTTACCTTGATGCAGAATTCTGATTCATTTTCCCAGAATGTAGCCACCCAAATTACCAGCTCCTCATACCCAATTGCCTGGTGGGTATTGTGCCAAGACCTGTGCCAAGGTGATCAGACTGACCTGGTGATGCCTCGATTGGTAGCCATGATGAGGACAGGTGCCATGTCACTCTCCAAGGCCCGGTTGAGGAAGGAAAAGCACTCAATATCCAGCATGTGGACTTCATCGATGAACAGAACCTGAAGGGAAGGAGGAAGAAATCATACTGGATGGAAGAAAAGAACATTTACAGCCCAAACTTCAATCAAAACAATATTGAAAAAGTGTGTACAAAAATCTTAATACAGAACTCACCCCTGGGATCACCTCAGCCTTGCCCTCCTCTCGCCACTCAGCTACCTTGGCATTGATTTGCTCCCGCACTTCTGACTTTATCTCTCCAGTGTCACCTAGGAGCACATGGAGGAAGGGGTGGTTATGACGAACTGCTTCCCCGTACTGCCAATCCCTCCTACAAACATAGTCCCTGAGAAAGGAATACATTATTTATCCAAACTCCACGACAGATTGTCAAGAGATTTTTAAATTACTGGGGGGGGGGGAAGTGCTGCCCACCATTTTAATTCAACAAGCTAAAATATCCACTTCACATTTCAGGCCGTGCTTTCAAGATTACTTAATTCTGTTCCAGAATAATCAGAATCATAAGAGCATGAAAGAAGCACTTATTTGTTACATTTTTAACCTGCCCTTCAGTCAAAGCTTGGAGTGGAACACATGGTTCTTCTTCGTGGTCTCTGTGCCTTCATACACTAGGAGCTTTAGCGCCTGCGCGGTAGCGTTCGGAAACTTCTAGAGCTTGTTCGCTTGGCGGGAACCCCTCCCCCACGCCGGTACTGCGCATGCTCCTCCCGCCGAGCAACGGTCTCTCCTCAGTTCTTTCTCGTCCGCCGCCGCGTACGGAAGGTTCTTTAGTTTGTTCCTCTCACGTCGTGCTTGGCTTGCTGTTTTTTCACGGTTTTACGGACTTTCGGACTGTCTTTGACCTCTCTTTCGGACTCCCCCTTCGGTTTTCGTCTTTTGGATTTCGGAGTTTGGCGTTTCTTCGTCTTATGTCCGCGCTCTTTAAGAAGTGCGTGTCCTGCGGCCGCAAGGTTGCCCTCAACGACGGCCATAAGGAGTGTCTCTTCTGTTTGGGCGAGTCCCACAACATCCGGACTTGCCCAATTTGCAGGGATTTTACTCCCCAAACTCTTCGCAACCGCTCCGCGAGACTCAAATCTTATTGTTGGGAACAGTCTCTGCGGGCGATAGACGAGACCTCCACTTCCAAGATGGCCGACAAGAAGACGACCACGCCATCGACGGTATCGGCGGCTGCCGTTCCGTCCACCTCGTCGGTATCGGGCTCGGTACCGGCGAAACGCCGATCTCGGCGTTACCGAGGATCCCGAAGCTGTCGGCGGCTGCCAAGTCAGCGAAAGGATCCTCGACGGCGAGGAAGGCTGAGGCTCCCCTTACGGAGACGCCTGCAAAAAAGCGCCCTGCTCCGGACGGAGGCAAGGGCAAGGAGAAGGAGAAGAAGAAGAAGAAGAAGGAAAAGAAGCGCTCCCCGGCTGGGGACGCTCAACCTCCTACTCCTCCTCCTACTCAGCAGCCTTCCAAAGGGCGAGGCGAGTCCGTCGACCTCTCGGAGGATGAGATCGAGGACGTTCCCCAACAGCGCCCGGACTCGCCTGTGGCAGACCCTCCAACCCTGGTGGAGGAGCGCCACCGCCCTCTTAGCCGTCGCAGGTCGGCCGACCTGCAGCAGAGAGAGCCCTCTGCTTCTCCGGAGCGGCGTTCGACCTCCTTCAGGTCCCGGTCCCGCTCTTCCGAGCGTCCGGTGGCCTCGCCGCCTCCGAGGGAGACAAGAGAGGAACAACCTCGCTCGTTGCCTCCAGATACACCTCGGCGTCCTACGTGGCCAGGTACGCGAGGGAATCTGAATGGAGAGAGCGCCCGGCCTCCTATCGGTCGCATTCGCCATCGTACCGGGATCGGTACCATCGTGGCCCGAGTCGCTGGGAGACCTTCCGGAGGTCCCGGTCACCTCGTCGACAGCGCGAATCGCGCTCGCCTAGAGGGGACGAGGCTCGGTACCGTCGACGCCGAAGCCGATCTCCGTCGGACCGCCGCTCCTTCAGCCGCTCTCCCTCCCCTCGATATCATAGGGCGAGGGAGCCTTCACCACGGTATCGGGCGATATCGCCACCTCCTAGGGTCACGGCAACGGCGACGCGCCCTACGGAGTCGGTGGTGACGGAGCGGGCTACGACGACGTCAGCCAGCCAGACTACCCCGGTCACCACCAAGAGGGTGAAGTCAGTAGTCAGCCATCCCAAGCGGGACGCTGCTGCTACCACCGCCCCGGCTGCGGAGAAGCCTAGGAAGGCAACACCTGCGGCGACTACGAAGGAGCCGGAAAGCGAGCGGCGAGAGGACTCACCGAGCTCGGAGTCGTACGACTCGAGCGCGGAGTCTGAGGTGTCTGAGGCGGCCTCACAGGAGTCTCCTCCGTTGGGATTCGGGGACCCCATCCCAGATTCTGCTCCAGAGGACGTCCACCAGTTCTCTGCGATGCTGCTCCGCATGGCCACTACCCTCGGCCTTAAGATCGCCGATGCGGAGCCGGAGGATGACGACCCAGCCCTTCCCGTTCGAGGAGAAGCGACCTTCCACGGCCCCGCTGCCTCTCCTGCCCCGGGTATCCAGACTGGTGAAGGCCGCCTGGGATAGACCGGCCTCGGCTCAGCCGATACCGCAGCGGTTAGAACACCTCTACAGGGTGCAGAAGGATAACGCCGGTTATCTATTTAATCACCCCCGCACCGAACTCTGTGGTCGTCGAGTCCGCGCAGACGAAGGGCTCCGGCAGGCAAAACACCACCCCGCCGGACAAAGAGGGCAGGAAGTTGGACGCCTACGCAAGGAGGTTCTATTCAGCTGCCTCCTTGCAGATCAGGCTGTCCAACACTCAGGCTTGCCTCGCGGCATACCTGAAGAAAGTGCTCGATCGCCTGCAACCAGCGATGGAGGCGGTACCGGAGGACATCCGCCAAGCCTCCTCCGTGATCTTCAATGAGGCTATCTCCATCGCTCGGACCAGATGGCCTCCTCCCGGCACGCAGTGGAGATCGCCTCCCGGGTCATGGCGGACCCCGGCCTCCGCCGCCATGCTTGGCTGCGACCGGCCGACATCCAGGAGGACACCAGAAGGAGGATTGAAGATCTCCCCTTCGACGGTGAAGGCCTATTCAATTCGTCCACAGACGAAGCTTTGGACAATCCCCAAGGCGAGACTGACCGAAAAAAGATCGGGCTGCAGCCGGCCACGCAGGCCCGCAGGGCCTCCACCTTCCGCCCATCCTGGCGACGATCCTCCACCTCGTCGTTCCAGCGTTCGGCCCAGTCTGGACAGTCGAGACCGTCCTCCGGCTCATCGGCCAGACGCACGATTAGGCGGCGCCCGGCTTCGTCGAAGAAGTCCTCCTCCGAGACAAAGTCTCGGTTTTGACGTGCCTGGCAGGACCTACCAATACCCACTCTTCAGCCTACCATCAGCGCTCGGAGACCGACCGACTCTCGCTCGACACCTAGCGGAGTGGCAGTATGTCACTACGGACTTTTGGGGTGCTTTCCATCGTCCGTCTTGGCTACGCCATCGAGTTTCTCAATCCTCCTCGCGGCGTTTACTACTCCACGCCGTCGAGTCCGGCCCTCCTGGAAGAGATCCAATCCCTCCTCCAGAAAGGGGCGATCGAGCGGCTCCCGCAAGAGGCCAAGACCACCGGCTTCTTCTCCAGGACTTCACGGTCCGAAAGCCGACGGTACCCTCCGGCCGATCCTAGACCTCAGAGGGGTGAACTACTACATCCGCCCCAAAAATTTCAAGATGGTCACGATACCGTCGATCCTACCCTTCTTACATCGAGGGGACTGTTCGCCTCCATCGATCTCCGAGACGCATACTTCCATATCGCCATTCGCCCGCAGCACAGACGGTACCTCCGCTTCGCAGTCGACGACACCTGTTACCAGTACAAGGTGCTGCCGTTCGGACTCTCGACTGCCCCAAAGGGGCTTCACCAAGTGCATGGCCCCGGTGGTATCCTACCTGCGGACGAAGGGCGCTTCCGTCTTCCCCTACCTCGACGATTGGCTGTTGGTGGCGTCCTGCAAACAGAGACTTTACCACGACGTCCACATGACGTTGTCACTCCTGACCCGCCTTGGTCTACGAGTGAATCCGAAGAAGTCCCACCTCGAGCCGGCGAGGATCTTGGACTTCATCGGGGCGACGCTCGACTCGACCTCCGCCAGGGCGTACCTACCAGAGTCTCGAGCCCAAACCTTGATCCGGGCCGCTGCTCACGCTCGGACGGCCCCGACGCTATCTGCGAGAAGCGTCCAGCAGCTCTTGGGCTACATGGCTGCGACGACCGCTGTGACATATCTCGCCAGGCTGAGAGCAAGACCTCTTCAACACTGGTTCGTCCGCATATTCGACCCCCTGCGAGACGAACAGACACTCCGACTGCAGCTGCCGGGAGACGTCCGCTCATCCCTCCGATGGTGGCAGTCGCGACACAATCTCATGTCAGGGATGCCTTTCCAACAGCCGACACCGAAGGTGACGGTAACGACCGACGCCTCCCTGTATGGATGGGGTGCCCACTGCGGCGATCTGAGAGTCCGCGACAGATGGACCGACGACGAGACCGCTCTCCATATCAACGCGCTGGAGCTGCTCGCCGTTGGAAAGCCCTACGGGCGTTCCGTACGCGACGGCGGACGAGAAAGAACTGAGGAGAGACCGTTGCTCGGCGGGAGGAGCATGCGCAGTACCGGCGTGGGGGAGGGGTTCCCGCCAAGCGAACAAGCTCTAGAAGTTTCCGAACGCTACCGCGCAGGCGCTAAAGCTCCTAGTGTATGAAGGCACAGATGACCACTCGAAGAACCACAGTTACAGGTAAGCAACCTGTTCTTCTCTTTGCTGTCCATTTTGTTGAGTTTGTTTACCACTCATATTTTCACTGTTCTAAGAGAACAGCATCATAATTCTACATTAAGCTAATTTTATCTTGCTTTTCTGTGGGCTTAGACCATCTGTTCATAACATGACCTATTTCAAACAGTCATAGTATTATTATTATAAACTTAACTTTTAAAGTTAAATTAAGTTAAACAGGTCAAACAGAAAGTTTTTCATCTGGTATTAAAAAATTATTTTCCCATGCAACTTATCCCTGAACTTGCATTAATTTTGTGCTGTATTTTTTTTCAGAGTCTACATTTGCATTAAGGATATAAATGCACTAATAAATCAAATAATCCACATTCTTCCTAGCTTCACAGTTGTTTCTTTTTTAAATAAATCACCTCTCATAGGATAAACTTAACCATCTGGAACATTACCAACTCAAACTTAATCCCACATTAAAAAGCATAACACACACACACACACACACACACACACACACACTAGGGTATGGCATTTTAGCATTTAAATAACATCTACATACAGATCCTTCATCTTTTCCCTGACAGAACCCATCCAAGGCCTCACCCTCTCTTTTTTTCCCACCAGTCCTTTCCCATTCTCATACCAGAGAACAGGGCTAGGAAGCCCTGTGTGCGGCTGTTGATGACATCAATTTCATGCAGCGAGACAGTGTGCACCACTTCCTTACGCTTCTGTAGCTCCCCATCAGGGCACTGCACAAACTTGGTCTGGTAAGAGAAAGATGCAATTAAAGAACTGAATGCTCCCCATGTGCTGCTCCCAAGCACATAAACTCTGAGCTTTGCCTAGGCTGCAGCGTTGGAATTAATACAAATAACATTGTTTTATGTTACTCTGACTGGCAGTAACTCTCCAAGGCGGCTTTTTCTCACTTGGAGTCTCCACATTTGTTGGATCAGTGGCCATGTCTGGGAATGACAGGGAGGCTAGTAAATTGGGAGTGCACCAAGTGAAAAAAGACTATTCCAAAGTTCCAGGCAAGGGTTTTTCCCATCATCCCTGCTATCCCAGTGGCCAGACACCTAAGGGACAGCCAGACACCTAAGTTTCCTTTACTCATGCAGAGGTCCTTTTCTGGGTGCCATGGGGGTTGGCTTTCTCTTCCTCTCTGTGCAGCATCCAAAGCCTTGCCTCTTGACAATGCACTGCACAGCCATTCTGTGTTTCTTGATGCACAGACAGGCTTAAAGGAGTCTCTGGCTACATCCCCCATAACTAGACCCAAAATGATGACATCAGTGTTGAGATCCACTGGGGTCCTCCAGGGGTCTCAGGTCTGCTGTAAATTTTGTCACGTCTGTTTATTGGGGATTGTTGAGGGGGCCAGGCCCGCTTTTCTTTTCACAAACTGGAGATGATAGCTGCCTTCCCAGCCTCTCTATAATAACCAGCCCCTCCAACTTCTTATACAACCCTTCTTTTCCCTTTTTAAATCTACCACCTTACTGGAAAAGGAGTAAAATCTCTTTGGTCTTATTCAAGAGGATTTGATAATTCATGATATTATGTTTCTATCAAAAATAGAACTGGAGAAATGTATTCTGCTGAATCAGAAATTATAAAAAGAGAATACAATCTTTATTAAAACAATAAACAGGGAAAGGGTATTGGGTGTTCTAAGTATATACAAGCAAAACAGAACTTCCAAAAACATCTAACCAGATTCCTCAGCTCAACTCAGTATTCAGGTACAAAGCTTTCTTACCCACTCAGAAAGCTTTCATACCCACTCAGACCTTTGGCTTTCCCTGCTCAAAGTCCTAATCCCTAAGTCAGGGTCTCACTTTCTGACCCACTCAGAAGTGATTTAGTCTCTCCTCTGCCTCTCACTGGGCCTCTATGAAAACCACCCTCTTAGCCAGCAAAACCCTTTCTCCTTCTCTCGCTGAGGGAATCTCTCCAAAAAATGCAAACGATCCCCTTCTATAGAGCTCCTCCTCAGAAAGCTCAGCCCTTCCCATGCACCAATGGGTTGATTTCCTCTCTTACTCAAGAGTCCCTTGGGTCCCTTGGCAGTCTGTTGCTAAGGCTGGCCTGCTTCTCAGGCTCCATTAAAGGGATGGAGTAAGATGCTCCTCCAACCCTGCCTGTTTGTGCTAAAAATTACAGAATGGCTATGCAAGGGAATATCAGGGACTTATCAGTAGGCCAGAGGTGGAGGGCACATGGCTCAGCATAGCATAGCTTTGCATGCTGCTATTTGTGCTATGCTGAGGGGATGTTGGATTGAAGCCTAAATCATTTTCCATGGAGATATTTGGGAATGAACTGAAGACAATCTGGTCATTTACAGCTGTGGGCTGAAAAGGCTGCAGTCCACCACACCTATAAGCAAACCATGGGATAACTATACCTTAATGTACTTCTCACCCTACCTGTGAACCCATCGCATCGTAGTCTCGTGCTCGGGTAAAGGAACGTCCAAGTTTGGTAATCTTTCCAGTGGCTTTGTCAATAGTGATTACATCTCTAAGGGAACAGAAAGAGGAAATCTGAAGACTGTTTTGCTCTGTATGGAAAACACCTCCTAAAGAAACAATCTCCCCGATCCCAAACAACGAGTCCAGAAAGACAACTTCTCCCCAGGGAGTGTTAAAGAATACTTTGAATGGTTCATTCTCTCTTTTTCCCCATGCTTGCTTGTGCATCTGCATTAATTAATTCATTTATAGTAAGAGGCCCCCTGTGTCTGGTTGCAAAATCAAGTGATAAAAAGTGTCAAGAGTCCTGAGTTCTGCAAACCACCCAAGCTTACCCAGCCTGCACTTTTTCTTTGGTCAGTGACTCAATCATCTTGGTGCCCAGGTCGTAGATTGTTTCCATTTCTGTTGTTTTCAATGTAAGCTTCCCCACCTTTGCACCCTGCAAGGAGAAGGGGAAGGACAATCAATATTTTCCAATAGCTGTTAGTTTTTATAAACAGGCTGCACAAGACAGTGCCATCACTACTAAGCAGATGGACACAGCCAGCCTTCCATGTTATATTCCAAGCTCTACTCACAGTACCAGTTGCTGGGCGATCTATTTGGATCTCTACCACTTCCCCTTCAATGATTTCTGTTTCCTCCCTGGAAGTATAAGAGAAAGATAGTCAAACTAGTTATAGTAGCTAAAAAGGTAAAGTGCACATACCCCAAACCAGTAAGACCTTGCTCTCTTACAAAGCTGGAAATATATAACTGGATAATCAAGGAATCTTGCAAGCCTTGTTTTATTCATTAATTTCTACTCTCAATCCAGAAAGCCTAAGTTATTTTATCTGCCATTTGTAAAATCTATTACAATCATTTTTAAATGCCAAAGTTAACATTATTGACAGCGTAAACAAATTTACAAAAGATGAATCCTACAAAACAAGCAACAAGCACATTTCTGGTCAGTTCCCACAATCTACTAGTTTCCTAATGCCCCAGAATCTTAATTGTTGGCATTTGGTTCAACTCTCATGGCTTCAGTTTCATTTTCTGGGCCCTGCAGCTTTTCTTTCTTACTAAAGCCACCACAACAGGAATTGAGATGTGTGACTCCAGATATTATTAAAACTTCAAGTTGTATCAGCCTTCACTAGTACAGCCAATGCTGAGGAGTAATGGGAAATATAATTCAACAGTATTTTGAGGGCTATGTGTTTCCTTCTCCCTGCACTAGATTCCAGTCCACCCACAAAGAACAAAAGGGCTCTGGCCACTCCTCACTTGATGCGGACACCAATGGAACGCCGAAAGGCCTGAGTCAGTGCTTCTGTCTTGCTCATTTCCAAGGAGAAGATCTCACTGCCAGCAATGGCTGTGAAAGGAGTGTCAAGGCCCAGTGCCTGTGCCATTCCTGAGAAAGGAAATCGAAGTTTGTTTAAGAGACTGAAGTGAAAGCCCAGTCATTCTTTGCCCACTGATATATCAATCCAAAAAGATGCATCCCCCAAAATAGGGAAACCCCAAGTTTGTTAAGCCATTCCTGCTTAGAAGATGAGCAGACCTCTCCTGGTTTCTGGTGTCAGATCCTTACCCATGGCAATTGCAGTTTTCCCAGTTCCTGGCTGTCCAGCAATCAAAACAGCCCGACCAGCAATTTTGCCCTCCTTTATCATCTCCAAGATCACACCAGCAGCACGACGAGCAGCTAATTGGCCTACCATTCCCTGTGATACCTAGCAGGGGGAAAACAGGAAGACTAAAGTGCCTCATATCTTCTCCCTTCACTCATTTCCACCCCAAAAACAGACATTGCTCCTGCTTGTATACAAAAACCCTGCTTACCTTTTCCACTCTTATCCCACTCTGTAATGCTCCCTAATTGTTTGCTCTCCCTATTTTTCTCTGCTCCTTGTTAATCTACAATCACATAGCTGTGTAAAGTTTTAAGAATCCTTCAAGAATATCCCATGACTTTCATTCTGGCTACTGAATTGACAGCACCATTCCCCTTTATATCCCCCCTCACCCAAATGCAGAAAGAAGAGTGGAAAAGCTGTGCATTTTCCAATGAAGATAAGCCTCTTACTTTCAAAGGCAACTGACTACAGTAAGATAACCAAAGCCTAGAGAGGGGTAAAAATCAGAACCCAGGAAGTTCTCTATCTTGCTTATCTCCCCTGGGCACAGTAGCACAGGAATGGGTAATTATAACCCTCCAGATGTTTTTGGCCTATCATCCCCATTAGCCCTAGCCAGTGGTGAAGGATTAAGCTAGCTATAGCCACAGTTGCCCATCACCTGCAGTTGGAGAAGGCAGCTAGTTCCTGGAGCCATTCAGATTACAATACACCGTAATCCCATAGAGAAGAGATCTCTCAGATAAGTTCAGAAAAGACAGCCCTTATGCTACACAAAGATGTTCCCAACAATCTAATAATCTCCACACTGTTTGTACACCTACTCTAAGTTCGTAGCAACTGATTCTCTCTCATCTGATCTGTTCTCACATGTCTTGATCCAGCAAACTACCCAAAAGTTCTTTCTCCCACGTACCTGTCTGGGTTCCAGCGTATCATCCAGGCCAAGCCCTCTGATGTGGGAGTGGGCACCTGTGAAACAGAAAGACTACTCAGAACGTGGTTGAATCTGTACACAAATAGATTCAGAACTAATACCACATCTAGACCTGCACTGCCCTTTCATTAAGTGCTGATCTTAGCCATTCATTTCTGTGGAAACAGCTGGAGGCAAACTCAAGAACAGGAGAAACTCACCAATGCGTTCAATACGGGTGACATCTCGAACTTCAGGGACTTTGGTAGCCTGGGAAAAGAACAAATATTCAGTGAAACTTACCAGATCCCCAAAGGTTCTTTCCCCTGATCCCCATGTAAGTCAACGTGTTTTAGGAATAAACATTTCCTATGCACATTTAAGATTAATTGAACACTCTGGAAAGAAGCAAACCAAAACAACACAGTTGCCCAAAATCAACAAGGAACCCCTTTCAGTATCTCAATAAGAAACATTTTGGTACATATACACATAAGAATATAAGTACAGACACACAAAAGAACCAGGACTGTGTAATTGTTAGAGTACTGGGATCCAGAGTGCCATAGTAGGGAAATAGTAATGTTAGGGAAGACTGGAATTAAAATCTACCCTCCTAGATGGTTTTGAACAGGGCAGGCAGACTTCAAGCTCATGGTATGTTATTAGAATCACAAGCTGTACCACTGAGAGGCAGGTGCAGAAGGTGTGTACTTTGAATTAAAGAATTCTGAATTCAGAAATTTGGTTTAAAAAAATGACTTGACCTCAGAGTTTTTTCACATTAAAATTTGCTCTTATTTACCTGCTCCCCATCCCAGCTTTCTTCATTTTAGCAATGTAACTTGGAAGAAAAAAGATAACTAACAGCAAAACTGTTAGGGAGTCAGAATACCGGGTGTATCTACATCAAATTGCCTAGGGCAGCAATTCTTAACCTTTTTTACCACAGGCACACTTTGAATACCATTTGTTGTCATAGACCACCAAAACTTAACTCAAGATTTAAGTGCATCAAATATGTATCATGGGTCTTCAGATTTGGAGAGAAAGGAGAAATAAGTAAATTCACACATTCCTGTTATAATATTTTTCTTACAATTATCTTGTACAAATTCGTCTGTCTTTCTTTCTTCATCTCTGTTATAATTGTAAATGCTCATAACATTTCTTCAAGCCTTCGCGGATCCTCTTTGAGAACATCGTGGTCCCCGGGGGTCCATGGATCCTAGGTTAAGAACCACTGACCTCGAGATCTGCCATTAGATGCCAATCTACCTTATGCGCACCAGCTCAAAACAAAGAATGAAGGCTGGGTAGAAGTCGAGGGGACAAGAAATGTGTGCTTCCCCATTGGTGAACTTAGGTCTCTCATTGGCCATTTCCACACTACACTGTTATAGTGCTATTATTCCACTTTCAACATTCTGTGGAATTCTGGGGGTTGTGGTTTACTGAGGCCAAAGAGCTCTCTGGATGAGAATTCTAAATCCCTTCCCTAAACTGCAAATCCCAGGATCCCATAGGATGGTGAAAGTGGAATAATAAAAGAGTGCAGTGCGGAAATGACCATTCTCAGCACAGCATACCTTACTTTGAGGCATATCGGAGGGATGGCGGGAATATAAAAGAAATAGAAACACGATCTGCATAGTTCTGACTAGGGCCATTTCCGCACTAGCCTGTTATAGCGCTATGATTCCACTTGCAACATCCTATGGAATCCTGGGCTCTGCAGTTTCGGGAGGGGCCGCTTGGCCCCTCCCGAAACTGCAGAGCCCAGGATTCCATAGGATGTTGGAAGTGGAATCATAGCGCTATAACAGGCTAGTGTGGAAATGGCCTAGATCTAAGCAAGGGTGGTGAGACTGGGAGCCCCCAGATGTTCTTGGACCGCAGCTCATAACCAAAGACGGGGGATGATGGGAGTCGCAGTCCAAAGCCATCTAGAGGGCCACACCTTGAGCGGAATGGGGGCGATCGCTCTGGACCTCCCCGCCAGGGTCCCCTCACGGCTTCCCCTCACAGGTTCGGAGAAGGAGCGCGAAACCCGGGAGCCCCCTGGCGTGCGGGGTTATCCGGGTGTTTTCCTGGGAGGGAAACGAGACTCTCGCTCACCGCGGCCGTTGCCATGCTGCTGCTGTTGGCCCTGCCGCCTTCCCGTCTCCCGCCGTCTCTAAGCGGCACCCCGCCCCGCCCTCTCAACAGCTCCAGGAGGCCGGGAGCGGAAACAGGAAGCGGCCGGAGAGAGCGGGCACGCGGCGTGGGGAACCTCTATGGTAGCTCGGTCCTCCAGCCGACGGCTGTTCCCCGTGGCTGGAGGAAGTTCGAAAGTTATGTGTCGAGAATGGAACTTTTCAGAACTCTGCTTGAACCTGCCCCGTCGCCGTTAGGACATCGTAGTATTAGTATACATACATCATATTACCATGGTTACCGAAGTGACATGGTTATTATTGGTTGAGGAGTAATGTAACTGAGAGCCAGGGTGGTAGGTGGTTTGAGCGTAGGAAACCAGGGTCCAGTTCCCCTCTTCGCCCGGGGGCGCGTCACACACTCTCAGCCCCCGAAAGCCCCGGGATACGCTTGGCTTAGGGTCGGAAACGACAGCGCATATCAATGGCCGTTTCCGCACTAGCCTTTTATAGCGCTATGATAGCGTTATGCTGTTATTGGCCGTTTCTGCACTAGCCTGTTATAGCGCTATGATTCCACTTTCAACATCCTATGGAATCCTGGGGTTTGCAGTTTTGGGAGGGGCCGGATGGCCCCTCCCAAAACTGCAAACCCCAGGATTCCATAGGATGTTGAAAGTGGAATCATAGCGCTATAACAGGCTAGTGCAGAAACGGACAATAACAGCATAACTAATACTTAAAGGCCATTTCCGCACTACACTGTTCTAGTGCTGCTATTCCACTTTCAACATCCTATGGAATCCTGGGGATTGCAGTTTACGGAGGGGCATTTAGAATTCCCAGCCAGAGGGCACTTTGGCCTCAATAAACTACAAATCCCAGATTCCATAGGATGTTGAAGGTGGAATAATAGTACTGTAACACTACTCATTTCCGCACTACACTCTTATAGTGCGATTATTCCACTTTCAACATCCTATGGAATCCTGGGGTTTGCAGGCCCCTCCTGAAACGGCAAACCCCAGGATTCCATAGGATGTTGAAAGTGGAATAATCACACTATAAGAGTGTAGTGCAGAAATGGCCACTGTAGTACAGAAATGGCCTAAGTGATGAAGGACCCACTGTTTCCTGTTGACAGATAGGACACTCCTGCAGAGAGTGCAGAAAACTAAACCAGTGCATCTCCAGCTATTTGAATTTTTCCAGCCAGCAGTGTTTTTCCCCTCAATGCACCAGGGACAGGTTCTACATTTGTGCCTGTTGGCTACAAGTGTTCCTTTCTTTCCTACAAACTTACCAGGGACTGACATCTGATGCTTCCGGGATCATGAGTTTGAGCAGCACTGGTGGAGCATAAGATGGTTAAATGTTTACTCTTGTACTTTTAGATTTAGACCATTTCTGCCCTCCACTGTTATAGTGCTATTATTCCACTTTCAACATCCTATGGAATCCTGGTATTTGCAGTTTAGTGCAGGGGGGAGGCATTTAGAATTCTCAGCCAGAGAGCTCTTTGGCCTCAGTAAACTACAAACTCCAGAATTCCACAGGATGTTCAAAGTGGAATAATAGCACTGTAATGGTGTAGGATGGAAATAGCCTTCAATTTCCACAAGCCTTGCCTTGCAGGTGTACTAGGACTTGTAGTCCAGAACATATGGTGTACCAGAGATTCCTCAACACTGACTTGGGGGAAAAGATTTTGGGTTGTTTAGTTCACAGTTCAGGTGCTTTACTGAAGAAATTCTTTTCAAACTGGTCCAGTGGGTACTGCTTTGGATATTCCACTTTCAGATAGTGATTTATCAGTGCCAAACTATGTGTTATTATGAACAACTGTTTCATGAATAGCCAATGTTGTCCATAATTGCCATTGCCCAGACCTTATTTCCTTCCAGCCTTACTAGTGACAGCCCTCCCTTCCACTGTGTATATATGTTTGTATCTGTAACCTAGTATAAAGCTCCATGCACCCAATGAAATGGATTGTTCTCCACAAAATCCTATAGATAAACAAATTTGTTAGTTGTCAAGGTGCCACAAAACTCATAGATGTTTTATGCTGAGTGGCTTTAGATGTGATTATGGGGTTTGTTTTTGCAATTATTATTAATAAATCAGTACTACAGGGTAGAAATTATGTAGCCCACCTTGTACTGCTGGCCTGCAACTTCCAGCATGCCCCACCACTGCCTGGGGCTTCTGAGAGCTGTAGTCCATCAACATCACAAAAGATGCACAATTCCCATCACCATTATAAATGATACCTCCAAGTTAAGTCCCTACTCCCAAGGAGCACACATCAGTGGTCCTGACATAAGGGAAGGTAGAGGGCCAGACTTCTTTAAATGATATCTAGCTCTAGAATTCTAACAGATATTCTAATTGTTTCTATGGCTGTGTATTTCTAGTCATCTAATTCTGTTCTTCACTCACCTGGAAATATTATAGCATACATTGTTTTCTGAGTCACTTGGAACTGAAATTAAGGAAGGAGGGGGGACCCTAGAGTATAGTGTCATAAAATAATTGTGATACTGGGCAGGCTTGTATAAATATAGTTAGCCATATAATAATTTTTTATGAAGGTATGGACAAACTAGAAGGAAGATTGTTGTGGCATAAGGGAACATCACAGAGAGTAAAGTTACAGGCACCAATAAAAGCATTTAGCATTGAAAAATATTTTAAAGACTGAAAAGTTTTATTTTAAAACAATCAGTGCTTCAGAGAAGCTGTTGGTATTTCACAGAAACACTTCCACATCCCTGAGTTTGAAAGTTAAATTATTTTCAGAGATTTGCAACAGCATTCTATACATACTCACTTAGAAAGTCTTTTCACATTATTTAATGGAAGTGACTTGCAAGTACATGTTGTGAAGGATACATTTTTCATGTATTCTGATTCTACTCTTCAAACTCAAAAGCTCCCAAACCCCAAGAAAATTAACAAGCAATAAGACCTCAAATACAATAAATAATTATAAAAACAGCAGGAGGGGGAAAAATCAAATATTGAAACCGTTCTTGTAATAAAAAGCCTGGGAAAACAAAATCTCTACCTTGTGCTTGTAAAATAAAGTCAGCACAAAGACCCTACTTTGAACCACTGCTTATCCAGTAGGGGTATCCATAAAACAGCTTCTCAGGAAACTTTCAATTTCCAAAGGTATTTATGACAGAACAGGGTTAAGTTACAACCCTATGCACATTTACTTGAGAATAAGGTGGCATGCTGAAATCAGTTACATAGCAACATATTGTAAGTTATCAGGCAAAAACAAAGACATTTTAACTAATCCTAGAAATTTCAGATATTGTTTCATTTTCTAAAGAAGTCATTTTTATAAAAACTGTGCAGCTTTCTCCAACTTGACACCCACCAGATCACTTGGAATAGAACTTACATTAGCCTGGCCATCATGGTCAATGGTCATAGCGGGTGGGAGTGTTAGTTTGAATATCTGGAGGCCATCAGGTTGGGGAAATTGTTGCAAAGAAGAAAATAGAGTACATCTAACAAGTCACTTTCTATACCAGTCAAGTAGAATTTCAAGCAGCGTGTAAGTCTGTTCCCTTCTCTCTCATCTATTTAAAGTGTCACATTTTTAAAAAAATCTCCACATTTTACAGGAAAAAAAATTCTTGCCATATAAATACAGGAGGTCAGTCAGTGCAATTGGTGATTTCTCAAGTTCACTTCCAACACTGATGTTCAGAACTGGTTAATGCTGATTTCCCGATCCCAGGACTAGATAAAAGCCAAACTCCACTCAGTGTTGCAAGGACAAACTCTTCTTCCTTGATGTGTCTTTACACTGTAGAAGGAGATGGAATTTTTCCATGAGGATTTTTTTAAAGCTATCAGCGATACCAGCAGTCACTTTTTTCTAAGGGAAAAAAAAGCTCCCAAGAACAAACTGTCTTCTGTTTCCCAATCATAAAATCATTAGCAGTCACTGAGGGTTAGTCAAGCTGCAGGTCGAATATCTCCTCCTGAGCTACAATGTTCTCCTATAGAGAAAGAAATACATATAATTCTTAGTCATTTCAAAAGCATCTCAATGTAACTCATTCTGCACAGTCTTCAAAATATTCCTCTGACAGCTAAGAGCACCTCAAGCTAGAAATTCCTGAACTGGAAACCTAAGGCACAACTTGCCCTGAGGAACTAGAGTTCTTTACATTGGAAAGGTCCAGAGGCAGACCCAAAAGAGAAGACATAGAGTTCTAGGGTCTAGGCTACTATTGAAGGCTTCCATAATGCAAGAAGGGTGGCAGAACTCAGGAAAGAAATTCTAGTCCAGAAGAATAAAAAGGCCTCAAAGCTCCAGAATTCCTTGGTGTAAGACTTACCTCACTAGGAGCTACCCAGGAGTCAGTAAAGAAGCTATCTGCTACTGAACCAAGTAGGCTGCTCTTAAACACTCTAGGAGAACCTTTGGAGCTCTCACTTGTGACTGATCAGAAACTTACAACACTGCTGGTAATTATGACCCTGATTCTCATTTTATAGAATTGAAGACTGGACAATGAATAACCCAACGTGCCTAACAGAAATCTCTCTGGTGTCAGAAAATTATATTGTGACACTTGTGGTGTGATTTTGGCTGGAATCTTGTTGGGCCACTACTAGTGTAAGAGCCATTGTGCAAGTAGTTACTTCTTTCTCAGAAGTTGTATAAGCGTGGTTCCTAGTGCCGCCACCTGCTTCACAAGTACATGTGCAGGCTTCTGTCTCTCACTTTTGACTTGATGGGTAAGCTCAAGACTATGGGCACCAGTCATTGAACTTGTGATAAGACAGGGAGAAAGAACAGAAACCTATTTATGAAGGCCTCAGGGGCCATACTCCCCTGGGCACGGTTAAAAGGCACAAGGCAGGGACAAAGTGAAATAGGCAGGGCCAGATGCAATTCTAACCCTCTTGGACATTTCCCCACCAACCCACGCTACTCTATGCATTATCTACTCAGAAGATACATTCCAATGCAACAGGTTCCCAGTCTGAAAACCAGAGCTCAATTCTAACCATGTCTGCACAGGGGAATGCCCCCATGCAACAATTTTCTGGTGTATAAACAAGGGCTCAGTCTCCCACAGATAAATTCTTGAGCTTTAAATAACTTCTTATTCCCAGCCATTGATCAGAGATAGTAGCAAAACAAGTCACAAGCTAGGTGGGGAACTCCTATGAGCCACATCTGGTCTGCAGGCTGGAGCTTCCCCATCCTTGTGATTTAAGGAAAGGAAGGGCTGTAGCCATGCCCAAAACAAAGTCTCCAGTGTCACAGGTTTCTCCACATACCCAGCCACCTTGCTGCTGCAGCCAAGGTATAAACATGTCCATATACTGTAGGCTGTAGCCCATGAGGGTGTGTACTGTATGGCTGTTGATCCCGGCTACTTTCCGTGTTAGCTCCATGGTGAGAGCCAGCTTGGCCAGCTGTGGGCTGGGAATGCCAGGTGGAGCACGTGAAGTGAACGCCTCAGCCAGGCGGGAGAAGCTGCCATATGAAAGGCGGGAGATGGAGTTGCGTAGAAACGGGTCAGCCTCAATCTGCCAAGGAAATAAAAAAGAGAAAGCTGTAAGAGTTGGCATGTGAGAATGAACCACGTGCATGAACTGTGAATTCAAATCTAGAGGGGCTCCATACCAGGTTGGGAACTGTGCAGCTCCTCAGATGTCACTGAACTGCTAAACCCAACAGAATCAATGCTCAGAATGCTGAGGAATATTGGGATTTGTAGCTTCAACAACACCTGGAGCACCTTACAAGTCCAACCCTGGCTTAAGCATTCATTTAGCACCATAAGTATACTTGTGATAACATGCACAGACCCAGTTGAAGGACTGATACATATCCTTTCTATTTTTACAGATTGCATTTTTTGCCCCCAGATGGTAAACATGTAGTTCCTTTCCAAGTTGCTAGATTACAGCTCCCTTTATCCCTCCCCATAAGCTAAGCTGGCTAGGGTTGATGGAAGCTGCAGTCCAATTTATCTCAAAGGGCCACATATTCCCCATTCCTGCCACAGAAAACCAAGGCTTGCTAGTCCCAGACCACCATTCCTCCAAACAGGTTGGTTAGGAAAAGAAGCACCAGCCTCTGCTTTGTTTGGAATCTATCCAATTTGGATAGCTGTGCACAATACATCATCTGCTTCTTCTGCTGATTAATGGGACAGAGTGAGACAGTTGGTTACCAGTTTTAGGTGTTGAATTTTAAAGAGAAAATGGGTGGACTGGAGCAAGTCCAGAGGAGGGCAAACATGTTGGAAAGGAATCTGCAACTCAGGCCCTATAAAAACTGGTTCTAACAGCTGGGTGTGTCCTGCTTGGAAAAGAAAAAATTAAGTAGGGAGGCAGTAGCTGCCTTTAGAACATCTGAAGGGTTGTCTTGCAGAAGATGGAGCAAACTCATTTTCTGTTGTACCACAAGGCAAAATTAGAACTAAGGGGAGGGGACTACAATCAAACAGCTTTAAGGGGGAAAAAAAGTCACCAAAAAATTCCAAGCAGAAAGTTTACAGAGAACTAATTCTCAAATGTGGATTATTCAAATGTGCATCCAGAGTACTATCATCTATGGACCAAAGGGGTGTAGAAGGACTGGAGAAATCCCAAAGTTTGCAGAAACTTCAAGGTTATTGGAGGAGGGGAGATGGCACTGGACAGGGATTTAAAACAACTCAATGAAGACATAGCACACTCAACATCCACAGAACACTAATGCTCATTGGCAAGAAAAAGCAACACATTGGAAAATCCTGGAACAGGGCACAACTGGCTAGAATCCTGAAAAGGAGACTTCTAAATTACAAGAGTGCAATTTCATACTTTTTCATTGATGACTCCAGCCTGCTCTTCAAGGAGGGCAATCAGCTTCTGGAGGACCTCCTCTTTCTGTTTCTCATCCAGTCCCCCAGGCAGTTTCTCTGAATTAACTGTGAGCAGAAAGACATGGAGATTCCAAGAGTCAACAAGGGTATGAGCGATGAGGCAAGAGATTAAAGAAAGGTAAAAATCTACAGCAGCCTGGGTCCAGGTTTTATAGATTGCCATTGTTCATTTCTTGAAGCCTGTTTCCTTAACTGCTGGAACCTAATTTTGTACAACTGTATCTCCCTCATTGCTTTTGTCAGCATGTTGCACAGCACAGTCCCACTAAGGGGTATTGTTGAGAGTAAGAGGAGAGGTTTGTGGATCCTAACCCCAAATATTTGGAAAATAATTTTAGACTACAGTTTCCTGATTCCATCATCCAGCATGACCACTGGTCATGTTGGCTCAAGAATTCTGGTGAGGGGAAAAATGTAATTTTTCCAAGCTCTGATCCAAGCAGGAAGAAGGAATGAAAATGCTTTACTTTTCACTAAAGCTTTTTGACAGGGTGAGCTAGCCCTATATCAAGTAAATACAGCCAGTACTTGGTGTGCTGGATACAGTGTCCGTGGGAAGCGTGTTGATCTGGTGTTTGGAGGCAGGTAAGTTTCTTGTTGCCACAGGGCTGATCAACTGTTGTTGCTTCACCAAGCGGTCCAGTTTCTGGGCCACCAGCGTATAAAATTCAGTATCCTCAGCATCAGTATCTGGAATAAAGAACAGAAAGCTATAAAAACAAGTAGCATAACAACACAAACTAATTTTGGACTAGTGAGATATTAATGGGAAAACACTGCAGCAGAAGTTAAGTGATTCAGCACTATAGGTTGCCCATGACCAACTTCTGTTGGGGAAAAATACACAGTTGGCCCTCCATATTTGCCAGGGTTGGGGGCAAAAGACCCTAGCAAAAGTGGAAGAATCGCAAATATCAAAATGTGTGTGTGCGTGTCTGTAGGAAGTGGGCTGAGGCATGGTGGAGAGAACGGGCACTCAGGGTCCAAACCAGATCAGGGAAAGGAGAGAGAAGCGTGGGCTCAGCATGCTGGCCCTAAACTTCCTCACTCTCATCCATCTCCTTCCTTGGGTGTGGGGGTCATCAAGAGATGGTTTGCGGTACTGAGAAATTGGGCTGTGAGCCATCCTTAGTTGGCCAGGCAATAGTTGGTGGAGGAGGAGGACCAGAAGTGGGTTTTTTAAGGGCTACATGGCCAGATCAGAACCACTGAGAGAGAAGGTTTCCCTGGAAAAGAAGCGCCGGTGGGGAGGGGGACAGGGATTGGAGAAATTCACAGGTAATCAAATCCATGAAAGTCAAACCCACAAATGGGGAGGGCCAACTTTTGAATTATACAGAGAACACTTCAAAGGGCAAGAAGGAAAGGCAGCCAATCAGAGAGAAAGAGAGAGAGAACCAGCTTGCTATTACTAATTATTTACCCCTTCCTGGGGGCATGTTTTGAGTTTAACCACTACAGGCAATTAGTCTCTAAAAACTAGCTATTTGATTAAGGTTTCTAGATGGGTAACTTTTTGCTAACAGAAGTGGCTCCTATGAAAAGTATTGCTTTTCATGACTCTCCAAAGTATCCATACTCTCCGTACTACCGGGGGAGGGCTAGGGTATTCAAAGACATGTTTGGGAAGAGGAGTTAAAAAGAAGTCAAACTGGTGTGTGTTTCTTAAGAGCAGGATAGGCAAATTACAGTTTCCCAAATATTGTAAGAGTGAAATTCCCATCATTCCTCACAATTCGCCATGCTGGCTAAAGTTGATGGGAACTGCAGTCCACCAACAGCAGGAGGAGCACACCTCACTCACTCCTTCTTTAGAGAACCTGCTGACCACTTTAAGAACTTGTTGACCACAAAGAGTTTACAAATAAATGAACATTGCTAGATTGGATGCTTCAAGATCATGATCGTACATTTTCAGACAGCTTAGCACAGTTGCACTCAACTTGGTGCCTTCAAGATGTGTTGAACTACAGTGGCCACTGACTGGAAAAGGTTTGTACTTCAACACATTTGGAGACATCAGATTGTAAAAGAGTGGCTTAAATACAAGGAATGAAGAGAGGCTAGATGGTGAAGGGCAGCAACTAGCGTGGTACACAATTAGAGTATTGGATAGGAACTAGAAATACTCGGGTTCCAAAGTCAATTCACCTGTAAAGCTCAGACTTTGGGCCCACTGCACACAAATACAGCTTGGAAAAGTTACTTTCTTCATTACATCCCTCAGAATCCCTCAGTCAGTATGGGGACATGGTGCTGGGAAATCCTGGGAGCTGTAGTCCTAAAAGTAATTTTTCCAAGCCCTGCACAAGTACAGTACATTATATCTCAACCTAAGCTGCTTGGCAGGGAAAGAACCACAAGTTACCTTAAGCTCTCTGGAAGGAAAGCAGCATAGCAAGGTAATAATAAAGAAAACAGGCCCACTACTCTGGGAAGAAACGAACCATTCTGAGTAACTTTAACCCCTTATAAAACTGTCTCTGAGCCTTATCAGCAAAGCACCTTGTTTATAGGATTGCTTTAGTCCCTTCAGCAGAGAACATAATGTCTTACACTAGGTCTGCAGAGTGGGACACTAAAATTCAAATCGTTGCCCCAGATGGACTTTGGCCCCATCTTTCAAAGAGTGAAGATACACATACTGTATGATAACTCACCCCACCCATTTTGCTTTAAAAAAAATTATTACTGGGTGAGGCATGAGAGTCAGGATGCCTCTCAGGCATCTGGGTAAATGAAAAAGGTCTCAGCCTTGTTTCTGGCATTTCCTTACCAACTCCCTGGTCTTCCAGTTGCTCTGCTGGTTGATTTCTACAGTAGCAGTGGACAAGAGGCAAAGAGTTTGGACGCTGGGGGGAAGCAAGGGGGTCCACTACCTCCCCTGTAGTAGCTCCTTTTTTCTTCAGGAGATTCTTGAAGGAGAAGCTGCGTTTCTGGCGGGGCTTCTCCCCAGCTTCCCCTCCTGCCTTGGGCCACTTTAAGGAGTCCCGGAAGGCAGGCAGGTTGTCAGGGGTTGTTTGTGGGCTGGATCGACGCTGCAACAAGCGCTTGAAGCCAGTGCGGAAGCCATGCTTTTTCTCTTCCACACGGTTGATTTCCTCATGGAAAGCAGTCCAGGCTGGGCAATGTTGGGCATGTTCATCTGGAGATCTGCAGTAACAGGAAGGCACAAAATACACAAAATAAAATAAAATGGCAGGGGGGTGAGCAAAGCTTGTAAATATTACCTTTTTGGACTACAAGTTCCATAATCCCCCATCCAGCAAGGCCACTGGCTATGATGGCTGGGCATTTCTGGGAGATGAAATATAAAATATTTTCCCCTAAATTCTTGTCTTAGCCTTTTGCTGTCCAGTCAACTGTCCAGTCTCATACATTTTATTTTAATGCATGTATTTATTCTCTCATTCTTCTAACATGCAAGGGCTTCTAAAGCAGCAACTCAGTAAATACACAGAAACCATACATAACATTAAAACGAGAGCAGTAAGAGTAATGGTAGCTGCGAGAAACATCTAAAATTTGTCAGTAGTTTTTCTTTCTTTAAAACTCCATTAACAGCAGCTCAAAGATTTGAGCAAAGAAAAGAGTCTTCATTTTCCCCCCTTCATACTCAACCCCCCTTCCAAAGCTGGCAACAAATGTACTGCACTGAAGAGAGTGTTGCAAGTGCAGGGTGCTACCACTGTCATGACACCACCTTATCACAGACAGGGTGTATGTTGTGGGAAAGTAGAAACTAAAGTAAAGCTGAGGAAAGCTTGCTTGGGCTAGCCTAGGGGTACAGACAAATCAAGCCTGCTTGCTTTCTCCCTCACTGGAGAGCAGCGCTCCTGTTAATATTCGTAATAGACCCTGGCTCCCTTCCCACACTTCTTCACACCCCAGCTTTCCCTAAAACCCACAATCTTTGTGGCCTTCTTAAAGATTACACTAACCAGGAATGAATAACCTGTGGTACCATGCTGCTGAATTTAAATAGAAGAAAACACTAACTTGAGGCTGCCCTTATAGAAAAACAGAATAAAATATTTATTACAGAATTCACAAGAAAAAGGGTATTGAGGATTCAGAAGATTCAAACAAACAAACACCTTCTCACATATGTCTGCCTATTTTCCTCAACCCCCTCAGTGTCTCCACAGAGCTTTCACTCACACACCCCTTTGGCTCTCTCGGCTCAAAGGTCTGTCTTCCCCTCAGGGTTCCATTCTCTGGTTCTTTTCAGAGGTGGCTTGGTTACTTCTCTGCCCCACACTTAGGCCTCTGAGAAGCTAACCCACTCCCAGAAAATATCCTTGGTTTACTGGATGCTCTGACATTCTCTTTATGAAACTCACTGAAGGACTCTCAATATGTATGTGTGTATATATATATATACAAATATGGATATATATGGACATATATGTGTATGTGTGTATATATTTATGTGTGTGTGTGTGTGTGTGTATATATATACATACACATATACACACACACTATCTGCTGTCATCCCCCATACAACCTCTCCCTTTGGCTAAGCTGATTCTTCTTAGTCATAGAGCCAAGTGGATTAAATCACCCTCTGTTACTAGGCTGCCCTGCTAGCCACACCCCTTCATCACAGGTGCCATCACCACAAGGGCCCTGACTCAAATCACCACCTGCTATATCTCGGAGATCAGGGGACTCAAAGAAGTGCCTTCTCTGAATATATTCATAAGTTTCAGTCCACTCTTGCTCAAAGATCATAAGTCTCATCTCCCAATTTCCTTTCCCCTCAGGTGTAAGCAGCAGGTCTCCTTTTTTTTCCCCCAAAGAGAGGCCAGAACACTCCCAAAGTCACTCTGTGGGTTGGCCTTCTTGTTTTTATTGAATTAAATTTTTTCACAGACTCATAAACCCCAGAATTTGACATTTCAGAACTCTCTTCCTTTTCAGACAAACCAGGATTTCTGCCCAAATCCCACCATTTAGTTTCCAGTATTTCATTTGCTTCTCTGAGAAAGGAAATGTATACGTTTCACACACACACACACATCACCAGTTACCTGTACATGTAACTTTGAGGGTCATGGTAGGTACGACCGACATGTCCTAGGGCTCCTGCCTCTCCATTGCACACAACCCCTTGCAGAAATGCTTCCAGCACCAACCGTGTTTCTTCTTCTACCAGCTTCCTGTGAGGCAGAGGGCTCTTGGCCATGGGCCTGTATTACTGCAAAAAAAGCCTGGTATTCAACAACAGGAGAACAAGGTCTCTCTCCCAGATTTATCATCACCCCTAGAAGGAAGAAAAGGAAACAAAGTGCACCATATAGTTACTCCTTATCCCGTCATCATTATTTGGGCAACTGAGTGAAACACACACCTAGTTCTTCTTCTCACACTAAGGGCCTTTCAGCCACTGCCCGCCCAGCAAGCTGGCAAGAATCATATGATTCCAGGACAGCTGCCTGCCAAAGACAAGGCTCTCTGTTCATCAGCCCGTCCCCCAAAGATACACTCCAACAATCCAAACCCACACAATCCAGACTCAATTCATACCATGAGATCACTGTGGAGCAGAAAATAACCAATATAAAACCCAAATCAAAGCTAGATGGTAACTAAGGTCATAAGTCACTGATGATATGAATCAAGGCTCTTTCAAACTATGGAACTATAGCACTATATTCTACTTTAATTGCCGTGGCAACATCCTATGGGATTCTGGACTTTGTCAGTTAGTGAGGCACGAGGGGTTGGTTGCTGGGAATTCTAAAGCCCCATCCCTAAACTGCAAATCCCACTATTCCAGAGGAAATTGTCATAGCAGTTAAAGTAGAATATAGCACTGTTGGGAGTTGCAGTCCAGCACCATCTGTGCCCTGCTCTATAGTTTCAATGCTTTGGGTATCATACCTAAATACAATATATATCACAAATAATAAGATCCAGTTAAATAGAATTTTTAAAAAATAACAACTAACAGCAGCCACCAAGGTAGTCTAAAATGGCAAACCTTCCTTTGCAGTTGGATCACTGGATGAGATCATGGTCACAACATCTTAAGTTTACAAGATGCTGTGATCTAAAAGAAAATTACTATAAAATGCTATATAGATGGTACCTAATGCCAGAAAAAAATAGCAGAAGTGAGTAAAGGCTCTAATGATAAATGCTGGAAGTGTAAAACTGAATAAGATATCTTCTATCATACTTGGTGGCTGAGTGAGAGAGCTAAAAAATTCTGGGCCAAAATCCATACAGTAATGATAAACTTCTGGAAAATTAATTTTCCAATGAAGCCTGAATTTTACCTCTTAAACATGTTGAATTCTATCAAAAACTAATCTTTGATGAAGCATTCTAAGATTTTGTTATATATGATTACCTCTGCTAGAATCATATATGCACAAAAATTAAAGGAGTCAACATTACCCTCTGAAGAAGATTGGTCGATTAAAATCTATGATATGTTGGAAACAAATAAATTAACTACATTACAATTTTAGGCAAGACTGGCAATGCTTAATTACATATTTAAAAGGGAAATGGGGTAAAATATCAGCAAGAAGTATAGAGGTATACCTGGTGTTTATTGAAGACAATAATATAAAATGTAAAGTAATAAGATACAATATGTTATGATTTGCCATGACTATAATCTTATCAGAATTTAATAGAGATAATATATGTATTACAAATAAGAAAGATTGCTATAGGTCAGATGATATGTGATGTGCTGTACTGTATGTTGTTTACATACTGTCTGTCATTACATACTGTGATGTGAGCAACGATTTAGTTATATTTCCATGTACAGTCCTCCCTCCACATTTGCTAGGGTTAGGGGCAGAGGACCCCCATGAAAGTGAAAAAACTGTTAATAACTCTAGGCCCTCCCAAACCATATCTAACACACACAAAAAAGTATGATCACCATATTCAACCCACCATAGATTCCTTTGAGGCATCAGAGTTCCTTCAGAAGGCAGAATGGGTGGCTGGTGGGGCTTCTGTCACCTCCACTGCTGCCCCACACTTTTTTTAATGGGGACTTACAAGCCTCATTTGTAGTTTCTCAATCTCAAGAGGACTGCAGTCTCTGTTAAAAATGGCATAGGGAGGCAGCAGAGGAGACAGCAAATAATCCATGCATAATCAAATTCACAAAAGTGAAACCCACTGTATATGTATTCTGATTGTATATATGCTGTTTTGCTTTCTTTCCTTTCTTTTTTACTCACATTAACTGCCTTTCAAGAGATACATGAATTTGATAAGATCTATTTTAATAAAATAAAATAAAATAAAATTCTATAAAGATCAAAAAATACCTTACAGATAAAAACAGCTCCACTTCAGAGTTTCAGCTTTTACAACATAATTTCTTATCCCTTAAAGTCTTACCTTTCACTATCTGTCTCTCTCACACACACACATACACCACAGTTTCTGACTGTCAGTACAATCTTGTGTGTGTCAACACAGAAGTAAGCCCCACAGAGTTCAATAGGACTCACTGGCAGGTTAAGTAGGTGCAAGAGCATAGCCTATGAATTATTCCTTTCACTTTCTCTGTCCTTTCCCCATTCATCATTCCACTTTCCCCTGTATCTCCCCATCTACCCACCCTTTGGGGATGGATGAGTGGGTGCAATCCAACTGGTCATCCCAACTACAGCAGACCCATTTAATTCACTGCTGAACGGCGAATTCAACCATTAGGAAAGTCCCGTAGATTCGATGGGTGTGCTGTAGCTGAGACTGGATTTCAGGCCTGAGATTCCCATCCTCTGATCGGCCGTCCTCGTCCCCCAACCGCAGACAATCCCCAGCCGGGAGAGTTGCTCAGCTACTCACCTGAAAACTTTCTGTGCTCCTCCAAAAACTTCTGAGCGTGTCAGACCTGCACATGCGCCCTTCGCTCTCAGCTACCCAAGTCGGTTTCATTTCCTCCTTCTCCCGCGGGGAAAGCCAGGGACAGTAAGGCGGGGGTTGGTCCAAAGAAGCCCGGCCCCTAGGATTCGGCTCTTGCTTGGCCGGCGGCAGACTTGTCGGGAAGTCGAAAGCGGGGAAGTACCGGTGGACGAAGAGGTTGGAGACACGCTAAAGAAGTGGCGGAAGCGGTCGATGCCCTGGCCGTTTTGCAGGCGTTGGGCTGAGCGTTCGTCGAACTTTTTCCCCAAATATGTATTTTAAACTAAGCAACGGTCATTTACCGAAACACTGTCTTATATGCATTTATTACACGTCCGTCCTCCCACTTCACTAAGGATTTCGGTTCATCGCCATCTCACTATTCCTGCACAATAATAATAATAAAATTTATTTCTATCCCGCCTCTCCCCATGGATTGAGGCGGCGAACAACAATAATACGTTAATTACATTAAAAACATTAAAAAACATACCCAATCCTCCCCAGCCACCAACCCACCTAAAACCAACCCCCTAAAACATACAACAATTAACAATTAACAACAATCAACTGACTATTAAAAGAACAGCAAGACAGTTGGTGGGAGGCGGTGGAAGTACTAGTCTGGGAAAGTCTGTTGGAAGAGAGCAGTCGACTCCTTTTTTAAAGCAGTCAAGACTGGTAATATGCCGGGTCTCCTCCGGTAGCCCATTCCATAACTTGGGAGCGATAGAAGGGAAGGTCCTCTGGGTAACCGCAGCCAACCTAGTTCTGACTGGCTGCAGTAAATTCCTCCTAGAGGACCTTAGCATTAGGCTGGACTCTATTGCCTTTGTGGTCTCTTCCAATTGTACAATTCTATGATTTTATTATTTACTAGTGTATTCAGCATTGCCTGGGATTTTATTTTCTTCTTAAGAACTCACTAAACTGTCTTCTCCAGTACCTATAACTTTTCCCCATATTTCCTAATACAATATTTATGCAGAGCTTGGGTTCCTGAGGGAATACAGTCCTCCTTGCTTCTAGGCCTCGTCTCCATAGCAACTGGCCTATTCCAGTACCTGTAACTTTTCCCCATATTCCTCAATCCAATCTGTATTCAGAGTTGTTAACGTACAGAGGTTGGGGTCCTGAGGGAATACACTGTCCTCCTCCTCCTTACTGCTAGGCCTCATCTGCATAGCTGGCCTGTTCCAGTACTTGTAACATTCCCATATTCCCCAATCCAATCTGTATTCTGAGTTGTTAACATATAGAGGGTTTCTGAGGGAATACACTGTCCTTCTTACTGCTAGGCCTCATCTCCATAGCAACCAGCCAGGCCCAAGAGCTCTCTGGCTGAGAATTCGAAAGGCCCCTCTCTAAACTATCAACCCCAGGATTCCACAGAATTCTTCAGAGCCAGCCAATCATATGAGGTCTTCACCTGCCTGATGCAGACAAGCAGACAAACTCACAGACAAACTTTGACTTTTATAGAGTAGCTATCCTGTGCTGTAGGTTGATAATACATGCAGAGGTTGGGCTGAGAGAGAAAGAGAAACCAGAATTAGCCAACCAGATTTATGACTAAGCTATGATTTCTGTCTCAATCTTCCTGATTCTAGTCTACCCTTCTAGTTATGCCACATTTCTAGAAATTAGTACCATACTTAATAAAGTATTTTAATTCTCATCCAAGATATCCCATTATCTTAATTACTCTTGTTTTAGACAGACTTAGGAACACCAAAAATGGTGTTTTGATATCCCTTGGCATACTAAATTTGCATTGTGTATAGACTGTGCTTTATTGTTCTCTTAAACTGCTTTTCATCATTTTTTACTGTGTTTTAAATTGTTTCTAAATGTTGGTAGTTTAATTACATTTTAAAGTAGATGTTTAAATATAATTTTTTATTAATATGTCCACGGCACTTCAAAAAATAGAAATACGTAGATTTTTAAAAAGTATGTCTTAACTGTGTTGTAGCTAAATTTAGAATTATCAGCCAGAGAGCTCTTTGGCCTCAGTAAACTACAAACCCCAGAATTCCACAGGAATGGTGTGGTGGCTTGAGTATTGGACTACAGCTGTGGAGGCCAGGATTCAGATTCCCATGGAAAACCACAGGGGTCTGACCTTGGGCAAGTCATACTCTCTCAGCCTCAAATATACATATCAGTGGTTCTCAGGATGTCTGTTGAGAGGATCCAGAAATTTCTTTGTCTAATGACCAGTACTATATTCATGTCCAAGGGCTACAACTTTCTTTCTTTCTTTCCTGAAAACTCACTGTGGACTGGTAGCAGCGCATGGACCACCACTCTGAGTTGCACTGGACTAGGTGAAAATAAGGAAATTTTACATCAACTAGCCTCATCTCAAGGAACAGCAGAGAAGATGGAACTTCTGGGATGTAGAATATTGATTTTTTTTAAAATGGGACATCTGAGTCTGAACTGACAAGTTGATTAGAAGTTCTCCCCAGTTTTAGTGCTTTCCTTGCCTAAAGCTGAACTTTTAATTTCTCTGTTGCACAGTGTACCAAGTAAATCTGTTAACTTTGAAGGGGCATTATACAAATGCATGAAAAGTCAAGCTGTCAGTGGCAGCTAGTCTTGATAAATGATAAGATTTCTCCAGAAGCAAAGGTAGTCAAAATTGCTACTACAGAACACTGAAAAGCCAAATTGTTTCTTGGTGAAATACTGGAGGATATGGGATGATCGATTAGATGACCCTTTGCTCTGATCCAGTAATGCTTCTCTCATATTCTTAAAGCTCGAGTGAGCCTAGCTAGTCAGTAAAGGAATATAAAGGACACAACATGGTACCAGGGAACAACTTTTTTCCACCCATAAAATAGTAGCCCCTGGCAACTGGATATTCCATAGGCATCTGGATAGCCCTCATGGGAAACAGGACACAAGACAATTGGACCAGGTAATTGAAAAAGTGGAATCAGTTCACACGGTAGCAATCTGTCAGGTTTTGAATAAAGAGCATAGATCCTTCTTTCACTAAAAAGGCAGAAACAATTGCATTTTATTTGGGATCACAGTCATTGTTTTCACAAATCATGCCAAGCAAGTACAAGTTGCATTCTGCTAATAGAGTTATGATCCTGCCTGCTACTGGAAACTGCCCATGCCCCAGCCAGAACTGTTAAAGCATGCAAGTGCTGTCCTGTACTTTCTGTAGCGCTACAAGCAAGACTTCACTTAGGGAATTAAGATTATTTGGTTAATTTGGGGGAGAAGGAAGCATTAAAATGTCCTGTTTTACAAGTTTTGTAGCAATTGGGATGTGCTAGTCTGCGTGTATACCAGTTTTCAGTGCCTGACTGTTGTAGAGTAATAGCTTACAATTCAAATTTTAAATGGTTTTCCTTTTGACCCTTCACAGTAATTTCCGTTGAAGGCAAGAGCCTACATCAGTGCTCCTTACGCTTTTGATTTGAAGGACTCACTTTTTTTCCTATGTGCTAAGGAACCAACACCATACTCGTGCCCATTGGCTATAGTTGTTTCTTTCTTTCCTGGAAACATATCAGGAACTATCAGCCAATGGCTCAGGGACTGGCACGAGTTCAGGAACAACTACTTTGAGTAGCCCTGGTCTATGTAATGTGCTATAGCTGGGCTCTCTTGGCTGAGTCACCTGGCACTTTGGTGGGTTCTGTAAGCATGGTTTTCATTTCTCTTCTCTGCTTGGGCCATCCAGTCTTATAGGGGTTAAGAAGAAGAGCAATGTGGAGCAACAGAGGCACCTGCCATGGGCATAAGAACTTAATAACATCCCTGCTGAATCAGGTATATGCCTCTGATGAAAAGCCAGATATCTATCTGTTAAGAGATTTAATGAAGGTATCTGGATAGACCAAATGGCACCACTGAAACTTAGCATTGGCCCTCTGCCTACTATCATCTAGCCAATGTGACACAGATTTTTAAAAAGAGATCCAGGCATGTACATGACACTGAGCTTAACCTCTGTTCTATGTAAATTAGTGGAAATAATTATTAAGCCTAAAATTGCCAAGTTCATAGAATAAGTCTGGCTAAAGAAGAATCGGTGTGGCATCAACAAAGACAAGTCCTGTCTTACAGCATGATCCTTAAGGTGTGGGTGCTGCACCTTTTTTTCCTTGGCGGGCTTGTAAATAGATTTTAATACAGGTGTATTTTTAATATTAAAATTTAATTCTGTTTTACTTGTTTCAATATTGTAGCCTTTGTTTTCAGCTGCACTAGGAGTGGGCAACTCCTCCAGGGGTGGAAGCTAATTTTTGCTCCTCACTTTGTGGACCAAACCAATGCACATTTTGGCAAACTGGAAGGCAACCACTTCCAGTTTTGTGGTACTTGGTGTTTGACTGTTGCGTAGTCTGGGCAATTGTGGTCGTTGAACAGGATCACACTGCTGTATTTGCGGAATTTGGGAAGATATTTTTAGGGAAGGTTGGTGGTGACCTGGCAGAGTTGGGGCCACCTGGCTAACTCCCAGATAGGAAAGGATTGCAATGCATTTCGTGGTACTGGTCCCATCTTAAACACATTTTCACTGGCCAACTTCCAAAATGTTAGCGTGTTGCTGCAAAAACAAGGAGCCCTGTAGCACTTGGCAGACTAACAAAGCCTGTTGCAGGCAAAAGTCTACGAGGTCTGTATAGTGTTGTTTTCCCTTAGGCCATTTCTGCACTAGACTGTTATAGTGCTATTATTCCGCTTTCAACATGCTATGGAATCTTGGGGTTTGCAGTTTTGGAAGGGGATGCCTGGCCCCTCCCGAAACTGCAAACCCTAGGGTGCCATAGGACGTTGAAAGTGGAATCATAGCGCTATAACAGTCCAGTGCGGAAACAGCCTCTGCTTACTTGCTTCCCCAAAGCAACTAAAATAGCTACTACTTTTAGCTACATTAAAAAAAATACACTCAAATGCTACAAACTGATGTTGAAAGTGGAATCATAGCGCTATAACAGTCCAGTGCGGAAATGCCCTGGGTCACGGCTGGTGGGAGACCCACGTGAAATCTCCGACAGCCTTAGAGAATAATGTATTTCTCGTAGCGCTTAGGCAATGCCCAGCGACCCACAGCCAGGCGCTCTCTCTTCCTCCCCGCCCCGGGCCACCGGTCCAGGTTGTGCAACACGCGCGACAACAGGCCCCGGCGATGTAAATACACGCAGCCCCGCTTCGCTATGGGAGGCGCTGGCCGGAGAAGGGGAGGTTTCCCCGGCTGGAAAGGGCTGGAAAGGGAAGTGACGCCTAGCAAGGGTTCCCGGAAGCGACTGGCTCCTGTGTGCGATTACTGTGTTTTCACTTTTTTTTAATGCAAGTTGCAGCGGTAGAGGGGAAAAAAGCGAGAAAGGTAAAGAGGCTCGGGGGAGAGAAAGTGGGGGGATAGTTGGGAGGTTTGGAGAAAGATCCGCCGAGTGGGGACCTAGATCGCGGTCTCTGAAGCTCCACTTCCCAAAATTGTGGTTTCTGCCTACTCGCCCCCCCCCACGAAAATAACCCAAATCCGGGAAGTGAAGCCTTTTCCCTCCCCCGCGCGGATAAGTAGCGCTCAGCTGCTCCCGCCCCCGTTGACCGCGCGATCCTCGGCGTGTTTTACTCGGGGGTTGAGTCCCCGGCCATTTCGGCACTAGCCTGTTATAGCGCTATTATCCCACTTCCAACATCCTATGGAATCCTGGGGTTTGCAGTTTAGAGCCTCTCTAAACTGCAAGCCCCAAGATTCCATAGGATGTTGGAAGTGGAATAATAGCGCTATAACAGGGTAGAGCGGAAACGGCCCCCGTGAGTTGCAGCCTTTCGTGAGAAAGACTCCGGGCTCTTGCGCACCGAAGGTCCCAAGCCATCGCCTTGCCCTCGCGGAGGATATGCGAGGATGCCTCTTGGGTCAAACGAAAGAAAGTAAGCAATGGGAAAGGTTTTGATTTTCAGGTGCTGGTTTTCTTTGCTCTTAAAGCGGGGTGGGTGGGCAGGGAGAGGGTGCTCATGGGGAGCGATCACAGAAAAAGAGGGGTGTCCACAGTCCCTTGTAAATATCCCAGAGCTGAAGCAGGAGGAGTCGAGCTGCTTAGAACTGTCGTGGGGATAGCTAGGGCCATTTCCGCACTAGCCTGTTATAGCGCAATGATTCCACTTTCAACCTCCTCTGGAATCCTGGGGTTCGCAGTTTCGGGAGGGGCCGACCGGCCCCTCCCGAAACTGCAAACCCCAGGATTCCAGAGGAGGTTGAAAGTGGAATCATCGCACTATAACAGGCTAGTGCAGAAATGGCCTAGGACTTGCCACTGGTGTGTCAGTGGTACACACCGAAGCGAAAGCAGGACTCTCGCCCTACAGAATCATGGTGGCCAAGAGACTAGAGGTATCAGTCCCGGACCTTTCGATTTTGAATTTCACCTCTGTCGTGATCTGATGGGGTGGCCTTCCTTCTAGCCTCAGCCCCCTCCATTTGCAATGCAATGAATAAGAGAGACTTGTTGCTCTGTGGAGTGCTCTTTATGATACCAGCCCTTTCCTGCTCTAAGACACCCCATTCCATTTCTTTACTGCCTGGTTTGCTACCTCCCCAGCCCCAGCCCACCCCCTCCAATCAGCCAGTGCTCTGTGGCCATAGGGCATGCTCAGTGGGGAAACATTCCTCCAGTAGATCCCCGCATAAAGATTATTTGTATTTCTACAAACTTGGGAGGGTCCCCTCTCCTCCTTTTGTGCAGGAATGGTTTTGATTTGGCTACATCAGAATCCACTCTGGAAAGAGAAGGAATTATATAAATACTTTTTTTAACTTTACAGAGGTGTCATAAGGATTAGAAGTTGACAATAAGCTGAGAAGGAGTCATAGGAATGTTGAGTCTTAAGAGCATTACACGCTAGCTGACACAACTGAAGCTAACACAACTGAACACGAGTCACTCATCTCCATACACTCATAAGCTTCCATATCATCATCACTGCACGTTAGAATAATAATTAGATGCCATATAAGACAAGAATATCAATGTTTTAATTATCTCAGTTAATATTGAGTCTTATTTGAAGTGTGTTAAAAGAGAGAAAATGCATACTTTGTTCCAGAGAGGGCACGCTTAAGGACATGTGCTTAGGACCACGTAACAAGCACAAGTGAACTTTTTGTGTGTGTGTCTTTGTACATAGAATGGTTTGGTAGTTTACCCCTTTGATGCATGCTTTTGATTGGGATGCTGCCTTCTGCTCTTACATTCATGGATTGTACACAATGAATGATAGTAATATTGATGGATTAGTTGACAGTCAAAGCATGTGAGTTTGTTCACATATCCTGAGATTCTTGGGAATCCCTCTCAGTAGCTTCCCAGAATGTTTGACTCTTCTAACACCATATCAGGCCCTTCAATTCACAAGCAGGAAATCTGAACAACGTGCCAAATAGTATATGCTGAAGAAATGGATGTCACCTCTTTCTGGGATTAATTTATAGCCATGATGTGTAGAAAGGATCATGTTATATAAGGTAACGGGAATATTTGTTGTCACTGACTCTTCTTTCCCTTTTAGGTTGTATCCTGTGCTGTGTTCCATAGTTCGGCTGCCCATCCATCTTCTGTGCTACCCTTGCCCCATAAATGAGGGCATATGATATGACTGTCGACTAGCTGAGTCTCTTCCCTACTGTGGGGAGAAAGGTGAGATGACATTTGAGGAGAACTGATTTTCCTCTACATTTTCATCATGTCATCCCATTGAAAAGTGGGGGAGCAGGAAGTAAAATAGTTAAAATAAGTGGCAATGAAAAGTTGTGGAAAAGACACAAACAGGTGAAGGGAAAAGAGAGAGCTAATGGTGATGGACAAATGAGTGAAAGAATGTGTATGTATTATAATTGTTCAATATAGAGAGGCATAAAAGCACTGTAGAGGGCCATTGCATTTTCTACCAGATTTTGGCAGCAATATAGAGGTAAATGGTGGCAGGACCTCCAGTGAGTTCAGTGCAGTCCTCTGCCCCCAGCTTTTAAAGGTTTCTTGGCTAGTTGCAGTTAGAGCATCTTGTGGCAGTGGCTTCTCTGGCTTTAATTACAGAAGTAGTAATGTAAAGAAATATCTTCCTGAATCTACTTGCTTATCAATTTCCTAGAGTGACCTATATAAGAAGATTCCCAATATTATATGTGCTGAGCATTCCTGGGGCCAGCCCTGTCATTAGACATCATGGGTTAGCCACCTTAGACAGTTGCTTGGAGCTAACATGGAAGGGAAAGAAGTTGTCCATCCTTTAATTAATATTTTTTTCTTGATGAGAGTATTCAGCAGCAGATGCCAGAATAACCTGGCCAACCTTGTGTGCTATGTCTTGTGATTTGAAGGAGAGACATTCGCAGTCTCAAGCAATGAATTGTTTTCATCTGGCCCTGCCAAGAACTAACAGGTATAGGCAAGAAAAGGCAATTTATCCTCACCTTAGACATAGTTAAATAAAGGAGTACCTCAGTTAACAAAGCCTCTGACAGCAAATTCTCCTTCTTGCAAAGTTTTTGTATGCTTGCACAGCTTCCCCTTTTCTTTTTTCATCCTCTGTCTAGCTGGAAGTTTTTTAGCAGCATTGACAGGGAGGTGAAGAAGGACTGAAGAAACACAGATGTTCAGTGTTGAGTTGCACAAGTGTGTCTGCAGTAAGCAATGCAGTAAAGCTTGAGCTGGGAAAGTATGGGGTTCTACTTTAGCTGATCCCATTGTAGCTGCATGTGTCTGCCTACAACACACAACAGAAACAACAGCTGTCTCCAGAATACCTTACTGAGCATGCATGGATAGCAAAACAGAGACAAAAGGGGAGGGCAGCTAAGCCAGCCTCACCAACTGTTTTCTCCCCACTGTGTTAAAAAGGCTATATGTCTATATGCTATAGGTCTATATATTTGGCCATTATCAAATCATAAGAAAAGTAGAAGCTGGTGAAATAAAAAGTCGTCCCTGTATGTATTTTGGGAGAAGTCTTCAAATGGTCTCTGGAAAGCTCAAAATGTTTCCGTTTATTTATGCAAGGCTTACCTGGCCTGGTGGTTTCATTTCACCCTGTGCATATTGTAGGTTTTGAATAACGTGTTTGCTGAAACATATTGAACTTTTTTGTGGTGCAGGGACCTCTGCCTATGTTTTCAATGTTATTTCTGCCTGAGATTATCTGTTAAGTAATTAAAGCTTCAATGAGGTTAAAGCTCTCCACCACCCACAGATATGGAAAGTGGAAGCGACAGTAGTTTTGTGTCTTTTGTCACAAAGATGAAAGAGGATTAGAAAAGTAGAGCTGAAGGGGTACATGCGGGGTTAGCTGAATTGTCTCTGTTTGTCTTTTTGATTCCAGGGCTGGCTATGCAATGTTGCTGTGGCTGATGCCCTGAGATGGCCAAAAGAGGCACTGATGAACTTCAGTTACCATTGGGTAAGCCACTGCCTATCGTGCCAATTCACTACTGAATGAACAATGGAAATAGATTTCAAAGTTTCGTTCTTGGTTTTCCTCTCTCACACACACACCTTTTTCCTACCCTCTTGTTTTTGTTAAAAACAGAAGATGGGGAGTCAACTTCACAGGTCAAAGATGAGTGGTCGGAGGCAAGGTCAGAGTCTCAAAGTATTGTGAAAATCGAGGTGATTTGCACAGATGATGGAGAGAGCTCTACGCACAGCACTGGTGAGATGGAGGAGGTTTTGAGGTCCTGGCTTTGATTCACACTATGCAACTATAGCACTTTCATATTACTTTAACTGCCATGGCTCCATCCTATGGAATCTTGGGATTTGTAGTTTCAGGAGGTGTTTAAAATTCTCTGTCAGAGGACCTTAGTGCCTTGCCAGATTACAAATCCCCATTCCCTACAAGGTAGCCATGGTAGTTAAAGTGATTTGTTGTTGTTGCATGTCCTCAAGGTATTTCTGAATTACAGTGAGCCTAAGGCAAACCTATCAGAGGGTTTTCTTGGTGAGGGATTTGCTATTGTCTTCTTCTGAGGCAAAGGCCCTTTTCACATGGGGTTAAAAAAACAGTGTAGATCGACCTCCACGGAGGCCATCTACACCGTTACGCAAATTGGGGTGGATTACTTGCGAGTAAATCCACACGCCAATCCGCGGTCAGGCGTCCGCAAGTGGCGGCGCCGCGTGCTTTTGAAAAACCACATTTTATGTAGTTTTTCAAAGGCACGGGGCGTCCAGCCCCGTCACAGTGCCCATATGGATTTACGGACATGCGAAAGGGCGTCCCTGCAGATTGGGCAGGGGACGGGATTTCCGGCTGGCGAGCTTCTCCGATTGGTGGAGAGGCTCCGCCAGTCAAAATTCGCCATTTTGGGCACTGCCGGGTGCTGAGGATGCCGCGGGACGCTGCTGCATGTAGAGCAGCGAAATGCACTGCTCCGCGTGGCGACGGAACAAGGTAAGCCCCGTTTTGGCGTGGCTTGCCCTGTTCCGCTGCCCGCATGTGAAAAGGGCCAAAGAGAGAATGACTTTCCCTATGGGTCTCCTTGGCCAAGTGGGATTTGAATCTTTGTTGTGCAGAAAGCTGGTCCAGTATTCAAATTGCTATACTATGCTGGCTCTTCAGTTAAAGTAGTACCAAAGTGCTATAAGTGTGTAGTGTGGGAGAGACTTGGGTATTAGCAATCTGGAGTGCCTGGCAGGGCCTTTTTTAGTGTGGGAGAACTAAAGGTGCTGTTGGAATTTAGGCCAAGAGTGTGTGTATTTGTTTGTGGGTTTGAACTTTTTTTTAAAGCCTGTTTTTCCATCTGAAATTTAAAAAGCAACTTGCAAACATGTTTCTAAAAGCCCTCTCAAAACAGAGTGGAAACCAGTAATAGTTTCACAACAACATTTAGAAACCAATAAACCAATTAAAAACATTTTAAAAAACCATTCTAAGTGCTATTGCAAGTAAGATAATGGAAGCAGTTTTATTTCATCTCTGAAGGACATTAATTTTGTCCCAGGAAGATTGAAAAGGCTGCCTTGGGTCTCAATTTTTGAGGGAAAAGAAAGTAAGATTGCTCAAACTAGGCCCCTAATGATAAGCTTGAACTGATTCATCTACTAAAAATATGCCCTCAATTAATCATTACGCAGGGGTTAATTTTAAAATGTGTGTGTGTATATGTATTTGACATAGGTAGAACTTGGAAATTTATTTTGGGAGAGCAGAACTCCAGAATCGTCCAACTAGCATGGCCCATGCTGGCTGGGCAGTTCTGGAAACAGCAGTCAAAAAAGGAACTCTTCCAAACTGTGGATACAGGTAGTAATAAAAAATTGTAAGTAGAAAGCATAATCTGAGGTAACCTGTTGCAACAGGTATACAATGGCTCATATAAAAATGAAGCTTTCTTTCTTTATTACAGTTGAGTTTTTCCCCTCATGTGAAAATTTGTATAACAAAGATTAATATAAATGATTAAATGGGCTGGGTTACCTGATACCCATCAGGCATTTTGTACAACTTCCATTGGCTCCATCCAGCGTGGTCAGGGGTGTTGGGAGTTGTCACCAAAGCATCTGGAAGTTGCCATGTTGCCTGTCGCCTTGACTAAAATGTGATCAATCAACTTAAAAGTTTTCTTTAATCGTGTGACATACTACTGGAAGCCTCCACATTTTGATGCCCCTTTATCTGATGACTTGTTCTTCCAGTACTTCCAAATTAAGGACAAATTCTATTAATTTGACATGAATCCGCTCTTTTGTCAGTTTTTGCCTGACAAGAGCTTGCTTGGGACGGCACAGGCGCTGCTTGCAAAGTGAGCTCAGAGGGGGGGAAAGGTGCTGAGCCAGAGGAGACATTTTATGAGCAATATGCACGCATAGTCGGTCCCAAGCAAGCCTCTGCAAGTCCTTCATGTTCCTTCCATTAGATGGGTTCTGCTTCTTGACCGGCCAGCCCCTCCCTAAATTGCAAACCCCAGGATTCCATAGGATGTTGAAAGTGGAATAATAGCGCTATAACAGTCTAGTGTGGAAATGGCCCCAGTTAAGGACTCAAGGCAGCTTAAGCAGTTTTAAAAACCATTGTTAAAAATTCACAAAATACAACTGTAATTTTTTTAAAAATAATTTTTTAGTTTTTAATTTTTTTAATTTTAATATTTTTAAATTATTAAAAAAATTAAAACCAGTTAAAAACAGAAACCATTAAAAACCACTCACACACACAACAACAACAACAATAACAAATAGAAATTCTAACATGTTATTTGCAGGAATGGGTCTTGTAGAATCAGTCATCAAAAGCCAATGTAACCATTTATCTACAGAAAGATAGTTAGGAGGGGGCCAGTCTAACCTCTTGTTATGATTTGTTATATTTGCTAGTCTTTGTTATGATTTACAGCAGGGTTTTCCAAATGGTGTGCCATGACCCGTTAGTGTGTCACCTGAAGTGTGTAGGTGTGTCACCTACAATCTTGGAAATGTATGTTATTATTTATAAATCATATATTTTTAAAAATATATGAAAGGTTTTCATGAGATATGTTGTGTCCCTGTACATTTTGTTATTACAATTTATGTATGTGTCTATATCTCTTATAAGGGGCTAGTTTAACCTCGTTTGATAGTAAAACTAAATTACTATGTTGTGAAATGATGCATGTCTAAAAAAAGTGTGTCACCAACATGAAAAGTTTGGAAAGCTCTGATTTACAGTCATTTTAAGTAGTGATTGTGATCCAGAGGAGTTGTCTTAGTGGCCTTTCTTCCGCCCCTCATCTTTCTCTCTCCACAGCGGAGGAGCCAGCCCGCAAGCGCAAAAAGGGCCCCGCCCCCAAGATGTTGGGAGACGAGGTGTGCAGCGTGTGTGGGGACAAGGCCTCAGGCTTCCACTACAATGTCCTCAGCTGCGAGGGCTGCAAGGGTTTCTTCCGGCGTAGCGTCATTAAGGGGGCAAAATACACCTGCAAGGGCAGTGGACAGTGCAACATGGACTTGTATATGCGTCGGAAGTGCCAGGAGTGCCGCTTGAAAAAGTGCCGACAAGCAGGCATGAGGGAGGAGTGTGAGTAACGGGAGCAAGAGGCGAGGTCTGGGATCTGATGTGTGAGTGGGAGAGAAAGAAGGGTTGAGAGAGAAAAAGTACTTTGAGGGGGGGTGTTGGACATGGAGAACGTGGGTGGTTCCACATGGATTTCAGGTAGGGTTGTCAGTTCAAAATCATCCCAGACTCTGAAGCTTGAGATCTAGAGATGGCCCCAGTCATGTCATTAAGCATGATGCATTAAATACCAACCACATTTGCTCACCTGCTTGGGAAGAGGGGATAAAGAACAGTTAATGTAGCATATTTTCTTCTAGCTAGAAGGTGAATGCAAAGCAGAGTAGAAGGTGAACTCTGGCACCACAACAGCTTAGAGGGAAATGTCGTAGTTCTCCCTAGAAAGTCTTTGCAAAATCCCACAGCAAATCAATGAATCCTTGCAAATGGTAACAAGCTGTTGCTTCACTACCTGAGCTCGAGATTCTTGGCTGGAGCTGAGCCCACCAAAACTGGAGAATTTGCATCCTCATCTCCCACCTAGAGAGACCCATGAAAAACTGGAAACTGAGGGCTAAGCCCTGAGATCTGGCAAACTTATTCACAGATCTCTTCAGAGACAACCAAGGATGGGACCTTAAGTGTACTGGCTTCCATCCTAGAGAATCAGAATGTGGAAAAACTATTTTGGGGGACCATCGTTGTCAAAGTCCCCCAGCTAATATGGCTTGTAGCCATGCTGGCTAGGAGATTCTGGGAAAGTAGGTGAAAAAGGAACATGGTCAAGCTCTATGCAGAATGCTCTTTCAACTGGCATTAGATTTGTATCTGCCAGTTCACCTTTATTCCATGCCATTCCTTTAGACAAAGATTTTCTGATTGATAAATTTGAACCACAGTTTTATCAGTGCATTTGTTTTTAATTGTATTTTTTAAAAATTATTTTATTGTTTTAACCTACATTTGGTTATTTTAAGTGTTTTAATTCCTTCAGTTGAAAATGAAACAATCAAATTTAGTTTCTCTGGTTGTTTTAATTACACTACTCTGAAATCTTTGATATGGAGCATTTTGGAAATTTCTGCTGATAAATGTTTTTAATTGTTTGCTTAATAAATATATATTTCTGCTAAAGAAACTTTGAAAGCAGTTTATCAATTTCAAACTGAGACCGGAGCACAGTAGTAAAATATTAGCAGAAAACAGTTGTAAAATCAAGGGGAAGCTGTGCTCTGAAACAAGGGGTATGATTTGCAAAAAGGAAAACTGAGTATGAAAACCAGCTCAAATCAGTTTATATATCAGCTCAAAGCAGTTCATGTTAATTAAAAGGTTAGGCAAACAAGATGAACTTGGCTTGATGATTAAAGAAATAATAATAATGGCACTGGGTGAATCTTTCTGTAGAATTAATCCACAGACAGAGAATTAAGTTTTCCAGAAATGGGGGCACTGATGTAGCATGGACTCATGAGCTATATCTTGGTGATTCTGTTCCATTTCAATGAATCCTCTGTTCACCTGCCTCTCTAGGCGTCCTATCAGAAGAGCAGATCCGCAAGAAGAAGAACGGGAAACAACAGGAGAGTGAAGGAGCCTCGGGTGGGGAGGGGGGCGGAGGCGAGGTTCTCAGGGTGCCCCCACTGCCCTGTGAGCCTGCTTTGCCCCAGCCTGAGCCAACTCCCCTCACGCCCCAGCAAGAGGGCATGATCCAGCAGCTCGTGGCAGCACAACAGCAATGCAACAAAAGGAGTTTCAGTGACCAGCCCAAAGTCACGGTAATTCTATATGGTAATTGTATACCATAGTGGTGGGAGGAAAAGAGATTGTATTTGAGAAAAATATACCAGACTTTTGATCTTCAGACCTAGTTTATGTTTCTCCTTCTTCCAGAATCTTCCAAAATATCTTACCTATTCAAAACCTGTTCTCTGCACAAAATTGACATGGCTGATACCAGCTTCACCCTAGAAAGCCTGAAACCTTACTATCAATGATATTTTGGCCTACAGCTCCAATCAACTCTCCTCCCCTCCAGTATGGCCAATAATAGAGGACCAAGAAATAGAATTGAGAAGTAACTAGTTATAAGCAACTAGTTACTTGTAATTATACCTTTTAAAAGAACTTAGTTAAAATGACTAAGGTATAAAAGTTACATTATAGTTGTACTTTAACAAGGGGTAAATTTACTCCCTTTGTGGTTAACCATCTTTTAAATTTACTAGGGTTTGGCCTTATTAATTGGCAGAGGAGGAATATTACATGGTTCATGTGCTGGCTCTTGCTGTGCCTCATTCTCCCTTGTGAATGTTTTGCTGATAAAAGGGTGGAGGAGAAGAGAGTATCTGTTGTGCCGCAAGCCAGCAATTTGTAGCATTTGAGTGCATTTTTTTAAAAAAGTAGCTAAAAGTAGTAGCTATTTTAGTTGCTTTGGGGAAGCAAGTAAGCAGAGGCCATTTCCGCACTAGACTGTTATAACGCGATGATTCCACTTTCAACATCCTATGGAATTCTAGGAATCCTTGCAATTTTGGGAGGGGCCAGGCATCCCCTTCCAAAACTGCAAACCCCAAGATTCCATAGGATGCTGAAAGTGGAATCATAGCACTATAACAGTCTAGTGCGGAAATGGCCAGAGTGTCACCTTTTAAAAAATTGTAACTATCAATTGTACCTAACTAAGCTGCTGAGGTTGGAATAAGGGCCAGAATATTTAGAGTCTCAGAGGTTCCCTATCCCTGTTTTAAGCCTTGTGGTGACACCAGTAGATCCCACTGCCTCTTCCAGCAAGCCCAGAGTTTTGCTGCTTGCAGTCTCCATGGTTCACTTCCAGTAATTTAAGTTCTTTCCATAGCTAAGTATTGTTGTCAAGCTGGGGTGAGGCTGTGGAACTATGTGGAAGGGATGAAACCACTGAAGTAAGACCTTTGCAGACAAGATGAAAATCCAAGCTTCTTTGGGGAAAAGATGGGCAACTGGATCCTCTCCCTATCCTCCTTCTCAGCTTTGTTTCTCACTTCAATGCACACCTCATAGTTAATGCTGGCTCACCACAGACTTGGGCATCCTGTCTGACATTCTTTCTTTCTTTTCTGGCATCTCTTTCACCTCCCACTGTGCATCAGCCCTGGCCAATGGGCAGTGACCCCAACAGCCGGGAGGCCCGCCAGCAACGCTTTGCCCACTTCACAGAGTTGGCTATCATCTCTGTGCAGGAGATTGTGGACTTTGCCAAGCAGGTGCCCGGCTTCTTGCAGCTGTCTCGGGAGGACCAGATTGCGCTCCTCAAGGCCTCCACCATTGAGGTGAGCAAGAGTAGGATGGAGTCTCTTGTGTGTCTCCCAGCTCAAAATTTAAGAATGTACTGTCTGAATCGTAGGTCCCTGATACCAACTAGCCTAGTATCCACAGTTTCACTTACCCATGATCTACTTCAGGGCTATGGCGGCCACCGCCCCTTCCCAGCATCTTTGCTCTGGGAAGCTGGGCCAGGAGTCATCCTCCCTCCCTTGCTGAGAGGGGTACATGGCAAGAAAAGAGTCTGCCTCCTTCCTTCAAGAAAAGCATGGGGGAGCTGTGCACCTCTCTTGGGCAGGGAGAGAGGAAGACTCTCTTCAGCCAAGAGAAGCACAGGAATTCCAGCTATGCAGAGCCATGCAGCTCTCTCATTCTGATTAATGACTGAGCCAAGGTACAGGAAATCTTGAACTATTGTGGTGTCTTCATCTTCAGTCAGCCCTCCACATTTTCAGATTTCACTTCTGCAGATTTGATTATTTGCTGTCACCTCTGCTACCTCTTGATGCCATTTTTAGTAGGGACTGCAAGCCTTTTGAGACTAAGAAACTGCAAACGAGGCTTGTAAGTCCCTATTAAAAATGATGTGGGGCAGCAATGGAAGTGGCATTAAGCCCCACCAGCCACCCACTTCTGCCTTGTGAAGGAACCCGGATGCTTCAGAGGAATCCATGGTGAGTTGAATATGGTGATTGTGTGTTAAATATGGTTTGGGAGAGCCTAGAGTGATTCACGTTTTTCCACTTTCACAGGGGCCCTCTGCCCCTAACCCTAGCGAATGTGGAGGGGTGACTGTACTTTGAAGTTATGTGAATCATCTGTGGTCATTATTTTTGTTCTCTTCAGCTGTAAACCAGCCTTTGCATTTTCCTACAGTCTTTGCTTTGTTTCCATCTTTTGCTCACTCAAGTGTGTCTGGGCTGTACTGCTTCATATGGGCAGTTCGGGGCTCATAGGAATGAGCCATGCACATGCCCAGACAGACAGACAGACAAAACTGGCACATTAGGAATGTAAGGTTCCAGTCTAGTGATGCATGCTAACTGGCTGTCTGCAGTGATCTTTGTTTTAGCAGAGCAAATAATGTAGCCATGTGAATCTACCAGCTCATCAAAGACTAAGCCTTACTTTAAAATTATTGTAAGAATGGAAAGAGTTATTAATTTGTAATACTTATTTTTACTGTTCTTGTTGTATACTATGTTGCTTCTGCTTATGATAGCCACGTTAGATACCTATTTGCAGAACAACACGGTATCATTTCTGTTAGAAAGAAAGAGGGTTTCCTTTCCTTCCTTTTACTGCTTTTAGATGTAAAAGTACATTATAAATCCATTCAGTCTATACAAATGTGTACGAGGTATGTGGGGCATTTTTCAAGGGTGGGCCATAATTTAATACTTACCTGTCTTACAGATCATGCTGTTGGAGACAGCACGGCGGTATAACCATGAGACACAGTGCATTACGTTTCTTAAAGACTTCACCTACAGCAAGGATGACTTTCACCGCGCAGGTGAGCTGGGAAAGGGAAGAGGGAGATATGAAGAGAAAAACAATCCAGAGTATGTGGGGAGTGGAAGGGTCCACTTTTGGAAAATTCTTCATGATCTGGTATGCCAGAAGAAGGTTGCCAAGAATCAAGAAGGAAAACCAAAATTATCTTTTTGAGTTATCTTTCAGGTATAACTGTTTCTCTCTAATTTCAGAAAGGAAGGGCAGACCTTGCTTTCACTTTAAATTAAGCTTACATGGACAAGTCCTGAATTGTATGTGTTTTTTAAGCTGTCTTTTGTTTAGAACAGTTCTTTCTGCTTAGGAAAGAAGTTTTGTTATTTATTTGTTTAATCTATATCCCACCTTTTCTCCTATGATGGGATACTCTGAAATCCCCTTCCCCTTGTGGTGTTGTTAACTGCTGTCAAGTTGACTTTGACTTATGGCAACCCTATGGATGAGAATTCTCCAAGTCACCTTGTCATCAGCTGCCCTGCACAGGTCTTGCACGTCCAGGAATATGTCTCCCTTGATTGAGCCTCAGTTTAGTCATCTTGACTTCTAGAGCAAATCAAGCTTGAACGCTCCCTAGAAGTCAAGATGACTAAACTGAGGCTCAATGGAAACCCATTGATTTGTCTTTTTAGCAGTTAAATTGATTTCCCCTCCACCTCCAAATATTATTCTTTCACCTTTTTTGTACAGCGTGCCATTTGTATATGCAGCGGTACCATTCCAGGAACACCCAAGTAAAACAAAAAACGCAATGTGAAGTATTCCATTATACTCAATGGATATGGTGCTTTGCATGACTGTGCATTTGTGCATGCAGAAGTCACGGTAAGGGAAGGCCCACTGTATTCATTTTCTACTTGGAGAAAGGCCACTAATAAGCACATGAGCTCAGCATGAAAGCAGTGTTTCCTGCAAGATGAGATGATCAAAATTCAAGACACTTGTCAAACACAGAGCTTCCTGGATCCTACTAGATAGGAAAATGTCAGTCTAATAGTTCAACCAGCATGTCTCAACAGAGTTCCTGTTCCCCACCCAAAAAAATCTTCTCACCAAGCAGTTATTTTGCAATTAAGTCAGCAAATACTGGGCAGGCTTTCTGCTGAGTCCAGAAGTGATTTGTTGTTGTCAAGTCAACTCAGGGTTATGGTAACCCTATTGTAGGGTTTTCTTGACCAGATTTGTTCCAAGGAGGATTGCCATTACCTTCCTCTAAGGCTGAGAGAATGTGACTTGCTTAAGATCACACAAAGAGTTTTGATAGTTCAGCAGGGACTCTAATTGTCTTAGCCCAAGCCACTATACCATGCTGGGTTCTCATTTCCAGAAGTAGTGTGTTGATTAAAAAAATCAACTAACTTTTGTAGCATTTCTACCCGTCTCAACAGCTACAAAGACACTTTGAGAAGCTTAGTTCACTATTACAGAAGACAAGATAGTCCTTGCCTGCTGGCTTACAACTTGAAAAGACATGAAGTGGGACTTGTGTGTCCATCCAAATGTCATTGGAGTGTAACTGCCAGCATTGCTGATCATGGGCTAGCTGGATAGGACAATATTTGGAGGGCCAGATAATTTCCGTATCTGCATTAAAAGAAATGGAGATGGGGAGGGAAAAGGAAAACAAGAGAACTCAGACGCAAGTGCTCAGTGTTGTGAGATTCCCTTGGTAATGGCTACTGAGTTACAGCTGGGGAGAAGGAGACAGAAGTACGACAGTTGAGTTTCCCAAATTTTTCTGAACAGTTTTGAAATCGTAAGGAGTAGAAGTGCATAAATCTGGGGCTTTTTAAAAGTGCTGTTTTATGGGAATTCATATATGTATTCAAGATGGCAGATTTTTATGCTTTAGTGGACCAAAAAACTAGAATTTAGCTTTCCTTGGTAAGTCATTCACACCACTCATCTCTTCTCATCTCTGATTCATGTATCAAGTGAGAGGCCATCATAAAGATAGCTGAGTTTCCGTGTTTAGTGTGTTCCAGAGTTCATTTCTAGCCTTGCTTTTTTAGTGGTACACCTGGCATGGTAGATGCACCACTTACAGATCTGGAATCTAGCCAGGATTTTCTTGCTAGGGTTGATTTGAGTTCTTCCACATGCCTGAGCTTGTGTCTGGGATCTTTCAAGCAAAAAAAGAAAAAGGGTGTGCCTGTCTCAGACCCTCTGGCTTTGCCTATGCCTTCCCACATCTGGTAAAATGCAATTGTCCGTCATTGCCCAAGACCCTCCCCAGAGCTTGGAAAATTTATTCTTTCGGACCCGACTCCCAGAATCTCCAACCATTGTGAATCTTGCACATTGGTAGTCCAAAAAAGTAAAATCTCCAAGGATGGGTGTTTTCACCTTAAAGCCTGATTTGTACTCAAGGTAGGGTGCATAAAGCAGGGTTGGGTTGAAGATGAATCTAGATTTCTGGCAGAATTTCTAGGTGATCTGCAATATATCATACAAGATTCATGATTCCTAATTATTCATCTTAAGCAAGGGTGGGCGAAGTGTAGCCCATGGATCATAAAATCATAGAGTTGGAAGAGACCCCAGGGGCCATTGAGTCCAACCCCCTGCTATGCAGGAACACACATCAAAGCATTCCCAACACATGGCCATCCAGCCTCTGCTTAAAAACCTCCAGAGAAGGAGACTCTACCATACTCCAAGGCAGCATATTCCACTGCCGGACAGCTCTGACCATCAGGAAGTTCTTCCTGAGGTTCAAGTGGAATCTCCTTTCCCGCAGCTTGAATCCATTGCTCCTTGTCCTAGTCTCTGGAGCGGCAGAGAACAAGCCCACTCCCTCCTGAACATGACATCCCTTCAGATATCTAAACATGGCTATCATGTCCCCTCTTAACCTTCTCTTCTGCAGACTAAACATCCCCAGCTCCCTAAGTCATTCCTCATAGGGCATGGCTTCCAGACTTTTCACCATTTTGGTCACCCTCCTCTGGACACGCTCCAGCTTATTGATATCCTTCTTGAATTGAGGTGCACAGAACTGGACACAGTATTCCAAATGAGGCCTAACCAATGCAGAATAAAGTGGTACCATTATCTCCCTTGATCTAGACACCATACTCCTATTGATGCAACCAAGAATCACGTTGGCTTTCTTGGCTGCCATGTGACACTGCTGACTCATGTTTAGCTTGTGATCTACCAAGACTCCTAGATCCCTTTCACATGTACTGCTGTCCAGCCATGTGTTCCCCATCCTATATTTGTGCATTGCATTTTTTCTGCCTAAGTGCAGGACCTTACATTTCTCTCTGTTGAATTTCATTTTGTTAGCTTTGGCCCAGTTCTCCAGTCTGTCAAGGTCATTTTGAATTTTGATCCTGTCCTCTGGGGTATTAGCAACCTCTCCCAATATGGTATCATTTGCAAATTTGATCAGCATGCCCTCCACTCCTTCATCCAAGTCATTGATGAAGATGTTGAATAGCACTGGGCCCAGGACACAACCCTGTGGCACCCCATTAGTCACTTCTCTCCAGGATGAAAAGCAGCCATTCGTGATCACCCTTTGGGTTCGATCAGTCAACCAATTCCAAATCCACCTAACAGTAGCCCTGTCCAGCCTGGATTTTACTAGTTTCTTTGTATGAATGTCATGGGGAACTTTGTAAAAGGCCTTACTGAGGTCAAGCTATGCTACGTCTACAGCATTCCCTTCATCTATCAAGCTTGTAACTCTATCATAAAAAGAAATAAGATTAGTCTGGCATGACTTATTGCTGAGAAATCCGTGCTGGCTTTTAGTGATTATGGCATTGCTTTCTAAGTAATTACAAACTGACTGTTTAATGATCTGCTCTAGGATCTTTCCTGGTATTGATGTCAGGCTGACTGGGCGATAATTATTTGGGTCCTTTTTTTTCCCCTTCTTGAAGATGGGGACGACATTTGCCCTTCTCCAGTCTGCTGGGACTTGTCCTGTTCTCCAAGAGTTCTGAAAGATTATTGCAAGTGGTTCAGAAATGACTTGTGCTAGTTCTTTTAATATCCTTGGATGTAATTCTTCTGGCCCTGGAGACTTGAATTCATCTAGTTTAGCCAGATATTCCTGTACTACTTCTTTACTTATTCTGTGCTGCTTTTCCCTCACTTGCTCATCTGCTCCCCATGCCCCAGGTTGAGTACTTCTATCCTTTCGGACTGCATGCATTCCTTGCAGGGCTATTTTTGTGGCTCTCAGGGCCCTGCAGTTGTCAAATTTGTTTTTCTTTTTAAATGGAAGTATGCTGAAAATGATTTCCAGTCACTTCCTGTTTTGAAACAAAAAAAGGGTTTCTCCTGAGCCTATCATTGTTTGGGGGTCGCTGATGCCCCCCACAGCCCCTAGAGGGTGTTGAGAGACATTTGGGGGTAAAAAATATTTTTGGTTTCTTGCAGTGGGATGTTTGTGGTGGTTGTGGGTCCAGCTTCCCTCCAAAGTCTCCTAAGGGTGTAATGTGGTCCCCTGGTCTCCCACAGTTGCCCACCCCCAATCTATAGCAATGACGAAAATGACTCCCCACTACCCTAAACTGTATTGCTGAAATTAAGAGAGAGGATGGGGGAAAATTAGTTGCAATAAGTTTTTGAGTGGAAGGATGGTCATCTCTATACAATTGTTAGGCTAAGAACAAATTCTCGGGATCATAAATTACATGATGCTAAGTGTTTTGTCTTTTGAATGGAGCTCTGACAGGTGGATTTTTGAGTTTCTGTAAAGAAATAAGTAGCTCCTGCAAGCATGATGTCTTCTCAGACCTCTCATATATAGGACTTCCATACCATTCTGCCTCTCCCCCAAGTTCTGTTGGGGAATTTCTTCTCTGCCAGCAAGGTCAAAACATCTTACCAGTAGAGGATCTGCACCTTTCATCATAAATAATATGTTTATCTATCTCAGTCAGACAAGTGAAATGTCTCTGTCTTCCCTTTTGCTGATGCTCTGATCTTCATACTCCCCCACCTCCCCAAAATTAGGTCTGCAGGTGGAGTTCATCAACCCCATCTTTGAGTTCTCCCGGGCCATGCGACAACTACAGCTGGATGATGCTGAGTACGCCCTCCTCATTGCAATCAACATCTTCTCTGCTGACCGGCCCAACGTGCAGGATCACAGCCTGGTGGAGGAGCTGCAGCAACCCTACGTGGAGGCCTTGAGTTCCTACATCCGCCTCCACCGCCCACAGGTGTCTGGGTTGGGCAGAAGAGTGACAGTGGGTGCTAAGAGTGAGCAAGTGGGGTAGGGGGTGAGATGAAAGGGGAAGAGGAAATCATTCACAAGGCAGAAAGACTGACCAGAGCTTGGGAGAGTTACTTTTTTGAACTACAAATCCCAGGCTATAAAGTATCTATTGAGTAGTAACACAAACTAGCAAAAAATGTTGCCCAGATGTTGTCATCTGTTTTTTTTTCTATTAATGATGCAGTCCTTTTCCACAGTAGACTGTTATAGCACTATTATGCCACTTTCAACATCCTGTGGATGGTATAATAGCGCTATAACAGTCTACTGCAGAAACGGCCACAGATGGAGTGGTGGCTCATTGCAGCCAGTATTAGCCAATATGTGGGAATCTTTCCAGTCCAAGGAGTGGCACTTTGGGAGAAGCAGATGCGGCTTCCCCAGGACTCCTTGCAGGTTGGAGGATGGAGGCTCCTTCCTCTGGTCCATTTCCTACATGAATACTTGAAGCTACCTTTAGACCATGCTGTATGCATATGCACATACAGACACAGTTGTGCAGGAATCAAGTGTTCTGTATATTTCCTAATATCTGGTTATTTTTACATTTTTAGAAAGACAACTTGCATATATTGTCAGTATGGAGGAGATTACATGCCTCATGTTTGGAGAAACAATATAAGTGGGATCTGCCTAAAAATGGGTTTCCCCCACAACTCCTCTGAAAGGAGTTTACCTGTTGTAGGGCTAGATCGCCTCAGTGGGCAATGCTGTTTTTTTAACCCCTCGCATCCCAAGATTTTTCCCTCCTGTTTTACTAAGTACTATGAGGTTGAGGAATGGTGTTGTCAACTCCAAATGAAAACTTCTTGTAGCAATGTAGTCAGGGAATGGGGGGTCAGGAGAGTGGGAAAGAAGGTAAAGTCTCCTTTCTCTTTTGATTCCTTTTGAAAAACCCTGTATAGTTCAGATAGGAGAAAATTTTATCTTTACATTGTAGCACATGTTTCCTAAACACACATCAGATACTGACTGTGTTGGGAAACAGAACTGACTCATTGCTTCTTCTTCCTCCATCCTCTACGCAGTTTCCTTTTCCTTCTTCAACTCTTGTTATCTTCGGCCCTTTCACAATAAATAATTGTAGTGCTGTGATTCCACTTTAACTGCCACGGTTCCATCCAAAGTAATCCTAGGTTCTGTACTCTGGTGAGGCACTAGAAATGTCTAACTGAGAATTCTAAATATTCCTCCCTAAACTGCAAATCCCAAGATTCCATAGGATGTTGCCATGGCAGTTAAAGTGCTGTAACTGGGTAGTGTGGATGGACCACTAACCATCCAATACATCTTGGAATTCTTGTCAGTTCTATGGAATTCTGTGTCCTCATTGACTGAATTATCGGGGACAGTCATTTTTTTTTTCATACCTCGACTTAGCAAGTTGAGTTTTGTACCTGAGGGGATCCTAAAATGTGCAGAAACCACCACCCTATCATCATGTGGCCTCAGTTTGCATTCCAACTCATAGGCAGTTGCTCCTAGGAAGGAATGCTATAAATCAGAGGTCCTTTTTTACAGCAGTATGATTCGTTTTTAACTGGCACGGGTGTAGTTTGTAGTTTGGTGAGGCAATAAGGCCCTGAATATGCCTCCCTAACAGCAGGTGTAAGATTTCATAGGCTGTTGCCATGGCAATGAAAGTAGAATCATAGTACTTTAACTGGAGGGCCCCAGGGATGGAGAACCTTTAGTCCATGGATTTAATCTATGTCAAGAAGGTTCCCTTTCCGCCCTGTCTTGGCTCATGGTGAGCCCTCTTTCTCCCAGCCAGGCCACAAAGTTTCCAGTAGGGAGCAGAAATCCCCACCATTCTCTCCCATCTGTCATCTGAGAAAGCAGCAAGGACTTGCCCACGTGCCACTTGTAGTTGCTGTAGGTTGAGGGGAGCCTCTTTCACCCTGAGGACCTAATTTTCAGAAACCTTTTCTGAAGGCAGGGCCAAAGGCAAAAGGGTGAGACCAACATGTACCAACATCTTTTAGCTAAAAAGCTTTTCCTGTCACTGTTACAGTGCTATTATTCCACTTTCAACATCCTATGGAATCCTGAGGTTTGCAGTTTAGGGAGGACCTTTGAGGCCCCTCCCTAAACTGCAAACCCCAGGATTCCATAGGATGTTGAAAGTGGAGTAATAGCACTATAACAGTCAAGTGTAGAAATGGCCTAAGCCTCGAGGAGGAATTTAGAATGAGGGGAGGAATCTGTGCACAAAAACTAGGGAACTACTGAACAGTGGCATAGGGAAGCACCCATAAGCTATGTGGAGAAGATGAGGTTCAGATTCCAGAGACTTCATTTCAGACCTAGGGCCTAAGGCTCACCACCCCTCTGGTAGCGATCTGGGGCCCATTCACACTAATCAATTATAGCACTATTATTCTACTTTAAACTGCCTCGGTTTCATCCTGTGAAATCCTGGGGCTTGTGGTTTGGTGAGGCATTGGAGAAACACTCTGGCTGGGAATTCTAAATGCCCCTCCGTATACTGCCAGTGAGCCAGCATGGTGTAGTGTTTGAGCTGTTGGACTACAACCCTGGAGACCAGGGTTCGATTCTCCACTCAGCCATGGAGACCCACTGGGTAATCTTGGGCATGTCACATACTCTCAGCCCCAGAACACCCTGTGATAGTTTCACCTTAGGGTCACCATAAATTGGGAACGACTTGTAGGCACACAACAAAAATACTGCCAATCACTGGATTCCATGTAGGGTTTTCAAACTAAAAACTGAAGATCCTGTACCTTTTCTAGTTGTATAGAAGAGGGAATTTTAGCATATGTTGCTTGTCATGCAGTCAGGCAACAAGTTGCCCCTGCTGACATTCTCTCTTCTATGCAGACATTAAAGGTACAAAATCCCTCTCCAGTTTTCACTCTAGCAACCTTAATTCAATGGGATGTTGCCATGGCAGTTAAAGTGGGATCATGGCACTATAATTGTGTGGTGTGAATGGGCTCTAGACAACAACTGGAAGCACAGCTGAGTGCAGGGCCAGCATTACACACAACTCACAATCTCTGTTTGGTGCTATGAGTAGTGTACAAAGGGACAAAGATCACTGGTCTCTGTGATCAGTGGGGCCCCTTGTGTGCCTCTTAGAGCACCGCTGATGTTGTCTGATCTGTGGTGAGATGTGGGGAAGACGTTTTTAGAGAGGAATTGCAAAACAAGGCACCAGTGGCTAATGTCATCCTCTCTTTCCCTGCCATTTCTCCAGGACCACCTGATGTTTCCTCGCATGCTGATGAAGCTGGTGAGCCTGAGAACGCTGAGCAGCGTACACTCCGAGCAGGTCTTTGCTTTGCGCCTTCAGGACAAGAAACTTCCCCCGCTTCTCTCTGAGATCTGGGATGTTCACGAGTAGACGTTTCTGGGGCTGAGGTGGGGATGTCCGTGTGAGGATGCAGAGCCTCTCTCACAAGGCCCTTTCTCCTGGTCCCAGCTGACATATTTGGCTCCCTGCTAGGGATTCTATGTGGACCTCAGCACAAGACTTGGCAACAAATGGACTCTGATCCCACCAGAGGAACTACGTCAAGCGGGAGGCTACTGAGCACTTTTCCCCCTCCTTACCTCCCTCCCCTCGTATTTTTTACACTACTCATCTCCCTGCTTCTGCTTTTGGGAAGAGGGAGGCATCAGTCCCGGTTGTGCTTTGGGTGGGAGTAGGGGGAAGGTGCATAGGGTCGTCTCCCCCAAAGACTTACTCTGCCACCATCCTTTCATTAACAGCTCCACCCCATGTGGATTCCTAGTTTGACAACACCCACATGTGCCACCATCCCCACTAGAGAGGGGGAGAGTATTACAGTGCAGAAGAAGAGGTAGAGGGTTGCCATATGCCTGGTGTGTGTGGGGCAGAGGCCCAGAGGAAAAAAGAGATATTAAATTCTGTCTTGACAAACCAAGTGTCTGGCCTGATTGTATGGGACATGTGACTGGAGATTAACCATCCATTGGCCATACTGGCTGGGAGTTTCTAGGGAGTTGTTGTCTGCCAAAATAATTTTTTCCAACCTCTGGTCAAAAAGAAGCCAGGATTTCTCAAGGAAAGAGCCACCATTAGGGAGATTTGTGTGAGCTGAAAAGGACTGAAAACATGCGTTGGTATTTGGTGTATGTATATGTACACACGCACACAGAGATGTCTAGTTTTAAGGAGTAGCAGGACTCCAGAGTTCTGTGGCAGCTATGAGGGCCACAGAAGAGTAGTGTCTGTGTGGAGGTTGTAGTGAGAATGTCTTCCTAGGGAGACCAAGGCTCAAATCAGCATGCAACCATTCAGTGAGCAAAATAACCCCCCACTCAGTTACTACCTCTCAGCCTGCTCAGAATAACACCCCGGCCAGTTACTGCCTCTCAACTTTGCAGGGTTGTTGTGAGGATAAAATAGGTGGAAAAAGGAAAAGTTTACTTTACAAAGTTCCTTGAACTTTGGGTTAAGAATGAAATTAATGAGATGGGATTCCAGACTCATAGATTCTCAGAAAGGATTGTGTGGCAGCTATTTACATGAATGGCCTTGGAGCCCATCCCCAAACTGGAGTCCTTTCACACCACACAGTTATGGCATTATGATTCCCCTTTCACTGCCATGATGAGGTCTCTACTTCAAGAAGCTGTGAATCCATGGATTCCACTGAATGGATCAATGGCAGCTAAAGTGGAATCATAGTGCTATAATTTGTGTAGTGGGAAACTGCCCTTGATGTTTTGCAGATGTGTTGAACTGAACTTACCAGATATGGTTCAGCATGTCTGTAGGGTATCTACTTGGAAATTACTCTAGTATTCTGTCTTTTAAAAATTGTTGCTCAATATAATATTCCCCAGTCTTGCCCCAGACTTCTTGGATTAACCCTTCTATTTCTCTTGCCCTGGAACTTCCCAGCTGCCAGTGGGTGGGGGAAATCCAGTCATGCCTGGAAAATGGGGAATTCCTTCTCATTTCTCTAATATTAGTCACCAGAGGGCACTCAAGCTCCATAATTCTTAATTAAGGGTCTAGGTTTGCATGTTTGAAGCTGACTGTTTCCCATGGCCCTCAGCTGATGAATTCTAGGGGAAAAGTATTTTAATAGTCCAGCACAATGTATTACTTGCCAAAGCAAATGGGAAAACCCCAAAATTTCAGCTAGTAAGTGGCTATCAAGTTTCTAGGCTCAAAATAATTTGTACAAATGCCATTTTTAAGTACGTTCCTAATCTTGTTATTTTTAAAAAAATTCTTAACCTATTTTTTCTTGAATGTTTGCAGAAGATGGAATTACTGTTTGGGTAAAGGGAAGCAATGTAATGCATACAAGAAGGGGAATATGACTAGACTGCGAAAAACCAAAAAGGGACACATTAGGCAAAAGGCCCATGGCCATCAAGACTAGAGCTTTGTGCTAGCTCTCTCTTACCTGAGTTGAACCATGAAACCAATCTGCCATCTTAAGTGCAAAATTAGAATCTTCTTATGGTATATTAGAGTTCTTCCTTCTCTCAGAATATATGAGTTAGTTACCTTTTTGTTGTTGTTAAGCCTAATTATTGTCACACTTCTCATTAGTAAAACTTGGTATCCTTAAAGTGAAGATAAAATGGATAGCATCTATGTGGATTAAGACTTTAAAATGCACAGACAGGAAATTCTTGTGCCTCTAATCTCTGCCCCTTTTGCTCTTTTTGTAAAAACATACATACACTTCAAAAAGAATCATTACAAGATACATCTCTGTTAAAAAATAATTAGTGATTCTGGGCTTGATCATATATGGAAACAAAACACCGGCTATACAGGCCAGCTAAGTTTTACAAAAACATATCTTTATCAAGAGAGATATAACATAACACTGCCTGTGAGATGTCCTTTCAGTTGTTAACCTCTTTATCATTAGATGTATTTACTTAAAAAATTTACGTAAGGCCCTTCAACAGAGCTAATTGAGTGATTTGTTAAAAAATAAATTGCACAAATAAAAGGCAACAATAAAAGAGATAATATAAAGCCCAGGAGAATGTCTTTGCTTCATGCCAAAAGAATAACAATTTTGTAACTCAAATGTTGGTATCTGTGGAGAACTCCTCTAAATGGGGTACTAGCACTGAGAAGTCTCTTTCTCTGGTTATTATCCAATTTACTGCAGAAAAAAAAAGCATCTGAAGACTTTAGTACATGGAAAGGGCAGTAAAACAACAGGCATTCTTTCAAGTAACTAAAACAGTATGATAGTGTAGGGATTAGGGAAAAATCTGTCCCTTCAAGTGTTTTGGATTACAGCCTCTACAGTCCCTTATAATTGAACATGGTGGCTGGGGCTTCCGAGAATTATAACTCGACAACATCTGGAGGATGAAAGATTCCCCTCTCCTGGTATATTAAACTTTAAGGTGGCCCCTAGGCCCCCAGCACTTAGAACTGTGGTCTGAAAAAGGTCAGAAGTCAGCAAATGCCTTTCAATACTGACAATGTATGTTATTGCCAACGAGTTGCAGGAAATATCCTAAAGCAGGAACAGGTAACTGTGGCCTTCTGAATGTTCTTGGATTTTCACTTACAATCCCTCACTATTGGCTGTGCTAGTCTGGGATAATGGGAGCTGTAGGCAAAAATCGATCTCATGGCAATATTTGCAAGTTTCCAGTTTTCCCTGTTTTCTCTGTGTGCAACATGTTGCACATACATGTGTATGTGTGTGCATGTGTGCAAGTGTGCGTTGGTGCACAAGGGTAGAGAAGGAAGGAAAATGGGGCTAGCTGGCAAGAAAATGCAAAAATTCTGTTTGTAGAAAGCAAAGTGGCCATTCCCCAAAGCTGTAATTGGCAATAAGCCATTCATCCCAGCTTTGTTATGTTAACTAAGACAGATTCTTACTGCCTTCAGGACTGACCATTTTATTGTGGCCTATGTGTATGCAGATGTCATCAGAACAAATGCACTGTTATCCTTAGCAGGTAGGAAGATAAGATAAAATAGGAGGTCGAAGGTGAGGTAAGGACTGAAAGCAATCCATCAGGACAGACAAGAAAGCCTCACACATTGCATTCTCTTTAAAGCAGAGAGGCACGCAAGATGAAGGGCAAGCCCAACCATTTGACAGGAAGGGTGTCATTGAATGCTGTAAATTTAGTTTGTTGAATTTTTACTGCTAGGGATAAGGAGAGGTGCTTTTTCAGATTTTTCTTCCTCATTGACCAAAATAATTTGGCTGGGCTGGGGCACTAAGCACCTTGAGTTGTGGGTGGGGTGGGGTGGGGTGAGTGAAGTCATTTGCTTCTCTGCCTCAGGCAGCAAAATGTCCTGGGTAGGCACTGGCACGATGAGCTGAGATTACCATTACAACAGCAGGCATGTGTGATGGAAAATGTACTGATCTAATTCAACAATAATAGTGGAAGAGGTAGCCCCCATCTTAAGAAACCAGTATGCCAGCCACTGCAGAGACTGTAGAAAAGAGGGCAAAGGAATCTGAGGCCATTTCCACCCTACACTGTTACAGTGCTATTATTTCATTTTCAATATCTTGTGGAATTCTGGGGTTTGTAGTTTGCTGAGGCCAATGAGCTCTTTGGCTGAGAATTCTAAATGCCCCTCCCTCCCTAAACTGCAAACCCCAGGATTCCATAGCAGGTTGAAAGCGGAATAATAGCACTATAACAGTGTAGTGGATGTTGAAAGTGGAATAATAGCACAATAAGAGTATAGTGAGGAAATGGCCTCAGGCTCTCCAGATGTTGTAGGATTCTAACTCCTATTAGTCCCAGCTAGCATAACCACTAGTCAAAGATGGGAAGTATAGTTCAACAATACCTAGACGGCCTTAGATACTCTATCTTCGATGTAGAGGAGATGGGGCTGGCAGATTTCTATATCATTTTCTAGTGATGGTTTTTGATTCTCGTTGGTTTAACAATAGGGATGTTCCTTCTAAATCACACTACAGAAATCAATGATGTTTAGGAGAAAACGAGTAGATTTCTTTGCGAAAGGATCTGTGTACAAGCTTCAGTTCTGGTAATGAAAATACCTTCCTAAACAGATCATGGTCTCATCCACTTTGTTGACTGTGGCCATTTCCACACTAGATCGGCGGGTCCCTCCCAAAACTGCAAACCCCAGGATTCCATAGGATGTTGACAGTGGAATCATAGCGCTATAACAATCTAGTGCGGAAATGGCTTATGTCTAGATCCACCTTTCTGAGAGCTATTATGTTACACACAACTCTGGTTGGCAGACCTCATGGATCTAGTGAAAAAACAAAATGGATTCTACAGGTCTAATATCTTCCCATATCTGGTGTGGAGGGAGGGAGGAAGGAAGTCTTACTCTAGATCAGATCTGCAGCCAGGAACTGTCCGAATTAGGAAGAGAAGGTTTACTATGAGGGATGGCACATAACAAGGATGCCCTATTGTGAGGCAACTACTCCAGTGGCAAAGTCTTCGGGACAACCATGCAAGTCTTCTGACCTTTCTGTATGAACGCTTCAGTTTTTACCTCCTGTCGTATGGAACAGAGTGTAATACTCACAACCTTGCTGGACTTCATGAACATATCTTGCTATCTCAGGTGTGGTAAAAGATCATGAAGCTTGAAAAAGTGACATTTTTAGACAGCCAGTTCTAGAATCCTTCAACTAGCATGGCCAGGGACGTACTGGCTGGACGATGAAGGGAACCGTGGTCCAAAAAAGTAACTTCGCCATGCTTTGTTCTTTGCACTGTTGACAGGAGATTCAGCAGCTAAGCCAGAAAAAAACATCTTGTCTTTCACTTCAGGGAACGGAACACCTTGATTATAGAAAAGGAGACAATAAACAGGGAAACCTGCACCGAAAAAGAAACCTATTAGGAGCCAACTGCCAAAGAGGGAAAAGAACAGGTGTACGTGTGCAGTGTGTGGGAAGGAAAAGAAAGAAAAATACCTGGTTCAAAGTCTGTGAGAGGAGGAGGCAGAGAAAGCTCTGTTAGAAAGGTTTTGTTTAATCAGGAAGAGGGGAATGTAAAGGCAAGAGTGTACCTAGGGAAAACCCAGAGCATTGTCATAGTGCCAGCTCTGAGCTCACCACTGACTTCTACGGAGCCAGTACCTGAATCTCATTGTTCCCAACTAAAAGAAGAAGCATAACTATTTGGGAACGTTCATCTTTTACTACTTTGAACTTTGGTCTTCATTGTCCACTTTCCTCCTGTGGCACAGAACAAAAATACCTATGCAACTGAAACAAGCCACGTTCAGATTACAGGGACTTTCACCCAAGTAGCCATAGCTAGGTTGTTGGATCAAGGGTTATCTGTGCTTACACCAGAACCTCTGGAACCAATGGGACTTAAAGTAAGTCAGGCCTAAGTCCCTTTATTTTTTAGTGGGTCTGTTCTAAGCAGTATGATTACACCTGAATCTAAGCAGAGGCACTTCACCCGTCCCTCAACTCTGCCATGCTAACCAGCCTGTAGGAAATAGTAGTCCATTAGGGGGGAAAAATCAAAGTACCAGCATGGCAGTCACATAATTACCATATTTACTGGTGTATAAGACGTACCAGCATATAAGACGCATCCCATTTATATGATGGCAAATACTATTTGCCAGCATATAAAATTCACTGGCATATAAGACACACCCTATTTTCAAACAGTATTTTTCAGGAAAAAAAGTGAGTCTTATAGGGTAAGTATCAAAATATAGCTCCTGCTACCGCTTCTTCTACAACTACTACTATTTGTATCATAAAAAAATGTAACTTCCTTGAGTTGTGACCTTTGGTTGGTTTTAATTAGGGGAAGGAATAATTTTTCCTGAACTGGAAGGTCCAGCAGCCTGGACCAACATAACTGATAGTAAGGAATCCTAGGAGATGTAATCCAAGAACATCTGAGAGACCACAGGATTCTGACCTCGGTTAAGGTTTCCCTTCCTGTTAGTTTTATTTAAACGCATTTTATCTAATATGTTGGGCTTTAAAAGAAGAAGAAGCACCAGATGAGATATTCTTCTATTTAAAGATTTGCTGATTGTTGAAATTATAACACAAAATGTGTCTACTGAAGAAGAGCAAAAGAGTATCAAATTTATTCTATATTCTTTTAAAAATTACATTATTTTTAATCTTGCTTTTCATCTAAAAAGATTCCCAAAGTGTCCCATACAAAATCAATTTTTAAAAAGACAGCCCCTGCTTTAAGACTTATGGTCTAAAAAGAAAAGGAATGGGGCAGAGAGAAGAAAACAGCAAGTACTCTTTCAGCAACAATGGTAGAATGGCCTTAACTTTGGTTCCCATCTCAAAGCCCTTTGTTGGAGAGTGCTTATGGCAATGTTCCTATAATGAACACACTGTGAATCCTTATAATTTGTCTTCAACCTGGTGTGATAAAATATAGGACAGTCAGTAGATTTGCTTTAAGCACTGCTAGCCAAACAACCTGACTTCAAAAGGCTTGGAACAGTCTTTAACTTGGTACCCCAAACAAATTTATTCAGCGTTTTTAGCTAGACACATTGGTTGAGATTCTACTGGATACTGGCAAAACATATAGTGCCACTAGCATACTTACATGGGGTGGCTGAAAGTACAATGAGTTCAGTGGAAGGCAAAGGAGCTTATGTTAATTGAGCAGCCAGGAAAAAGTGTTGCCCAAGGAAGTACTCTATACCTTTTTGTGTCATATTCATCCAGTTATACCAACGTAGTCCAAGAGGATTCCAGCCATTCTGCTTAGTTTGAGTAAAGCCATAGCCACTGGAATTCCCTTGGTAGTTTAATTGCTATGGTGAACTCTGATAGCCCCTTTGGAAGATATTTAACCACTCTGGGCCCATGAAGAGAGGTTGTCTGATGGAACAGCAGAGAGGCAGACCTATGACTCTGCCCTTGTACTTGCTTAGCAGAGCTTAGAAATACAGTCCAACTCATCCAGGAGCAGCACTAGCATCTGGTACCCTTTGCCAGTTGCTGGTGCCTCATGCATGCTGGCTGGGGAATGATGGGAGTTATAGTTCAACTCCTCTGGAGGATGCCAGGTCAGGGAAGGCTGTTGGAGGCCTAGGGTCTTTCTGAATGAGAGGATGTCCTTAGCTCTGCGTCATCCAACACCTCCTCTGGCAGAGGGAGCTGTCTTCAGTTCCTTCTCCTGTCAGCAACATAACATTGTGGTGCATTGATCCAGAGATAAACCCACATCCACAGATACCCTTTCCCCTGCCTTTTGTTTTCTTTTAAGGCCGTGCCCCCTCATTTAACTTTTAATTCTATGCCTTTAATCCTCTCTCATTTTCCCAAGAACATTCCCCTTTCACTTTCTGGGAATCCAGGAAAGCAGGGGATCTCCCTACATCCCTCCCTCTTTCTTGCCCAGCTCTGCAAGCAGGGACTTTCCAGAATGTTGGGGTTTGTCATTCCATTTCACTACACTTTCCCCCACACCAATCTAGTGCATTATAATGAAACAACCCTGATTAGGAGCCATAGCTTCTGGATACTGACAGGGGTGGAAAGACAAACTTCATCAGAGTGCCACTTAAGAAATGTATTATTTACAGCTGTCTTTAGTCCTGTACATTTGCATGGTACAGACATGCCTTAAGTCAACAAAGCCCCTAGCAAACAAGCTACTTTTTGAAAAGTCTTTTTGAACCCATCCATTACCCTTTGCCCTCTTCCTCTGTCTAGCTAGAAGCATTTTTAGCAACATCAGCATTGGGAGGATGGTGAAGGTGGGCTGGAATAAAATAGCCTTTCAGTGCTGGTTGCAGCAGCATGTCTACAGTAAAGAATTTAATAAAGCTTAAGCTGGGAAAGACTGGGATTCTGGCAATCCTACTGTAGCTCTGTGGGGCTGCCTACAACAGGCAAAGTGAACAGCAGCTGCCGCCAGAAAACCTTACTGAGCATGCATGAATAAGAAAAGAGAGAGAAACGAGGAAACCTCACCATCTACTTGCAGCATGTGAAAAAAATGGGAACATTTAGATGAAATTTTTAAAACATTACCAAAAAATTACCCTTGGGAAACCTTGAGGGCCACAAAAATTGCTCTAGGGGTCACATGTAGCTGGCAGACTGTATTTTGCCCAACCTGGCCACTTCTCTAACCAACAGTCCTGGTGGCTCTCAACATATTCTGATCTTCTATTTCTCACTTATATTGTATAATATGCAGGAAATACTCTAAAAATAAAAATCTTCCAGATACTGATGGACACCAGGAGTAATGAGAGTGGGAGCCATGACAGTGGGAGAAGAATGGAAGGAGCAAAATGTCGCCATACAAGAAGTCCTTGTCTAGAACCTTAGCTATTACCGTTCAGAAAGGTGGCTATGTATGGACAAGGGAGGACACAGATTGGAGAGGGGAGTGAACAAGCTGATTTCTGTATGGAGTTTCTAATTTAGATATCATGGTTCCAATGTAAACAGAAATATAATACATCTTGACATATGGGGACTACCAGCTAGGTGATTTGTGTGCCTCCTTGGTTAGCCTACTGTCCAGAAGGTTATAATTATTTGGTAACTTCAAGGATCCTACTCCCCCTACTTATGACAGGTCTTTTAGAAACAGTTCATCTTTCTGAAAAAAGGACTAGCTTCTGTGAAACAGGACGCTCTACCTATCATTACATTTTAGCTACACTTTGACCAATGGGACCTGAGGTTTGTCATGACCAAAGTAAACCTCATTAATTTCAGTAGGTCTGATCCAACCCAGTATGCAGACTGCAGAGAACAATGTCTGGCCCTCCAAATGTTGATGAATTAATGGCCCTAGCTATCACAGTCAGTGATGACGGATGATGAGAATGACAGTTTTGCATCATCCACAGACCACATCTTCTCTATCTGAGGATATGGATCAGTGGTTCTTAACTGGGGGTCCGGGAACTCCTGGGGGTCCTCTGAGCCCTCACAGGGGCTCCGCAAACCCTACTGCTGGATACCAACAGCTGCAGCAGCAACAGGAACTTGGCCAAGGTCACCCAGTATCTGAGCAGGGATTTGAATCCTAGAACATTTCCACACTACACTCTTATAGTGCTACTATTCCACTTTCAACATCCTATTGTTACCCTGTGTGTTGGGGGGGTCCCGGGAGGGGCGCCCAGATTGCCAAATATAAATACAAGTTGGGGGAAATTTAGCTGGAGCGCTCTCTTGGCTAACCGAGAGGCAGGGTAACTTAACAAGGATCTTTAACCCGGTGTCTATGGCTTCAGGTCAGGGAACCAGCACGCAAGTTTAAAGCAACCAAAAATAACAGTTTTATTGAAAGATAAACAGAGAATAAAACAACACACACACTAACTAACTGGAAAGCAGGATTGGAGAGCGTAGGGATGGGTAATACGACACCTAGTCTCATTGTCCTGGAAGGGAAGATGGGGTTCCGAAGAAGAAAGCTCAGCGTGGCTGGCTGAGTGGAGTTCCTTAGACAAACCAGCAGCAATGCGGGATGGCAGTCCAAAGTAGTCCAAAGAGGGGAAGGAGACTCAGTTCTGGAGAACTGAGGGGAAAACTTCACTGGACAGAGCGGCAGCAAGGCTGGATGGAAGTCCAGAGTGATCCGAAGACCATTTGAAAATGAGGGGTTTTTATAGGGGAGTTTGTGCCTACCGGCTATGGCAAGCCAGGTGAGAACAAAAGGAGTTTTAGCGCTGTACAAAGGATTTGGCAAGGGTCAAGTTTACATGATTGGATTTACTCTTGATGACAATAGCGTGGCCGGTACGTTGATGGCCCAACATAAAGGAATGGCTTGGCCGAGAGCCGTACCGCTATTGAGAAGTTTGCAGATGGAAGCTCCCTGAAGCTACAAGCGAGGCTTGAGTTGCTGGCCTCAATGGGGTCTGGAATGTAAAACCATTAGCGGCCGCGCTCTGTCCGTGCTTGTCCGGAGAACCTGCAACCACATGGAGTGGGGTGGCTGGAAAAAGGTCAAGCTAAGGCTGAATTGTTTGATATCAAAATGATATCCGGGGTCCTCACCGACTGTGCCATAGCTGGAGTAACACTATGGGGTCCTGGGGTTTGCAGTTTAGGGAGGGGCATTTTGAATTCTCAGCCAGAGAGCTCGTTGGCCTCAGTAAACTACAAACCCCAGAATTCCACAGGACATTGAAAGTGGAATAATAGCACTGTACCAGTGTAGTGCAGAAATGGCCCTAGTCTCCAGAAGCCTTAAATAAACAAATATTTGAATATTTAAATAAATATTTGAATATATAAATGTAAATTCAAATCTTGAGTTAAGTCTTAGGGGACCTTGACAACAAATCATATTTACAGGGGGTCACCAATAAAGAAAAGGTTAAGAACCACTCTTCTGGACAATAAAGGAGGCAGATGAACAAGCAGTCTGGCTTGACATAAAATAGTGTCTTTGGAACTAGCTCCCTAGGCTGCTTCTTGAAGAGTGGGAGTTTACTGCAAGCCTTGCAGAACTGCAGGAAACAGGGTCTAGATGAAGTCATGTTAAGTTATCTGAAAGGGGAAATAGAAACGGAAGATCTATTGGTAGTCACAAGGAGATAAAAAACAACAACAAGCATTTCACATATTTGACAGTAATTTCAGATGGTGTGGGAAACAGCGTTATTAACCAAACTGACAAATTTAACTGGTCATTTTATAGGAATCAACCAAAAAGATTTATAGGAAAAAAGTACATATTTATTCATTTCTGCAATAAAATGTTTAACAGCAAGGTGCCACCTTATATGCATGTGCATGTTTGTGTTTTAACATTGCAATGCTGTAAAGGAAGCTTTTGAGACTAGTGTTCTGTTTGATTTAACTTTTTGTAGCTTAGATTTAATGGAAAATTAAAGTTCTTTTCTTCAGTTTTATTGCTTCACATTAACTTTAAAATAAATTGTTTTTGTAATTTGTCTGAGTTTTATCAGTAACATTGATAATTAAATCATGTTTGTGTTTTTCTAATATACACATTCAATAAGATTTTACCAGAAACTGAGTTATCAAATGACCAAATCTTTTTTAACTGGACAAATCAAATCAGATGCATAATTATCCCTCCTTTGACATCCATGACACTGACAAGGTTTAGAAATGCAAAAGCATTTGTTAAATTTCTACACACAATTAACATTTATACTAGATAAGAACAGGGCCCCTATCCAGTGGCAGATTTTGATAAGATAATCCTTTTGCTTGGCTGTCGTAATTCATCAACACATTTAAGTGGAACAAAAGATGCAGCCTTGGCTGAATTCTAAAAGAATATAATCCAACAATCCAAAGTATATTATTAAAATTAGGAAATGAGAGAATCAGTTGAACACCTTTAAGTGGTGTGTTCTACAGTGTGACAACCATGAAAGAAAAGCCCTTTCCTTCTGCCCTAGCAAACAATAGCTCTCGACCAGATATCTTGGTCCCATATTGATGTCCCACACAGGGCCAGCCCAAGTTCCATGGTCAAGAAAACTAAAAGAGAAAGGAGTTCATGACGGATGGGAGTTTCTTAAAAGTGAGATACTGAAGGCACAATTGAAAACTGTGCCAATAAGGAGGAAAAATGCCAGGTGTCTAAAGAAACCGGGATGGTTGACTGAAGAACTCTCAGCTGAGCTAAGTGTTAAAAGAAACATCTACAGGAAATGGAAAAATGGTGAAACCACCAAAGAGGAATTCAAGCAAATAGCCAAGAGATGTAGAGAGAAGGTCAGAAAAGCTAAAGCACAGAATGAACTCAGGCTTGCCAGAGACATCAAGAACAATAAAAAGGGCTTTTTAAAATATGTCTGCAGCAAAAGGAAAAACAAGGAAATGATAGGATCACTATGTGGAGAAGGTGACCAATTAATAACGGGGGGTGAGGAGTAAGAAGGCAGAACTACTTAATACCTTCTTTGCCTCAGTTTTCTCCCAAAAGGATAGAAATACCCAAGCTGCGGCGTGGGGAGCAGATAAGAAAGCGAGGGAAATGCAGCACAGAATGAGAAGTAGTACAGAAATATCTGGCTAAACTAGATGAATTCAAGTCCCCAGGGCCAGATGAATTATATCCAAGGATATTAAAAGAGCTGGTCGAAGTCATTTCTGAACCACTTGCAATAATCTTTCAGAACTCTTGGAGAACAGGAGAAGTCCCAGCAGACTGGAGGAGGGCAAATGTCATCCCCATCTTCAAGAAGGGGAAAAAAGAGGACCCTAATAATTATTGCCCAGTACACCTGACATCAATTCCAGAAAAGATCCTAGAGCAAATCATTAAACAGTCAGTTTGTAATTACTTAGAAAGCAATGCCATAATCACTAAAAGCCAGCATGGATTTCTTATAAATAAGTCATGCCAGACTAATCTTATCTCTTTTTATGACAGGGTTACAAGCTTGATAGACGAAGGGAATCCTGTAGATGTAGCATATCTTGACCTCAGCAAGGCCTTTGACAAAGTTCCACATGACATTCTTGCAAAGAAGCTAATAAAATGCGGGCTGGACAGGGCTACTGTTAAGTGGATTTGGAATTGGTTGACCGACCGCACCCAAAGGGTGATCACCAATGGCTGCTTTTTGTCCTGGAGAGAAGTGACTAGTGGGGTGCCACAGGGTTCTGTCCTGGGCCCAACGCTATTCAACATCTTCATCAGTGACTTGGATGAAGGAGTGGAGGGCATGCTGATCAAATTTGCAGATGATACCAAACTGGGAGGGGTTGCTAATACACCAGAGGATAGGATCAAATTTCAATACAACCTTGACAGATTGGAGAGCTGCGCCAAAGCTAACAAAATGAATTTCAACAGAGAGAAATGCAGGTTACTGCATTTGGGCAGAAAAAATGAAAGTCACAAGTATAGGATGGGGGGCGTGTGGCTGGATAGCAATACGTGTGAAAAGGATCTAGGAGTCTTGGTAGATCACAAGCTGAACATGAGTCAGCAGTGTGACACAGCAGCCAAGAAAGCCAACGCGATTCTTGGTTGCATCAATAGGAGTATGGTGTCTGGGTCGAGGGAGGTAATGGTACCACTCTATTCTGCATTGGTTAGGCCTCATTTGGAATACTGTGTCCAGTTCTGGGCACCTCAATTCAAGAAGGATGTCGACAAGCTGGAACGTGTCCAGAGGAGGGCGATCAAAATGGTGAAGGGTCTGAAAGCCATGCCCTATGAAGAATGCCTTAGGGAGCTGGGTATGTTTAGTCTGCAAAAGAGAAGGTTAAGAGGGGACATTAAAGCCATGTTTAAATATTTCAAGGGATGTCATGTTGAGGAGGGAGCAGGCTTGTTCTCTACCGCTCCAGAGACTAGGACAAGGAGCAATGGATTCAAGCTGCAGGAAAGGGGATTCCACTTGAACCTCAGGAAGAACTTCCTCACGATCAGAGTTGTCCGGCAGTGGAATATGCTGCCTTGGAGTGTGGTGGAGTCTCCTTCTTTGGAGGCTTTTAAGGAGAGGCTGGATGGCCATGTGTTGGGAATGCTTTGATGTGTGTTCCTGCATAGCAGGGGGTTGGACTCGATGGCCCCTGTGGTCTCTTCCAACTCTGTGATTCTATGATTCTATGATTCTGAGTCATTTTACCCCCAGGGGTGATTGGCAAAATGGTGCCACACCCCCATTCTATGAACAAAAGCCAAACGGACTGGAAGCGGCATGGCAGGAAGGACAAAAACCATATCTGTGTATTCTCTAGCTGTTCTGATTTGGTAGAGACAGCCCTGATTAATCCTCTGCTGTGTCACTTTTCAGCTGCTTTATAAATGGTCCCAGTTTTTCTCTTCTTCCCTCACTTTCCCCCTTTGACCTTGGCTTATTTCAGTTGCTGCAAACTGGGCTCAAAGTGCAAAAGTAGTTTGCACTCAGTCAATTCAGCAGGGGTGGGGGAGAAGAGATGGGAGTGGTGAAGTCTGCCCTTCCCAGTAGACTCAGGCAAAAGCAAACTGTGGCTGCCTCTCCTGGTTCATGTGTTCAACTTAATAACTTTGGACAACTTTTAACAACTTTGGCCATTTTGACCACACTCTACTGTTTCTTGGCCACATATGTCCTGATTTTCATTTGTGAAATGTTTGGGGCTATGCATCTGCCACTCTACATGAGGGCAGCAGCAAGTTTAGGGTATGCAGGGCTGGTGGCTTGTAACATAAAACTCTGTGCTCAGCCTTTTATGGTTCACGTCCTTTAGTATCTGCTGTTTAAGACCTCATATTGCCTAATCATAGAGCTACCAGACCTAAGTGTCTTTCACATTCTAAACAATTGGTCTTTTTTGCACTATAGTACACTATTGTTGCACTTTGATGCTACAGAAACTGCCATGGTTCCATCTAATGGAATCCTGGGATTTGTAGTTTTATGAGCTATTTAAAATCTCAGGATTGCAAAGAGTGGAGTCAAGACAGCTAAAGTGGATTCAAAGTGCATTCTCTAGGGTTAGGGGTGCAGGACCCTTGTAAAAGTTGAAAAATCACAAATATCAAAATGTCTGTGTGTCTGTGGGATGGGGACCAAGACATGGTGGGGAGAGTAGGCACCTAGGATCCAAACTAAAGGAAGGGGGCAGTCAGCATGGTGGCCCTATACTCCATCTCCTTCTTGGGGTGTGGGGTGGCATTGGGAGAGGATTTGTGGCACTGAGAAATGGGGCTGAGATCCATCCTTAGCTGGCCAAAGAGCAGCTGGTGAAAGAGGAGGACCAGAGATAGGTTTTTAATGGGCTATGTGGCCTGATCGGAGCTTCTGGGGAGGAAGGTTCCCCTGGAAAAGACGCTCCTGAGGTGAGGGGGTAGGGTCTGAAGAAACTCACAAATAATCAAACCCATGAAAGTCAAACTCACACATGTGTAGGACCAACTGCAATTGTGCAATATAAGCCAGTGTAGTGTAGTGGTTTGAGCCCAGGACTACAACCCTGATTCCCCACTCAGCCATGGGAAACCCACTGGGTGACCTTGGACCCACATCACAATCTCTCAGCCCCAGAGACACCCACGAGAGGTTCATCTTAGGGTCACCATAAATCAGAACTGTCTTGAAAGCACACAAACAACAACATGAAAGAAGCCCAAATCTGATACAATGCCTTCCATAGGTGGTCAGTCTCAAAAATGCACACCAATGGCTATCAACCAGTCTAAAAATCATCAGACAGGTTTTAACTGGTTGGCAAGGACATACCTTTCAACTGCCCTGATTTGGCTGGGATACTTCTGATTAATTCTCTGGTGTCCCACTTTTTCAACTGTGTTTAAATGTCCCAGTTTCTCTCTCTTTCCCCTTTGGCCATTTCCGCACTAGCCTGTTACAGCACTATTGTTCCACTTTCAACCTCCTATGGAATCCTGCGGTTTGCAGTTTAGGGAGGGGGCAGTGCAGTTTAGGGAGGGGGCAACTGCAAACCACAGGATTCCATAGGAGGTTGAAAGTGGAACAATAGCGTTATAACAGGCTAGTGCGGAAATGGCGTTTGTCTTCAGCTGACTTCACTTGCTGCAAACTTAGTTCAAAGTGTAAAAATAGTTTGCACTCAGTTAATACAATGAGGAGGGACAAGGAGAAGAGAGGATGAAATCTTGCCCTTCCCAGCAGGCTCAGGCAAAAGCAAACTCCGGCAGTGTCTCCTAGCTTGTGTGTATTCTTCCTCGTTAATAACTTTTCCCATCTTGACCGCACTCTGATGTTGCTCTGTCACATGCATCCTGGTTGTCTTCTATGAAGTGCTGCAGTGTATGCAAGGGGGAAAGATACATTGGAACAGAAAAGGAAACATGAAGTAACAACCCATGATGTTTTGATAAGCTGAGCCTGAAGAATAAAGGCATTTGAGCAATAAAAAGAGCTAAAATGGATTAGCAGAGATCTCAAACGGCTTTGACAACAGGTCAGGTATGATAACGAGAGATTGCAAAGTACCATAAAAAACAGAAAAGGCTGTATTGGGAAGTATATATTTGAGGGACTTTCTAGTCTGGGGCAGTATTTTAATCCTTCTCTTCTGCCATAACAAACCATCTTTTGTGCATTCTGTATCACCAATTCTGCTTTCCTTTAAAGTGCTTTGTTTACCTCACAATTTACAGGTTGCCTTTAGGGTCACCGATACTAATCAACAGAGCAAGAGATTCGTGGGTTACCCTGTTTATCTAGCAAATAATGTTCCTTTTCCCAAGCTCTGGATATCTTAAGCACATTTTCTCCACCAATCAGAGGCAAATTACATCTCACATATTATAATCTAGGATTTGACAATGGGACAGAACTTTCCCAAATGCTCCTTTTTGGATGGCAGTCCTATGAATTCTGCAGCCAGCGTGGGAACTGCAGTTGAAAGAAAAAGAAAAAAATGGTCACCCAAGCTCTTGGAAGAGGCTATTGAACAGTCTAAGATCAAGCACAGCAAATAATTGAAACAAAATATCTCTGGATTCCATCTGAAGAGAAGTGTTTTAAAATAATTTTGGGCAGTTTATTTCAGACCTGAATAAATATGCAAGAAGATGAACAAGAAGTTTCCTGTCTATTGCCTATGTCCTCACAGTCAGTTCCAAAACATAGTCCAGGGCCCTTACCACATGAAGTTGTCACCCTGCCAGAGCAATGCATGCTATTGCACAATGTCATCACTAACCAGCTGCTTTTGTGTCCCCATGTGTTGGAAATCTGCCCTTTTTCATTGCCAAAAAAAATCAGGCAACGGCATCCTTTCCTATCACAATCCCATCGGCTAGGTGAGTGTGGTTTCTCAATACCTGAATATCTCAATATCAGCTCTGAACCATAGGAAGAACTTCCTGATGGTCAGAGCTGTCCAGCAGTGGAATATGATGCCTCAAAGTGTGGTGGAGTCTCCTTCTTTGGAGGTTTTTAAGCAGAGGCTGGATGGCCCTCTGTTGGGAGTGCTTTGATGTTCCTGCATAGCAGGGGGTTGGACTCAATGGCCCTTGTGGTCTCTTCCAGCTCTAGGATTCTATGATTATCTATGATAATAGCACTTGATAGCAATTCCTTTCATCACCAATCCAGGAATGGACATACATGGTGTGGGGGCATTCCCAGGTTGTAGCTCCCTTAGCCACTTCCATGGCATGGCAAGTTCAAAAGCTATCACCTCTCCATGTATATTTTAAATTTCTCCTTTGAGTTTTTTTTTCCAAAATATATTTTAACGTTATAGCGCAAAAACGCAATAGCATTGCTGCGCTAGTAAGACTTACAACCCTCCCCCGATCAATCATGAGCTGTGGGGCAGGGAAAAGGTGGGGAAAAGGACTCACCAATGATGCTGCAATGCAGAGGGAACTCCAGTGGTGATAACACTGCTCATCAGCTAAAGTTGAAGGGGTGAGGTAGAGAGCATTCAGAACCCAATACCATCAAAGAAATGGAAATGCTGGAATTGAAACGGAACAATGCCCTATGGAGGCATGGTGCAGTAAGGGCCCAGATCAGAGTCTGAAAGTAACTGAATACAAATAATGGATAGATTGTATTTTTTTATTTTAGTAATGAAGCCATGACAAAGTCAAGGGATGTAGTATCACTAATACTGTGATGTATGATCACATCTTTTTCAGCGTTGTTACTGTTTCTATAGCACACTGTTATAGTTCAAGTATGTGTCTTTATTCTTTGGATGCGTTTTGTATGAAATACCACTGTTGTTTAAAGTAACTAAAAGGCAACAGTCTTAGTTATTTCTGAATTATGAGATAATAGAATCATAGAATCATAGAAATGTAGAGTTGGAAGAGACCACACAGGACATCCAGTCCAACCACCTGCCATGCAGGAACACCCTCAAAACACTCCTGACAGATGGCCATCAAGCCTCTGCTTAAAAACCTCCAAGGAAGGAGACTCCACTACACTCCAAGGCAGCACATTCCACTGCCGGACAGCCCTGACTGTCAGGAAGTTCTTCCTGAGGTTCAGGTGGAATCTCCTTTCCTACAGCTTGAATCCATTGCTCCTTGTCCTGGTCTCTGGAGCAGCAGAAAACAAGCCCTCTCCTTCCTCTACATGGCATCCCTTCAAATATTTAAACATGGCTATCATGTCCCCTCTCAACCTTCTCTTCTGGAGACTAAACATACCCAGCTCTCTGTTAACTATAAGGATATTTATGTACTTTTTCTGTGGAAAAGTTCCTTTTATTAAACCACAGCTCACTGAAGTGCCCAGTTGCTGGGGCCCTCTGCCATCAGTCAGAGAGAAAGAGGCTATTGTTGGGTTGCACCCACCTCTTCTTAAGCAACAAGCCCAGCTGTGATGAAGGATCAGGCTGGCCCAAATACCTATTACCTTCTCTTTTTTTCTGCATTTTCAAACTGATCACCCTCCTCTACCTTTACCCTCTATCCTATCCACTCTGTATCTTGTCTTTTATGGCCAAACTCACAGCTTACTAGTGATTGAAAGTTATTAATTTATTATTAATTAGTTGTTAGTTATTCATTATTATTGCTGTATTTTTACTTCCAAAGAGGATGAGAGACTGTTGTGGCTACCTCAGATGTCAAAATGACTGGCTGGCCTTGGATACTATGTGCCTTGATGGAAGTGGGAGGTAGTGATGGAAACGGATACAGGTATTTGCTGCCAAAGCTTCAGGCAGCCTCTGACACTGACCAAATCCCTTCACACAGACACATATGTGTATTTTGATATTTACAATTTTTCAACTTTTGTGAGAGTCCTGCACTCCTTATCCTTGCAAATGTGGAGGGCCAACTATAATTCAAAATGCTCTCCCCCCAAAAAAAGCCCAAAAGTGGCTAATTTAAGTACAGTCAGCCCTTCACATTTATGGGTTTCACTTTTGCAGATTTGATTATTCACAGATTATTTGCTGACACCTCTGCTGCCTCCCTATGCCATTTTTAATAGGGATGGCAAGCCTTGCGAGACTGAGAAACTGTGAATGAAGCTTGTGAGTCCCAATTAAAAATGGTGTGGGGCAGCAGTAGAGGTGGCAGCAAGCCTCACCAGCCACCCACTTCTGCCTTTGGAAGGAACCCTGATGCCTCAAAGGAATCCATGGTGGGTTGAACATGGTGATCATACATTAATATATTTGGGAGAGCCTAGAGTTATTCACGATTTTTTCACTTTCACAGGGATCCTGTGCCCCTAATCCTAGTGAATGTGGAGGGATGACTGTACAGTAAAAACAGTACATGGGAGCTAGTGTGATGTAGTGGTTTGAGCATTGGACTATGACTCTGAAGATCTGAGTTCAAATTCCCAATCAGCCACGGAAACCCATTGGGTGGCCTTGGGTGAGTCATACTTTCTCACTCTCAGGAAAGGCAAAGGCAAACCCTGTCTGAACAAATCCCGCCAAGAAAACCCCATGGTAGGTTCATCTTAGCATCATGAGAGGTCTGAAAGAGTTTGAAGGCACACAGAAATAACAAAGTGGTACATAGTTTGGACAAAGAGATGGACATGTGCCTCTTTTGTTCAAATTGTTATTTAACATTATGAACAATAGTATTCTAACAGAAGTGAGACACTCTCGGAAGGCAGTATTTGGCTGAAAAAAAATGAAGCACTTGGCTATAGGTAACTTTTGAACCCAGAACCTTCAGAAACAGAATTGAGTTCACTTTCCAGTTAGGAACCACCTCTCACTGTAAGCCCTGTGCTTTTTACGCAAGTACACTGTAAAAATATGCAAACCAATGAACTAAGCAAACAAACCCAAACAACAATAAAGGAACAGTGGGTAAAAGGAAGTGCTTTTGCTTGAAGTGGCAAAGAAAAGGGAAGCTTTTTCACAATGGGGGGTTTACATGGGAACCCAACCTACTATACATCATTGGGCAGGGTCTGCAGAAATTCACGCAGATCGTAAAAAAACTGAAAGATGAATTTTGCCTTGCAGCTAAAACTGGATGCCAGCACACTGTGACACAACTTAGTCGCAATATTGTCTTCCTATTTGGATACTTAATAACTCAACCTTCTTATTTTGAGTGGCCTACAGCGCAGTCACAATCAGAATATTTCTAATCGCCCCATCTAGTGCTGGATCAGGGTTCTGAAGGCACCTTAGGCCCAGAGTTGAGAAATTTACTTAGAAAAGTTCTAAGCTCCCAGAAGTAATTAGACACTTATCAAGAATGCATTTTTTAAACTAACATTTTATTTCCCCATTTCTTAGAAATAACTAAAGCGGGTACTTTTAGTTCCCTTTAGCAAACCTGAATACTACATCTGAAAACTACATACTGTTGGTTCCATGCTTTCCTACCATCAGTCAGTTCCATATACCCAACAGAATACAAGACAGCAGGAGTGCAGGGCAGCTTTTGACTCACAGTATGCCTCCTCCAGCATTTCAGGAGGCTGCATCCCTACAAATATTTTTATACAAAAGGGGGAAAGTTTATGGTTTGTCAACTTGCAATCATAATGTAACATAGACTGTTATAGTGCTATTATTCCACTTTCAACATCCTATGGAATCCTCGAGTTTGCAGTTTAGGGAAGTTGCCTTTGAGGCCTCTCCCTAAACTGCAAGCCCCAGGATTCCATAGCATCTTGAAAGTGGAATAATAGCACTATAACAGTCTAGTGCGGAAATGGCCAAAACTGTTGGGAAAAGGACTTCATTACTAACAACTAGTTATTTGTAACTTGTTACTTCCAAATTTTGCTTAGGCTTAACTCCTCCTCACTTCTGAGCACCCCATTAATTTGTCAATTTACCCTCACTTCCATGAAGGGGAGGAGCGTTTAAAATCACCATTCATTCTGTTGTTGTGTGCCTTCAAGTCATTTCCACTTATGGCTTCCCTACAGTGAATATATCACAGGGTTTTTTGGGACTAAGAATGTGTCACGTGCCCAAGGTCACCCAGTGGGTTTCCATTACCAAGCAGGGAACTGAACCCTGGGCTCCAGGGTCTTGGTTCAACAGTTAAACCACTACACCACATTCGGTCTTGTGAATACAAGGTGACAAAATGTCAACTTCAGTATTTAAAAATTAATACAATTTTTCTTTCTCAAAGCTGAAACAATTAGGAAATTCTGAAAGCTGATTGTTGCACATTTTACCAGTCAAACCATGTTTGTAGGTGATATAAATCAAGACTGATAACGTGCCATTTTTAGGTTAGTTCCGCTGGTTTCCAAACCACTATACCATGGTGTCTATTTCTCCTTGCTCATTCTGCTTGCTCTTTTCACTGCTTTCTCATTTGCAGAGCATGCAGGACTGGCTAAAGACTTTTTTTTTTTTTTTTGCTTCCTAAGGCAAAGTGCAAGATAGCACACACTCACATACACTTCTGATCCACATACAGAAGCCTATTGGACTAGCAGTTGAATCTTTCCTCAACATTGCAAATAGATAGTGTTACCCACCATGCAGAAGAAAGTGGAAAAATAGCATTATAACAGTATAATGCAGAAATGGCCTAGGTGAGCAAGATGCTTGGGAGCTCAGGAAAAATGGCTGGTGGGGTGCAGCTGTTTCCCAGTACCTGTTTTCTGAAACAGCCATCTCATTCTGGCTAATGGTAGGGTTGGCCTTTAGATTTCCTTCCTGTCTGCATACCTGCAATCAGATCAAGCTTGCTGCACAGGTTGGCAACAGAGCCCTTAATAGATCTGGCCCATGGCACAGGCCCAATGTCAGGCCTGCCCTGTCTTTTTAAAAAAAGTCACAAAGGTGGAAAAATCACAAATTAAGATGCCAAAATTATTACATCTTCCCTATAGGTTATCTTTCTGGAATATTTTCATCTCAACATGCAAGTTAAAGAAGAGCTCTGTTGAACTCAAAAGGATGCTCATGACAGTGTTATCTAATAAGCAATTGCCTTTGTGCCCATGGCCAGATTCACCACTTCATTAAGGGATGTAGTTCCCCGCATACCATGTCAGCGAGTCTACTCACCAGCTTTCAGCTTTCAAAGAATGTTCACTGTCTAGCCTTTGTAGAACCTATTATATGAGGCAACATGTTCAGGCACTATTCTGTCCCACAGGTCTGTGGGACACAGGTCTCCTACAACCTTTTAGTGTGTATAGTCATGACTATTATTGACAATGTGTGGGCAGTGCCACTGGTAACTAGTAACTCCCATATCAGTGAGGTGCCTAATCCACTCCAGGTTTTTAATCCAGGCCTCTGAGGAGCATGTCCAAGGAGTTTAACCCTATTTCTAAATCAGTTCAGCATTTAGGAGAGCTCTTTCAAAGCCATCCAAAACCTGGCATGGATTCACTGCTCCACATACATGGGAGCCAACAGCAACAGAGAGTAGAGCTAGTCATTTTGAACCCATTCTTTGGTCTCCCCTGATGTGTATGTGTCTTCAAGTCATCTGTTGACTTTTGGTGACCTCATGGATTTTTCATAGGATTTTCTCAGGCAACAAATACTTAAGAGATGGTTTTGCCAGTTCCTGCCTCTGAAGTATAAGCTTACAGCATCTGGTATTCATTGGCAGTCTCCCATGCTTAGCTTCCAAGATCAGACAGGATCTGGTGCCTCACAGGGTAGTATTAATGCCCACCGAGAAATCCTGAAGTTTAATGTAGCTCTGACTTTAGTAGATTTCCAGGCCCAAATAATGAGTAGCAACAGCGATAAGGTCCAGTGTGGTGTGGTGGTTTAAAGTACTGGATTAGGCCTCCAAAAAAATGAAGGCTGGATTCCCCATGCCACCATTGAAACTGACTGGGTGATCTTGGGCAAGTCAGACTTTTTCAGCATTAGAAGAAAGCAGTGCAAACTTCCACCAAATAAATCTTGCCAAGAAAACACTGTGATAGGATCATCATAAAATGGAATTGGCCTGAAGGCATACAAGAAGAAGGAAGGAGCTCACACTCTTTCTAGTTCAGGTCCTACTTCATGCAAATACTGTTGGTTCTCTTCCCACTACACTACATTTGTAAATATTAAAAAAAAAAACACTCTGCCAATTCAAATAAAACCCATTATTGCATCCATATAGGATACAGGGAGTGGCACTGTGAGGAAATATGAATCATGTCAGCCCTGCAAAGTAGCCCATTGTTGTTATGCACATAATGTTGGGAGGACTGCATGATACTTACTGCACTATAATCCAGTGCTGATATCCAATCTATTGGTGTATAAGCTTTTCTTAAGAAAAAAGGCAAGGCACAGGAGGAGCCTCTAAGGTAAAGCAAGAACTACAGTTGGCCCTCCACATTCATGGGTTTAACTTTTGCATGTATATGACTATTCACAGATTTCATATTTGTGTAAATATGGACAGCAACACCAGATCTGCCCAACTGCTGCACAACAAAGTGGCCAGGACTTGAAGAAGAGGAAAAAGAGGGAGCCTGTTCCTGCATGTGAAGGTATTTGAGAACAATCCAGCGGACTGGCTTCTTGCCAGCAGAGACCATGTTCCTTGCAAGTGCAGGTCCAACCACCACCACCACCACCTCTACTTCAAGTGTTTCTTTCCCAGGGGAACTTTCTCTTTCAGCGGCTCTGGTCAGACCATGTACCCCTTAAAATACCTGTCTCTGCTCCTCCTCCTCCACCACCAGCCACTGCCTGGACAGCGAATGCTTCTCCTCTGCCAGCTGCTGCCTGGCATCATACACACCCTCTCAAGCCCCCCCCCGCATCCAAGGGGGACTTAGAGATATTTGTGTTTTTTTCCACTTTTGTGGGGATCCCACACCCCTAGCCCCTGTGAAAGTGGGAGGCCAACTGGATAAATTAATCTGAAGAAAATAAGGAAGCTAGGGGAGAAAGGTTGAGAAGACGAGAGATTTGCTCTTAAATTTTCTTCACATTTACCCAGAAGGGTATTGAAAACAATGGAATTTCCCCCCTATATAGTCATGCATAGGATTGTGTTGTTAGACTGTACAGGCATTCATCAGTTAACAAAGCCTCTTACAAGGAAGCTCCTTTTTTTTTAAACAAAGACTTTTTATGCCTGCCCAGTCACCACCTTTTCCTCCTTGTTTTCTGTATAGTTGAAAGTTTTTTTTAGCAGCATCAGCACTGAGAGATGGCAAAAGAGGCCTGGAGAAACACAGACTTGTGGTTTGCAGCAGGTCTCCAATAAACAGCAGCAGGTCTCCAATAAACTGTAGTGGAACTGAGATAGAGACCCACGGCTTTAGAAAAAAGATTTATTTGTGCACAATGTCCCAGTGAGATACTTCTCAAAAGTCTGGGCCCCGCCTCCTTACATTCAGAGCAATTTATACATCTCCAATACAAATACATCACATGGTCAAGAAAAGAAAACTGACACGTACAAATGGTTCCCACCATTCTCCAGCGTAATCTTACAAATGTTGCAAAGTAAAGGAAGCATAACGTGGCACATTCCATCCTCCCTAACATTCTGTCTCACAGAATACCATTGTATTCCTTTCAAACACAGAGAGATTTCAATTGCAGAGAAAATTAACTGCTCTTCCCTCACACCCAGAGGTCATCTAGGCTGACCCAAAACCGCACATCCACTTCAAAACAATGCAATAAAACTGGAAAACAATGGGATTCTACTCTATATGATCCTACAGTAGGTATGTATGAATGCCTGCAACAGGCAAGACAAACAACAGGTACCTCTAGAATCCTGAGCATGCATGAATAACGGAAAAGTAGAGCAGCCTCACCAACTACCCTCCGCATGTTAGAAAAGGCTAGATCTATCAATTTGGCCATCAGTATGGAAATCCTTACACAACTGGAGTGGTAGAAGTTTTTGAGTGGCCTCTAATATTTTTGTGTACTTCCGCAAGGGTTTTCACATGCACATCGTTTTAGTTTTGAAGGAAAAGGTTGCTGGAAAAGGTTGAACTGCTCTTCCTTTTTTTGTGGTTCAGGAACCCATCCCTATTCTTTTCCTGTTAATTCTGCCTCTGGTACCAAATTTTGTACCAAAGAAGTAACGGCCAGCAACACACGCTGCTTTTCCAACTCAAGTATTCCTGTATTCCTACGCATTTTAACTGGTGATAAGCATCACGACCTCTATGCTACCTACATCTGACTAGACATGTATGGAGTTGCCTGGTTAGAGGTTCTTTGAGAAGATGGTTATGCAGAATGTGGAAGCATATGAGTCCCGCTGCATTTGGCAACCCTGCTGTTTCTTTTGCTGAATGGCATCTAAGGGCCTTTCTGCACTACACAGTTAGAGTGCTATTATTCCACTTTCAACAGCCTGTGGAATCCTGAGGTTTGCAGTTTAGGGAGGGGTATTTACATTTTCAGCCAGAGAGTTCTTGGGCCTCAGGAAACTACAAACCCTGGAATTCCACAGGAGGTTGAAAGTGGAATAATAGCACTATAACAGTGTCAGGCAGAAAGGCCCTTAGACTTCTGTCCCAAAGTTCTATCCTGACAGTGTCACCAACTCCAGTTGCTAAGGGTCCTAGAAAACTCTTCCCTCCGCACTGGACTGTTATAGCGCGATGATTCCACTTGCAACATCCTATGGAATCCTGGGGTTTGCAGTTTCGGGAGGGGCCGGCCGAAACTGCAAACCCCAGGATTCCATAGGATGTTGCAAGTGGAATAATAGCGCTATAACAGTCCAGTGCGGAAATGGCCCTGGCTGCGTAATCGACAAATATGTGGAAGCCAATAGAAAATGAACCCTTGGGCATTCTCAATATGTTGTCCAGTTAAAGCCACACTCCTCATGGGAACACACTAAGGGGTATCTGTGTCGACCATGCAGGAAAATATAACAAAATTCAAACCCCACAAACCAGTGATACTTTTATTAAGCCAATTAAAACGCACAAAACGCAAGCTGCAAGCTTTCGGAGCTTCACTAGCTTCCTCATCTGGCAAAAATGTTAAAAATCATACAGCATGCGAGTATTTCCCCCGCCCCGCCCCCATATTTAAGCCTCAACCTCCGGAAAAGGGAGATTGTTTGCGCCTGCGCGTTTGGAGGCCGGCTTTTCCACCCGCTCTAAATATGGCTGCAATAGCATTCCCGAAGGAAGGGGTGCGCATGTGTACTGGATTCGGCGGCTCGCGGAAGTAAGTGTGTTTGGTTCCTTGTCGCTCTCCAGCGGCGGGGACCAATGAGGAGAGGGTTAGCATGGCAACAAGGCACTGGGGAAGCAGGCTCCGCCCCTGAGCCTGTTGGCGGGAGACTGCTCAGGGAGTGAGGTGAGAAGTGTTTAGGGGCGCTGCGGAGAATGGGGGGGGCAGCGGAACCGGGGGTCTGCTAGTGGAGTAGTGTCGTATGGCGGGGCGGGGCGGGGCGGGGCGGGGCGGGGGGGAGCCGGTGTGAGAAAGATGTTTGTGAAGCGAATGAACCCCGTAGAGGGGCTTATTTTTCCTGGGGAGGAGGGGGAGGGGGAGGGGGGAGAGGAAAGGGAGGAAGGGGAGGAGGAGGGGGAGAGGGGGAGGGGGAGGGGGAGGGGGAGGGGAGGAGGGGGAGAGGGAGAGGGGGAGGGGAGGAGGGGGAGGGGGGAGAGGAAAGGGAGGAAAGGGAGGGGGAGGGGAGGAGGGGGAGGGGAGGGGGAGAAGGGCTGAGTGTTCAAGGGATCTGTGGGGCCCAACATATTTACACCACCAAGATAGGAATGAAGTGCATGAGTAGCCTTGAGGGTATGGAGTTGGGGCGCAGGTGGGAGAGGAGCCCTGTGGAGAACTGTAACAGCTTGAGATTAATTACTGTTTTTTTGCACTACAGTTCCCCGAATCCACCATATCCCGTGGCAATGCTGGCTGGGGGTGTTTGGGATTTGTAGTCCAAAAAAAAGGAACGTTTCCAAGGCCATAATTTCTGATGGCTTGTGTAAATGAGAGTGGAGTGACTATGGAGGAGATCTATGTGAGTAGGAAGTGAGTGATACTTGGCCAGCTTTCTGGTTGAACAGTACCTGCGGTACGAGTGGTGCGTCCTTTTGAAGCCCGTAGGCCGAAACCGGATCAGGCTGCTGTTCCCTTTAGTGTTGTATGTCAGTAAAAGGCCTGAGAGTTCTACTGTGTCAGATCAAAGGTTCATCGAACACTGACCGAACAGCTCTTTAAAACAGTAGAGGAAACATGTACAGTGCAAGTCCAAAGGCAGTGACTGTTTCTGATAGCCAAAATAACAACCCCTTATGACCCAGCTGGGAGTTAGGGGGGCTTAAGGCATTGTTGTTTTTGTGTCAACCCTGCCTGTAAATTTGTCAGGGCATTTGGCTGTGAAAGATTATTGATCCTGGTTGGTCCCTAATTTGATATATCCTTCCTTACATATTTTGATTATGGCTGTGGATAAAATTCCCATACTAGATATCCGGACCATCTCCAAATGTATGGAGGCTGCAGTTTTGAGGACTTCGTAACCCTTTCCCTTCCTAGTGTTTTTCTTTTCAAAATTGCCATTGCTCAAGTTGTTTCTCTCAGCATGGAGGACAATTTGAGAATCTCTGTTCCCTCTGTGTTTGGGAAATGGATTTTGAATGGATAAATGGCACAAAGGAAAAGAGGCAAGCCCCTGCCCACCTGCCCACCATTAATCATTGCAGCTGCTAAGGCTGTTATATGTAAAACTGTCTAGAGATCATTTTACATATGTCTTGTACGATCATCAAAATGTAAAATTGGAGGGGACCCCTTAAGTCTGGGAAGGTAGGAAGTCCACAGTTAAAGTATTCCTGACAGATGATCATCCAGGCTTTGCCAAGATAATCTGTTCCACTGTCAAACAGTAACCTCCTTGTAATCGAAATTCATTGATTGCCGTTTACAGTATGTTTTGTCTGCAAGTGCCATCGTTAGCACTTTATTTTAACTCTTCTTACTGTGTAAATGAAATAAGATGTGAAGCAGTCTGATAGCAATATTTTTCACCAATATAAGTAAAGCCTATATAGATGTGGTAGTGTACCTGGGATGAGTGAAAGGCAGAACCATACTTGACAAGGAAGGGAGGTAGCTGGTGGCACCAGCACTAAGCCCTGGAGAGCAAAGAATGCAAACAGCTACTTGTGACAGAGGTGTAGAGTACAGATAACTAACATTGACATATCCTATTTTGTTCTCCTGTGAATATGTGACCAAGAGGCATGGAGGGGAAGACTTTGGCTTTGATCAGGGAATGGCTGGTTGCTGACAATGGGACATTCTTTATTTTCTTAGGAATGCCAAGATGGAAAACAAACGGAAGGCTTCTACAGGAGGCTCTGGCATGGGAGAACTCACTTTGTCTCAGCGGAAAAAGCTGCGAGGAGGGGATGGAGAAGAAGATGGTCCTTCCCAGTTTGAGGAGGAACTGGCTTTTCTGGATGAGGTGGAGGCTGAGATGTCTCTGGAGGCAAAGGAAACACAGCTGGTACCTGATGCCATTCCTCTTGGTGAGTTAGATGGGGATAACATAGGGAGGATGCTCCCTGGGCAGATGAGGCTGAGGGATTTTGGGGTGCAATGGAAAAGCAGTGAAGCAGCTAGTTGCAGACTGTTTTGTATCTGTCATCCAAAGCAGTATGATTGCTATGTTGTGTCAGCTCTTGGTTTTTTACATTAATATATACTAATATATGGATTTTGCCTCTCTTTTTTGGTACTGCCTTGTTCTTTTTACTGCTCTTTCCAACAAGCAGATTGAACTTGTAAAGAGTATGTTATTTAGTTTTTTAGGATCTGGGACTGACCAAAAGAGAATTGGTGCTCACCTCTATTCTGGGTTTCTGCCTTTCCTTCAGGTAGTCTTTTCTCATCAGTGAGGAACCCTAAGTGGCAGAGACCATTGCCTCCCAAAATAACCTCCCAAGAGGACGCTCTCTGTTTCCAGCAACTGGAATTAGATTACTATGTGGGTGAGTATGTAAGCAGGTTAAGATGTTGATGGAGAGTTCATGAAGGCATTGCAGTGCATATGGGTTGGGAATACCTAGTTCTGTTCTTCCTGGTAAGGGGTTTGCAGAACAAAGTATACCTTTTGTCTGACTAACAATGACTCTTTGCTGCTGGAGGGAAATTCTGATGCTGTTATAATTCTTGGGGCTTTTGATAGCTACAGTAGCCCCACAATGTTCCTAGCCACGCTTGCCAGCAGAGTGGACAAGGTCTGGAATTCCCCAGAAAGACTGTAATCTCATTTTTCTGATTTCTGAATTGTGGGAAGACTTTTAAAAAAAAATAGAGAGGAGGAGACATACACATAAAAACTAAAAAACCTAAAAAGATATTACAATGCATTGACATGACTTTAAAAATGCAAGCGAATCCATCAACAAATTCCACATGTTGGTTCCATTAGTTCAAATAGCTTCCCTCACCATAGAAGAAACAAAGTTCACAGCGGCTTCCCTTCCTCCTCTCAGCACCCATTTTTCTCTTGCAGAGTTACCTAGATATATTAGGAGCACATCTGCAGAAATAATAATCTATTCTGATAGGATCTGCAGGTAGACAAGAGAATGAACCAAAATTGTTGCCTGTATTACGCATACAAAAGACACTATAATGTTTCAACACAATTTTCAGAAAATAGCCATCTAAAATTATTTCTGTGTCTTTGGTGATTCCTTTTCTTCTTTGTTTCTATATTGTATCGGGGGGCAAATGTTGCCATATTTATTTTTGTCAATGTTTTCTGTTGTTCTAACCAGACATGTTAACTTCTCCATCAATATAATCTCCCAGAATTTATTCCACCAGCAATCCATATTTACATTTTCCAAAAATGTATAATTTTTGCTTATTACTGCTCTAGCTTCATATATTAGAAATGTAATTAATTTTTATGTTGTAGGTTTTGGTTTTCTCCAGTGATTATAGATAACAGCAGTGATTTCACACAAAATATTATATTTTGATTGGTAACTTTTGTCATTGTTATTATCACATTTCCCCAGAATTTCTGAACTGCTAGACAACCTAGCCAAAGATGAACATAAATCCCTTTCTGTACATAAGTTCTTTTTTGGGGGGGGGAGATGCTTGTAGGAAGGTGCTTTTGGAAAGCTGTGTGCAACATTTAAAAAAGACTTCTTTTTTGTGGAGTGGGTAGGAGATGCTAGTAATGATGGTTGTAGAATTAAACAGTACATAAAATGGTTAAGATTTTTTTTTTTAAAAAAAGAGGTGGCTTAAAAAAGGCTTAAGCAGCTTTTCAACTTGTGTTTGTGATTTTGACCAGCGTACTGGCTAAGTCGTTCATCCACAGCAAGAATTTTTTTTAAGCATAGACATTGTGCATTATTGATTTTTGACAACTGACCCAGTTTTCTTCTCTTACTGGATGCAGGTACTCACATTCCTGGATTCCCAGGATCCACACAGGGTCCAGTTCCTGTTTTAAGGATGTTTGGTGTCACTGAAGCTGGCAATAGTATCTGCTGCCACATCCATGGGTTTGCCCCCTATTTCTATGTGCCTGCCCAGGCTGGTAAGTGTGCAGAATAGGGTGCAGGAAAGGGGATACCGCAAACCATTTTCTTTTCTCCTCTATGTAAACAATATCCTGTTCCCTCTTTTCCCTCCATCTTACTTATTTTTGCTCAGGATTCCAAGCAGAGCACCTGGCTGAGTTTCAGCGAGAGCTGAATGCAGCTGTCATCCGTGACATGCGGTCCAACAAAGATGGTCTTAGCCAAGTTGTTTTGGCAGTGGAAATCTGCAACAAACAAAGTGAGCATTTGTAAGGAATGGATGTGTATGTGTACAGTTAGTGAAGTGTTCAGTTAGGAATGGATTTAAGGTGCTTCCTATCCTTAAAATCATAGCAACTCCACTCTTGCAATATTTTGAACAAGCTTATGATTCTTCTCCTTTTTCTTGGTGGTACTATTGTGCTGCTTTGACTGTTATCCTTCTGTGCTGTTGTAATGGTTGAGTTGGTCTTGAATAGATGAGATTGTTTTATGTTTATAATGGATTTGAGAAGCCTTTAAAACATGGATGTGAAATCTTTGGCCTTTCAGAGGTCTCCAACTTCAGCTCCAGGAGCCCCAGATGCTATGACTAATGATAAAAGTGGGGACTGTACCCCCAAAATTATCTGTGGGCAAGACCAATCCATTCTAGTCTGTCATTTGATCTACATATGTAAGTAGCTACTTCCTTGATAACTTAAGACAAGTAAGAAGTGCCTCCAGACACCAAAGAGTGCAGTGTAATAAAATAGTATTTGTTTTTATCTTTTGCAGGCTAATAATATTTATGAACTTACTGTATGAAATGCAGTTTTCACTGGATGTGCAGAATAGTGGAGGTGGGGAGCTGCAGATATAGCAGCTGTTGATTATACAGTTAACCCTCTCCATTTGTGGGTTTGACTTTCATGGATTTGATTACAGTGGGCCCTCCACATTCACTAGGGTTAGGGGCACAGGACCCCTGCAAAACTGAAAAAATCACAAATATCAAAATGTGTGTGTGTTTGTGGGAAGGGGGCTGAGGCATGGTAGAGAGAGCAGGCACCCCAGGTCCAAACCAGGGCAGGGAAAAGAGAGGGAAAGGGATGGGTCAGCATGTTAGCCCTATACTTCCTCTCTGCCTCCCTGCTCCTTCCTTGAATGTCTTGGTGGGACGTTCGTAGAGGGTTTGTGGTGCTAAGAAATCAGACTATGACCACCCATTCTTAGCTGGTCAGGCAGCATCTGGTGGAGCACGAGGGGGATGAAAGGTGGGTTTTTAAGGGGTGCATGGCCTGATTGTAACCACCAAGAGGGAAGATTTCTCTTGTAATGAAATGCTTGAGATGGGGGTGGGTGGGCAAACAATCAAATCCATGAAAGTCAAACCCACAAATGTGGAAGGCTAACTCTATTTGCAAGTTTCTCCAACTACTGTCCACCTCAGGTCCTTCTTTTCCAAGAGGACTTTCCCTCTCAGTGGCTCCAAACAGGCCATGCAGCCCTTTAAAAAACCATCCCTGGTACTGCTCCTCCTCTTCCACCAGCTGCTGCCTGTCTGGCTAATGATTGCTTGCTGTCCAGTTTCTCAGCACCACAATCTTTTTCATACCAAAGAAAGGAGATGGGCGAGAAAGAGGAAGTGTAAGACCACCGTGCTGACCCACCCGCCTTCCCTCTCCTTTCTCTGACATGGTTTAGACCCTGGGTTTCCATTTTCTTTGCTGTGCCAAGGTCTCCTTCCCACTGATAAAAGACATTTTGATATTTGTGATTTTTCCACCTTTGCATAGGTCTTGCACTCCTAACCCTAGCAAATGTGGAGGGGTGACTTTAGTATAGAAATCAGGGCACAGAAGACATGTGGATTTGTGGTAAGGGGATTCACAGTCTTCAAAAGAGACTGAATTCTTTGTATGACTTCTCTCACCGTAGGCATGTATGGCTACCATGGGGAAAATCTCATACCTTTCCTGAAAATTACTATGGCAATGCCACGTCTTATTGCCCCAGCAAAGAGATTGCTAGAACAGGGGCTACGATGTGGAACTTTGGGGGTACACCACTATCAAGCCTATGAAGCCAATATTGATTTTGAAATCAGGTAGGACCCACTGTTGGGGCACTTTGCTTTCCTTCTTTAAAAATACCTTCCCTTCCCTTCCCTTCCTTTGTTACAGCTACTGATGCTGTCCAGTCTTGGCAAAATAAGGTTTTCTTTGGTTCTGGTTACTTGAAATTGTATGCTATTTGGAGAAGGCATAGAAATGGAAATAAGAAAACGACTGCTTATGGAGAAGCTTTTGCTTGACTGGGTTCCTGCAGGTGGTAAATAAATAGAAGTGGAGTACATGCATTTCTAGGTAGATTTTGCTTGTGTTGGGAGTAACTGTTGTCTCTGTGCCCCTAATGTTCTTATCTGCTCTCTTTCAGCCCTTCCTCTTTATGGCTTTATGAAGTTTATCTTCTAAATTATTCTACAACCTTATTTATGAACTGTTTTATGGTAACATTTTATTGAGAAAGGCAATAAAAAATACCTTTAAAAATAAAGTACTTTTGAGTCTGGTAGGGAAGATGGGAATTTTCAAGTCTTCCTCTCCAGCACCCATCATACCCAAGATTTGTCTTCCAACTTAGGTTCATGGTGGACCGAGACGTTGTTGGATGCAACTGGATTGAACTGCCTGCTGGAAAGTATCGCCTGCGACAAGAACAGTCTGCTGGAGAATCTGGCAAGGAGAATCCACCCAAGGTGCCACTGGGGGAGTGCAGGGAAATGGAGTACGGACTTGTGGAAAAGTCCGTGTTTGTGATTCTGTCGGTACATGTTGAGTATCCCTTATCTGGAAATCCGAAAATCTTGTGAAACAGAACTCCTTGCCACCAGTGGCCCATTTCTGCTTTTAAGGCAGCATCTGTGGCTCGCCTGCTCATTTGTCTCTCAGATTCTCAATCTCTCTCCAGCCTTGTGTCCCATACACAACGCAGGTAACGAATGAATGAGAAGTGAGTCCGGAAAGAGTCGCAAGTATCTGTGGGAAATGGTGGGAATCCAAGCATAGCTCTTGGGACAAATCCACGCCTCATGCCATTTCACAGATCCCCATGTCTTTCCCAGTCTTGCGTCTAGTTCATTCACTATTTGTGTTGTGTATGACACACAAGGCTAGAGAAAGACTGAGGATCTGAGAGACTAGGGATATAAGGGACCTGATACCTGTATTCAAAAAATAATATACAGTGCTGTACAGGAGATCTGCAGGGCGCCCACCAACTGTCCCTTCCACCTTTGAGGTGGTGGCTGCTGCACTCCTCTTATTCGTGGGTCACCTGGAGATCTCCTGTACAGTAATGTATTTTATTTCTATGCAAATGCAGTTCCCATTCTGCTTGACCAATGACTATGTTATATAGGATTTTTTTTTTAATTTTTTTTTATTTATATAACTGAATCACAAATACAAAACAAGAAAAAAAAATTAAACACCATGTGATATACATAATAGTGAATTAAAAAAAAATTTTTTTTCTTTTTCTTTTTTTCTCTTCTCTTAAGCAATACTAACTTTCATTGTTATTTTGCACCTTTACCCTTAAATTTATAAATCTGTTCAACTGTTATAATTTCACATTTAATTCAATATTTTTCACATCCCCTTTAATCTATTTCTATTGTTAATTCTTTTAACTTTTTTTTTTAAAAAAACATTAACATCACTTATCCATTTAAATCTATAAATCACAAGTTTGACACACACACCTACTAAGAATTACAAAATATACAACATAAAAGAAAAACAAAACTAAAACTAAAAAATACCCACCCCCCAGAGCCAACTTTTTATTTAATCCACTTTCCAAAATTGCCATTCTTCTTTTGACAGGGTAGTATTACTATCTCTTTTCAGAACTTTATCCAAAAATATTTTCCAAATTTCTTCAAAATCATTCCCTTTAACCAAACCTTTCATAAACCTAATTCTACATGTTAGTTTATCATTAATTGCAATTTTCCACACTTCGTTATACCATTCCTCTATTTGAAATTTTTCATTTGCTTTCCATTTTTTTGCTATTATTAATCTCGCTGCAGTTGTTATATAGGATTTATGGAGATTGGTGTCCCCCATTGTCTGGTGGACAACAGGTTCCCCACCCCTATCTGAGGAGTTGAAGTCAGATTTTAAACTATGATTGGACTATCCTCATCAGAAGTAAGTGAGCTTTTCTGAGAAAAAAAGTGCAGGTGTGGAGTGGGGCCAGTGCGTGAGTTCTTTAAATTATTTTGTGTAGTTGTCTGGCCAGAGTTTGGTGGTATAGGCATCCAGGTAGTTGTGTGATACTTAGAGAAGGGAAATCTGTTCTAGAAGACATGAATGCAACATATGTAGTCTTATGTTTAGAAAGCATACAAGAGCTTTTAAGACTGAAGAGTACTTCATGTTTTACGGGGTGTGAAGGGTGGTATGTTGCTTTTAAACATTCTAAGAACACCTCAGTTATTCTGCCTTTTTCCTCCCTACCTGTAGGTGTCGCTCTGTCAGCTAGAGGCTGATGTGGCTTGGATGGATTTCATTAGCCACTCCCCTGAGGGAGAATGGCAACGCATTGCACCCTTACGTGTGCTCAGTTTTGATATTGAATGTGCTGGACGCAAAGGTATCTTGAAAATCAAGGAGGCAAGGTGTGGAGGGAGCAAGGCATGGAATAGTAAAGCAGATTCAGGTTCTAAGTGTGGGAAGCTAGTTAACGGACATCCTCCTGGATAATTACCCATTTTATAACAATTTTAGGTTTACAACTCTGAAATGATTTTAGCATGAGGCAGTCTGGTATAAATAGACCTCTTTGGAATATTAGCCATAGAAATGGCTATTATTTAGATTGGCCTGGCAGAGACTTGTGAAGCTTTTCTGGTCGATGAAAGCCTGGTTTGTTAGGAGGTGGCTTGTGCAGCAGATCTTGCAAGCCAAGAATTGGTTGTCTTGATTGTATACTCGTAGCAGATTCTTGGGTAAATGGAGATTCTTGGGTAAATGAAGCAACTGTGTTAGTGTGGTGAGACAACAGTGAAAGGTTATAATAATTAAATTTTGGGACAAACAATTACTTAACAATATTGTTAAGAACAGAATGTCTTTTGCCAATTGTAAGGCTCAGAACTAACCAAAAAACCACCGTTCCCTTAACAGTGGGGCAGTGATTGTAAGATGTCTACTTAATGTGGTGCTATTATAAGAAGTAAAACTGTGACAGTGACTGATGTCCAACAACATCTGAGAAGCCCAGTTTGAGAACTACTGGGATAGATCCTGAAGAAGATGATGACAGGGAAAGGGATTCTGATGTTAACTGTTTCTCTGTGTGTTTCTGCTCAGGCATTTTCCCTGAACCAGAGAAGGACCCAGTGATTCAGATTGCCAACATGGTCCTACGCCAGGGGGAGAAGGACCCTTTTATACGCAATGTCTTCACTTTGCAGAGCTGTGCCCCAATTGTTGGTTCCCAGGTGCTCTGTTTCCAAAAGGAGGAGGAACTACTCAAGGTAATGGACTGCAGTTTCAGGACTGCAGGGTAAGCAAAGCTTGGGGGAAAGTTACTTTTTTGGGATTACAGCTCCCATAAAGGCCATACTGGCTGGAGGATTTGGGGAGCTCTGTAAGACAAGGTGAGCATGGACAGTAGTCACCTGAAGAGTGGTGGTAGGGAGCCAATGCTGTAGAAAGATCCAACATGAGCTGAGAAGGAGAAAGTCTGTATGTATTTGGAAATTATATCTGGATGTGGGTGAGAGGGGGTAACCTCTCTGCTCCTATGTGCCAAGCTTTAAGGGAGGCAGTTGGACTTCAATAGACAGACTTAAGGAACTACCTGAAAAAGCAGGTACAAGAAAGAGGCACAAGTATCTGAGACCCCTACCCATTGCTTCTTTTGGAGCTTTGTGTGCCACATGCCTTCTTTTACCCCTTAAACTGACTTGCTGCCCTTAAGTGTGTTGTGGATGCTATTCCATCTTCATTATTAAAGTAAGATTCAGCTGACAACCCAGTCAATGTCTGTATGTATAATGGTGTGTATAGGGGAATCTTGTCACTTGCCTCCAGCAGCAGAATGTCTCAGGTTGGCCACATTGGGACATTCTAACACTAAAGAAGCTGATGATTAATAGTAGATTTAATGGCAGAAAGCAGATTTCCTTGAAGCCCTTCCTCCTTTTAATAGGGTGCATCCACAGAATGCTTTACTTTCTGCTGAAAGAAAAGGGAATGTTTTAAAAACATACTTCCCTTAAGGATATTTAAGGCCACTTGTCCAGTAACATTCTTTTTGGAAAATGGATTTGAGTGGGTCAATAGGTAGGGTCATGGCTGCTCTGTTCCCTGTTTCCTCTCCCTTCTAATGTGTCCTGTTATTATAGTACTGTAATTGGAAAATAATTTTGGAACTGGAAATGAGGATGTCTGGCATCTTGAATAAGAAGATTTCTAGCACCAGTATTTGTAAAGATACAAGGAACTCTTCCTTTCAAGTTAAATTGTTTCTAACTTATGTGGCATCTCTTTTGAAGTTATCCAAAAACATTGTCAGTCCCCCAAGCCCCCCAACGATCCATTTTACCAAAGATTCTGCTGACTGAATCTTGTGTCTCTTGGATGCTTTTGAAGCTGGTACGGCTGTTAGGCAGAATAAGTCAATCATCTCAGGCAGCAGATGTTTCATGACAGCTGCGGTGGTCCTTAGAGTGTTCATTTTGAGTTCCTTGTCCAGTCTTTTACAGCCCTTAAATTCCTGCTGCGGGTATAATGGAGGACAATGTCTTGTCATTGGTACCAAAGTAACATTCAATTTCTAGAACACTTTCTTCTGTAGATGAATTGCAGAGGCAGCATTTCCTTTGCCTCATGTAGAAGCTTCATATGCTCTCTAGGACAAATTCCTTCCTGTTCCATTGTACAAGGCTCCAAACACTCTTGGGTAAGGGGATCAGGTAGAAGATATCATTCGGAGGCCTTCTTTTATTTAGATTGCAATAAATCTAAGAGAAGGGGAATGGCATAAGATTTGCAGGAGAATTTCTTTTATCTTTTTCTATGTCTTTCCTGAACTTGGATGACAAGGCCTGTAAAGACCTTTGTCTGTGATTGTGGAAAACTGAGAGCTTCTGTCATTCTGAGTAAACAGTATTGTACTAGATGGACCAGTGATATCAGTATGTGGCAAATTCCTATGATGTAAATAACTCACCACCTTTCTTCTAGACCTGGGCAGAATTCATGCGAACTGTGGACCCTGACATTATCACTGGCTATAACATCCAGAACTTTGACCTCCCCTATCTCATAAACCGTGCCCAGACTCTGAAGGTAAGCAGTGTTTTCCTAGATCCTCTTCCTGAATGCAGTTCTCATTCATGCATTAATCAGATGCTGTACCCTCATGCACCCTTCCTTCAAACACAAGCAGTACAGGCTTTCTAGTGCTCATACGTATTGCTTCTTTCAACAGGTTTTAAATCAGGAGGGAGGAACACTTTTGTCTGAGTGATACAGTGTCAGTAAAAATTAGTTTCCACTGTTGAAACTCTGCATTCTCTCTTGTCCCCAAAACAGTGCACTTGTAAAAGCTGTACTCCTTGATAAATTTTTGATGTGCAGAGGTATGTATACATTCAGGATGACTTAACCTGCAGTAACATAAAGAAGAGCAGTGACATGTCTGTCTGTCTTGCACATAATGTGGAAAACGAGGGGTAGAAAAGTGTCCTCACAGCCAACATATTTTTCTTTTCTGTCTGTATCAACTGCTCACAAGAGAGCATGCCCAGTCTTACAGTAATGGATTGCTATAAGTCCAGTTTGGCAGCTTAGGACCAAACCTCTCTGCAGAGAGGGAAAGCTTAACTCAGAAAGCCTTATTGAGGTGGTTCCTGTTCGTGTTCCCAGTGACCAGAAATTTCTTTGAGTGTTTATTATGCTGAGTGCCCTCCATTGTAGAATAATGGAGCCATCAAGTCCTAAAATAAATAGTGGTTTCTCTCATCATACCCCATGCCTGTTGCTCCTTGTTGTTCTTGTGTCCCTTCAAGCCATTTCCAACATGTGACCCTAAGGTGAACCTATGACAGGGTTTTTGGGGGCTCAGAGTGTGTGACACAGCCAGGGTCACCCAGTAGCTTTCCATTATAAACCTTCAATTCAGATTAGCTCTTCCCTGTGCTTCCAATGCTTCCCATGAAGATACTCCTTTTCCTCACTGCTTTGTGTCTCCTGTTAGTTAACTGAGAATAAAAGTCTACTCAGTTTGTTAATTAACTTTTCATAAATGTTCATGTAAGTTTGAAGGGAGTCAAGAAAAACCTACAGAAAAAGGCACAGAACTAGAGTCAGGCTAAGTTATGTGCATTTCTTTCCTATTTAAATCAACACACATCAAATAAGTTTACCTATCTTGTTGCACTGATGGCAAAAAGATTTAAGATAATTGTATTGATATCCCTGTAGACCGTTTTAACTGACAACAGAAGTCACATCTGAGACAAATTATAGGACTATGACTTTAACATCATCAGTTTTCTTCTCCTGTATGATTTTTAACATCTATGCCTGAAGAAGCCAGTGAAGCTTCAAAAACTTGCATAATTTATTTTGTGCTTCTTAGTTAGTCCAATAAAGATATCCTTGTTTCATGGGTTTTGGATTTTGTATTGGAGTTGGTCCAGTAAAGGGATCACTGTTTTGTGCGTTTCGGATGTATTTTATTTTTAAATAGTGTTAAGTCTGGCAGGTACTGCCTCTGTCTCTTCTTCTTTCCCTCTGTGGTCAAGGCAGTGGCAGTTGGGATGGAGGGAGGGTCTTTTATCTGTTTCTGGCCTTAGGTTTAATGGAACTGTGCCTGTCTTTTCTTCTCTCCCGCCGTAATCCAAAGTTCTTACACTTTGTATTAGAAATAATTCAAATCATTAAAAAAACTGCTTCTCAATTACATGGGCATATCTTTTTTTGTCACTCAAAATTTGTTTAATGAGTGAAGTGATTTTCTGTCATAACCACATCTGCAGTCCCCACTGCACTATCTGTACCTTCTGTCACATGGCTCCCAGTAAACTTTTCTGTGTTCCCAGGTCTCTACATTTCCCTTCCTGGGCCGTATTCCTGCCCGCAAGTCTGTTATCCGTGACTCTTCCTTCCAGTCTAAGCAGATGGGCCGGAGGGAGAATAAAGTTATTAACATAGAAGGCAGAGCACAGTTTGATTTGCTTCAGGTAAGAAAAGCTGGTAGTTCTCTGTTGCAGGTGGCAAAGTGGAGGCTGAGAGGCGAAGCTGGGGGAAAAGACGTATCTATCTGTCCATCTGTCTGTATAGGCTTCAACAGTGCCCAGCCAGCATGGCCACTGATAGTGTTGCCTGGGGGATTCAGGGAGTTGTAGTTCAAAAAAGTTACTTTTCCAAGCTTTGCTGAGAGGTAGTAATAGCCAAGACATGCATACTTTGAATAGATATAGGATCAGTATTCTGTCCATCAAACTATGCTGCCTCTGATCTTTGCTTTTCCCTCCCCTCTAGGTTCTGCTGCGGGATTATAAATTGCGGTCCTATACTTTGAATGCTGTTAGTTATCACTTCCTGCAGGAACAGAAAGAAGATGTACAGCACTCCATTATCACAGACCTGCAGGTAACAGCTTGTAGCCAGACCATGACACTGACTAGCTTTCATCTGTATTAAGTAAACTTATCTCTTGAGTTTCTTTCTTGAGCATCCATTTAGTCTCTATCTAGGGAATATGTTACCTTTTGAATGATTCTGGGCTTTCACTTCCATCAACCAGCATGACTATTTGCAAGGGCTGATGGGATTTGTAGAATTTATGTTTTTCTTTTCCTCACCTTGCAGAATGGTACAGAACAGTCACGTCGGCGGCTGGCTGTGTACTGCCTCAAGGATGCTTACTTGCCTCTGCGGCTCTTGGAGAAGCTCATGTGTGTTATCAACTACATGGAAATGGCAAGAGTCACTGGTGTCCCTCTCAGCTACCTCTTGGCACGAGGGCAGCAAATCAAAGTTGTCTCCCAGCTCCTGCGGCAGGTGAGGAGCATCTCCAACAACACCAGAATGGAGATGACAATGCAGTGATCAGTAGGAACCAGCATGGGTTTGCCAAGAACAAATCCTGCCAAACTCACCTTATATCTTCTTTTGATTGGATCACTAGTTCAGTAGATGGTGGGAATGCTGTGGATGTCATTTATCTGGATTTCAGCAAAACATTTGATAAGGTTCCCCCATGATATTTTGATTAGCAGACTGACTAAATATGGAATAGGTGGAAACACCATCAAATTGAACCCTAATTGGATGGGATAGAAAGCCACTGTTATCAGTGGCTTGCTTCAGATTGGAATGAGGTCTCAAGTGGAGTGCTCCAGGGTTTTGTCCTGGGGCCAACACTCTTCAGTATTTTTATCAACAATTTATATGATAGGATAGAAGAAACCCTTATCAAATTTGCAGAGCATACAAAGCTGGGAGGGGTAGCAAACAGATTAGAAGATAGGAGCAGAATTCAAAGGCCCTTGATAAACTAGAAAACTGGACTGAAATCAATAAAGTGAAATTCAGCAGAGACAAATGCAAAATTCTGCATTTAGGCCACAAAAACAAAATGCACAGATATAAGATGGGGGATACTTGGCTTAGTAGTACTGCATTTGAAAAGGACCTTGGTCTGGAGTGCTGGATAGTCGTCCAACCCATCTGCAGAGTGCCAGTGTGACTAGAGAAAGGTGTAATATTTAAATCTTTGAAAGCTTTCATGAAAAAATATGCACGTAGTAATGCTAGTGTGCAGTACATTTTACAGGGAAAACCAGCATGGTATAGTAGTTTGAACATTGGACTACAACCTAGAGAACACAGTTCAATTCCCTGCTTGGCCATGGAAACCCACTGACAACCTTGAGCGCATCACACATACTCAGCTCCCAGAAAACCCCATGCTTCCTTCTGAGTAGAAGTACATAGATCGTATTGTAAATATAATTCCTTGTCATGCAAAATCCATTAGATTTGGTTCCATATTATTCCTATTTTAAAGGTGTCTGTTCAGTAACCTGCACTCAGGACAAGGGGCTACCATCAGACCAGAATATGGAGAAACTCTGTGGTTTCCAATTGGCAAGGGCATAAGGCAAGGCTGCATTTTATCACCCAATCTGTTTAATTTGTATGCTGAACATACCATACATAAGGTACATAAGGCAGGATTAGACTTAAAGGAAGGAGGCATGAAGATTGGAGGAAGAAACATCGAGATATGCGGATGACATCATATTACTAGCAGAAAATAGGAAAGACTTAGAATGATTCCTGAAGAAAGTCAAGAAAGACTATGCAAAGGCAGATTTACAGCTGAACATTAAAGAAACAAAAATAATGACCACAAATGATTTCAATAAACTTTAAAGACATTGAAATAGTTGAACATTTTCCATACCTTGACTTAGTCATTAATCAGAATGGAGACAGTAGTTGAGAAATTAGAAGAAAACTAGAGCTTGGAAAGGCAGCTGTGAAGAAACTAGACAAGATCCTAAAAAGTAAATATATATCATTGAATCTTACAGTTAGGATTGCCCATGATGTCATATTTCTCGTTTCTATGTATGGTTGCGAAAGCTGGAAAGTAAAGAAAGTTGATAGGAAAAGATTGAATTTGTTTGAAATGTGGTGCTGGACAAGAGTTTTACAAATATCCTGGATTGCTAAAAAGATAAATAAATGGCTGGATCCTAGAGCAAATGAGAACCAGTGTGGTGTAGTAGTTTGAGGGCTGGGCTACAATCCAAACTCACTGTCAGCCTCAAAAAACCCTGTGATAGATTCGCTTTAGGGTCACCATAAGTCAGAAACAACTTGAAGACATGTAACAAGGGCAAATGAAGACAGAACTCTCCTTAGAAGCCAAGATGACTAAACTGAGACTGTCTTACTTTGGACATATCATGAGAAGACATGACTCACTAGACAAGACAACAATGCGTGGCAAGGTGGAGTACAGGAAAAGAGGAAGACTGCATTACAGATGGATAGACTCAAGGAAGCCACGGCCCTGAGTTTACAAGACCTAAGCAGGGCTGTTGATGATAGAGTGACTTGGAGATCTCTCGTTTATAGGGTTGCCACAAGTTGAAGTTGATGGCAGTTAACAACAACAGAAACAACAATCCAATAATTTCATAACTGAATAGGCCCAACTTGTCAAAGCTCAGTACCCAATTCTCTTTTTACTACGCTACTAAGAAAATCAACTTATTTAAAATGTGATCCTGGAGAAGTGTTCTACAGATATCCTGAACTGCTGAAAAGATGGATCCTAGAGCAAATCAAGCCTGAACACTCCCTAGAAGCCAAGATGACTAAACTGAGGCTGTTGTACTTTGGCCATATCATGGGAATACAGGGCTTGTTAGAAAAGATAATAGTGCTTGGTGAGGAAGAATGCAGTAGGAAAAGATGGAAGACTGCATTACAGATGGATAGACTCAATCAAGGGAGACGCGTTCCTGAATCTGCAGGACCTGAGCAGGGCAACTGATGATAGGGTAATCCATAGGATCACCATAAGTCAAAGTTGACAGCAGTTAACAACAACAAATTACTGTATTTACTGGTGTATAAGACTCACTTTTTTCCCTGAAAATTGCTATTTGAAAATAGGGTGCGTCTTATACACATTGGTGCATCTTATACACCAGCAGATAGTATTTGCCAGCATATAAATGGGGTGTGTCTTATACGCGGCAAATACAGTATCTATATTTATGTTGTTTCTACCACAACCTCCTTCCAATGAGTTCAGGGTAGCATATCTTAATCCCTGAAATTACCCTTCAAGGCTGGCCTGGTAGGTAATTGCCTCTTTGTGGTTGATTTGAACCTGGGTCTTGTCAATGGTTGCCTCTACACTACATTAGTTTTCGTTTGCTTTAGATAAATTAGCTGGTTCCTTTTACTCTCTCTTTCTTTCCAGTCATTGTACTCTTCTTATTTCCCATTATTGCAGTGTGCCCTGTAGGCCTTTAGGTCTCCAGCAAGTCTGTCTGCCTTTTCTCTTTTAAAGAAGAAGTACTAGAATGTCACTGCACTGTCTTGCTAGCTTCAGTCACTTAATTGAAGCAACAGGAAAATAATAAATGAATTGCCCCTTGCCACTGGCAACTAAATGTCTGGCCAATTATAAGGTTGAGAATAAAGTCAGACAGCTCTGGTGTTGGGCTGACCGGCCTTGCCAGAAACATTTTCACAATATCCCTCAACTATCCAGCCTTCGCTAGTGGCAAAAAGGAACAGACATGTCTCATTGGCTCATGTTACTCAGCAGAGTGCCTTGTGTGTCAGAAATATTATATAAATCAGGGATGAGGAAAGAATAGTTCTTCAGTTATTGTTGGACTGATGCTCCCATGTTTCCTTACCATTGCCTGTTCTAACTAGGGTTGATGCAGGTTACAGTTTAACAACTGGAAGGCTACACCTTCTCCATTCCTGATATGAAAGAACAAATAATAAGAGAGCTGTGGGTACTAGGCATGGAAGTAACACATAGGTTGCTGGAAGAACCTGATTTGAGGATAATGTTATGGATGATAGAAAGTGCCAACAAATCCCTGATTGAAATCTTCCCTCTATCCAAAGGCCATGAAGCAAAACCTGGTGATGCCAGTGGTTAAGTCAGAAGGTGGGGAGGACTATGCTGGCGCGACTGTCATTGAGCCACTGAAGGGGTAAGAACCGCAGGAACTAAACCTGGGGAATTAAGCTTTCCAGGGAAGTGAGGTGGAAGTTGCCCTGGTGGTTGACCAAACCAGTTGAAGCTCTGGTGCCTGAGGGCACTGGGCTTCATACCAGAAGAGACAGACAGACAATGGGATTCCTTGGAAGGAATCCAGTGAAAGCTGTTTGGCCTAACTTAAGAAAGAAGCCAGGAGACAGAGAAATACAATGGACATTGCTTCTCTTTTCAGCTATTATGATGTGCCCATCGCTACCTTGGATTTCTCCTCCCTGTACCCTTCCATCATGATGGCTCACAACCTTTGCTATACCACACTGTTGCAACAGGGAGCAGTGGAGCGCTATGGGTGAGTGAAGGAGGACCTAAAACAGCTGCCTTTGGGGCTGGGCTACATGGAGAATTAAGAGGGAGGTTGGCATGGGTGTGGTAAGAGCCAAGCAACCACACATTGCCCCTCTCAGCAGGGAGGAATGGGTAGGTTCTTTTCTGATGCCATTTGTGCATCAGGACCTAAGCAAGAAGGAAGACCAGGGTCCTGGGAAACAAACCCATCTCAGTTTCCATTCTACTCTCATTGTTGCAGTCCCTGATATTCCTCAGGCAAAGGTGAGAGTTTTCTCCTGCTGAGATTTTGTCCAGTTGAAGCAAGCCAGGAGATTTGTGGGAAGGGAGCCAGATGTAAGAGCTATACCTAAAATAGATGTGTTCCCAGAGGAGGACTGATAGGATCAGGAAAAAGAGGTGGTGATGTGTAAAACGGGGCCAGACTCCAACTTGGTTTGCCCTCTTTTCCCCCTAGGCTTTCAGCAGATCAGTTTATTCGCACTCCAACGGGGGACCTTTTTGTGAAGGCGTCTGTTCGCAAAGGGTTGCTGCCTGAGATTCTGGAGAATTTACTGGCTGCTCGCAAGAGGTAAAGGGGATGGTGTTTGAATGACTAAGAGGAAAGGAGTCTAGGCTGTAGCTAGAGGGTGGAAAACTTGGTTAGTATGCAGAAGGTTCAAACCTAAAAACAGATGGGGAGCATGTAGCTCTCCACATATTACAGGGAGGCAGCTCCCATCAGTTCTCACCATTGGCTGTGTTGACTGTGGAAAGTGGAAGTTGTTATATACCATCTGAGGCACCACAAAGGAGCTGCAACAGCAGGATTTAGAAGAACTGCTACCTAAGATTTGGATAGCTGCTGTTAGTTGGAATAGATAGGTGGGTGGGAGAGATGATCATCCAGCTCCAGTGAAAGCATCTTCCTGTACAGGAACCAGAAACTCTTTGTTCTTTACAGAACAGGTTTCTGGTTTTTACTGGCTGGAGATAAAATTTAGAGAAGAGAAATTTTGGGTTTAAGAAAATAAAGGTATCTAACATAGTTGGATTTGAAGAGTCGATATTAAGAAAGCCGGGTGTGGGAACTAGGACACCTGGACTTTTGAAATGGTTGGCAAAAGGGGAGGGGTTGGAAGGGGGGATTCTGGAAATTGTCATCTAAAAAACCAACTTTCCAAGCTGTGTGCAAAAAGCATGGTATCTAGCAGTTCATTGACCAGGAAGTTTAGAAGCCAAGAGCTGCTGGCTACTAAGAGTTGGAAAGGTTCACTTAAGGCTGTGGATCTGGAATTTCTAAAGTAGCAAAGTGCTTCTTGCCAAATAGGGCTAGTAGAAGAAAAGCCACTATGGAATTGCTGATGATTATTCTATCTCTTTGTGTCCCATCTTGGTCTTAGGGCTAAGGCAGAGCTGAAGCAAGAGGCAGATCCATTCAAGCGCCAGGTGCTGGATGGGCGACAGCTAGCCCTCAAGGTCAGCGCCAACTCAGTTTATGGCTTCACTGGGGCCCAAGTGGGCAAACTGCCGTGCCTGGAGATCTCTCAGGTAAGCCTGGTCTCGCTCAAAGTTAGGGGATTTTTCAGATTATGATTTTCTTTTATAGTATGTTAATGTCAACTGATTTCAGGAAGCTACTGTTAAAAGATCTTTCTATATTGCCAGATGAACCAGTTGAATATCAGCAGCAGGTGATGCAGATGACTGTTAAACTGACCTTCATCTGCTATCATAGAAATGGATTCCAGTGAATTCCTGTAGGTGGCCTTTGTTGTGGTGATTCTTGGCCTTCCTGTCAGCTCACACCTTGCTATTTGTTAGCAGTGCAGTCCTATATATACCTACTCAAAAATAAGTAGGTAAAAGTGTATAGGATTACAGCCTAAATATTATTAAATGAAACAGTGCTTTATAGTTGGTTGGTAGTAGGTTCAAGGCAGACAGAAAGAAGTATTGCTGACATAGAATATAATTTATATTATTATATTGTATCATTCTAATATAATTCATGAACTTCATTATCAGAAGATGCAGTAACTGCTTAGTTCTTAAAAGAATAGATGAAATAATGGAGGAAAGATCTGAAATAAACTATGCTTTGCAGGACAGAAAGCTGCAGAATGGGATTAAGTTACACTTTGCAGCCTGGGAACTTGTACCAAGGCTTATTCCTGTGTGGACTTGCAGAGACCTGGTGAAGAAGTGTCCAAATTCATAAGGGTTGCATCCGGCCCTGTAATTTGTTCAAATTTATAAGAATTATGCTGGGGCAACGGTTCAGGTTAAGTTTAATGTATTAGTCAGTGGTAGTCTCCTTGAGCCATTCATTTGACTCCCCCAGCCAAAAGACATCCTACATTTACATAATCTTTTTTCCTCCCAGAGTGTGACAGGATTTGGGCGTCAGATGATAGAGAAGACAAAGCAGCTGGTGGAATCCAAGTATACCATTGCCAATGGCTACAGTGCTGATGCTAAAGTAAGAAGGATGGGCTGAGAAGTTGAAAAAAATTACTTTTTTTGGACTACTAGTCTTAGAAATTCCCTGCCAGCCAGCATAACCAATGGGTGTGTCAGCTTGATGATTCTGAGAATTGTAGACAATGTAATTTTCCAAGCTTTGTGTGGATTCTTTATATAATGGCAAGTAATACTAGTATGACATATGAGAGAAAATAGAGAACAACCTATTTCCTTGGTGGGGAAGGCCTATGCAAGAGAATGTTAAGGCTGGGTAGAGCTAAACTTATCTTGCCTGAGTTCTGCACTTTGTTATTTCACCCCACATAGTTTATTTGGCAGCCTAGTTATGTTCTGAGTGACCACAGGGTTAGGAAGAGCCATAGCACAGGGGCTTAAGAGACAGACCAGGAAGGAAGCTACATCTTATGGCTGGTGGGGTGATGAACATAGTAGAACAAGAAGACAAGAGAGAAGCTGCAGGAGGAAGAGAGAGTGGCCCCATGTGGCATGTGTGGAGGCAGCCGGCATGGCTGTGGTATGACTGAGAGGCTGTGAGTAATGTGGGTAAACATTTCCAAAAGTTCGGTTTCATATTCTTTCAACACAGGTAGTCTATGGTGATACAGACTCAGTCATGTGCCGTTTGGGTGTGCCATCAGTTGCAGAGGCCATGGAGATTGGCAGGGAGGCAGCAGCTTGGGTCTCCAGCCATTTTATTCCCCCTATCAAGCTAGAATTTGAGAAGGTGAGTGGAATGGTGAGATCCCCTTTCCCAGTGTGGACTGAGTTTTATAAAGCCTACCTTTGAAACAGGTCTGAAGAACCAGCAGCTGGTACAAGATTTCCAAAGTAACACAATAACTCTGCCAACCCAGGGCCCAGCCGAATGTTGAGCTACAGTTCCCATAATGTTGCCTGTTCTGACCGGGGCATTGTGGGGGTTGAATGGCAACATTTAGAGGGCAACAGGAAGTGTCGTCATGTAAGAGGCAGAAAATAAAGACAGCCTGTGGAGGTAAAAAGAAAGCAGGAAGAACATGTAGAAAGATGAAGAGCATTTCCTGTAAGTCAGCAGATGCAGAGGGATATTTGTCAAAATTTACAGGAATCTACCCTGTGACTCTCTGAGAGCCAAACTGCCATGATTTTAATTGCATAAGCCCCACTAATGCGCACATTTGTTACGAATGTAGACTGGACAAAAATTGTTTAACTTGAAATTCAGTTCCAGTAGCTCCTTAGAACTTAAGCAATTAGTGAGCAAGATGTTGAAAGATATATGTCCATGTATTGTTTGTTTAAAGCTATAAATCAAGGCTTCCCCTGAGAGACTTTGTTGGGGGAAAAAAGCATACCCACATTCCTTCAGTCAATGAAACCTAATCCAAATTTTAAGATTTTTTAATAAACCTTCTGGAACAGGTACTGGCTTTAGTGACTTGAGGCTAAAATGTAGTAACATGGTTACTTGCTCTTTTCTCCATCTGTCCACCCACCAGGTATATTTCCCTTACCTCTTGATCAATAAGAAGCGCTATGCTGGCCTCTATTTCTCCTCCAACCCTGACACCCATGACAAAATGGACTGTAAGGGTATTGAGACTGTGCGTCGAGACAACTGCCCCCTAGTGGCAAATCTCATCAACACCTGTCTGCAGAAGCTGCTCATAGATAGGTCAGTGGGTGTTTGGGGTGAAGGCTTGTTCCAAGTCAGTCCTGACCTTTTGCCTGACATGCATCCTAGAGCAGTTGGAGCATGTTGTGGGTGGAGAGGGTGAGAGTGCATACCTGAGCAGAGATTGAACTTTCTTTCTAGTTCCTAGTTGCTAGAATAAAACGTTGAGAATCTGGCTCTAAAATGACGGATTTTCAATTGTCTTGAAGTCCACCACTTCCCAGCCACCCACTAATTTTTCAGTAACCTACTAGAGATCAGAATTTTGGTTTCACTGTAACAGAGTCCATTTTCTTTTGGAAAAACAGAAGGACCCTCATGGTCAGCTCTCCACATCTTCTTATAGGGACCCTGCAGGTGCTGTCACCCATGCTAAAGAGGTGATCTCCGACCTGCTCTGCAACAGAGTTGACATCTCACAGCTGGTGATCACCAAGGAACTGACCCGCACAGCAGATGAGTATGCAGGGCGTCAGGCCCATGTGGAACTGGCTGAGCGGTGAGTCAAAAGAGGAAACGGGTGCTTTTCCCCCTGTCCTCTTCTGTTCAGGAAAGAGCAAATACCAGAGGCTCCTGGGATCATATTGACTGAACTTTTCAGAAGTGACCACCTCCAGTTGTTGTAGTACTTCAAATCTCCCCAGCCCAAGCCATCATGACAAAGGGAGAAGGGTCATTGACATGACAGTTCAACATACGAAGAACAAGAAGGCTCCCATTCCTGGAATACAGTGGCCCCTCCACTTTCATGCAGATTCAGAGTGCAGAAACCTCGCGAAAGTGGAAAAACAGTGAATAACTTCCCCCCTCCCATTCCTTTCCAGGGTTTCTCTGTTCCAATTCCCATGCAAAAAGGAAGGGAAGGGCGGGTAGGAGAGGCCTTGCGCAAGTTCTTCACACTGCGGCAAAATACATAAGAATGGGAAGAGGACCTCTGGAGGGGGAAAGGAAGGCTTGCGTGAGGCTTCTCCCACCCTCATTCCCTTCCATTTTGCATGGGAACCTGAAGGGGGAAGCTCCAGAGGGGGAAAAGAGGGCTCGTGCAAGGCTTCCCCTACTCATTCCCCTCCATTTTGCCTTGGTGAGAGTTCTCTGCACTGAGGCAAAATGCATGGGAATGGGAGGAGGAGAATGGGTGGTGCAGGAAGGCATGCATGCTTGTGAATAATCAAATTTTCAATGGTCAAACCTGGAGGGAAGGCTGTTTATGACTGCACCTTAGACTGAGTGAGAGACCACCGCTATCAGATAGAACCTCTCCAAAGTTTTCAGCTCAGGGCTCTTTTCCACTGCTGCCAGAAAGCCTTATAACCGGGGATGTCAGCGTTAAACTGTACACAAAACATGTGTGTTCTTCCACTGAGTGATTACTCCTTTCTTGCTTTTTGATAGCAAAACCTCTTGTGGTTGATCAGAGGCTTTGTTCTGCCTCACCTCTCCCACTGCGCAGTCTCCCTGCCCTAAGTGTGTCTTTGAGGCATGTCTGCCTTCAGGACAGTGGAAGAAGGTGTGTGGGTGGGGATGGGGGGTATCAATGAGGCATGACCAAAGGGAAGGGCAGAAATAGCCGTGGCTGGCACAGCTGCAAGTAGAACCTCTTGTAACACCCACCCCTCTGCCGTGGGCTTCCTGTCTGGCTGCAGCTTTTCATCTGCTACACACAGACACACATTAATGTAACGGACGTCTTCCTTTCGCTTGGTTGCTTCACTACTTCTTGACAAACAAACTTTTTGGACAGTGAAAGTTTCTCTCACTGCAGGGGCCACATTTGTGGGACTGAAACTAACTGCATTTGGGTTTTATTCTCTTAATATTCCTCCCTCCCGCCCCAGTTATTTCTCAGCAGTCTCTGCACAGGGAAAATATGTTAATAGTATTGCTATAATCACATGTTGGGTCATATGTTGGGCTTTCCATCTCCCATGTTTTACCTCTTTAACTCTTGTGGCAGGGCATTGTTCAAAGCCACTGTTTTTAAACTCCATGTTCTTCTCTTTGTCTGCACTCAGAGCTCATTCGGGCTCTGAAAATGTTCCTTAGTTCCTTAGTTCCTTCTGCTGTTCAAGTGAGCCTTGAGTGTTCTCCTTGGTCCAGATGGACTGCAGATTCCATGCACTCAGCCATTCTCTCCCACATGGTGTTTCTTGTGACTTGTCCCTTTAGGATGCGTCGACGAGATCCCGGCAGTGCTCCCAACCTGGGGGACCGAGTTCCTTACGTCATTGTCAGTGCTGCCAAAGGTGTTGCAGCTTACATGAAATCAGAAGTGAGTGTGTGAAGAAGGCAGCGACGGGCAGTGGGGAAGCAGCCGTGGAGGGGAAGGCTGTCAGTGGCTACTGATCGTGTTAGCTGTGTGTTGCCACCAGTATTGGAAGCATTTCCTCTGCATATCAGTGGCTAGGGCATATGAGAAGGAAGATGATGTTGTTCACATGTTCTGCTGGTGGGCTCTTCCCAGGGCTACTGGGGCAGGAGGGCTGGTGGGAGAAGGATGCAGCTGGTATGGCACTCAAATACACACTTGTTTTGGTAAAAATGTATTTTTATTAAAATAACATATTTTTATTAAAATAATACACATTAATCCATCACCTTGGACCAGCAAGAAGAAAACAGTAGCAAGCAATGTGTTGTCTAGGAAGCAGTGTAAATGTTAAAGAGCATTCTCTCAGTCATTCTCTTTAGGTTCACTTAATATTTAAATTGGGCCACTTTGAGGTTTGATTTGGTTCTTTCACAAATGTGTCTGTGATGAATTTGCTCTCATCTATTGCTACCTCTTCCTCTCTTTTGAATTAATCAGTTGGAGAAGGAAGGAAGAGTCTACATTTAGGCATGGAACCCATGGAGAGGAAGGTCTCTGAGCTGCCCCCATGCATACCCCCTCCCTAGTCCCCTCAACTACTGTGTGTCCAGGTTACAATATTGTCACCCTTGATTTGTATTCCAAGGCTAATTGCTGCTAATGAGCTTCTTGTGTTATTTCAAAGCTTGGAAAAGTTACATTTTGGACAAACATGCTGGATGGAGGGTTCTGGGAGTTGTCCAAAAAGGTAACTTTCCCAAGTTCTGTATAACAGCCAGTGTGTACAGCTCTTTCAGGGTGAAAGCTATAATAACTCCTGAGAAGGTGAGGAGAGTTGTGTGGTAAAATGCAGTTGTCATGCAGCCTCTGCTGGCCCCAGTAATGCTTCCTTCCTGTGTATGCCTCCTTTTCTTATATTTTTCAGGATCCCATCTATGTGCTGGAAAATAACCTGCCCATCGACACCCAGTATTACCTGGAGCAACAGCTTGCCAAGCCCCTCCTGCGCATCTTTGAACCCATTCTGGGGGAGGGCAAGGCACAGAATATCTTGCTGAGTGAGTGGGGTCTCTGGCCTCTTAGAGAGAGCAAAGTTGGAACAAGGCTTGGGGTCCACCTTTGGGAAGTGTGGCCCTGGTAGGAAAACGAATCACATTCTTCTAACTTTGGAGGAGGATTTTTTTTTCTGGACTCCATAACCAATCCTGGGTCTGCTCAGAATCAGCAGAGAAGTTTCGACTCCTTGCCAGGATAGCGAGGATGTGCCTCTGCATCCGATGGAAAGAACATAGCATGCCCATTTTGCAGGCACCTTGACTGTTAGCTCCAAAAGGGAATTGGATGCAGATGTGAGTTGATCTTAATCTAATGCTAGATCTGTGGCTGATTTGCAATCAGCCGACAAGGATATCTGTGTCACAGTTCTTTTAGCAATAGCCACAACAACAAAATGACTTCACAGCCCTAAATGTTGAAACAAAACGTAAAGTAATCAGGAGCAGATTTTGTGTGGAAAGGCAATGAGCTCTGCTCATTTCTGGAACTTGGAATAAATTACTGGGTGCAGAATTATTTAATTCTAAATTTATATCTGTGCAGAAAGCTCCAGTTTGTGAATCTTGAAGTTATAGAAAAAAACACAAAGTAGATTCTGCAAACCTAAGTCTACACACACATGGTCTAATGTGTGCTAAGGTGTCTCCTGTCTTAGAGAAGCAAGGGAATCAAACCTTCTTTGGCTATACTGCAGACTTGTACTGTTAACAGCAAATGACATTTCTAGGTTTGACCCCAATCTCAAGCATGGGGAGGTGGGAAGAAAGAAGGGAGTGTCTTTAGAGAAGCTCCCACTCTAAAATCATCTCGTTTTTGCCAGACTGGAAAGCTCTCTTCCTGACCTGTCACCTTTCGCTTGAGCCATTGGACAGAAGGCAGATGTAATTCCCTCCACACTAGATTTATTTGTAGGCACAAATGGCTTATTCTTTGAGGATGCTTCTAGGGAACTTTGGCTACTGATAATTATTCACCACAGTAAAGTGCACAGTCAGAAATAAGAGGAGCCTGTGAATTCTTGTCCTCACCATTTTCCTAATGCTTGCATGGGATCTGGAGTGTGACTGACCCTTTCTTTCCTTCCCTTCCCTTGCAGAAGGGGAGCATACCCGCTGCAAAACGGTCTTGACAGCCAAGGTTGGAGGGCTCTTGGCTTTTGCTACTAAACGAAGCACCTGCATCGGTTGCCGAGCTGTGCTCAACCACCATGGTGAGAGTTTACCTCGGCCTCTCTGTGCTCTACCAAAATAAGTTTCTCCCCCTCCCCCATCACATGCCTTTAACCAGCAGTAAATTTTGCAAGTTCCTATTGCCTTGCCACAGAGTGAAATGTGTGCATGTTATAGCTCTGTCTCTGTACTTTTATGACTGGGGGAAAAGCTTGCATTAGATTAGTTTGTGCACAGCATGACCTTTCCAAACCTCCTTAGTTCTCCCTCTTTTCCAAATTTTGCAGGTTGGAGAAGAGGGGAGATTGTAGAAATTATGAAAGATGGCTTAAAGCTTAAAATTTCTGGGTTCTCCTGAGAGGTAGTAGCACCAACAGTCTAGAAAAGGGAAGCACTCAGCTTGGAGTCTTGAGTCTTCTGGAAGATGGAGTATAAGTGAGCAATGTTTCTCCATATGTTTGTTGCCAGGGAATATCAGATGTAGTTACGTACATGCCCTCCTTCTGCTTCTCCTGTAGGCAACTGATTAGCCACTGAGTGAACAGAATAGCCCTTTGATAGTCCTTTGATCTGATCCAATACAGCTATTTTTAGTTTTTAAAAGGGCTGGGAACACAAAGTCCTGGCTTTGTTGTGGGGTTTTACCAGAAACTTCCTGAAAATTGAATTGCACAAGATAGTTTCTCTTGAGAAGCAAAATTGTGGTGGGTTTGTTGACTACGATCCTTTTGTGCTACAAGTCCAACCACAGTACACCAGAAAGAAAGCACACTGAAGGAAGGAGATGGGAGAATGAATGACTTCAGCTGAGTCAGGCAAGTGAGCCAAACCAGCTTTTAGCAGAAGGACAAACCAAAGGTCTATTCAACACTGACTAAAACTTCCTCAGAGCTCATAAAAGTTACTGCTTTAGATGATGACCTCCAGAATCCCCCAGAAAGGTGAGGGCTTTTGAGAGTTGTAGTCCAAAAAGGTAACTTCTCCAAGCTGTGTAGGCAGAGGTCCAGAGTATGATAAATGTTCATTGGCCAGATCTTCTCAAAGGAAATGTAAGCAGGTGCCTGTTCTTCAGACCATCTTGGTTGTGGTTTTCCTTCAGAAGGCATATGTGGGAAAAGGGGTCCCACGATGGAAACACAAAATGAACAGGAATGCTTTCTCACTTCCTGCTTCTCCACCAGGTGCTGTGTGCAAGTTCTGCCTGGGCCGCCAATCTGAGCTGTATCAGAAGGAGGTAAGTTGACTTGTGGCAGCATTTGTGGATTATAAGAAGCTAGCTGCATCCGGGATAAAGGAAGATGCATTGGATGAATTAGATTTGGGTGCTGTAACCTGGCAAATTCCTGTCTTGACAAGGAGAGGAAGCAGAAAAAGCAGGTGGAAAACCGAAGTTAAAAAATGGGCTAGCAGAGAGGCCACAAGACTGAACAAAGAGCTGTAAAGTCCATGGCTCTAGTCTTGCTTTGACATTATTTCACTGGGTGGTCTTAAAACAGGGGTGTGGAAAGCACAGCTTGCCCAGCTGCATGTGGCTTCCCAAGACTATTTTCGTGCCCCTGCCAGAGTCCCAAAATTGTTTTGAAAAAGAAAATTGGCCCAAGATAGTGGCCAAATGCCCTCTAGAAGATGGGGAAAATTTTACAATGTTCCCCTTCTTGAGCAAGTTTAGTCCCAAAGGAAGCATTCTTTCTAAGGTGAAGTGACCTGGAAATTGACTTCTAGGTCACTTACTGTTGTAAACCTAAGCTTAAAGTGATGAAACTGCCCACCTTACCCCATAGAGGGCATTTTGTGACCAAAAAGTCAGTCATTTTTTGTGGAAGGTGCACCCCTCTGAAGTCTCTTGTGGATGACACTGTGGTCCCCTAATCTCTGACAGTTGCCCACCCTGGCTAATAATACGCCTTCTGATCCCTTTTTGTAGTCTTCTCCCTATACAGAGATCAGGGCTGCATACATAGTTCTTTTCCTCCTCACTTTCCTCTCACACCCACCTTGTGAGATAGGACATTTTGAGTAGCAGCAACAGACACCAGGCCATCCAGTAAGTTTCATGGCTGAATGGAGACTTGAACCTAGATCTCACATGTCCTGGCCCAGTGCTCTTGAGCCATTACATTACAGTGGCTACCTGATCCATTGTGAAGATTAAGGTACAAGATAAAGGCTGAGTCACTTTCAAATTAATCCGTCTGTTCTCCCCCTTTCCTCCCCCCCCCGTCATAGGTGAGCCATCTGAGCTCTCTGGAGGAGAAGTTTTCACGCTTGTGGACCCAGTGCCAGCGCTGCCAAGGGAGTTTGCATGAGGACGTGTTATGTACCAGGTGAGGGTTGGCTGCCCACCGCGCCCTCACATAGCAGCCCCAGTTTTTGCCTGTTCCCACGGGATATTGGGCTAAAATATAGCTTTATGCCACCCCCAGGTGTTGACAGCTGCTTATCAGGCTGGTTAGCGATGAAACAGATGGCTCCCACGGAGAAGGAGTGGGGTGGGGGTATACTTGAAGAGCTTTATTGCCTTTATAAATACAACAGCTGTCAGAAGAAGGGGAGTGGAGAGGCAGGCTGCTCTAGCACACAAATAATCAGCTGGGTTGCCTGGATTCTCCCACAGAGGAATAGGGCAAGTATGGGTAAAAGTACAAAACAAGGGGAGACAGTCAAATTGTATAATCCTGAGATGGTAAAGCAGATATCAAACCACAGGAGGAGGCTATCCTTTTTTTTTTTAATGCTTTCCTTCATTAAAAATTTCTTGGCAATGGGTAATCAACACAGCAAAGGAAAAAGATGCAGGAGAGTCATTTTCTCCACTTTTTCTCTTTGGTAGTAACCCTGTTGTAGGAATTGTTTGTAAGCAGAAATATTCAGACAACAGAATTCCACCCCCCAGGTCTGAAATAGTGATACAGCTAGAATTTGATAAGGATGCTTTGTGAACTGCAGTTCCCAGAATCCTATGCTGGCTGGGGAATATAGTCCAAAACATGTAAAATTTGCAAACTCTTAGTTCAGGCCCCTCCCCTCCCTTACTGGCCTGCATAAGTGTACCGAGGAAGAAATGAGGCAGTTAATAGGAACCAAGACTCTCCCTTTAGGGGAACTCAAGTCTCTTGGTGGTCTTTACCGTGGATAGCTTTTCTGCCAGTCCTTTTTAGGGTGTTGGCTAGAGGAAGCCCCCACCTTTTGACATCCTGTTAACTGATGACTTGCTCTTCTGGTGCTTCCAAATTAAAGACAATTAAGTAATTCTTACTTATGGAGCCTCACTTGGAACCGCTTGCATGCACTCACATGCTGCTTGCAAATTGAGCTGAGAAGGAAACAAAGGCACTAAGCTGGCTGAGGGACTTAGCAAGCAGAATATGTGCGATCAGTCCCAAGTGAGCCTCTTTAAGTCCTTCATGCTCCCTACAGGACAGGAGATGGGTTCCACTTTTCAACCAGTTCCATTTCTGACAGTGCTCCAGTCCCTAACCTGTCTGATAAATGGGGGAAGCCTGTATTCACATCCCATCACTGGACTCACTTTCCCTTATCTCCTTCAGCCGTGACTGCCCCATCTTCTACATGCGGAAGAAAGTACAGAAGGACCTTGATGACCAAGAAGTGCTGATCTCACGCTTTGGCCCACCTGCATGGTGATACTTCCTTTGGCCTTCTTCATCAGAATGAAACCCACTGCCACTCTCTCCCTTTTTAAGGGGGCAGCAGTGAAGGCACATCAGGCATGGAAAGCCACTGGGAATTGTCCCCGTGCAATTTGGGAATGCTTTCTATTGCCATGATGGAGGCAGAGAGAGGCAAAAGGACTGCATATTGCAGGGAAAATATCACATTTTACCCATGAAGACTCTTTTGTAGGGGGCTGTGTTTTTGTAATATGAATTTCTACAAATAAAGACTTCTCATTTTGTTTCCTATATGTGAGTGGCCTGTGTGGAATCATATGAGTGTCCAAATCCATTGGAAGAGGAACTGTAGGGTCACAGAAGCAAGAGTTATATTTACTGGCAGGGCCTCCCAGGCTGGAGAGGCACACTGTGAATTGAGCCATCTATTTAATAGCTGAAGGAAGTGTTCTACAAATGTTTTCATTTTCATAAGCTGCCATCACTGACTTACATGGCCAGGTATAGTATAAAAGCTTTGTTTTTTGCTTTATTCCCAGGAAAAGTTGTGGTATCAATACCCACGCAACAAACGGGGTTATGTGTATAATGGAAATTGAGTGTATGACTGTGATTTACACATACAAGCCTCTTGTTTTGTAGGATGGATAAAATATTCCATGCATGATATGCATTCAAAATAATGGCATCCAAGATGGTGCCAAGGGCATCAGAAGGTCTAGGTCTAGAAGCCAAGACTCCCTGGGTCTGCATATATATAGAGAAAGGGAGAGGGAGAGAGAGAGGGAGAGGGAATTTAAGAATTGCCAGTGAAAGTAATATATTTAGATTATCAAAGAGGGTAGAGCATGTCATTGTACATTTGAAGGAAGAGAGGGGGTCAGGGTGAGAGAAATTCAATACCAATGCTCCTGGATTTTTTCTTTCTTTCTTTTCTTCCTAATGAGATGTGTTTATGTCTTCTCATATATACATCTGTTTTTGTGTTGAGATATACATGTGAGATTAATCATACCCTGAAACATTAGAAAATTGCTTGTAACAATACATCTACCAGCTATTTTGTGGTAATCTTGAAATTTGCTTTTCCTATGGACAAGTTTTACATCCTGCTGGTTTTATAGAAAAGTCTAGATAAGAACAAGACTTTTGAAATGCATGGAAACTTGGATTGGGTTTTTAGGTGCAGATCATCCTCAATCTAGTGGCTGTGTTGGCTGGGGTTAAAATCCACTGCATTTGGAGAGCACAGGTTAGGATGTTTGTTGTAGATACCAGTTGCCTTCCATAATGCGTAGTAGTTATCCCTGTGACTCCATTGTAACACACTCACCACGTTCTGTACATTTCAGCTCTCATTATCCACTCCTCTTGTATTTTCAGCATGAGATAAGGTAAACCATAAATTACTCTTTAATTACCCTGTAATGCCTGCTGCCTGTTTGTACTCTGTGACCAGACAGAGTCAATAAGTGGTGGGACCAAAATAATCCAAATACAAGTTGTTGAGTTGTTGTAAATGAACTTGCAGATGTGCTAGATGGATGCAAGTTCAAATCTCATCATAGCCAGTAATTGTGTTGCCCTAGGTAAATGCAGCTGACGAAGTGAACTGTAGTCTACAAAAGCTCATTCTTTAATCATTGGTCCTTTTCTTTTAACGTGCTACAAGATTTGCATTGCTCCACTAGAGTACAGTAGTTACTTTTCTGTTCACACATGCAAAAAGTATACCCATACATCTCCCCCACTTCCTGCACAAAGGATTCACTCCAAAATAGAAGCAAGGAATAAAAATTACAGATTACAGACTCAAGACGGTAGCAAAGAGCAAAAGTCTAGAAGCAAAATAAGCTGTTTCCATTAAACAATGGTGGAATCAAATACTTATCTTCTTATGTCAACGGAATTTCAAAGAGAAGTGGAGACAACTTTATTCCTTGAGGGAAAGGGTTCCACATAACAGGAACATCCCTGAAAAAGCTTCCTGTTCTATTGCCCCCAGCCATGTCTCAGAAGGCAATGGTGCATCAACTGATCTTAGCGGGAAACCAGGTAGATATGGGAGGAGATAGACTGCCAGATCCCAAGCCATTTTGAGCTTTAAAGGTAAAAACTCACTCCTTGAATTGCACTTATAGGGGAGCAAAGTGGCAGTTGATATAACAAAGGGAACATCCCATCCCAGCACTTCCATTCAGTCAGAATTATAACTGTAGCAATTCTGTTCTAGTTGATGTGTGTGGGTAGAATACAAGGGCAGCCCCAGAGAAAGCATATTACAATAGTCTGATAGAGATGTGACTTAATAATGCATGTAAGGCCATGGCTAACCTTTACTTGAAGCCAAACAGAAGGCTTCTTCCATGCCTAATTGCAGTATGTCAGTAGCGGGAGGTAATTGGGGGGAGGTTGCAGCACATGGGGAAGATGAACTCTTTTTTTCTACTTGTACCCACATACAAACATATCCCTATGCTTTATGGCAAATTAAGTCTTGTCTAGGACACGCTGACATCCTTTTTTTTCCTGAAACAGTTGGTCTTCTGATTGTACCTGTGTCTTATGCAGACTGGTTGTTATTTATTAAAGTTAATATCTTACCTTTCCTTCAATGAGCAACGTGCTTGGTTCTCTCCTTCCCATAACCCAAACAAGTAGGACAGACTTTGTGTGCTTTATGGCTCAGTGCAAACTTAAGATTGGATTTCCCAAGTCCCAGTCCAACACTCCAACCATGGCTCTTGTCTATCTCCATTACTGACTCCACACACTACTTCAGAATCTCCATGATCTCACAAAACTGTAATAAAATGTCTAGCTTGCTATACACTGAATGGCAACAGGTCTCCAGCATCTCAGATTCGTTTTTCTCATTTTGGCTACCTGATCCAAGTGGATGTGCCAGGCAGTTTCTACATATTACCAAAGTCTTCTGTATACAAATCCCATGTTCTTCCACTGTATTATGGCCCCTGTCCTTGTTGGCTGTCTGAATTCCACAGTGGCAAAACCATCATCCTTCAACCTTTCATCTAAGGAGATCAAAGTGATATGCATTTTATCAGTTTATTAAATGAAGTATATACATGCTACCCCATACCTCAGGAATCTCAACAAAATCAATTTTAGCAGTTTAAAACCAAAGCCCAATAAATACAGTAAAAGCATATTAAGCAATATGACAGCAACACACTTTAAAGCCAGTGGCCATGCATATGCACAGATTTGAGTTATATCAGCTGTCCCCCAAAAGCTCTAGCAAAAAGCTGTGCTTTTACTTGGCACTATACTGATACCAGTGCTGGTACCAGTCAGGTCTCTAAGGAGAGGATATTCCATAACTGGGATGCCACAGCAGAAAAGTCTCTTTACCGTATCAATGATAAACATTGTGCCTTATTTTCACACTTAATATTTATAACAATCCTGTGAGGTAGGATTGGGCAAAGCATAACTGACTGGCCCAGTCATGAGTTTTAGTGTGGTACAGTGGTTAAATGCCAGTACTGCAGCCACAAGGTTGTGAGTTCGATCCTGCCGGGCTCCACGTTGAACTCAGCCTTCCATCCTTCTGTAGGTTGGTAAAATGGGTACCCAGCTTATTGGGGGCAATTAGCTAATACATTGTAAACCGCTTAGAGAGCACTTAGCTGATAAGTGGTATAGAAATACACATGCTATTGCTAGTGGTTCAGTCTTTACTGTTTTAGTAGGAATTACAAACACAGCATAAGTCCAAGTGTTTGTCCTCCCACCCCAACTAGAGTAGGCCCATTGACTCAATGAAAACAATACATTGACACTTTTATAAGATGGGCTTACTCTATTTCAATGGTTCCCAGACGCTGGTCTCCGCCTGATTTGGACTTCAGCTCCCAGAATTTCTAACTGTTGGCCAAGCTGACTGGGGCTTCCGGGAGTTGGAAGTGGAAAACAGCTGGAGGAACAAAGTTAGGAAACTAATGTTTAACTATGTCTTTTAATTGTTGTAAGTCGCTTTGAGTCCCAACTTGGGAAAAAAGTGGGGTATAAATAACAACAACAACAAGATCAACTGCTCCGCTTGAAGGACTACCCTTTGAATTTAGTCACAGCTTTCTTGCAGTTGTAGCCTCCGTGAGAAGGATGGGAAATTGCCACATTCTTCATATTGCACAAAGGTTACGATGGATGCTTGTGCATGTGTGTGAACTTCAGACAGGAACTGGGTTTTCGGGTGGTGGGTTTTTAAAATTCTTACAGCTAAACTTGGCCACCTGCAGCTCCCTGACGGCAGCATTCATTGTACTATCTTCCTGCCTTACTCCCCTTGCAAGCCTGCTGAATGTAAGTCACCCATTGTGATAATTGAGAAAGGAGGTGGAGAGGAAAGGAGAAAGAGAATGCAAGAGACAACATAGTGAAGGCAACTCCAGGATTTTCTCCTCCTCTGCCTCCTCCCTCCTCCCCACCACTGTTGAGTAAGTGCCCTCTCCCAGTCCGGATGAAGGAGTCAGGCCAACAGAGATACTAGAGAAAGGTGTCCGAAGAAGATAACCGTCTTCCAGATTCTTTCACAAGTCCTTGATTGCCTTTCCTCACGTGAGCTCTCCTCATCAGGCTGATGCAGAAGTGGGCGGGAGAGAATATTAGGCTGTGCCCACCTCTGGAGTAAGAAGGTCTAGCAAATCTTGCAAGGATTTTCCTCCTCCTGAATATATTCTAAGAAAACCCCACAGCCTCATGGCAGCTTAAGGACAATAGCTTTATGATTATGGCATAAGCTTTCTTGATGACTAGAGCCCTACTTTGTTAGCTAAAGCTTTAATCTGGATCTAGGATTGAGCACAGGCCTAAATTCAATCACAGACTATGCATGTTTTTACTCATGTATTTGAGTGTATTTGCATTTCTGATTTTCAGTATAAAATGTAAAAGCCCACACAATGACAGGCAGAAAAATGCATGTGCATTCAATGGATTCCCCCTCCCCGCATTTTGTAACATGCAAGGTCATCCTTCTGGCCTCAGGCCAGTTGAGCATATTTTACCATAACATTTTGCCTGTAAAACGGGTGGAGTTCCCCGATCGTTTTGTTTTCATTGTTTTATATCCTGCTTTCTTTCCAAGGTGTCTAACTTTGTAAAAAGCCCACTAAACAGTTATATCAGCAGCTAATTAAAAAAGAGAAGTTCAGATTTCTAAAGGAAGAAGCACACAGGAACTAGTAGCAGCTAAATTCCACAAAAAAACTATAAATTATGTTAAGCCGACTGTCTGGAATGTACAACATAGCACTGAGGGCACAAGGGAAGTGGGTCTCAAAAGGGAGTTTCACAAGAAGGATGCCCCGACTGAGATGTCTTTCTTTCCAGCTGCCAGCTAACTTTGGCAGTTGGAGGTAACTGGAGAGAACAGGGGCCTAACCTCATAGTAATGTTGAAAAGATGGACAAGATAATGAATAAAAATCTACAACTTCATTGTGATGGACTGGAGGAAGCCATGTTCTGTGTGGTGTCTTTTAACAGAGGGATTTCTTACCTAGAACAGAGATGTAAGTACATTGAAGGCAGGGACTGATGGACAGAAGGAATACAGCTACGGAGAAGCAGAATGAGGGCATTGTTGTGTGCCCCAAAGTTGTTTCTGACTTATGGTGACCCTATGGAGACCCTATTTTCTTGGGGCTGAGAGTATGGAATGTGCCCAAGGTCACCCAGTGGGTTTTCATGGTCTGGCAGTGAATCAAACCCTGGTATCCAGGGTCGTAGTCCAGTGTTCAGACCATTACACCACACTGGCTCTCCCAATAAGAATTTTGCTCCCAAATGAAATCTTCCTTCCATCCTCAAACTTCTTGCATTGCAGAGAGTGAGATAATTTGAGAATCACTCATATCTAGAACGATTTAACATTTGCTGCGTTCATATTCCCTTGGTAACTTTGTCTGCCACTTTTCTTTGGATGCTGAAACTGTATTTCTAATTGTTTCATTGAAGTTTTAAATTACTACAACGCTTGAAAATTGGGAACTGAAGGAATTTTTCATAGGGGAGGAGAGTTCTTATTTGGGGGACTATACTATGTGCCCCACAGCTGCAATTCTGCAGAAGAGGAAACTGTTGAAAGATGGGCACTTTTAAACATAGCTTTAGTGCAGTGATACAGAGTGGTAGATACAAGCTAGCACCGTTTTGGACTTTGAACTCTGGTTCTGAATCTCCATTTAGTTACTGCTATCACCTTGGGCCCCTCACCATTCATGGCTTACCCACCAGAGCTACCCAACATGGCCAGTAGAAAGGGATGGGAGTTGTAATGCAAAACATCAGGAAATCTAAAAGTTAACCTGTCCTGGGAGGGTCAACATATCTTACAGGTTTGCAAAGATAAGAGAGGTGAGAGCTAGCATCATGTAGTGATTTGAGCATTGGACTATGACCCTGGAGACCAAGAATTGATTTCCCACTTGGCCATGGAAACCTACCCAGATGACCTTCAGTGTATCACAGTCTCTCAGCTCCCCAGAAAAACCCATGATAGCCTTAGAGTTGCCATAAGTTGGAAATGACTTGAAGGTACACAACAACAAGAAGGATGTCGACAAGCTGGAACGTGTCCAGAGGAAGGCGACCAAAATGGTGAAGGGTCTGGAAGCCATGCCCTATGAAGAACGGCTTAGGGAACTGGGTATGTTTAGTCTACAGAAGAGAAGGTTAAGAGGGGACATGATAGCCATGTTTAAATATTTGAAGGGATGTCATGTTGAGGAGGTAACAGGCTTGTTCTCTACTGCTCCAGAGACTAGGACAAGGAGCAATGGATTCAAGCTGCAGGAGAGGAGATTCCACTTGAACCTCAGGAAGAACTTCCTGATGGTCAGAGCTGTCCGGCAGTGGAATGTGCTGCCTCGGAGTGTGGTGGAGTCTCCTTCTTTGGAGGTTTTTAAGCAGAGGCTGGATGGCCATCTATTGGGAATGCTTTGATGTATGTTCCTGCATAGCAGGGGGTTGGACTCGATGGCCCCTAGGGTCTCTTCCAACTCTATGATTCTATGGTTCTATGAACAACAAATAACCATTACCCTGATCATTTTGGAAGAAGAGTGGGACGTAAGTGATTTCTTCAAAAAAAAAAATCCTTTAAAAAAGAGAATCATCATTCTTGCAAACGATTTTAATGACAAATACAAACTGTAATTGGGGCCTATGTGCAAGAAGCTGAAAACTAAACATAGCAGCAGAAATAGAAACACATGTACACAAAGCAGTGAATAAAGAAAATGAAGCAAAATATCATAAATAAGTAAAAATAAAGTGTATAATTTCTAAAATCACAGGCACTAGGGTTCAAATTCCACCTGCTGTCCTATAAACCCAATCTCAGGGCTGGTTGTGATTGTTAGATGGGTAGGGAAACTCACTCCATGCCTGTCCAAAATACTTATTCTGCATTTCCTAGCCCAGCATTTTAAAAAGTTCCTGAAAGTTTGCTGAGCTCTGTGCAGGCTTCGTTCCCAATAAATGTTGTATGTTTGTCTATAAGCATCATGTGCAGCTATTTCTTAGCTCTGCCTATCTTCTTTTTCTTTCCCAACATGCTTTGGAATGTGATTTTATTAGAGTGGCAGCAATTTCCAGCCACCTTGAGGGCCTAAATGCCCTAAAGGCACTAGATCCTATCTGATCTTGGAAACTAAGCAGGGCCAGCTCTGGTTACTACTTGAATGGAGACCACCAACAAATACCACATGCTGTGGGCTATATTTCAGAGGAAGGGACTGGCAAAACCATCTCTGAGTATTACTTGCCTAAGAAAATGCTAAAAACTAATTGGTCGCATCCGACACCATTGGCTGGGGCTTTTGGGAGTTGCAGTTGAACATTTGAAAGGCCACAGGATTCCTGCTAAGAAATCTTCTGCTAAGTTGCCACAGCACAAAATCTCTCGGTGTTGTTTTGACTCATAATTAATACATTTTTCCTTGGACACTTGCTGTCTAGTTGTCTCTGGTTACTGGATTGTCCTTGGCCAGGAATTTGGGGGAGATCTCAATTATGATCTCTTTCAGACCTGACTCTGTATCAGCTACAATCATACATAAAATATATGATATATAAAAAATCCACTGTGACATATAAAATCCACTGTGACATCATATACTATATAAAATCCACTATATATAAAATCATATATAAAATCCACTGTATTAGTTTGGAATCAACTAAAATGCCTCACAAGATTAAAAGGTGTTAACTGCCTGACCCTTGTGTGTGTATTTTTTTTACCATAGGTCAGCAGGGTTATCTTTCTTACTTTCTTAATCCTATACATATGCGTACAGAAGAGTAAATCCCATTAAACGAAGTTAGAAGTAGCCACTCAGGCTGTTTTTAATTGGAACCCTTAGCCTAGGTGCAGGAACCATGCAGGCCCTCCAGATGTTGCTGAAGGTACTGCAGCTCCCAGCACTCTTCATAATTGGCTATAATGACTAGGTCTTCTGAGATTTGCAGTCCAGCATCTGGAGAGCTGTATGATTCCCACCTCTGTCTGGAACAGAACTAGAGAGCAAGTGTCTCAGAAAGTTCTGAGTCTTCTTGTTGTTGGTTGCCTTCAAGTTGTTTCTGACTTATGGCGACCCCAAGGCAACCCCATCACAGGGTCTTCTGGGGCTGAGAGTAGGTGAGGCGCCTAAGGTTATCCCGTTTCCACGGTGGAGCGGGGAATCGAATCCTGGACCATTTCTACACTACACTATTATAGTGCTATTATTCCACTTTCAATACTTTATGGAATTCTAGGGTTTAGTTTACTGAGGCCAAAGAGCTCTCTGGCTGAAAACTCTAAATGCCCTTCCTTAAACTGCAAACCCCAGGATTCCAGAGGATGTTGAAAGTGGAATAAGAGCACTATAACAGTGTAGTGCAGAAATGGCCCTGGTCTCCAGGGCTGTAGTCCAGCGCTCAGACTGTTCCACCACGCCGGTGCTCCGCAAGTCGTACACCTAAATAAACGCAACGCTACGTGATTCAGGCGCAATGTCCCTTACTTTGATGAAGCGATCTGGGGGTACTCGCAAGCTGGCACGCTTTCGTGGCATTTTGATTGGTCAAAATTCTATTCTACAGTTGGCGTTGTCTCTCTCATTCACACACACACGGACCAACACGGGCAAGCTTCGTTTTTGCACGGACACCGGGTCCAAAACTCGATCATTTTGGAGAGGAACAAACTTTCAGCTGGCAATATTTGGTCGGTGGCTGGAATGGGAGCGGGGAGAAGAGAGGGGGTGACCTCCCTCTCGGCGTGCATCTTTCTTTGGTGGTGAAGGCAGGAGAAAGCGTGCCCTTGTTTTTAGGGCCACCCCCCCGCTGCCTCCCTCCCCCCGCTTGCCTGCCTGCCTCCCTTCCTGGTACTGGCAACCCTCAATTGCGTAAGGCCAGTCACGCCCTCCCTGGTGGGGGAATTTCAGTGTGAGATCAGATCAGTGCCTGCCCTCCCCGATTCTTCCTCCCCCTCCCCCTGTCTTCACACGATAAATCCCCCCTGCGGCAAGTTACTGCTGGCAGAAAGCGGAGAGTTATCGGTGGCCGTGGAGCTGCCCCCGGCTAGGTGTCTCTGCGCCTCCCACCCTTGACTGAGGATGCTGGACCTAGACTACTCGCAGTGAGTGAGAGCGATCCGGGCTCGGGGGTTCGAAAGCAGAGGCGCAGCGGGCTGGCCTTCCGTGGAGTTCGGGATCTGCCCCAGAACCCTTGTTCTCTCCTTTAAAGGAGGAAGGGACTCATAACACGGGGGCCTCTGAACATGTGCAGAGTGGCTGATCGCCGCAAGCCGCCTCTCCCGCTCTGGGCTGCCAGTTCAGGCGTTGAAGGGTTTAGGCAGTTCTAGCGCCCCGGGACTTCTTCTCCCCATTTAGGCACTCAAAAGAGGCGTCGTTGTCACCCCCCCCCCCCTCCCGGCGTGGTAGTCTCTTGGAAGACATCTCGTGTCTTCTCCTCCCAAACGGCTCTGCCCCGCAGATCTTGCAAAAGGCATTCCAGTATTTGGAAACTGGGTGGCTCCCAACGGGAGGAGAGGAGGGAGGGCTGGGAACCGGGGCTCGCGAAAGCTTTTCGAACCGGGAAAGGCTGCCTGCTCGAATTTCGGGGTTCCGAGGAAGGGAATTGGGGTTCGGAAGGAAAGGAAGAGAGGCAGGCGGGAGTCCAGTCCTCTGATAGACTTTATAGCGCGCCCCTCCCTAAACTGCAAACCCCAGGATTCCATAGGATGTTGAAAGTGGAATAATAGCGTTATAACAGTCTAGTGCAGAAATGGCCTGACTTGAAAAGATAGTCTTCGTGGTTTGTTGTTTAGATAAGAAATGTGCTCCGGGGGCTTTATAATTTGAAACAATTTAAGAACAATCTCAAACAACTTTAAAAGCTATAAATTGCGATGGAAAAGTGCAATGCAATAAATTTAAAGCCATAAGTTACAATGCAAAAAGGATTAAAAACATAGCAGCAGTTAAAGAAGTTTCATTCTGAAGACTCAAGGGCCATAGGAATCCCTGTTGTTTTAGGGCAGGATTTTGGGCTGGCAGAATTCAGAGGGTAGGAAGGGAAAGTTTGCAAGAAAATAAAACACAGGAGGCGGACATGGCTAAAAACGCTGGGTGAGGAACGCTGTTTAGGCGCATCTTACTTAAGAAACATCTTCAGCTCAAGAGCTTTAGGGAGCTCTCCCTGCCCTCTTCTCAACAACAACCCTGTAAGGAGGGCTAGCCAGCGAGTTGAGAACTTCCCACATTACCTAGTGAGGCGCATGGTTGACCCAAGATAGGAAACAAGACTTCCCGCACTGCCCTACCCAAGACTAAGGCAAATAGGATTCTTTGTGCTCTCCTAACTGAATGCTAATTGGAGAAATAGGTGGGTTGAGGATAAAGAACAGTCCCCGGCCAACAACACACACAGTGAGGCCATTTCCACACTATGATGTTATAGTGCTATTATTCCACTTTCAACATCCTGTGGAATTCTTGGATTTGTAGTTTACTGAGGCCAAGAGCTCTCTGGCTGAGAATTCTAAATGCCCCTCCCCAAACTGTGAACCTCAGGATTCCATAGGAAGCTGAAAGTAGAATAATAGCACTATAACAGTGTAGTGTGGAAACGGCCTGAGAGTGCATTCCAGGCCTGCTGTGGTCAAGACCCAAAGAGTGGTAATGCCTGCAGACATATGCTAAGAAATGCCAATATTTAGGGACTTTCCGGCAGAGGCAGGTTGCTTGCGACCAAGTATTTTCAGGCAAAGCTTCTGTGCAGAAGGATACAGGCTAGAGAAAAGTTTTCACAATGATACCTTTCCCCACCATTGCATCTACATGTGGGGTGGAGGGAGGGGAAGTCTTCAGCTTGTTCAGTCTGCTTTCTTGTGCAACATCTTCAAGATACAGAGACTTGGCCTCTTAAAAAATGGAGGAAACCCTGCTTTTAAGTTACTGGCCTCTTCCCACATGACTCTTTCTTCTTGATTAGAATCAGGGTGTTTTGTGCTCTCTCTTTCTCCCCCACCTCATCCCTTTCTCCCTCTTACTTTCCTTCCCCTCCCTTTGCCTGTTATGCAAAACCCGAGGGCTACAAAGGTGAGGAAAATTAAATTTGAATATTTCCTCAGCTCACAAGAGTGTGACTGTGAAGAGGGTGGTACAGTAGGGGGTGAGTGCACCTTCTGTGTGAAACCATCCTCCCTCCTGAAAGCTGATTTCACGCCAGCTCTACAAGTCCTATGTCCTAGTGGCCTGTTCACACAGCAGAATGATAGCATTATTATTCCACTTTAACTGCCATGGTTCTGTCCTGTGGAATCCTGGGACTGATAGTTTAGGAAGGGGCATTTAGAATTCTCAGCCCGAGCACTCCAGTGCCTCACCAAACTACAAACCCCAGGATCCCATAGGATGGGACCAAGACAGCCAAAGTAGAATAACAGCACTATCATTCTGTAGTGTGGATGAGCCTCTAGTTCAGACAAGGCTAAGGCTAATTGGTTGGGCCCTGAAAGCAGGTCCAAGATCTTAAAAGTCTAGGCTGCAGGGCTGGCCTGGCCATGTGGCAGAGAGATGCAGTCACTGCAGGAGTTAGAAATTGAGAGGTATGTTAATGGCAGCCATACAGCCTGCCCTATACAGTATTCCCCTAAATTGGTCCACTTTTCTCAGGTGTGGTAGGGAGGTCCTATCCCATCTCCACTGTTGAAATAAGGTCTACCTGGCAATCCCATTGGCTTCTGTATGTAGAACGGATAGAAGTGCTATCTTGTCCTTTGCTTCAGGCAGCAAAATGTCTTGGGATGACTTTGCTAAGACTGGCAGGGCCCAAGGCAAGGGCAGACCCAAAAACAGCATCCAGAGACAGCAAAGAATCTAACGCAAGAAGGTTTAGTGGAGCTAAGGGTGGATATTCAGGATGAAATGAAACAGGGCCTAGAATGGACCAAGGTTGTTTCAGTAACTGCCTTTAGTAATATTCAAAGACACAGCAGTGTTAGAGTGTATCAGCATACAGTCTAGTAGCTCCTTTGAGACTACCTGGAAGAAAGATGTGCAGCATAAACTTTTGTAAACTTGCTCTACCTGGTAAAACTGACCTAAGACAAGCGAGTAAGACAGAATGAGTTCTTTCAGCCTCACCTAGGCCATTTCCGCATTACACTCTTATAGCGCGATTATTCCACTTTCAACATCCTATGGATCCTGGGGTTTGCGGTTTCAGGAGGGGCCGGCCAGCCCCTCCCAAAACTGCAAACCCCAGGATTCCATAGGATGTTGAAAGTGGAATAATCGCGCTACAAGAGTGTAGTGCGGAAATGGCCCTAGTGATCAGTTACAAGTCTCTGCAGATACTCGGGGAAAAAACCTATTCATGAAGAAGACTCCTTGACCTAGCTCATAGGGAGTCCTTTACTTACATGGAGTACAGCTCCCAGGCTGCACTGTGGAAGGAAGGAGCGGGGCGGTCGCGAGACCAGGAAGCCAGCTGCGGGACAAAGGAGGGAATGGAGCCTAAGACCATCGGAAATACGTATTTTCCGATGGTCTTAGGCGACTCCTGTGAAAGGGTCATTCGACCCCTAAAGGAGTCGCAACCCACAGGTTGAGAACTGCTGCTCTAAGGTGATTTGGACAAGTTGCCAACTTTCAGCCTAATCTAATTCACAGAGCTGTTGTGAGAAGAAGATGGGCAAACCCTCATTCTGGCTTGCTTTTCCATGGTCTTTGGCCTAGGAAGCACCAGGGGCAATGTGGCAGAGAGTATTTTCTCAGGTTTGTCCCTCCTGTCTCCACACTGTCTCAGTCTTGCAGCCTCTCCAGATCTTGTGTCTGCCTAATTATTGGACTGCAACTCCCATCACCCTGGTTAGAGATAGTGGGAGTTATTGTCTAACATATTGGGAAAGATCCTAGGTTGGGAGAAGCTACATGACTGTGACTTGATATTCTCTGACACCCTGCTACTTGAAGTTTAACAAACAAACAAACAAACAAACAAACAAACAACCACAACTCGGCTTGGGCAAATCTGACCACTGTGTATTACTGCAGTTACAGAATAGTATTATATCCTGATGTCAACTATTAAGGATTTAAAACTGGGTCCAAGACCAACATATAGCCTGCCACCAGAACTTGAAGATATCACTTTAAAAGTGAACATGTTAGTGTTATACTATAACAGGTGTGGGGAAATTGTGGCCTGCCAGCTGCAGACAATCTCCAGGCCCAAGTTTCTAGTCCTCCAGAAGACTTCTGGATCCCCTGATTATTATTTACCTTTTTATTTTATTTTGTTTTTGCCATTTTCAGCTGCAAACTTTGCAAAACTGGCCCCAGAATCCATGGTTTGGTTTTCAACCCCTATGAGCCCTCAAATCTTGAATAAGAAGTTAGCATCCTTGTGAGATATTAGGTGTGTCTGGGGATGAAAACTGGCCCTTAACCTGGCATAGTCACCTACTTGTTTAACTCACCCCACCCCCCAAATTGTTATCTCTAACTGTTATGTGTCACTGTCATGCTACCTTTAAAAAAAACCCACATTACCCATTATAATCTCATCCATAATATTTTGAAGTACAATTGGCCCTCCACATTTGGCAGGGTTAGGGGTGCAGGAGCCTCACAAAAGCGGGAGAATAGCAAATATCAAAATGTGTGTGCGTCTGTCTGTCTGTCTGTCTGTCTGTCTGTCTGTCTGTCTGTCTGTGGGAAGGGGCCAAGGCATGGTGGGGAGAATGGATACTCAGCGTCCAAACCAAGTTAGGGAAAGGAGAGGGAAAGGGGGTGAGTCAGCATGGTGGCCCTATACTTCGTCTCTTTCTTGCCCATCTCCTTCTTGGGTGTGGGGCCATCGGGAGAGGGTTTGTGGTGCTGCCCTATAGCTGGGCACGCAGTGGTTGGTGGAGGAGGACCAGAGATGGATTTTTAAAGGGTTGTGTGGCCTGATCAGAGCCATGGAGAGGGAAGGTTCCCCCTGAAAAAGAAACATCTGAAGTGAGGTGGGGCAAATGTTGAAGTAACTCACAAATAATTTGTGAAAGTCAAACCTGCAAATGTGAAGGGCTGACTGTAGTAGTGAGTAACAGTTACTGTTACATTTAAAAGGTCTTTGTTATACAAAAAATGTGTCATCAGGACTTTAACATGTCACTTCCAGGCTCTGCCTGGCTCACCAATTTGGCATATAGAAACAAGTGGGTGAAAGTTGGGAGGGAGGGGGGCTTCAGATTGGAATGCTCTGTATTTGGATTTAGGAGAGCCACTTTCAAATCCCTCTTGTTTAGTGTAGACTTGGTTCTCCAGCTATGATAGGTTCAAATGCAGTACTTAAGAACCAAAGGAAGGAAATTATCCTACTTTGATTAAAGATTGGGCACGGAGATGCCCATGTCTATTGAGTGACAAGAAGGAGGCATCATCCATGTGCATGCCTTGCAGCTTCCCTACTCACATTGGTGAAGTATATCTTGCAGAAGTATCCATGTTTTCCAGGAACAGAGCAGGAATTCTTGGTTTCCTTAATTCCCTGCTCCAAAATTAGCATAAATTCTGCATGACAGTTCTGATCAGAGTTGGAAGGAATACCATGGGCCATCTAGTACGATCCTCTGCTGTGTAGGAATACATGGCTAAAACACTCCTAACAGATGGGAATCCAACCTTGGTTTAAAGACCTCTAGTGAGAGAAAGCAACCATCTTCTGAAACAATCTATTCTGCCGTTGAACAGCTCTTCCCATCAGGACAGGAGATTTTTAAAGAGATTGTCATACTGGATGTCCATTCTTCCATTCAAAAGATTTGTGAGTGGAAGCTTCTCTAATATACACAATTGTGATATTCAAGTTGTGCAGAAAGTGATTTTTTTAAAAAAAAGGGAGGAAGTAAACACATATTGGGAAGTACATCAATATCCTAGCCATTTTTATTATCCTTTCCACTGCCAAAAAAATACCTGAATTAAAAAGAAGAAAATTCCCTAGAACTTTTATCAAAGCTTAGAAAAATGGTTAAAAATGCAACTGAACTGGGATTGCAAAAGACAGATATCAGGATTATTTTTTACTTTTGGTTCGCATTAACTTGCAGAAAGCAGTCTCCAAAAACCAGGAGTAAGTGCTTATTTGGACATAAAACTATTTCTTGAAATGGTTTGCATTAGGAAGTTCTTCTCTAATGTTTGGCAGAATCTTTTTTTTCTTACCAATTGAATCCATTGGCTTGTGTCCTTGGCCATTTCAGCACTACACTGTTATAGTGCTATTATTCCACTTTCAACATCCCATGGAATTCTGGGATTTGTAGTTTACTGAGGCCAAGGAGTGCTCTGGCTGAGAATTCTAAAGGCCCCACCCTAAACTGCAACTGGGAGAATGAACACTGGTATTTATTTCTAAATAAAGGTTTATGGGATTGTGTAATATTCATGTAAAAGTACCCTTTATTTTGCTCTCTCTGAAACCATTAATGGCACTCAACAAGTGGCTATTGCTATTCTGTGCATTGGACCACTGCTAATTTTTCAACAGAACTTGGAGAAGTTACCATTTTGGCCACCAGCTATGCTGATTGGGGGATTCTGGGAGTTGCAGTGCAAAAAAAGGTCACTTACACATTTTCAAATAATTCCTTCTCAGGTTTTAATAAATTCTCAGTGACTGTGAATAACATGGGGGAAGCAGAGATGTGGGAGAGATTTAAAATGGGCAGCATCTATGTCTCTTTACCAATTTCCCTTTTCTCTTGGCAGATTTGAGGGCTCCCAGTATGGATACATGGTAAGTAAATGGCCTACAATTTTTGAATTATATGGAAAGTGTTCTCCAGAGTCTTAAGTTGGGGTGGGCAACAAGTGGCCGTTTGCCTATTTTCACAATCTGTTCGCAAGCAAACCTGCAAGAGCAATATGTCAAGGGCATTCTCATCCTCTATTGGCAGCCTGTGGGATGTGGGGAGAAGAAAAAGAAGAGAGAGAGTGAGAAGGGGAGGGCAGAGGGAAGAAGGGGGAGAAGAAAGAAACGGTGTGGCAGAAAGAGGGGGAAGGGGTTGGCAGGGAGAGAAAAAGGGAGTGAGTGAGATGGGGTGGTAGAGGAAAGGAAAAGAGGAGGAAAGGATGGGAGAGAGAGGATGGGATGGAACGGAGAGAGAAAGAGGGAGTGAGAAGAAGGTGGTAGAAAGAGAAGGGGGTGAGAAGGAATGACAGAGCAAAGATGGGCCAAAGAGGAAAGGTGTGGCAGAAAGAGAGAGAAAGGGAGTGACGGAAAGAAACAGGAATATGAAGGTGTCGTAGAGAGAGGGAGAGAGAAAGAAAGAGAGAAAAGTGTCAGAGAGAAGGGGGATAATGGTGTTGCCTGTGACAGTGAAAAAGGAGTGGTGCATGGAGCTGGGAGGGAGAAGTGCCAGAGAAGAAGAAAGTGGGGTAGTAGGAGAAAGAGGGAATAAGAAGGATGGCATAAGGAGGGAGAGAGAGAGAAATGAGGTGGCAAAGGAGAGAGAAGGACTGCCCCAGCATCACACCCTTGGGAATGTGACCTGCGGCTGTGGGGGGTGGAATCAGCATGGAAGTTTTTGTGGCTGTGTGTTTTAGGAGCCAATTAAAAGCTTGGAAAACTTACATTTTAGAACTACAGTTTCCAAAATCTCTTAGCACTCCTCTGGCCATGCTAGCTGGGAAATTATGTGAGTTGTAGTCCAAACAAGTAATGTTTCCATGCCTTGTTGGTGGAATGGATCTGGCAGCTTGGAAATCAGTTAAGAACCAGAAGGATTCTTGTGTTCTTTTTTTAAATTTTTTTTTATTGGGGTGAATGTTTGAGACCGAGTTTAATGTTGCTCACCAACCTGTCCTGTGCTTTGCAGTTCTCCAGTGGTTTCACCTATGACCAGGACTCATGCAAACAAGAACTCATCTTTCCCTCCTGCATTGCAGACCCTGAGAACTCCGCAGGTAAGGCATACTTTGGCTACTGGGGCGGCAGGGGTGAAGAAGTAGATGCAGGAGGAGGGAGACCAGGTGGTGGAGCTGCGTGCATGCAGAGCTTGGAAGAGCTACTTTTGGAGACTACAGGTTAATTTTAGAAGACACTTTATACATCTGATTTCTCTTCCTTCGTCTAATTTCACTTGCCTTTGGAACTGCGTACAACACACTTGGCCAGCCATTAACTGGTCTGCAGAAAAGTCTTTCCTCTGCAGGCCTTCCTATTGAGTGGCAGTCTGCAACACAAAAGGCGCTCTCCCCTCCCCACTCCCTCCCCCATGGCTGCAGCCTCACCCTACTTGCTTGCGCAACCTGGATTAAGTCATGTACTTGGTGACTGACTTCAAGGCCTAGTGAGAGTCTGTCACAGATATGCACATTCTATTAAGTTTACAGAGAGATACCAGTTTGGGGGCCTTAGTGTTCGTCAAGGGGCTAGAAGGCACCTGAGGGAAGATAATGACAATGATCCAATCCTTTTGACCAGGCTCTTTAGTAACAATGCTTCAAGACAGATCGGCTCTGATGCAATTTACTGTATACGTGCCTCTACCCACTCCCAACCCGCTCCCTGCCACATCCTTGGTGTGGTTTTCCTTTGAGGTGCCTGTGTTAGGAAGTGAGGCAATGCTGGAGCGTTGGCCTATCTATATTTCTGTGTTTTTGTTTCCTTCCATCTGATCCTTCGTCCTAAATGTTCAGGCTGATACATAGGGTCCCCCTACCATTTTATCCTCTCAACAACCCTATGAGGCTGTGATTATGAGTGGCCCACAGTCTCCCAAACAGTAACAGGGCTGAATGAATATTTAAAGCTGGATTTTCTATAAAGTTATAAGATCTCAGTGCATTGCCCAGACTCCCCAGTTCTGGTGGTGGATCACCTCTGGGCAACAGACATGGGTTCAAATTCTACAGTTTTCATGGGATTAGCTCTGGATGACAGACGTGGCTTCACACAAACCTCCAGTCAGGCAAAACACCTCCTAGCTTGCTGTGCTTTGCAGACATTAGTTGATTTAAATCAATTAGTAGATTTAAATCAAACATTGTCATTTGCAATGACACTTAATTTCCGACCACGGAAATAGACTCTCCCTCCTCTCTGCCTCTCCCTTTCAGTGTGCATGTTTGTGAATGTGTGTGTGTGTGTGTGTGTGTTTAAATGACAAGCTGTGAGCAACTGTGGTTGCTGCTTCATGCATAATGCTTAAGGACATCACCAAGCTCTGCCCCCATGACATCACCAGGGGCCATCCCTAGGTCTCAGATGTTGGTTTGTAAATCTTAGGGCCTAGAATGGTTCTGACCTGGCAACTCTAGTCTTCTTGTTCAACTCACAAACCCAGGGATAGGCAATCAGGTGCCCTCCACATGTGTTGGACCTTGTTGTTGCTGTGCACCTCCGATTTTGACTTATGATGACCCTAAAGTGAACCTATCACAGGGTTTTCTGGGGCTGAGAATGTGTGACACACACTAGGTCACCCAGTGGGTTTCTGTGGCTGAGTGCGGAATTGAACTCTGGTCTCCAACCACTGGTCTCCAACCACTACACTGCACTGGACTGCAACTCCACTCATCCCCAGCCAGTAGTTATACTGGCTGAGATTTGTGGGGGAGTTGTAAACTCCTCAGTTGTGGACTAGCCTTTCCTGTCACATGAAGGAAGAGGAATGCTTCCAGTTTCTCCTCATCACCATTTCCCACCAATTACTCCCACCCTCAATCTGAGGGGCAGGAGTGAAGGGCAGCCTATGAGCAGTATGTGGCCGCAGGGTTGTTTTGTGGACCCCAGGGCTGTCCAGACATCAGAAAATGCTCCAGAATGATGTCTGGGGTGTATAGAGGACATTTCCACCATGTTTGGAGCCCCTTCAGCCCCCAGGACAAAAAAAAAAAAGCACAATTTTTCAATGTTTTTTTTACCTCAAAATGCTCTCTAGGGACATGGGGGTCTTTTTTGTCATGTTCTCCCCACCTCCGCCAACCAATTTAGGCCTAATGGAAGCCTTTTCTGAAGCAGTCAGTGACTTCTGCTCATTTCTTGTTGTTTTTTTTTATTAAAAAAACCTTTACCTGAGCCAAAAATGGCCCAGGAAGGCCCCCCACAACATGGTGCATCTTTCCAATGTGTCCTGGGGGACTATTCTAATCCTTAGCTTTTCACAGTCGCCAACCCTTGCGTTATAGAGAAAAACACCAGTAAGACCAAAATGGAGCAGTCTTTCTTCAGCACTAAGCACTGCGGACAGAGTGCACTAGGGATAGGGGTAATGTCGTTGTCGTTGTGTGTGCCTTCAACTCATTTCTAACTTATGGCAACCCTAAGGCGAAACTGTCGTGGGGTTTTCTGGGGCTGTGTGTGTGTGTGTGATGCATCCAAGGTCACCCAGCAGGTTTCCATGGCTGAACAGGGAATTGAGGGTCTCCAGGGTTGTTGTCCCACCCTCAGACCATGCTGGCTAGAGATAATGATCTATATTGTTTCCTGGTGAGAGCAGAGAGATGACACAGGCAGCTTCTCGTGCTTTGCCACCTGAGGTGCGTACCCCATGACGTCTAGGCTGGTTGGGGCACTGGTGCCACAAGTTGACCATGCATCAGCTAAGCTGCTACCTTAAGATAGCCTATCAGGCTGGCAGAAGATCCTAAGATGGTTTAAAACAATTTGAACTTTTAGAACTTGTTTTAACCGGTTGCTTGTTTAAAATGCTTTAAGTCTGTTTAAAGCCTGCACAGAGAGTCAATGTGTTATAGTAGTTTGAGTGTTGAACTGTGACTCTGGAGACCAGGTTTGAATCTCCTCGCAGCCATGGAAAACCACTGAGTGACCTTGGGCAACTCATGCTCTCTCAGCCTCAGAGGAAGACAAAGGCAAACCCTCTCTGAACAAATCTTGCCAAGAAAATGCCATGATAGGTTCACCTTCAGGCAACCATTGGTGAGAAATGACTTGAAGGCACACAACAAGTTTGTTTAAATTATTTTGTTTTAAACCTGACATTGTTTTCAACTGATTTATGAGATTCCAATTGTAGATTGCCCTGAGATCATAGGGTGGGATATAAATATTTCAATAAATACATAAAAAAAGGTTGTATCTTTAAAGAGTGGAGAGATGGCTGGAGTAAACAAGTCACTTCAAAAGTCTCTTTGTGGTTTAGTGTATCTTTTTAAAGCACTTAATTTATTTTTCTGTATCCTGTCCTCTGGTTATAGAATGTAAAACAACATACAGCTGAAGTAGCTGAGCTTCCCAAGGATGCAGGGTTTCAAGCCATTATTATGGGCAGAGTGGTCAATTCTTATCAATGAGTCAGAGTCCTGTGTTGATCTGTCGGGTTACCAAATGAGAAAAAGGGTGAACCTATCTATGCACTAGTACAGTCAGGAACCTGTGGCCCTGCAGATCTTAGTGGACTCCTAAGTCACATCAGCCCAAGCCAGCATGACTGATAGCCAGGGATGGTGGGGAAGGGATTATAATCCAACATCTGGAAAGCCGCAGATGACTCCACCCTAGTGTCTGAGTCTCAGTGTAGGCACACACAGTTTTGTCCTCCAAAAGAAGGGAATGATGAAGCTACAAATGGGACCACAAAAAATTGAAGTGTGCAATGCTGCTAGGTAACCAAACTTCCTTCCAGGATACTCCATTCTACTCCCTGTTTCTCCTTCTGTTTTCTGTTTTCCTTTACCTGTGTTTTCTGTGCGCACTGAATATCCTGTCTCACTGAGACTATTTTGTCCTTTCCCCACACTTTCTTTTATACCTCTATAAACCAGTGTGGTGTAATTTGAGCATTTGAGTAGTTTGAGCATTGGATTACAACCCTGGAGACCAGGGTTCAGTTTTCTGCTTGGCCATGGAAACCCACTGGGTACACTCTCACCCCCAGAAAATCCCATTATAGGTTTGCCTTAGGGTCACCATGTCAGAAATGACTTGAAGGCACACAATTAAAAACAACAAAACCTTTGGGTTCCCCCAAGCCTGCTAGCTCCATCATCTTGTACATGAGTCAGAAACTGTAAGAGACTACCACTCCAAGCCAGCTGGGGGATTTTGGGAATTGCAGTCCATTAAAAATAATAACTTTCACAAACTCTGGTATGGATGGTGCTGTTTGGTCTGTATCAGGATCCACATTTGCAGAATGGGGTTTGCTGTTGATGTAGGATTTACCTTATTTATTTTCCTCTGCTGTGTATACTTCTTTCATCTCTGGAGAGTTTTATTCATTTCAGTAGTTCTTAGTTACCCAACACTGGCTTTTAAAACAATGCCCTCTTGTGGGGAGAAGCAGGACTACAGGTTTGCATGGAGTAGGGGGTTCACTGGCTGCACCCTATGCAAAACTATGGCTAAGTGAATTTGCACAGACCCAGGCTGCAGCTGTTCAGGCAGACAGAAAGCCTTTGTAGCGTGAAGTTTGGTGCTTACACCTGAGAAAGGGAGCTGAGGCCTGGAGCCAAAGCTCCAGGCTTCACAGTGGGTTGCGCTTGCAGTCTAGTAAATTACACCAGTGTCCCACTTGTGTCCATGCTTGGGAGATAAATTTTTAAGATGCCACAGAACTCTGCTGCTTTTCTTGCAGCAGCCTAACATGGCTATCACTCTGGAAATGGTTTTAGTCAGAGCCTATGAAAGTGACTTTTTAACAGCAGCTCCCAGAATCACCCAGCCAGCATAGCCATTGGTCATGCTGGATAGAAGGTTCTGGGATTTGTAGTCCACAGAAATCTTCTCCAAGACTTGTGTTTCCCGTAGTAAACTTAGCTGGCTAAATGGAAGGGGCAGATGTGTGACCCTAAACAACCGGCGAAATGTGAGTGATAATGATGCACTGGGGGTGCTGTTTCCCCGTCCCATTACAGACCCTTGTAAACATCTGGAAGCAAAATTTGGTCACATCCGCAGTCAAATCCTCAGCCAGTGTTGTTGATATGAATGTTACTGGAATGAGATTACAATTTTGAAGGCTTAATGCCCAGATTTCTTTGACTTAGATCCTCCTATCTCATGTAATGCTTTGCTTTTCAGAGTCTTACATAAACTGGCTCCCGGAGGCTGGATGTGATACCTTTGAAACGGGACACTTTGCCCAGCTGCAGAATGTGCCCCTCTCCTATCCCCAGCTCTCTCTGGATACTGTCTATAACCAAGATGAAATTATACCTACACAGAATATGTCCCTGGGGTACAAGGAGGAGTACAACAATCAGGTAATTGTGGCACAGTGGATTTGCAGAGGGTGTATGTGAGCAGATAGATGGGACTATTGTAAGGGAGTGGGGTCCAAAGAGTTACGGAGAGGAAATATAGACAAGGGAATAAAGAGTATTTAAGAGAAAGGGATGTTGAGTGTTAAAAAGCCTTTGATTTCTTGGAATAAGGGGTTATTTGTGCCCTGGGCTGGTGTTTTGGATCACCCTGGCATAGGGCAAACTGCTTTGGATCACCCCACCATTTTTTTTGAATAGAGTGGGCATGAAATGGTTTTGATGAGGTGTAGCATGTTCTTTCCACTGCCCCCTTCCACTGCTGTTTGGCTCAAAATAGGTAGGCACTTTTCCGCTGGAGGCAGGTAGGCAAGTTAGACTTATTAAGAAGTTCCTTTTCCTGTAGTGCATGGTGGGTAGTCCAGTATAGTTTTTCTCCTGCTGTTCCGTAAGGAGGGCCAACTATTCTAAGAAATTTAGATGGCTTCTTAAAGTGGAGTGAAGCCCATCCCGGTTTTTAGTCCAAGGAAGTAAGGGAAAAAGGAGGGGGGAGGGAATACTGGGGATTGGATCATGAGTCTCCCACATAATGAGGAAAACTAGAAGCAGGAACTCTCAACCAAATGTTGCGTTCTCCTGCCAGCACTTCACAGGTCTCTTGTTTAGACTTCTAGCCAGTCACAGACTCTAGCACTGTTCAGGGCATGCAGATATGAGATTTCAAAGAAAGATACATGGCAAGGTAGACAGATACCCTTTTCCTCCTTTGGTTCTTGCCCTCCTAAATGAGAGGCACAGCTCCATCATACTTTGGCCCCAGTGGCTGATGAAAGGCCCTCCCTCCATTTTACGTGCTACTGCCGTGGCCTTGGAGGGAGAAAGAGTAGGCAGTATCTGCTAGACTTTATCTCCTCCACTGATGTCCTCTTTTCCTTGTATGTCATGTCTTGTTTAGATTGTAAGCCTAAGGGCAGGGAACAGTTCAATTAATGATTTGAAAGCTGCTCTGGGGGATATTTTGTGGTATAGGGCAGGGTATACATTAAAAAAAAGTCTTTGCCTGCTGTACAGATTAGAGTGCTGCTTAATTTAAAGCAGAAGTGCCCCCCTTGTGGCCCCCCTCCCAGATGGTGGTGGACAACAACTCCCATTAGCTTTAGCCAGCTTGACCAATGGTAACTGATGATGGGAGTTGCAGTCGAGCAATATCTGAAGAGCCACCAGTTTAATCAAAGAAAACGATGGGTGATCCAGGAGTGCACTTCTTGTGTAAATGTGTAGTTTGATCCTAGCTTGTTAGAATTATCCTTTGAACAAAATGATTTTTTTAAATTTTAATTTTAATTTTTTACCTTTCATCCTCAAACCATCCTCCACGGTTTGATCTTTATAGACCTATGTCCCCCCCTATGGCCAGTACCCTATTCCCCGGGATGTTCCCAGCCCATCATCTGAAGAAGAAGAATTCCATGGAGATAGCAGGAATTTGGAGGTGTCTTCTGACAGTGATTTGGATGAAAACCTCTCAACTGGATATGATTCAGGTAGGTGCTGAGGTAGAGTTCTAATATGGGAGAAAATTTGAATCAGACACATGCATACATACATCCACGGCTATAAATCAGCCATGGCCCAGACTAATATAGAAAAAAAGCAGTGCTGGAGTAGACCAAGGGCATAGCTAATCCAGCATTCTGTTGGCTTGGTGGCCAAAGAGAAGGGCCAGAGAAATGTCCATAAGCATTGTGACATTGAGTTGCTGCACTGAGTTGGGGGTAAGATATAGCCATAATGGCTGGCAGACCTTGGTATCTTTATTTCTGTAAATTGATCTAGTCTCCCTTTGAAGCTGTCCAAATCGGTGGTCATCACTTAGTCTTGGTTAGTGAATTCCACAGTTCAGCTACACTCTGTGTGAAGAGGTAGGGTGCACCACAACCACAAAAAAAGAAAAAAGAAAAAAAAAGAACAACCCTAGAAATATGAGCAAAGCCAGTAAGTCAAGTGCGCGAACCCATCCAATTACTACATGTCAGATTTCACAACATATAACAGATGCATAACATAGAATACAGCATTTGTTGTACAATTGGTAAATGTTTATGTCCTGTCTTTAGGAAGGAAAAAATGCTTATTTTGTAGACATAGTCTCAGGTGGAGAATGCTGAGGTATTCCTCTTTCCCTTCCTTGGCTTCTTTCACACAGCACATGAAAAGGTAATACTTGTCATGACTTGGATTTAAGAGCAAAACTTGATGTTGTGTGCCTTCAAGCTGTTTCTGACTCAAGGCGACCTAAGGCAAACCTATCATGGGGTTTTCTGGGACTGAGTGTGTGTGACATACCCAAGGTGACCCAGTGGGTTTCCATGGCTGAGTGGAGAATCGAACCCTGGTCTCCAGGGTTGTGCACCAGTGCTCAAACCACTACACCTCACTGGTTCTCTAAGGGCAGAACTTGTCAAGGCAGAATAAGCCTGAGGTGTTTTGGTGCTGCTTGGAGACCCCTTTACTTCTAAAACAAAGCCAGAAATAGCCTTGAGTGGCTGCAGCCACCTCTCTTGTTGTTTCCCAAGTTCCTATACATGCAACTGGAGGGAGTCCAGTGGCATTTGCAAACCCAAAGAAGAAAAAATGAGGACACACATTTCCTCTGCCTGTGTGAGCTCTTAATCAGAGATGAGGATTTTGCCAGCAAAAGGATTTTAATTCTTACAGTAAAACAGAGGTGTGGCATTTCTTTGTTTGTTTTATTAACTTCTGTCCTACCGTTTATCATAGGATCTCACAACAGCATACAGTATACCTTGGGTGGGTCACACACTCTCATCCCCAGAAAACTCTGTAATAGGTTCAGCTTAGGGTCACCACAAATCAGAAATGACTTGAAGGCACACAACAACAAAAACAGATTAAAAACGTAAATTATTTAAATACAATAAAAACATATTCAACAAATTAATAATAAAAAATACTCTAAAGGCTACAATTTAAAACCATGTATATGTATACTTTGAAATAAAGTAGTCCCCAAAAGCTTTAATAAAAAGCCAGGTTTGGCTTGGTACTGGAAGGAAAACAATGTTGGTTCCAGTTAGACCTCGCTTCTCCCATGTCCTCCCACTTTTTATTACTTCCACTAGGGGGACCAGAGCAAGGCTACTTCTACAGACCTCAATTCTCAGGCAGGTATAGCTTTCCAAATATTGATGGAGTGCAACTCCCATCAGACCTAGGAAGCACAGACAGTGATGAGAAATCATGGCAATTGCAGTCCATCGATAGCATCTGGCAAGGCCACATGTTTCCTATCCCTGTAGTAAAATGTTGCCATGTTAGATTAGCTTTAAAAATTTCTAGTCCTTATGATTGGCTGAAAAGCACTCTTTTGAACCCATGCTACCCTGCAGCTGCAAAGTAAATTGCATAGTTTCTCCTCTTAGCTGAGCAGCAGCTGGTGCCATGCAAACAATTTGCTCCCCTCTGAGTGCTTTTTTCCTCCCCCTTCAGGCTCCCGACGGAAGTTGCGTCTCTATCAGTTCTTGCTTGAGCTCTTGGAGCGCGGAGACATGAAGGAATGTGTGTGGTGGGTGCAGCGTGAGGCAGGCATCTTCCAGTTCTCTTCCAAACACAAAGAAGTACTAGCACACCGCTGGGGTCAGCAGAAAGGCAACCGCAAGAAAATGACCTACCAGAAAATGGCTCGGGCCCTGCGGAACTACAGCAAGACTGGCGAGATCCGGAAAGTGAAGAAGAAGCTCACGTACCAGTTTGGGACCTCGCTGTTGGGCCAGTCAGCCTCCTCCTAAGCTCTCTTCTCCAGGAATACGGGGCTGGGGCAGTGTCACTAACATATCGGCCTCTGCTCTCCATTTCACCCCAGAACCCCGTTCTATTCTCTGCCAGACAAGCTGTGCACAAACAATTGCTCTGCGGTGAGAACTCATTTGAAGAACTAAAGTGAGGAGGGTCGAGGGCTCCAACTAGTTACCTCATTTATGGCTGTGATCCTCAGCGAGAGGAACCATGTTGAACAGAATTGGGTTGGCAGGGGTGGAGGTAATCTGATCAGAACTAAGAAAAGTTACTTTTTGGGACTACAACTCTCAGAATCCCCCGGCAGCAGGTGGTTATGGACTACCTTTTTTGGGGTCTGGATTGGACATGGAGCAGGGAGGCTTCCACTCTGCCTGAACACTGACCCCCAGAGAAGCCAGCCCCCAACATGACCGGCTATGGACTACTTTTTGGACCACAGCTGCCCAAATCTCAAGTCAACATGCCATAGTCTTAGGGATTTTTGAGAGTGGTAGTCCCCCAAAAGAGTAACTTTTCCAAGCAGGAGCAGGAGTTTACGCCTACTGGGGGAGGGCAGTAAAGGGGACTGATTTTTCCTGTGTTGATTGGGACCATCTTATACAGGACAGAAGTTTCACTTGATCAGAGGTGGTGGGAGAGATTGATTTCAATAGCAAGGCATTCAGCATAGAGTGAAAAGATCTATATGGCTACCTGCTGATGGGTTGGGGGCAGCACCATGGGACAAGAGAGCAGGCGTGCTGGGCATAACTCTATTAGATTGGCAGCTTTGGTGCAGCCAAAGTTTGGATCAGAGGTTGGCAATGGACCCTATCCTCTCCATCCCCCAGGCTAGCAAATATAAGACCTAGATGACCAGTTTAAAAAGGAGGAAGTTTAGGTGTGTTGGATGTTCGGGGGCAGGGGATAAAGTTATCTCACCTGAATGGGACCACATAGTTTTGCCCAGGTGTTGAAAGTGTGGGCCCTACACCAAACTGTTACAGCCCTGTTATTCCACTTTAACTTCCATGGCAATGTTAATAAACTACAACCTCCAGAATTCCACAGAAATGCTATGGGAATATTCTGTGGAATTCTGGGGTTTGTAGTTTAGTGATGCCAAAGAGCAATCTGGGTAAGAATTCTAATTGCCCCTCACTAAAGGGCAGATCTCAGGATTCAATAGGATATTGCTATGGTGGTTAAAGTGGAATACAGCACTATAACAGTGTAGTGTGATGGGGCCCTGTATGTACATAGAGTTGAGATGTTTATTTAATACAAGGGTTGTTTTTTAAAAATCTCTTAGAGGAGTGGAGTGAGAGTTTGGTACAAAATCTGATTGCTTTTAAATGAACCTGTTCTGTATAAATTGTAAAATATGCAAATAAAAGAGAATTTGTATGATTTTTAATTTTTATTATTGGTCACTATAATTTTATTCTGCAGTGCTTAGAAATATTGTTTGGATGTCCTAGCCAGTGTAGTCAGCAGCTGCCATGGTGGCTGTGGAATTCTGGTTCTAATCCAAAAAAGTAACTTTTCCAAGGTCTGATTCTAGCCTATTATTATCTACTCTGACTGGCAGCAACTCTCCAGGATTCAGGGAAGATGCCATGTTTTCCAGACCTACCTGGAGATCAAACCAGATATTTTTGCATGTAAAGCAGATTGTTACCCTGTTTACTGGGGGTCCCGTGAGGGACACCTATATGCGCTCTGAATTAACTAAGTTGGGGAAATTAGCTAAGAGCACAAGTTAGCAATGCAAGAGACAGGGCAACGCAGTGGAATCTTTTACTCAGTGTCTACGGGGTCAGGCCAAGCCAAGGAGCACACCAAAGTTTAAGAGTAATTGAGATTTTTATTAAACACAGACAAACAGTGTATGCAACACACTCACACAGATATCTATAGAAAATAAAGGTTGGAGTGGTACAGAGGGATTGTGAGAGGGATTGTTGAATTGGGTGATACGACATCTGTCCTGAAGCCCGGAGAGGTCTGAAGATTGAGTTCGTTGGTATGGAGTCTCAGTACGTGGGACTGAGGGGACAGCTCACCAAACACAGCGGCAGCAAGGCTGCATGGAAGTCTGGAGCGATCCGAGGATGGTCTCGGAATCAGGGGTTTTTATAGGGAGAAATGTAACTGCAGGCTATTCCGTACGTACGTGGGGGAAACAATGAGTTTCGGGTGTGAGACAAAGCTTTGGAAAGGTCAAAATTTAGCATGATTGAGTTAAGTCCAAATTGACAAAGAGGTAGACAGTATGCAAACGCAGAGTGCTTGGCATTTGAGTATTCAGCTTGCCAAGTTGCCTGCTTGGGGCAGGGAGTCCTTTGTAAACAGCATGCATACATAATGAGGGTGTTTGCAGAGAGGTCTCCTAAAGTGGTGATCTGGCTATTTCTGGCTTGCCTGTATTGTTTTGGGATATTGCAGCGTTTGATGGCCGAGCCTAGTTCTGTGCTTGTCCAGGGGCCTCACAAACACATGGAGAGGGGTGGTGGAAGAGAGCCAAATTATTGATATTAAAATGATATCTTTATGCTATCTCCAAGGAGGCCTAACCTGCAGTAACAAGATGTTCTACTACCTTTCCCCCCAGTGCCTTATTTTTCAGTAAACCCATAAGAGGATTATGTTAGGGTTTTATCTGGTTACCTGAAGCCTTCTGGATACTAAAGGGAAATGGTTATTAATGGTTAAAGCTGGGTGGATGGACGATGCCTGAACTATTCCCTGTGCCATCATCCTACTCTCTTCTTGCAAGCTTCTTGTATGTGCCTTCAAGTCATTTCTGACAGTGTTTTCTAGGACTGGGTGTGTGTGATATATCAAGGCAATCCAGTGGGTTTCCACAGCCAAACAGGCAATTGAAACCTGGTCTCTAAGGTCATAGTGCACTGGTCAAACCACTACACCACTCTGGCTCTCTTGCAAGCTAGTTACCACTGAACTGGAGACATTATCATCTCCAGCAGAATTAGAACCATAATCCTACCTCCAATAGCAGTAGTAGAATCTTTCTCATTTCAGGCTGTGAGTAGGAAGCAGCATATCTAAATGTTCTCCCAAAAGGAACAAAAACTACTTATTCCTCAAAAGACAGCAGATCAAGGAGAACTCATGTCTAGATTTTCTTTTTTTAAGAAAATGTGGCATTCAGATATGCAACCCAACATTTCCAATGATTCAATAACATTTGGACAGCTGCAAGATTTCCTGCCTCTGGAATATGGTATCTGTATATGTTTTTCCTACTTTCATGTACCATGGATCCCCAAGGGCCAAGCAGGCAAACACACAAATCATGTCACCATTAATATAAGAGGGATTGGAATTCTATGACTTAACATGAGCAGATCTTATGTAAATTTGGGTCCCTTCCTGGTGTGAGGCAATTCTTTTTTGGTGGTGATGCTTAGGCAGCCACTTGTGTGGTCATGACCCTTTTAATCTGGATTTGCGCCTCTTTTGAATCTGCTTCTCAAGTTTAGATTTTCCAAAATTTTAAGATTTTGTAAAATGCTTCATTTCAAAGTGGAACTTGTATTTTTCCAATCCTGGTGGCTGGTGGTGCAATGAAAACTCACACAGCCTATTTTTTTTTAAAAAATACCTCCCTTCCTCAAAAAGGCAAAAATAGGAACAGAAATGAACTCTCCCTGAGAAAGAGACATGGAAGAAGCAAGTACACCTAAAAACTTACAGCTAGATCCCATGAAACTTGTAAAAAGTGGCTCTTGCATTCTTTTCCAGTATTTTCTTCCATTACCACATGGGGGAGCTCAATACTAATCAGAAAGAGGAGCCTGAAGATGGTGACTGAGAAAAGGAAACCACAGCCTCTTGGGACAACTTGCATTGGTCTGTTTCCTAGGACATTTGCTTCGCAAATATATTTTTATTCCCTGAAAAGGAAAGGCTGAGGAAGCTGTCCTTTCCTTGGGACAGATTTTTTTTTTGGGTATAAATTCTTTTAGCCTGTCCTGTAAGTTTCCCTGACAGTAATTTTTACTGACCTTTTGTGTTAATATAACTATATTCATACTGTAATATTGAGGTTGAGAGTTACACTTTAAAAGCAATATATAAATATTTTAAATGAGCAAATGGTGTTTGATGAAATCCCATCCTGCAGACTCAAGTCTGAATAAAAGTACTGTTTTCTAAACAACCACCACCACCACCACCACTACCTATGGAAACTTGGATTTCAAGACTGCCAATATGGCTTAATCATAGAATCATAGAAATGTAGAGTTGGAAGAGACCACACTGGCCATCCAATCCAACCCCCTGCCATGCAGGAACACCCTCAAAGCTCTCCCGACAGATGGCCATCAAGCCTCTGCTTAAAAACCACCAAGGAAGGAGACTCCACTACACTCCAAGGCAGCATATTCCACTGCCGGACAGCCCTGACTGTCAGGAAGTTCTTCCTGAGGTTCAGGTGGAATCTTCTTTCCTGCAGCTTGAATCCATTGCTCCTTGTCCTGGTCTCTGGAGCAGCAGAAAACAAGCCCTCTCCCTCTTCTACATGGCATCCCTTCAAATTAAGCTTAAAAGCTGGTTTACATCATTTTCCCTAATACTCTCTAAACTGGTATCTATTTTTCCAAAGCTATCAAGTCAAAGCAGGCCCTTCCATTCAGTAGAGTGAGGCAACCCTGGCATTTCTTCCAAGCATCTGGTCATTCCCCTCTGCTGAAGGACACATGGGCCTTCCTGCACCCCATCAAGGTGCAGCATACTGTGAGACTGTCCCAAGTTGAATCAGGGACAGCCCTGATTCATTGTCTTTCATCCCACTTTTCCAGCTGCTTTTAAAATGTCCCAGTTTCTCTCTCTGCCTTCCACTTTCCCCCTTTGTCAACAGCTTACTTCGATTACTGCAAACTGAGTTCAAAGTCTAAAAGTAGTTGCTACTCAGTTAACTCAGCAGGGAAGAGAAGAGGGGGTGGAATTTTCCCTGTATTCTCAGGCAAAAGCAAACTGTTGCAACCTGTCCTAGTCTGTGTGTTCTTTCTCATTAATGACTCTTGACAATTTCACCTCACTCTGATGTGGCTTGCCCACATGTGTTTTCATCTGCGAAATGTTGAAGGGTGTGTTTCACAATATGAAGGACTACTGTCTTGTTGCCAGTCTTGAACTCAGGCACAAATGCCAGTTCCATTCACACCTGTACATATAACTGGGAGAATCTTGTAATTCATTTCAGGTCCCAGATGACTTTGGGGCTAGGTCTGCCTGTGAGGCATATCCTTATTGAGGCTGGGAGGTGATGTTCAATTCCCCCAACCCCCTTCCTGGCCAACAGTGGAGCATTTCTCTTAATCCTTTCAGCAGGAAGTTTCAAATCCTCGTCTCATAATTTGGCTGTGAATGAGAATGCCAGCTATTTCTGGCCTCTGTTGAAACAGGCAGCCTCATCTCTGAAATGGTGTTAGATTCTTGCTGTTGATTACCATTATAATGCTTACCTGGCACTGTGGTAGAGCTGCCAGGTGAAGGACATGACAAGGCTCCTGGACCTTTAATGGCTGTGTTTCACCATTAATTTCAGCAGGTGGAGCTTGCATGAGCAGCATCAGCTGCTCAAATCTCCTTTTCTATACAACTATTAAAAGCCTGCAAGCCATATCCTATGAAACTTCTTCGTCCTCATGACAGATAGAGAATCTGCATCCTGTTTTCTACCTCGCAACTCTACTTGGCTGTGCACACTGGTATTGTGGCAGTAATTGCTGCGTTCTCATTTGGAGACCACTCTTTGGCTGGTGGAGCAGTAACTGATGATGGACTTGCTATGTATGTGGGAGCAATAGATATAGTTGTAAATTTTGAAGTGTAACAACTCATCTTGACAATGCACATAGCCTTACCATCATCCAAAGTCGACAAACACAGGCATTTATTTCCAGCTCCACCAGGGCTGTCTTTTGTAGACATACTGGGTCTTAATTGCATGGTAAAAACCAAGCCATCCTAAAAGAGAGCCAGCATTGTTTAGTGGTTTAAGCATTGGACTACAACCCTGGAGACCATAGTTTGATTTCCCATCCTGCCATGAAAACCCACAGGGTGATCTTGGGCACACCTGTCATGCCCCATCCCAGAACCAAGACAGGACCTTTCGCAACAGCCACAACACAGAGACATGAATGGGACAATACTTACTGCAGCCAGTGTGGGTGAAAAGGGGGAGCCTATGAGACTCACAGCATTTATATGGTAAGGATGTATCAATTAGGCAAACAGCTGGGGGAGGCTGTCAGCCCATAAAAAACAGGGAAAGAGATGGGAAGAAGCCATCGCAGACAATTGATCTTATTGGTGGAAGCAGCGCATCTCACATTTGGATCCCTTCCCTGTGGTCCTGGAAACCTTGACTCTTACCTTGTGTATGGACTTAGCTATTGAACTGTCACTCTGAATTTACTGCAGACTTAGACTATGGTAACTGGCTAACAAACTGTTATAAACTTCACTCGTGGCTGCTGATAAAACACTAATTGGAGAGCTGTGAACTTTGGCTGGTTGTTGTCAAAGCACAACATCACACACTCCCAGACCCAGAAAACTCTGTGATAGGTTCATCTTAGGGGCATCATAAGTCTGAAATGACTTGTAGGCACACAACAACAAAAACACCCTAAAAATATTTTGCATAATAAGATGAATAGCTCACAAAAACATTTTGTTTCTGGAAAACTTCATTCTATCCCTTTCCCCTGTTACTGTGAGGTTTGCAGCTACACTCAGAGGCTACAGGGAAGCCAGAGGGAGGTGATAGATAATGCTCTTATCCCTGATAATCAAAACATCCAAATTATTTGACCTTCTGAGCTTTGGCTCTTCTACACCACTGCAGATCCCTGACCCAGCTTGCCAATATTCCTGACTGGTAGCAGATTTATATAAAACTGACCCAGGGCATTTTGCTACCTGGGCCATAGCACATTTTAATGTCCCTCTCTGCTGCCCAAACCAAAGTATATTGTACACTCTAGGCCAGCCTGACCTTGTTTTGACATCAGAGTGCATATCAGCCAAAACTTCACTGATCAAAACCAGGACATGTGTGCTGGAAGATGCTGTCCCATCACTAGTGCTGACAGAAGATTCAACAGCCAAGTAAGCTGGCTTCTGTGTGCGGCATGAGGTGAAAGGCACCATTTTGACCTTTGCCCCAGGAAGCCAAATGTCTCTCCTTAGCCCTGTTTGGCATCAAACCTCCCACTCAGTATTGGAAGCTGACTGATTCAGAGTCGGTGCACTTAAACAGATTTTCATTCAAGTGCAGATGGACGCACGAGTGCTTCCGTGAAGCCTTTAATGTCATACCACATTCACAGTAACTCACATCTCACAACTTGCATTTTACAGAGTACAAGAAAAGAAGCTGCTGCCCTGAAGTGCTAAAAGTCTTTAAATCAATACAAAGGAAAAAGAGAAAGAGAGAGGCGAGGTATAAGGCAGAATTAAACTAAGGGAAGGACAGTGTTGTGTGTTCTCCACTTTCCTGATGGGCAACAGATTGCAGGGGCTGTGTTGCTAGGATGGTTTCCTTTGAAAGAGAGAGAGAAGACAAGCACTGGAGGACAAAAAGCATTATATTTACTGTTCTATTCTTTAAAACACATAAACCTCCCTTCATCCACAAAGGATCCCGATGATAACATATCAACAAACAGAATGGTTTAATTACAGCTTGACTTGATTTGATTCCATTTGCCACCCTCATCTTTATATTGTGACCCAAAGGTTTCTGACAACATGACTTAAAAACAGATTTAATTGAAAACATGGGTAATTTATAACAGTGAAATACAATGAAAGAAAATATCATATTTAAACATCAACTAAATTAAAATCAATTTAAACACTGGGGGAATGGGGAATTTATGCTTTCCTTGGAAGCCAGGCAATTGCTATAAATCTGCTTAAACAGGCAAATTTGCAGTTGGGTTAGGTGCCTTTTTTCTTTTCACCCTTGCACCTCTTCCAGGGGCTGCTCCTGAGATGCCTGTTTTCATTTTTGACAGATTTTTAGCAGAATTTTTTTCCAGGGGGTTTCCTTTTTTCAAAGTATTATGAGGGCTTTGGGGGTTACAAGAGAAAAAAACAAAACAAAAACCCTGCCACATTTTGTAGCTGTTCTGAAGTGTTTTGGTCATTTTTGGCTTTTTTTAAAACGGTAATTGTGTGCCCTACTTTCTCCACCCATTTTACGCGGATGGTGTCAGCCTAAACTCCCATGGAAGAGAGTTCCACAAAACAAGAGATATTTAAAAGTACTCAGCCAATGAATAAACAAACCAACTGTTTGTTGTTTGAAAGGATATGCAATATTTAAAATGCCCGTGGAATTAAAGGGCAACTTTTGGATAGTGAATCTATTTTGGGTTTTAGTCTGAACTTTAAAGGAGTTATCTAACATGCTGACTCTTGTTCTTGGAATATTTTTCGATTGCTTCAACACTTTGGGTAGTTTGTTTAAGGTTTAGACTGAAATCTGGAGCGGGCTCAGTGCCCTACCAACATGGAAACCATCAACCATCGTTATTGTATCTCCCTTGGGAGGGCATCTCTTTAAGGCAGGGCTTTCCAAATGGTGTGTCGTGATACATTCGTGTGTTTCCTGAAGTGTGTGTGTTGTCTTCCTGGGCTGAGAAAGACCCCCCCCTTACCTGAGCCATTCCTGTTGCTTCTACTCTCGCTGGGGTCTTTTCTTGCCAAGGGTGATGGCAATGGGCCAGGATCGGGAGAGGGGCTGCCTTTCCACACACTAGATGTACCTCTGGGTACTGCACATACGTAATTGGTTAGTTTAACCTCTGGTTTGCTAGTAAAACTGAATTACCGTGTCGCGAAATGATGCATGTCTAAAAAGTGTGTCAAAAGTTTGGAAAGCTCTGTTTTAGAGAGAAGGCCTCCTCTTTTGTCATTCTATAGCGCCTTTTTCCCAGACATTGTGCTTGGAGAAATGTCAGTGACTGGGTGCCATTGTGCACTGAGCAACTGCAATGCGTATTGCATAAACACAACATGTAAAGTTGTGTATATGCAATTGCACTTCTGTTGCTGTCAGCAGAATATGTCTGTTGCACTATGGTGAAAATAATTTGCCCCACATACGTAGCGCAATTATTGTATGCCTCCATCCCTGTATGTAGATACAAGGATGGAGGTAAGTGTAGCTCCTATCCTGAATAAAAACTGAAAATAGGAAACAAATCTTGGAAAATTTACTTCTTTGGGCTATGGCTCCCAGAATTCCTATGCAATATAGTTTTGGCCATGTTGGTTAGGGGAATTCTGGGAGACATAGTCCAAAAAGTAACTTTTCCAGAAACGCTCATTCTGAAGTCTTTTTCTGTGTCACGTGCAAATCTTGCTCTTCCTAGGCCTCATTAAGCTTTCATTTAAACTCATCCTCCAGTGTCTTCAATTTGTCCGGCTGCTTCTCTTTTGTGTGCTATTACATTTTGGCAATTATGTTTTGCTATTTTAGACTTTGTTAGCTGCTCTGGCTGAGACATTTGTCTGAAGAGCAGGATATAAATACCATAAATAAATAAAACGGTGAGCTCTAAGATGGTAGGTTTGAGCATCAAATGGCCAGAGTATTAGAATGCGGTAAATCTCTGTGTGATCTGTAGTAGATCAACAAGGGCGTCTTGATTCTCAAGAGCTTTACCAACAGCGACAACCAAAAATACTTTCTATTCCTCTTAAATTGAGGTGACGAGATCAAGAATGCTTGGGGGAAGACAGCAGACAATTTGTGCGTGAACATTTGTGTGCGACTTCCAGTTCTGAAAATAACTGCTATGATGAGCATCAGATCAAATGGGCTACAGTCCAGGAAACTTTATGCCAAAACCTATTAATCTTTAAGGTGCCACAAAAGTCTCTTCTCTTCTCTTCATTTTGCAAAAGATTTACCGTACACCCCTGGAAAAAAATTTGGCTATGCATATGCACCAAGGCATTCTGCAATTTTATGTCTGACCTCTTGAGTCATTTTTATGGTACATGTTATGGTCACAGTGAAAATTTAAAAAACAAACAAACAAATTAGATCATGCAAGCTAAAGTCCGCCCACTCATGGTTTAGACTGTTACTCCTTTCCTCCTTCTTGATTGATTCATTGATTGAATTATAGTGTGATAGTGCATAAGTGTAATGTCAATGACCGGGTGCCATAATGCACTATAACTCTATGAATTAGAGGAAAAAAACTGGACTCAAACAACAGGACCACCTAGCAAACCATGCTTTGCTTTGAAAAGAAATTGGAAGAACCGTAGGGACAATTTAAAAAATTGCTATAAACAGCCCCACAATTGAACAGAATGAGTAAATGCAGGGGTGGCAACAACTGGCAAAACCCAGCAAAATCCCAGGAACTATATTATTAGAATTCATGCTTTTCTAGACCAGTCTGGAAGAGCTCTTTTAGTTGTAATATTTCAACAACTTCAAAATGTAGTCATCCAGGACTCATTCTGCTGACTATAACCCTGGACATCAGCCCCCAAGTTTGACCTTGTGGGCATCATAGTTGTGAAAATACCTATTTGAAATTCTGGTTGGCATACAATATATAAACCCTTCAAAGACAAGGTTAGGTCAGTATTTTACCTGAGGAAAGATGCCACAACTTCCTACCCTCCAGTTCTCCTCTGCTGTCCAGTTTTTCAGCTGCTTTTAAAATGTCTCAGTTTCTCTCTCCTCCTCCCATTTCCTCCTTTTGTCCTCAACTTACTTCATTGCTGCAAACTGAGTTCAAACTGCAGAAATCATTTGCGCACTATTAACTCAGCAATCAGGATGGGAGAAGAAGGAGCAGAATCCTGTCCTTCCCAGGAGGCTTTGGCAAAAACAAATTCCAGCAGCCTGCCCTAGTGAATGTGTTCTTCCTCATTTATTACCTTTGAAATCTTGACCACATTCTGACCTTGCTTGGCCATACATGTCCTGGTTTTTATCTGTGAAATTTTGGAACAGTGTTGTTGTCTGCCTCCAAGTCACTTCCAACTTATGTTGACCTCAAAGTGAACCTAGCATGGGGTTTTGGGGGCTGAGAGTGTGTGACATGCCCAAGGTCACCCAGTGGGTTTCCAAGCGGGGAATCAAACTCTGGTCTCCAGTGCTCAAACCACTATGCCATGGTGGGTCTCTGGATTTAAAACCAATTCCCAAGGGCCCTCTAGGAGAAAGACACTAGTCAGCTGGAAGGGAGCTTGGTACAGTCTGGGCACAGCTAAGGCAACCTGATATGTGGTGGTATAATTAATATTTATTTGTTAACCACCTTACCTCAACTGGTGTTTCCTGACTTAATGGAAATACTGTATGGTGTCAGAAATGATCCACTATACTTTATGAGTGAAACTATAGGCCAGGGGTGAGTTTATGTGGTTCTCCAGCTGCTTTTGGACTAGAGCTCCCATAATCGTTCACTTCTGGCTATGCAGGCGTGGGAGTTGTAGGCCAAAAACATTGGGACGACCACAGTTTCCCACCCCTGCTGCAGATCTTGATGAAAGTATGATAAGGGCCAGGTTAAATTGCTTTGGCGAGAGGATTTGACTACCTGGTCAGAAATTAGCCACCACAATTCAAAAATTAGAATTAGAATCCCTCACAAATTCTTCTCTTTTTATCCTGGTTACCAGCCCAATGAAATGTTGGATTACCATAAATCAAACTACTACAGGAAGTGAGAGTCATCACCACAAGGCAGTTTAAAGTTGGATCATTGGTCCATCGTGCCAAATGTGGTCAGTTTCATTTGGCAGCTTCCCTCCCAGATCTCTTAGCAGGGGGCTTGATCTGACCTCATAGCTGAGGTCCTGTTTTACTAGAGGTGTTGTAGGTTGAATCTAGAACCTTCCTCATAGTGTAGTAGTTGAGCCAAGGCTCAAAGCCTTGAAGCACTAGAACTTTTTGATTACTAGAAACAATATCATTTGGATAAGCATTCCTGCACACAGAGTATCTTCACTGAGATGGCCACACTTGCCACTAGTGGTCTCATCTTAGAGCATGTAAATATAGTCATGAAAATCACAGGCACTAGAATTCTGCAGTCCAGTCCTGCATTGGTACCTCATTGGATGCATAGAACTATTGGAACAAAGCATATGCGTCAAATTTAATATACAATTTATATTTTTGTAAAAGTATACAGAAAGAAAAATAGAGAAAGATATGTAAAGCAAAACTATGCTTGCAATGTTCAATTGGAGTTGGTCTGATAGAACCCAGAAAGAGATACATGAGCACAAAGGGACCCAACCTGGTGCCTCTCCAGGACACTACAATTCCCAACATCCCCAACAAATGTGGGAATTTGATGTGATTTAGAGTCCAGAGTCATGCGAACCATTACATTTTCAAATACAATCATGTCAATTTGAATTACATGGTTTAAATTGGAACAGCCTCTGATCAGTGTGTACCATTGAATCAATCAGTGAGTCAGTCAGTCAGTCCAATAGGTAACATCAGGCTATGAATACCTGGCTTAAGAGGGGAATATTCTGAAAAAAATGTCCATGATGTCCCCACTTTTAACAGAGGTGCTGTTTTCTCATTGCCACTCACCCCTCACCCCCCCCTTCTTAAATCTGAGCTGGCTGATAGCTGTATTTCCTTCTTCAACTCCCTCCCCCTACATCGACCCCAGCTGGGTTCTTTTTCGAGTGAGGCCATAGCCAGGGATTTGAAGACGTTTATGCCACGGCTCTGGAATTTGGCATTGGGCCCTGGGGGTCAGGTGACGCCTTCTCAGTGTCCCCTTTGCTGGGTCTTTAAAGCGACTTGGCCAAGTGCATTCTCCAGGGAGAACCGAAACACAGACAGGGACGGAGGCGTCTCTACCCAGTGGTTTCAGCCATGCCTGAACCTGCCAAACCCGGTAAGGGACATGAGTGTCCTCAAGGTCATCTTGGGGGCAGAGATGCTGAAGAATCCTTTCTTTCTTTCTTTCTTTCTCTCTTTTTTGGAAAAAAAACATTAAGTGGAAAACTGGGATATTGGGCCTTGGGTGGGGGTGGGGGTGATGGTTTTTCTGGCAGTGTCCAGTTTACATTTGTATCTCACCATCACTAAGAAACAACAGGGTGGCTTTGGTCCCCAACTTCTCCATCATCCTGTCTTTGGATTTTGGATCTTTACAAAGGAAGAATCTGTATTCGATAGCTTTAGCACAAGTCTTTGATCACCTCTGAGCCTCTCTGGAGCTGTTTGTATGATATTTGTGTTCTGTTTTTATGTCTGTATGATAATGGTTAACATGGAATAGAAAGAGGTGAATGTGAGGCCTGGAAGTGCATGCTGAATTATGTAGGTCTGACCAGCATACCGTGAACTAGTATAGAAAAGACAAAACCATCCTGCTTTTGGTACATCACAGTATCCTTCTCAATCAGTTCTAGAAAATGTATAGACTTTGCTCCCAGGCTCGCCAGTTACGTTTTTTGTGAGGATCTGTGAGGAGTAGGGGAATTGGGGGGAGCATGGAGATAGGATGGAGTGGCAGAATGCCACATGTGCAGGTGACATAGGGAACTCAAAAAAATCCCAGATGTACAGTAGTTCTACTGCTGTACCTTTATGGAAGGAAGAGGCAACTGATGTCTGCTAACGGACTGTGAGATTCTCTAATAAATAAGAGATGCTTGTTGCAAGCGCATTAAAGTAGAATAGAATTGGGCTTGAGGCTTAGAAAACTGAACTTAACAAACTGGTTTAAAGTCCTAGCATCCCCTTGCCAGCAGCAGCACCAACAGCAAGAAAAGGCAGTTTTACTTCCTGGACAAGCAGCTTCATCTACATCCTTGGAATCGTTTGACAGTGAGACAGTATTGTATAGTGGTTAGAATAACCAGAAGCTGGTTTCAATCTCTCCTCATTCACAGACCTTACAGGGTAATTTAAGGCCCTTGGCTGGTTCTCAGACTAATGTACTTGAAAGGACTGTTCTGCGGATGAAAGGAACGGCCTTGAAGGAAAAAATAATAATTAACTTACTATTCAGCCTCCTCTTCTACATGGTGCTGTGCAGTTTTCACCAATCCATCTCCAAGAGACTCACCTTCTGCAACAGGTAGCATATGTTAATCTGAAATCCTCACTTTTGGGGTGAAATGCTAGCCCTCCAGTGTCAGCCAAGGAGAAGACAAATTATGGTGGGTATAAGGTGGGCATTGATGCCTCCCCCACTTTCTAGGTTTTCACATGTGTTGGCCTTTTATTGTAAGCTCCTAGGAGCAAGGACCTATCTTTTTTAACTTCATAAAATTTTGATGGTGCTGCTTTGTGCACCAAACTTAGATTGATTGGTTCTGACAGATTTCAACAAAAATTTTAGCACTAGACAGTTTGCAGAGATAATACTCACAACAAATGGACTGAAATGAAATGAGGCCCACTAGACATTACTGGACTGTAAGCCCATCATTTTCAGCCAGTGCTCATATTGGCTGGGGCTGATGGGATCTGGAGTCAAGGCAGCATCTGAATGGCTAGTGGTTCTCCCATACCTGCCTTGATGTTTCTCTGTTCTTATTCCTAAGTTGTGTCTTCCTCCTTGTTCTCCTACATTACTTTTGTAAATGCATGCATTGTATGTTGATGGCAGTATCAGTAGTTCCATCAGAGCAGGATTTGAGGGCAGATGTCCAAAACCAGGAAAAGGAGCAGGATGGGCCCCAATCCCATCGGGGCTGACTTTCCACATTTTCAAGCCAGTGAAATAGAAAACGTTGCTATCTAAAGAGCAACCTCTTCTCCACAGGAGACCATCAATTCCAGAACCTAGCATTGCCTGATTGCATCACTGCAATATAATTCTAATGAATAATGAAAAACCTGATCTAATTTTAAGATTGTCCACAGACACACCTTGCAGCAGAGTGCAGAAATAACAAGTCATGAGAAAACTGTCTTCTCCCCCACCCCTTCCCAATCAACAGATGGCTACATCATTTATGATAGCTGATATGATCTGCCTGGAGAGGTACTCTGATCTTGTGTTCACAGCTAATAAATCATCTCTCCGATCTGTATATAAAGGTGCTTGGATGTCACTCACTGACATCGTCATTACTAGAAAAGTCTGACTGGAGGAACTTTTTAATCTTGCATGTAAAGAGAAGTCTCTTCTCATAATAGCAACCAGAACTTCTGCTGACAGAGAGCTGAGAGATGCCGTTGATCCATCCCGGCTAGCAGGGCGTCCTTCTTTCTGACATTTGAACTATCCTCAGACAAGGGGAAAACATTGACTGTGAGAGACACTGGAAGAACCTGTAGCTCAGTCTTCCTCATCTGTTGTCCTTTAGATGTTGTGTTGTTATCTGCCATCAAGTCATCAACTATGGTCTTGAAATTCAGAGTTGTGACTTCTTTGATTGAATCAACTGAACTGTAGTGTGGTCTCCCCTTTTTCCTACTGCTTTCTACTTTACCAAGCATTATTGTCTTTTCCAATGAGTTGTGTAATCTCATCTAAATCCAAGAGCTAGCGTGGTAGAGTGGTTTGAACATTGGACTAGGACAGTGGGAGATTAGGATTCAAATATCTGCTTGGTCATGTAGACTTACTGGATGACCTTGGGCAAGTCACATTCTCTCAACTTCAGGGAGGCAAGGACAACCCTCCTCTCAGCAAATTCTGCCATAAAACAAAAACAAAAACCCAGTGATAGAGTCACCTTAAGGTTTGCCACAAGTCAGAAATGACTTGAAGCTACACAGTAATGACAGCCTCAGTTTAGTCACCTTCATTTCTAGTTTAGGCTCAGTTTGTTCTGTGACCCATTCATTTGTCCTCCAGATGTACTGGACTACATCTCCTAACATCTCCAACAAGCACGGCCACAGTGTTATACTGTATTTTCAAAGTTTACATGGGAGATATGTGAAATCTTTCTCCCCTCTCCTCTTCACTTAAGTTTCAATTCCTCTCAAGACAGCGACAGCTAAACATATACAGTGTTAGCTGACCATAGCCAAAATCCTACTGCTAGTTTTAGATAGCCAAGGGTGTAGCTATGGGAGAGGGGTGGCAAAATTAGACTGTAGCACCCCAAATAAGATTTCTGATCCCTAATGAGATTTCCCTTCAGTCCCCTAAATTTCTCACATTGCAGAGAGTGAGATGTTGGAAATCTTTCACACCTGACACTCTTATATTTGTTTCTTTGCTTCCCCTTGATAACTGTGCCTGCCTCTTTTCTTTGAATGTCTGAACTGTATTTCAAAATGCTCAGCTGAAGTGTTAAGTTACTTTAGTGCCAGACATTTGCAGACTGGAGGAAAATTTCATTTTGGAGAGCAGAATTCTTTTTTTTCTTTTAATTTTTTTTTTCAATTAAGAAAAACAACACAATCCAAACATACGAACAACAACAAAAATACATCCATACAAACATTAACAGACATCTACACATATCTAAAAATAAATACTAACAAAACATAACTAAAATTGGTTCACATCCTTGTTGCAAACAGTTCATTTTACTTAAACATTTACACCCTATTAAGTCATACATTTTATCCCATAATTATTAATTGTTGCTTATCACTTATCATTTTTATTATTTACTTGCTTAATTTCTCAACTTTATAATTAATTTTTAACCTATTCCAGGTTATTTTATGCAAATGATCAATTGTTGAAAAATAATAATCATCTATATAAAAACAACATTTTAAAAGGACAAACAGAATACATCTTCTAAATCTACTTTTACACTTATTAATTTTAAATATCAAAACCTATTGTCATCAGATCACCTTCATTGTTTTTAAGGAGAGCAGAATTGTTTTAAATGTTATAAGATGATACTTTGTAAAAATGAGGCAATGATATTTTGTAATTTTTTTTGCTTTTATAAAAATATAGAATAAAAAAAAAAAGAAAAAATCCATTGAATCAATGGAGTATACCTATGTGTTGATTCGTCACTCAACAGTTGATTCAATGAATCTACTTTACTTGGGATTAACCAACAGGATGTAGGCCCATCTGTTCAAAAATACATTTTCTTGAAGCTGACATCTGTGAAATAACATGGAGCTACAGCTACATTGGACAATGGATGGTGAATGTTTCTCTTTCCAACTCTGGAGTATACATCTGTTAGAACTGTGACAATATGTGGAATCGAAGCACTTCAACCATGTTGCCTTCCAAGTTATGGAAATATAATTTAAAAGTACAGGCATGTCTACAAATGTCAAAGAATTTTCTAGTACAAAATTAATACACTGTAATACCTCATTAATGAATGCTTATGCCTAGTTTCCGTTCATATCCTATGGATTCACCCTTTTTGTTCTTTGTACAGGCATCCCCTGCTTTTCGACAACTTGTTTTTGGACGTTCCACTCTTTCAACCATTGTAAATTATAAACATGTATTGTTCTTTCAGTGGGGATTCTGTTCTTTTGTCAGTTCTTCTCCTCTTGTCTTCCTCCTGTAGAGCACATGAGGGAGTTATGGGGTCTCACTTCCCCCATGTAATTCTCTCTGTAATTCCCCTGTGTACTTTGCAGGAAGAAGGCAAGAGGAGAAGAACTGGGTTTCGCTTTTTAAACAATTCTGCTTTCTGACAGTGCTCTGGTCCCTAATCTGCCAGATGAATGAGGATGCTTGTATTTATTTTTCTTTCTTTCTTTGTATTACATATTAACAATCTCATTAAAAACTGGGAAAAACTGGAAGTGAGAACGGCTTTCATTTGGGTTGCTATCTTTTCTCCAGGGCTGAATTGATTTAGGAAAGAACTTGTTATTTTCAATCAGGCGCTGCTTATTTTATAACCCATTTGGGGCAAGAGTATATTTTTATTATTATTGTTTTCTTTCCTACCTTAGGATTTCTTCTCCTCTTTTTCCACACCTGGCCATAATTGCTTCTGGAAAATAATTGTCCCCCACCACCTAGGAAGGCATGGTGGATGGAGTATCACTGTACAGATACTTGTATGGGAGATTTGATGTATAAATATTGTGGGACCATATCTGGTTCTGGTGTGCAGCCATGGAGGGGGGCAATTAAGATAGGTTCCCCAAATGATAATTCTGCCCCCCATGACGTTTTCCTTTCAAATTCATTCATAGAGTTCAGCTTCTTTTGCAGTCTTCAGCTTTTGTAGTGATTGATGCCACAACAATTTCCCCCTCCCCATTTTTGTGTCTTCTCATCCACCGAATATGGTTTCACTACACTCCTGTCCAGATGGGTGATTCCACATCCTCCCCACCTTGCTGGCTTGGCTAAAGATAGACAGTGGGTAGAAGTGAGGCCCAATTCGGTTGTTCAAGCAAGCCCAGGGGTCAATTGGGTCAACAGCATTTTAAGATACCAGTAAAACTAGGTGTTATCTGTAACCCACACCTTTCTTTTTTCTGAGAGACTATTAGACAGAGATGGGCAGAAGGTGGATCTAGATCTGCCAGTAGATTTCTGTGTGATTTGCAATCCATTGGCAAGAATTTCTGATTCCCAAAGCAATTAACAGAATCCCTCTTATATGAAATTATACTGCTGAGAAGAAGGTAGAGGGGTTACCAGGTGTGGATCTTGATGTCGAAGGATTGTTTGATTCAGTTCTCTTACCAATAAATTCCTGGCTCAGAATTCTGTAATTTGAACTTGGTGCATATCTCTTTTGCACAAGGCTCTGGTTTGTGAAATAGACTGCACAAGCTTGCCTTATTTATTTTTTAATTTAACTATTTATTTCCCATCTAGTATTATAAGATTTCACGGTGGGTATAGATAAAGCTAAGTGAAAACAATGTGCAAGCATTTAAATTTAAATCAATAAGAAATGATTTAAACAGTCTAAAAGATCCTATTGATCACATTAATTTGTTTTAAATCAAAAGAGTTGAAAACAGATTTAGGTGAACTCATTAAGATTTCAAAGGCTTTGATAAAAGGCCCTTTTCTGTTGCATTCGGTTCGCACTCTTCCTCATCTGCTAACTGGAGCAGAGGGTTGGCCTCCAGCCTGTGGTACAGTCAACAAAAACAGAAGCTGGGCTTTGGAAAAGGTCTTCTCATCGAGCATTTTGAATGCTTGAGCGTCTGTGTGCATGTGCGTACGCGTGCATAGGAGGGGGAAGCTGTGCAAAGAGCATGGCACAGATGAGTCTGTGGGAATGTGGCACCCAGCCTAAAAGCCCTGTGTTGGTGCCAGAGGAGGAGAAGGAGGAGACGATGAGGATGGAGCCAGCTTTTCCATGCCTCAGTGCCAAGGTCTTAGACTGATCGCATGTCTCTGTCACCTAGCAGGTGCACTCAGCCTAGCATTAAGGGGCAAACAGGTGAGAGGCCTGCTGGGGAAGTATGAGGCCAAGAAGGTGGAGTTGTGCTTCAAAGGAGTTTAGTGAGGGAAGAAACAGCCAGCCAGTCTGTAGTAGAGAGTTGGTAAAGAGTTTTGTGGAAGGGTACAGACAGATGTCCCTCCTAACTGGGGTGACTATGTGTCCTACCTTAGGCCTTTACACCACACTGTCATAGTGCTATTATTCCACTTTCAGCATCTTGTGGAATCCTGGGATTTGTAGTTTAGAGGGGGTCATTTAGAATTCTCAGCCAGAGAGCTCTTTGGCCTCAATAAACTATAAATCCCAAGATGTTGAAATTGGAATAATAGCACTATAACAGTGTAGTGCAGAAAGGCCCTTAGTCTTCAGTTGGAAAACCTGTTGGAGGACAGTTCTCTATGTGTCTTCAAATTGCCTGTCAAGTAATGGGGACTCCATGAATTTCACATATGAACACTTTCACGGATGGCCCTACTATAAGGGAGACAGCTGACTGCATAGGGAGCAGTTTCTGGATATCATGAAGCAAATTATTAGATAATAGAACATTTACCTGGCTTTACTTAAACTGATGTTAAAGATTTCACTTATGATTTGAATGGAGAAAAAGTCTGATTGCTGAAACCTGTAATCCTTGAAATATATTTCATACCAGTTCCCATGAAAAATGTACTCAGCTCTAATGATTTTCTCGAAAAATTCAAAGATTGCCAGTTGGTGCTAAACATGCACAAAAATGTTGGGATGCCAGCATTTTTGTAAACATCAGAACATAAATGTGCGTTATAGTGCAAAAAATGCAAAAATCCCAAACATTTTCCTACATTTTGGGGCTGATAGGACTATTCTTAGGAACACTGCTTGTTTTAGTCCCGTTTGTATGCAACTTGAAGTTGAAAGTGTTAATATACGCATAATTGTCTATATTTGCATGTTTGACTTTTACAGATTTGATTATTTGTGAGTTTCTTCAACCCCTCCTCCCTTCAGACACTTCTGTTCTGGGGAAACTTCCTTCTCAGTGGCTCTGATGAGCTTGCACAGCCCTTTAAAACCTCACCTCTGGTCCTCTTGCTCCTCTACCACCACCACCACCACCACCACCAGCTATCTGGCCAGCTAAGGATGGCTCGCAACCCAGTTTCTCAGCATCACAAATCCTCTCCCAATGCCCCTCACACATCCAAGGAAGGAGATGTGTGTGAGAGAGGAGTATAGGGCCACTATGCCAACCCATACCTTTCCCTCTCCTCTCCTGACCTGAGGGCAGAGGAGAGGAGGGGGCAGAATCTTGCCCATCCCAGCAGACCCAGGCAGAAGCAAACCACTGCAGCCTCTCTTAGCTTCTGTATTCTTCCTCATTAATAAGTTTTGCCATCATGACCGCACTCTAATGTCTTTTGATCACATATGTCCTGGTTTTCATCTGTGAAAGTTTAGAGGGTATGAAACAGGCAAATATTTTAAATTATGGATTTACAGTGGCCCCTTGACTTTCGAGAGGGCAGGGGCATAGAACTCTCACACACAAAAAAATGTGATTAACCCTCCCTCAATCCAAGTGAGTGGTCCCCCTTCCATTCCCTTCTTTTGCTTGTGTTTTGCAGGTGTGTGCTGTCTTCCTTCCAGATGCCTTGGTGATAGACAAACAAATGGGAGGAGGCTGCCACATGCCCAGATAAAGCATGCATGTGTGCCCCCCCCCGATTCTCTTGCATTTCACCTGGGCATACTGCCTTCCAGGCACCCAGGCGATAGGCAAGTGAATGGGAGGGGGCAGCAATACAACTAGAGCAGGCACATGCATGGGGCAGCCCCCTGCCATTCGCTTGCCTTTTGCCCAGGTCTATGGAAAGAAGACACCTGTACCCAGGCAAAAGACAAGGGAATGGGAGGGGGAGAATGGGTGGGAGGTAAGTGGGTGCCTTGCAAATAATCGAGTTTGCAAAGGTCAAACCCATGAATGTGGAGGGAGGACTGTACTTTCTGTCACTGTATTTTTACTGCCAGCGAGGATGAGAGGTACTTGTGGGATTTTCTGCTTTATGTTCCTAACTTGGCTGCCTTTGTATACTGCGCACTTTGGCATGGGGTAGCGAGCATCATTTGCTGCTCAGCCTAAGGCAGCAAAGTGTCTTGGGGCAGCGCTGGACACTTGTCTACCAACCAGGTTCTTTCAGCTGCCTCAGACAGGCATCCTTTTAGCTGACAGGACAGAAGGTTTGTGTGGCCCTGCTTCAGTTACCATTATTGCCACTTCTTTCCCAGCATGTGTGTGATAGTTCAGTCCTTATCTCATTTTACAGCATGTTCTTATCTACAGAGTTTTGTGAGGTAAGCAAGGCTGAGAAATACCTTTCCTCAAGGCCACCTGAATTTGCCTAGAATGAGTGGAGATCCAGGAGCCCTGGCGCTATGCCTAAAATTCTAACCGGAATATTTGTCTTGCTGATAAATCAGCTCTAAGCCTAATTGCGATCATTTAAACTGAATGCAGCGACCCGATGAAAGGAGAAATATATTCTTAGCACTCCTGCAGAACAAGAATTCCCATGATCCTTTTGTGGCCGCTGCAGTTAAATCAACTTTGTTTACGCTGGTAATGGGAAGGCACCCTGATGAAAAATTACCTCAGCAGCAGCCACAAAACAATGGTGAATAAGTGAAAAGGTCACTCCATCCATTTCTGTATCCTATCTGGTTGCACAGCTCACTGTGTGCATATGTGCCTTCAAGTTGCCTGTCAACTGATGGCAACACTTTGAATTTTTCATAGGGTTTTCTTAGGCAAAGAAAACTCAGAGGTGGTTTTATCACTTCCTTCCTCTGAAGTATAGTCTGCAGCACATCGTATTTGTTGGCAGTCTCCCATCCAAGAACTAACCCTGCTTAGCTTCCAAGATCAAACAGGATCTGGTGCCTTTAGAGTATTTAGGCCTGAGTTTTGATTTTAGGTGCAGGGAATGTACGCACAGTGAGAGAAACTCCATCTTGAATTTGGCTTAGGCCAGTTCAGAGAAGACTTCATATATCTTGCCTGTCTTCATTAATCCTGCCAGTCATTTTCTCTTATATATGGGGTAAAAAAAAAAAAGACTCACCACAGGAAAAAGGGAGGGGTCCCAAGGTTGCAAGCAGGTAACAAGCCATACCTGCTGAAATTTCCTTTAAATTCTATGCATTCATTAAAAGTATATTAAAAATACACACCTTCACTGTGACAACTCTATATCAGTTTCTGTCATTTGCCTATAATAAGAAACCTCACAGCATCTGGTGCCATGTGTACACACACACACACACACACACACCCATTTAGTTGGTACAAATTTAGGGAACGGAAGCATATTATATTTTAAATTTACTGCTGCTGTTCTTGGAGATGGGCTGATGAAGGCACTTAGGCGAACAATGGAATGCTGCTGTATACAAGACCGTCATTTATCTGGACTTTGGATTCTCAGGATATTTTGGAGGTTCTCCAGGCCACTTGTTAAAATGTGGTTGTGCTGCATTGTAGGATTGTCCAAGGATGCTTGCTGTGCCACATGATTTAGTTGTCAGTTTAGGAATGTTGATTGTAGTGTTATATGTGCTAGCGTGGGCGTACTTTTTTAAAAAGTGACACGGTGTATTAGTGACTGTCATGACTGTGTATATGTGTATATACTGGAGTTACCATATTTTGAAAATAAAAAAGGAGGAACGTTTACCAACTGCTTCAAACTACCAGTCACTACGATAACTTCCCCTACTATATAAGCTGTGATAACTGCTACTAGAAATATTCCTAACTTCCATTGTATTTCAGTAAAAACAAATTTAATTTATTATTTAGCAATATTTAATTATACCTACAATTTATCCGGTTACAAATGAATTTTTAGTATTTAATTGTAAAATGAAGTGTGCTCAAATTATCACAAATAATATGCTATGAAACATATTTGTATATGAAATACTTGTATCTGTACAAATTGTTAAAAAAATCCTTTTGGTGAGTCTCTTTCAGGTGCACTTTGTGCTTTTTCCTGCAGCTGATTAGCCCAAACATACTTTTCTGTAGATCTTTTCTGAATCCTGTTTCTTTTCTAGATCTCATTTGCATTACAAAACAAAAAACAAAAAAATCTCACCAAAGATGTGTGATTTGACTTGGTAGTCCTGTTACTTTTATACAGGCATCCCCTGCTTATCTCACAGGTTAGAGACCAGAGCACTGTCAGAAAGTGGAAATGGTTGAAAAGCAGAACCCAGTGGGAATTATAGAGGCTTACTTGGGACCAACCGCATATGTATATGTGTGTGCTCCTTGCAAAGTTGGCAGGGCTCCTTTTGCCCCCTCTTAGCTAGCTTTGGAAGCAGTGTGCTGAGTGAGCCTCTGTAGGCAATAAGGCAAGAAAAACTGACAAAAGAGTGGACCCTTGTTGATATAACAGAACTGTCCATAATTTACAACTGTTGCTGTTGAACAACAAGTTGATAAAAAGCAGGAGACACCCATATTTGCATTTATATGATGAATAAATGGATATAATATCAAATTCTATATATAATTGGATCCAGGTGGTATGTGGGAAGCTTTCGCTGTATTTTGCATGCACGTGTATATGTGAGATTGAGAGATGTGCACACAGACAATGGCACACTTTTCATGGAGTAGCTGCTGTATTGTATACCTGCATTGTGCAAATAATGTGTGGCATTTTGTGACTATAAATTCACCCGTGTGTTGGATTACATTGCTTTGTTTTATATGACTACTACAACAGGAGACAGGGACAGCTCACATTATTTTAGTAGCTGAGAGAGAAAATCCAGTGCTGCTACTTTATAGTTTACTATCCTTTCACAATATGTGGAAAACAGTTATTGGGCTTGAAGCAAGCCAACTTTCCTTTATTTGTTGGGTTGAAACAGGAATATATTAAAATGGGCTTACTGAAAGGAGTGACTAAAGTTCATAAATCTAAAAGCTAAATTGCAGAAACTTAATATGACAGAGAATCAGGTTTTTTTTAAAAAAAAAATAAGAAAAATTATGGTGGGAAAAGCTGAAGAAGCCAGGAATTCTTCAAGCCAGGAGCAAGTGCCTAATTGCAGATGGGCGTGTTTAAATTGTGGATAGTCATGGAATATCAATCTGCCCATGCTCAGTGGAATGTCGATCTTTATTATTACTCACATATTTCAGGACTGAGTCCCGTAATGAAACGAAACAGTTCTCATTTTTGCAACTTCCTATTTGGTCATCACTGGTACGTAGAACTTGATGGATGTTCTATGTATATGAATGTTGTGATGTTTGTTGGTACACACCTTGTAGGTCTAGGGATAGGTTGCATCCCATGTTGTGCACATACAGTGTATATTGAAGATCGACTTTTTGCACCGAGCAGTAGATCTCTGTTCTAGAAAATACATATTTAAAGGTGTGTGGTCTGGATCTTTCAGGTCTGCTTAGATTGGAGTCTGCAAATAGTTGTGTGTGTATGTAAATGCTATGCATAGCTGAGTGTATACTCAATATAGCAAGAAACACTATACGTTGTAGGTATATATGCCTGTCAAGATTATAGCTATTCTTGAGGTGCTTTTATTAATGTTCTGGGGTGTATTCTTCCTTCTTAATACACACACATTCTCTCTCAAACTGGAGCACATTTCTGTGTTTGTTTGGGCTGTTTCTCTCATCTCTAGGGGTGCTTTCTGCAGAGTTTGGCTTAATGACAGGCGAACACCCTGGACAGAAACAAGAAGGGGTAAACTGAGAGGCCTGGCTTGCCTAAAGTGCTGATCCCAGGGGATTCTGCTCCAGCCGGGGGTTGAGTTACGTTAGTGGTTGAGCAAGAACAGCTCAAAGCCAGGCTGCTAATTATAAATGTTTCTTGGCCCTGCCTGCTTCCTTGGAGCACGGAGCCCTGTTCCCTCCGTGCCCCTAATAGGACACAGGCTCCCCAAAAAGGCAATGTGAGATGAAGTCCCTGAAAGGTCAGGCAAACACTCAGGAAAGGATGAAAGGCCTACAGGTGGATGGTGTTAAATCAATGCCTCCCCAAAGAGGCCTGCCAGACCATTACAGCCCTGTGGCAATAGGGTGGTGCTGGTGCTGTTTTGTTATTTAACCTGATCCCAAATCTAGGTTTTACATTCAGAAATTAAACATGTAAAAAACAAAGGAGAGAATGAACAGGTAGCTGGAGTAGTAGCTTGAAAGAACTGACACCACAGTGAAAGGATGGTCTCATTCACACACTTAAAGGCACGTGGGGCCTTTGCTCAAGGCGGATTCCCAAAGTGATGACAGGACTCAGCTGGAGGAAGGCAGAACGTTTTTCATGTTTTTTTTTTTTGTTCTCCTAATGTACATCCTGCAACTGTCCCAATTTGGCAGGGGCAGTTCTTATTTGTTTTCTGTGGTCCCACTTTTTCAGCTACTTTTAAAATGTCCCAGTTCTTTTCTTCTCCTCACACTTTCTCGTTTTATCTTTGGTTTACTTAAGTTGCTGCAAACTGAGGCCATGTCTGCACTACACTGTTATAGTACTGTTATTCCACTTTCAACATCCTAAGGAATCCTGGGGTTTGCAGTTGAGGGAAGGGCATTTAGAATTCTCAACCAAAGAACTCTTTGGCCTCAGTAAACTACAAACCACAGAATTCTACAGGATGTTGAAAGTGGAATAATAGCATTATAACAGTGTAGTGCGGAAATGGCCTGAGTCAAGGTGCAAAAGTAGTTCACACTCAATAAAGTCAGCTGGGGGGAGGGGCAGAAACTTGCCATTCTCAATAAGTCCAGGCAAAAGTCAACTACTTTAGCCTGTCCTAGCTTGTGTGTCCTTCCTTGTTAATAAATTTTGCCATCTTGACTTGGATGTTACTTGGCCATGTCTCTCCTTGGATGTTATTTGGCTATGTCTCTCCTGGGCGCAATGGGGTAGTTTGCCCTGGGTGGCAGTTTTTTGGGGGCATCCCAGCTTCTAGCCACATCCCTGCATGCTTTAGCCCCATCCCTCACACCGTGGCCATGCCCATGCACCATGGCCACACCCCATGCAACGTGACCTTGCCCCCATGTGCCGTAGCCCCTCTCCCGCCTGCCCCCCCCATGCACTCCAAGCTCCACCATTGCTCCTGGTTTTTGACTTGTGAAATGTTGGACAGTCTGCTAATTATTGCTAGGGCAGAGCTGAAGTAGTTGGCCATTGTTGTTGTTGTTTTCATCATGTTTGTTTTGTGCACGTGAGACAAAACATTTGGGGGCAAGAGTCATTCAGATGGGCAGGCAAGCCTTTGGGTGAGAGTACTTACAATGTTATACAGTAATCCAAGTGGTTTTTTCATTCACCCCTTTTAAGCTTTTAAAACAATTTGAGAATTTGTAGAGGTTTAAAGTTTTAAAAATATGCAGGAACACCAAGGGCATCTTTAATTGAAAGTACATCTCCAACTGTAAGTCATATGGGTGTTGCCGCCTCACTCCAGTCCCTGAAACTCTCCCCCTACCCATTCATGGTGGATGGAGTTCTATCAAACGTTAAGAAGTATAATGCTCATCTGTAATTCCTGTCATTCTTCTCAACTGGACGGTGATCAGGTAGGAAAGATTTGCATTACTGGTGCTGCCTCTAGGACCCGCTGAATGTGTGGCAGACAATAGGACCATATGCTTGATGACTGTGTCCACTCACTATTTCTCCCAAAGTGGACCCAATCACAACCTGCACACCCCAATACCTGTGCATTTGGCATCAATAACAATTCAACCAACATGCACATGACTTTTCCACCTAGGGTTGCCAGTTCTCAGGGCATGGCCTTGAGTCTCTAGTTTCTGAGGACCATCTCAAGGCAGGAAATGAGGGCAAAAAATCCTTTAGTTTTGATGAAGTCAGCTTCAGGCAAGACGGAATGGCTGTGTTCAAATTTCCCACCCAGCTAGTTTGCAAGGCTGATCTGATTGTTTACTTGCAACTTGCAAAGATTCTCCCGAGGGTTTATATATTTACTGAGCTAGCTTCATCCTTTCTTTCCAGTCACTATAGCTCCAGGGCTGACCTTCCAGCCAATTCTGCGTCTTTGTTGTCGTCCTATGCTTTCAAGTTGTTTCCAGCTTATGATGACCCTAAGACAAGGCTATCACTGGGTTTTCTGGGGTTGAAAGTGTATGAGGTGCCGAAGGTCACCCAGTGGGTTTCCATGGCCAAGCGGGAAATCGAACCCTGGTCTCCAGGGTTGTAGACCAAAGCTCAAATTGTTAACAGTAAAAGAGTACAGACAAAATAGTGCTTCCCAGCTTTCCCCTGGTCTATTCTGCAGGGCTGCTAGAGATTCAGTGCCCTGGACAGTTCAATTCACAGAGGGGAATTCCCTCTTTAAGTGTCTTAAGCTAAGTTTCTGTGTTTGCTTAACTTAAATTCCTCCATTCAGAATTGTAGTCAACTTGGCAGATTGTTCCTGTTGTCAGCCCCTTGCCCTGAATAAAATTATGCTGACATTAATTGGCAAAGTCAATGGTTAGATTTGCAGCATCAGTTCTCAGCGCTCTCTGTAACAATATTTCTTATACTTCACTGCTGAGTGAATACATGTGTGATTCAGGGTTCATTATTGATTGTTAACCAGAAGTTACTTTATTAGCAACCATGTATCAGAATTTTAGTCCTGGGAAAGCAAATATTCTTATATATGTGCTGTATGCTTGATGAGATCATTGTCACTCCGATTTATAAAAAAAACTCTTTTTAACAATAAAGGGTCCTTCTCTTTGCTCATGGAAGAAGTGGTTTTCACTGTGTTCTTCCTGAATGGTGGGGGGGCGTGGGGGGGCGGGGCGGGAGGAGAAGTTCCTTTGGTCAAAGTTGGGGACTTTTCCGGGCTGATTCAGAGTTCACCCACAATTGTGTAGACTACTTGGGATAGTCTATGAGGACCTAGTATTTTAGGTCTAGCCCCATATCTTTTTTGAGAGTTCTGGGGTAAACCTAACAAAACCACTATACCATGCTTACTCTCACTAGTAGGCTAGATTCCTTATCCCCTCACCTAAATCAGTGAGAAGGAATGAAATCCTTCCATTTCACCTTGATCTGGGAACAGCCCCTTTAGCTAAGATTTCTGTTGTAATCTCCAAACAGAAAAATCTGTTCTGTGTGTGTGTGTGTGTGTGTGTGTGAATGACAAGCTGTGAACAACTGCGATTGGTACTTAATGCATAACACTTAATGACATTACCAGAGCTGTCCCTTGGTCTCAAGTTTTGGTCTGGAAACCTCAGGGCCTGGAACAGTCCTGAGCTGGCAATCTTAGTTCTGTCCCCAGTTCCCAGTGAGACAAAAGAAATCTATAAAAAAGAGGAAGGGAGAAGGATTACAAAAGGAGTGTGGCAGCACCTTTAAGAATGACCAGTTAGTCTTAAAGGTGCTGCCATATTTCTTTTTCTTCCCCTCCCTTTCCTTCCTCCTTTTTATGCTGAAAGAGAGTAGGGTAGCTACTTATTTGAGCAGAAATCTACGTGGATGTATTGTTTTCTCTTTAATAGACAATTGGAAGGGATGTGACTAGCAAGTACAGTTCTTTTTCCCTGATTCACACTCAGACAATGTATGGGGTGGAGAGTGGGGTCTGTTTATACAGGTGATCAGAAGTGTATCTAGGGTGGGGCAAGTAGGATATGTGCCCTAGGTGCCAATGCCAGCGGTGGGTGCAAAAAAGCCATGCTGGAAGATTTGGTGGCAGCAGAGGAGGAGGAAGTGGCCCTGGAAGTAGGGTGCAACTACTATGCTTGCCCAAGGTGCTGTTTACACTAGATATACCTCTGCAGGTGATACCGCTTAAGAATTTCTTCCAACTCACACAACACATGAGGTAAAAATCCAGGCACAAAGGTGATGTAGTTGTAGGCAGAGAGTTGAAGATTTGCATATCTAGGAAAGGGATTTTTGGCAGGTTTTTCTTTTGTCGTGTTTTTTATCATTTGATGGATGAGGAGGTAAAGTCCAGCTTTGATCATTTCTTTGGTGAAAGTCCAGGAACAGTGCCAAACAGGAAAATGCTACACACATACCTCAAAAGATGTTGGAAGGCTGTGGTGATAGGGTTGCCAAATTGAAAACTGGAGAGGGCCCTAGTGTCTTTAATGGTTGTGAAGAGGGAATTTCACCAGGTGTTGTTTGTCATACAACCAGATAACAAGTAACACCTGCTGGAATTCCCTCTTCTGCAAGTATGTGTCTTCAAATTTCCTGTCAACTTATGGTGACCTCACAAATTTCACAGGGTTTTCTTAGGCAAGGAATACACAGAGGTGGTTTTGCCAGTTCCTTCCTCTGAAACATAGCCTACAGCGCTAAGTATTTTTTGCTGGTCTCCCATCCAAATACTAACAAGAGCTGACCCTGCTTATCTTCTAAGATCAGACAGGATCTGGTGCCTTTCACACAATCATTAAAGGTACAGGAGCTCCCTTTAGTTTTTATTCTGGCAATCCTGTGTGGGGAATGAGTGTGGCCTTTTGCATTTTTAGCAACTCATACACAAGTAACTTCAACCTGCACCTTTGTCAGCCCCAGAATCAATTGAATCATTGGAGTGATCAAGTCAAACACTTGCAAAATCTTGATGGGTTCATCTTTAAATACTCGAATATCCTGCTAACACCACCACCTCCACAGTCACACCTTCCCTGCTAATCACTCCCCTTTCTGAAGGAAAAAAAAAAATCCTTATTTTAGGTAAGCGTTGCCAGGCAGCATTATGGGGAATTGTTTGTTACTTGCTTTCTGAAAATGCAAAATCTACTGAAATTCCTGCTTATTTACAACCATTAAAGGTACAGAAGCCCTTCTATTTTCAGCCTGGCAACTTTAAGAACCCTCCCTTTTTCCTATAGTAAGTCTTTTTTCCCCATATATAAGAGAAGATAACAGGCAGGAAGAATCAAGATGAACCAGGGTAGGCAAGATATATGAGCACATTTCAAACTTGGTTCACTCTGAACTTGGCTAGGTCAAATTCAAGATGGAGTTTCCTTCACTGTGAATGTTTTCCTTGCACCTAAAATCAGAACTTCAGGTTTAAATACCCTAAAGGCATCAGATCCCATCTGATCTTGGAATGTAAACAGAGTCAGCCCTTGTTAGTACTTGGATAAGAGACCACCAATGAATATAGGTCCAGTAGGCTGTATTTCAGAACTGACATCATCACCTCTGAGTATTCCTTGCCTAAAAATACCTCATGAAGTTAATGGGGTCACCAGAAGTTGACAGGAGACTTGAAAACACATCATTATTGTTGTGGTGTACCTTCAGGTCATTTCCGATTTATGGTGACCCTAAGGTGAACTTACCACAGGGTTTTCTGGGGCTGAGAGTTTGTGATGTGCCCAGGGTCACCCAGTGAGTTTCTAGGGCTGAGCAGGAAATTGAACCCTGGTTTCCAGAGTTGTAGTCCAATGCTCACTATACCATGCTGGCTCTCTGAAGACACATGAACACATAAAATCAAAACTATCCTCCAACATAGGGCATACAGACAGGCTGGTGTAAATGTGTGTGCCACCTTCCCAGTTGGTTAGGAATACTAATTTCTCAAGGCCTTCTCCACATTTCTATAGGGGATAAACCTGTAACTCCCTCTTCTGCTGTAGGGTACATCAAACCAAATATAAAACAGGAGCAGCTTCCTTCCACTTTTTCTTCCTCCTCCTTGATGCTGACTCACAGGCAAAATGCTTCATTTAGGCACATGCAGTGATGAAACACAAGAAATACTGCCCTGTTTCTGAACTGGTACAATTTTTTTTTCAGCACACTGACATTCTTTATCTAGTTCTGGGTTGTAATCAACAGAGTCAGCGAGAGTGGCCACACATATATCATGGGGAAAAATAAAGACATCAAACATTTCCCTATGAAAAGAAGAGAAAATGAGATTACAAATAGGGCAGAGAGTTGTGTGTGCCAACTGATGTGTAGACATTCACATTGAGAAATAATTTCTATATCAAGATATCATGGGGAGACCCAGTGACCTGAAATCCAGTTGATGAGCAGCTTCAAGGACTCTCTGTATGGTTGTTCTTATAAATCAGGTGTATACTGGACAGTACTTCAGCCAGTGGGCCATTATATTTAAAGAAGGAGACATGGGCAGCCCTGCAATCAGTGGAAATTCGATGCACTTTGCCTGGGCGGGGGTATCTCGAACATCCAGGCAGACTAGTTTAACCCGTCCAGATCACTGCCTCACATGGAAAAGTGTGCATTTGATACAGGAGAGTTGGCACAAACAAATGGAAACCAGAGCCCTCCAGATTTTATTTTATAGTATAAAACACAGCCAGGAGTAGTAAAAAAGAAAAAGAAAAAAGGCACCCTCCCCCAAATTCTGAGATTAGACGGAGGATCCTGTTTGGTAGCACACTATTTCTCCAACAATGGAGCAACTTTCTTAGGGAGGTGTGCGTGATTGCAACAGGAGGTGGGATCTGCCCCCTGTTTTTGTCATTTGTATTTGTTCACTTGCAGGAGGAAGCCAAAAAATCCCCTGGGACCTATTTCCCCCTTCGCACTTGAGTTTCCCACTGGGAGCTATGCAAAGCATCCTGGGGCTGAGTGGAGCCCTGCTGGTTCTGGCACAGTGCTGGCAACAGCTGGACCTTTCCATTGCTCTCCTCCCAGCTCCCTTGGTCCAAGGGGGCTGGGTTATTAGTGATCGCTGGTGGTGATGGCTCAGCACTCTGCATCTGGCTATATTAGGGGGTTAGACAAGCTGAGAGAAAGGACTCAGAGCTGGCGACTTTATTGGGAGGCAGGGAGTGCGAACTCAGCGCATAGTGGGAATGGAACAGGGACAGCGTCATGCAAGAGGTCTCGCTTGCTAAAAAGAGAGGCCCTGGGACTCAAATCTGTGCGGATATTTCTCCAACGCATCTGGAGTCCCTTATTCCTAATCTCTTGGGAATGCTTGCAATCATTCTGTGGTATGGCAGAGACACTCTGTACATGCACAAAAGTCAGACTAGATGACAGTGACCTGAGAGAAAGGTCAGCCCCTTTGCCTTTTTTTTTTTTACAATAGGCATTTAAGCTGTTCTTAGAAATAGAATGTATTTTCTCAAATCCAGGCTTATTCATATTCAGAGTAGACTTATTGAATTCAGAGGGTCTACTGAAGGACTGTAAAATTTAGACCTGACTGAGAAATAGAGTATTTTTTTTCCTGAAATAGATACAGATTTGGTTATAGTTAGAGTTGACCCATTGAATTCAACTGGTCCCAGTGGTTCTATTCTAAACACTGCAAAATTTGGATACAATCAAGATAAAAACATCCTTTTAAAGTAAAACTCACTCTCCTTCTCCAAAATACTCTATGTCCACAAATTTATGTTTTTTTAAATATACCACCAGTTTCCTTTCATTGTTGCTACCACTATATAGCTTATGAACAAGTAAAGTTCAGATAGAATACCGCCTCATTAACTGAAATTGTCACTTGATTAAATAAGCCTTAGTATGCATTTTGGTTGATCAGTGGTCAGTTAATTGATAGATTAATCTTTGTAAATATGCATATGGTAAACAGTTACTTTAAAGAAAAAAAAAACCTGTTTTCATTGTTTTTAGACAATGATCATATGTGTTAATTGGCTTGTTTAGTACCAGATTACTTAGTGTTTGCTTTACCAATAACAGTTTGAATAATGGCTAGTGTTAATTATGTAAATTGTCCCTGCGAATATTTCATACTTTTAATTTTCAACCGAGTTCATTGTTGATAGCTCTTCGTTTCACCATGTCTGCATTTATAACTTTAACTCAGCATGACCTATATGCATCTAAGCAGAAGGCTGTTACCCACCAATGTTTGTGTTATAATAAAAAACTTAACCTGTAGAGACGCAAGACCTTTTGTAGTTTGTTCTGCTTCAGGGCATTTGGCACTCCATGTAAATCCTGGAAAGTTCAAGGGGAAGAAAATTGCACATACACACTTCATATCCTGGCACAATAGTCCCTGTCTTAAAAGATACGTCGTCTCTTAGAGAAGACAAATACCCTTTTTCAAATGGTGCATTGTTAACAACAGTTAATTGCGTTAATTTTAATATTTTTTTTTAAAATAGAAACAAAGCAGTACCAAAGCATCCCGCCAAAAAAGAGTAAAAATATTGATATTAATATAGATTAAGGTTTGTATCAATTGTTTTAAACAATTCTTACTGCTTTTTTTAGACTATTAACCTGTTTGACTAATTTGATTGCAATTCTGTGCCTGATTTCCTGAACTCAGTGGAAATTACTTCTGAGCAAATTCCCATAGATGACTGTCAGCCTTTTCCAGAGTGATTGATGTGCCATTGTATGTAACTGCAAAGCAGCAATGAGCTTTGTAGCTTGTTTCCTGGACTAGAATTCATTTCATCACCATCATCTGATGAAATTAATTAAATGTATGGTGCGCTAAATGTGTTAGACTTAATGCCTAAGGTGCCACAAGACTCCTCGCTGCTTTTAATCAGGTTGCATCTCTTAGCTGGGAACCACTTTTATCTGAAGGTTTGACAAAATAATAGCAATATGAAAATTCTTTTAAACTGAGCAACATGTGACTGAAAACTGTTACTACCTATGCAGTGCTCTGGCTGATTTCCACCCTGCAATAGATCACTCTACTTTTCCTTCTTGGTTCCACCATCTAGTAGCACTCCCTTGGGATTGTTTCCATCAATTATGGTACATACTTTTCTACTGTCTCTTGTTTGCCACACCCAATCCAAATCCCATCACTCTTTTTTTCCCCTTCTTCTATAGGTGGTAATTAGGGTCCTTGCTTTGGATTAACACCCTCAGTGAACACATTTACACTTAAGAGATGTGGAAAGCTGTAAAGCAGCCCCAAGTTTGGAAGGCACTGCAAGGAACATGGTGGACTGTGCCAAAGAAGGAGTGGAGTTGGATAGGATGGGATGGGGCATGTATGCGACCTGGTCATTACAGAGCACTTAGAAGGTTGAGAGTGAGCAGTGTGAATGCCAGTCCCCATGCACATTATGTGTGCACTATTCTGTTTGATGTTTCAAAGTCATAAGCGTTGTCACTTGCTTCCATCACCAGACTCACTACATCTTATTGCAGCTGGGAAGGATCTATGCACAATGAAAATGTGTCCAAAATACATTTAGCATTTGTGTGATGTTCCAGCTACACCCTTTGTAAATGAACCAGCATGTTAGCCTGCTGTTTTACCTAAAAGATAGAAGAAAGAGAAGGTACAGGAAGTCTCTGTCTTTCAATGTGCTGTTATGTGATGACTTGCTCTTTTGACTTCCAAATTAAGGACTAGTTCCATTAATTCAATGGGGGTTCCACTCCGTCATCAGTTCTTCTTGCCTATGGAGGCTCACTTGGGACCACTCATGCATTCTGCTTGTAAAGCAAGCAGAGACAGGGGTGGGTGGGGAATGCACCAAGCCAACTGAGAGACTTTGCAAGCAACAGACATGCAATTGGTACCATGTGAGCCTCTGTATATCCTTCATACAGTACAGTACATGGGTTCCGCTTTCCAACCAATTATGCTTTCTGACGATGCTCTGATCCCTAACCTGTCAGATAAGTGAGGGAGGCCTGTATACGTTTGCAGTAAGATGAGGTGGGATATCCTGATGGTTCTGTTCACTCCACTGGGCAGAGAAGCCTGGCAAATTTGAACTTTTACTGTTCTGACTATGAACTGACGTGCTCTGTACTTTGTTGTTCTCCAGATTTCTCCTTACACAAATATTCCAAGTCCCAACATAGAAATGTATCAAAAAGCACTTATAATGCTTACTTTGAGAGAAAAATACATTTGGAAATGCATGTGTTACAGAAATCTGTAAGCTGTCTAAGCGTGACAGTCTGCTGCAGTCAAAATCAAAGGCAGGCCAAGTCATACCTGTAGCGTGATAAGAAAACCATTATCCAGGAAACGTTGTCACTGACTTGAAAGTAGCCATTGGGGAGCAAAGAAACACCAGGTGAAAATTAGAACAAGAGACTGCTCCCAGGCTGAATGAGGATGAAGGTTTCTTGTTACTCTACCTGTGTTAATTGGCTTCCCCAGGGCCAGGGTATTTGTGTTATCATGCACATATTTGTGAATAATCAGTGTTAATGATCTAAATGTTACAGTCAGGGCTTTCCACTTTTAATTTTCTTCTGATCTTACTGTTCACGGTTAGACCTCAAAATGTGTAGTATGTGTATACTTGAAATTCTGAATAAGCACATCATGCATCTCATGAATTAATCCATGAAATCCCATGTTATAATAAATTGGGTAATTTTAATGTACCACCACAGGAACCTATGATCTTCTGTGAAAATAGGTATATAAACAAGTATTAAACTGTACATTTTCATTCAGATTTTGGTTTTTAAATTGTAGGTTAATGTGGAAGCAGAACAGAATGACCATAAGTGTGAACACATGTGAAAATGACAGGAACCATAAATATCTTTGTCTGCTCCCTACTTTGGATGTCAGCATTTGATTCCCAAAATCTTACCTTGGGCAGAGTTGCCTCAATTATGTTCAGAGTATATTTCCATCACAAAAAGAGTCCATTTGACATGTGTAGACAGAATCTTGCCCTTGTGAAGGGAAATTTCTTTTAAAAATCTAAAGCAACATTCTTTACAAATTTTAAACTTGGACCCCTTCTAAACTTACCTACTTGTCCAATATGTTTCTCAGTCAATGTATGGTTATCTTTATATGCTGTTAGCCATGAAAATAGTGCTAATCATGTTCGTCTTCCAATTACACCCTCTTGCCCTTTTAGCAAGGACAATGAGATTGTTGTCAGTATAAAGATAATTGGTTGGTAAGCCCTCTGTTCACCTGACAGGTGTATTTTGGGTTTTCCACATTAGGAAATGTTGGAGATATCAAAATCTTATGCAATCAGCCAGAAGTACAAGTGTAGTTCCAGATGGCACCATATTGAGTCATGTTTCCAATAGTAATACTACGTTTCTTTCCCTATAGACAACCTTCTTTAGCTTTGCATCTTTCAGACATGTTGGTATGTACCTTCAACCAGGTTCAGCCACTCAGTGGTGGTTAGGGACAATGGCTGGCTGTAGTCCATCCAATGCATCTGAACTCGATCAGGTTAGAGAAGGTGGTCTCTGCCCCCTCTAAGCCTGCAGAGAGTTTTGTGAGGACAGGGGATTTCCCCCTCCCTGATTCCATTCCTTGCCATTTTTCTGCAAGGATGAATCTATTGGTAGAAGTCTTCTCTGACCTTGCGATTTACCCTCACCTGCTGCATTGTTCCATCAGTGTCAAAATGTGGCAGGAATTAAAAAGTGAGTGGGACAGGAAAAGAATGAAGTGGCTAGAATCCTAACAAAAGTAATATGCTGCAGCATTTTCTTGTATGTGCGAACACTACATAATATCAATCACAACCATGTATTTTGAACAAGCATGCAAATTCATCCTCATGCACCCAGGTGATTCATTACTTTAGCCCCCTTGCATCTGTTCTGATGTGCCTGCATTCATTACTTTACAGCGGCAAAGAAGAAAGAAGAGAAGAAGAAGGAGGAGAAGAAGAAAGAAGTGCCAAAAGGTGGGGCCAGGAGTCTAATATTTGACATGGTGAAGCACATGTTTGTTATCAGAAAGTAACTCTTCAAGTCTATAAATTCCAAGAATTAAAATCTAGAAGGAAATAGTGGGCCCATCCACACAGAGATACAGATTTCCCATAGTGGCACATGTTTTAGCAACTTTATGGTCATCTTGGGTTGCTTGAATTATGTGAAGCTCAGCTAGATAGGAAGCAGATATTCTGCTTGCTTGGTCTAATCTATACTTCAATTCTGAAGTCGAAAATAGAAGACTTTGTGCACATAAGCCTGGAATCTAGGCAAAGACATGCTATCTGTCTTCCCCCAATCTTGCACATGATGGCAAGTTACCCTGGAAAGTTGCCAATTTATAATCTGCACAATTCTGCTAGACTGATGTAATGAAATGAACCACAAATAGGTGAGATGATATCTTTAATTAGAAATGTTGGTGCAGTAAAAATTGGTGCTTTGATCACTTTTTTTTTGGCATCATGCCACTGAGATGTAATTGAAAAGGATGTTAACTGCTTACCCAAATACATACATTAAAAAAAAAATTAGACTTCATATGTATTTAAAGCATCTGGTCTTACAATTTTTATTTGATTGCTCTGAACTGTGGATCTCTGAATCTTGGATCTCTGAATGCAGCTGCTACTGGAAGCTGTGATCACCTGACTGCAACATTTGTGGTCTCAGGCAGAAGACTTTGCTATCACTTCCTACTTGATTAAGCTTCAATAACAGGGCTTGAAGAACTGAAAGCATAATTATATTTATAGGAGAAATAAGTATAGGAAAACTTCTGGGTCTCCTACTCCCCCTCACCCCATCCTCACAGTTAAAAATTTGCTTCTACTTCAGACCACCCATGGTGTAGTACTATATCTGTACTGCAAAAGTACTGTCTTAACTGTGGTTAGTTGGGACCAGCCAGTTTCAGTCCACAAATTATGAAGCAGGTTTGTTTCAGCCAACAACAGTTGTGTTAACACTAAACCATGGTTCATTAAAATCAGTATCAAACTTCTCTGATCTTCTCCCTGTGGACATGGCAGAGGAGGAGAAGCCCAAAGTGTCTGCACATTGTTAACTGTTACATCTAAATTGGGCTGGTAAAACAGATGAAATTGTTTCTTCATCTCATGTTCACTGCAAATGAATACATTCTGGGGGAGTCTTTAAACCAACTACACTATCCTGTAGTGTGTTTTTGTGTCAAGAGGTTTTGAGTTATTCTTAGAAGTGATAACTTTGAGGAGAATAGAAATGGGATTAACATGAACACATTTAAGCCAAAGAATATTCACCAGACATGCAAGTTTAAAGCAGGCTTGCTATAATTGGAAATGTTGCTTGTGATAGTGACAAAAGTAGAATGAATGACACCAGGGATAGTGCGAAGGATCTAACATTTTCCCTCTTTTATGTCCTTTAGCAGATGCTCCAGCAGAGCATGGAGAAGCGGGTAAGTCTCCAATAACTTAGAAATAAATCCCCTTAATTATGGCAAATGCATGGATGGAGAATTTGTGTATTGCAAGGTTCCAAGGATATATATCCAGTCAGTCTGTACTATCTATATAGAGGTAGCCACTCTTGCATATAGCAGCCCACATAACTTACAGAATGGGCTGGGCCTCCCATCAGGCAGAGTGAGGCAGATATCACAGGCAACAGACTTTGGATGTTATGAAAGGGCAGCACATTTTAATTTGTCATTATTGTATTTTTACTGGGATGAGAAGAGGTACATGTGGCCAAAAGAACTTGGCTAGCTTTGGATATAATACCATTTGAATTAGCTGGGTGGGCAGGTCAGTATCTGCTTCTGCATCTCAGACAGCAAAATGCTTTAGTCTCACCCTGCCTGGCTCCCTTTTCATGAATAACTAGTCACTGGTCTGTTGGTAGGTTTTAACCAGAGATTGGAAAAGTTCCCTTTTTGTCCTGCTGGGGGATTCTGAGAGTTGTTATCCAAACGTTTTTATAGCTTGGGATAAAATAATCTTATCTTTCCCCTTTATCCATTACATATTTGTTTCTTTTGGTTCCTCCCCTGCTTAGCAGAGCAACCAGAGAAGGGAGAGACTCTTTTCCAGTTGCCATCCCAGTTCCCACATGAGTTATGCTATGGTAACTTGAGCTCCCTGTACTACAGCAGCCTATGTATCCACTTAGAAACACTAGACAAAATATCCTAGTATGCCTAGGTCATCTAGTCACTAGTTTTGCTCAGAACTTACCACAAAGATATAATGAACCATCCTCTTTCTTCCTCTCCATGGTCTTTGTTTCCAGATGAGCATAAAGGAGAGCCCTCCACTCAGTCCGATGGACTCTTCATTAAGAAGCCAGAAAGCGTGTTAGTTGAGAATGGTAAGTGCTGCAGCTGGAAAGCAGCAGATCCTATAGGGAACTGGAATTACCTCCTCTGCAGACCCAGGGCTGGTCCTACCTTTAGGCAAGAGAAGTAATAGTCCCACTATTTTCTGTTCCAGCCAGGCTTCATCTGCAGTACTGCATTCAGTTCTGGGTGCCTCATTTTAAGAAGGATGTAAACTAGCTCATGTGAGGGGGGAAAAGAATGTTAAAAGGTGTGGAGAACAAAACATATGAAGAAAGGTTGAGGTATGTTCAGCCTTGTGAAGAGAAGAATGAGGATCAACATGATTCCATTCTTCAACTATCTCAAGGGCTGTCACAGAGGCCCTTTTCACACCTTGCCTTTTTCTAGTATTGTTGCAAGGGGATCACAGGAGAAGCCTCTTGCGAGAGGCACTCATGTCCCATCCACTTCCCCTCCTCAGCAGCTCCGTGCTGGGTGGAAGGAAGCGTGAGGGCTCCACCCTTTCCTTCCACAGCGCAGCCAGGTACTTTCCCAGGCTGTGCTGGGGGAGGAGACGGGATGGTCTTGCACCCGGAGGCTCTGCAAAGGAGGTAAGTGCAGGTGGGGCACAGGAGCGAAGCGCAATCACACATCATTTCTGGCAAAAAGCCGAAAATGATATAATGCGCAGTTGCCAGGCAATGGCCTCAGGAGAGTCGTGCAATTGTGAGGACGTCATGTGGAACGGTCCTCGCAATCTTGCAGCACTCCCAAGGCCATTTTGCAACAGGAAAGGCATGTGAAAAGGGCCAAAGAAAAGGGTGCAGATCTGTTCTCTCCTGCCCCAGAAGGTAGGATCAGGTCTAATGAATGGTTTTAAGCAACAAGAATGTAAATTTCGATTGAAAGAACTTCCTGATAGTAAGAGCAGTTCAGCACTACAACCATTTACCTAGAGATGTGGCAGGGACTCTTCCTCTGGATGTCTTCAAAAAGAATTTGGACAGTTACCTGCTGGAGATGACCTAAAAGGCAGGTCTGAAATGACTGGAAAGGGCTGGAAAGGGACAGAAGAGGCACTATCTTTTCCTGGCCCTGTCTGGAGATGGCAGGGATTAGACTTGAAATCTGTTTCACCACTTTTTCAATTTGTGAATGCTCTCAGTAGAAATCCCTGTGTTGCAACTAGCTGCCTTCTCAAAGTGTTCTTCTCATCCTGCCCTGCCCCATGGAAATTTAGAGGGGATGAGAGTGTATGATTGAAAGGGGCACTGTGATGACTTTCCCTATGTTTCTCCTGCAGGGAAGGATGTATGCGTCTGCATGCAAGTGGATGGGAAGCAGATACCCTGCAAACCCACAATCAAATGGTTCAAAGGAAAATGGCTGGAACTGGGTATTAAGAGTGGGCTGCGGTTCCAGTTCAAGGACAGCTTTGACAAAGATAATAATGTGAGTCTTAGTAAAAAGAGAAAGGTGAAGAAGCTGCTGTCCGTGCTCCTGTCCACCATTTCATTTCAGGGTGGGCAACTCTGGTGGTTTGGGAAGGGTGATTTTTGTCAGAATAGGGGGAGGACAAGGAAGAAAAAAGATAAAAAATGGTCTGATGTCCACTTCTAGTTTTTGAAAAATGTGCATTTTAATGTTAAATAGTGCAAAGGAGGCCCTGGGACCTATTTGAATGGTAAATTGCCACTCTTGGTGGATTCCATGAAAGATTTTGCATCCTTTTCCCCAGAAAAAGGGAGCTGTATGAGGAAGGGAAATCAGGGACCACAAAAACACCCTTGGGGAGCTGAGAGTCTGAGGCCATTTCTGCACTAGAGTGTTATAGTGCTATTATTCCTCTTTCAACACCCTATGGAATCCTGGAGTTTGCAGTTTAGGGAGGGGCCAAGTGGCCCCTCTCTAAACTGCAAACCCCAGGATTCCATAGAATGTTGAAAGTGCAATAATAGCACTATAACACTCTAGTACGGAAATGGCCTGACTGACATCTCATGGTTGTTTTACTGAGGATAAAATGGGACTGATGAGAGCCATACATTTTGCCCTCTTCAATCTGAAAAAAAGGTGGGATATAAACATAACTGGTAAATATGTAGAACTCAAAGACATAGCTGTGTTAGTCAGGATGCAAAGGGATGCAAAGGGATCTTGTAGTACCTTTGAGACTAACTGAAAGAAAGAGGTTGGTAGCACTGAGGCCATTTCCGCACTTAACTGTTATATTGCTGTTATTCCACTAATAGTTTTAATAGATGTTTTGTGAACGATGCTACCCCAAAACATTGGCCATTTCCACACTAAACTGTTATAGTGTTATTATTCCACTTTCAATGTTTTATGGAATCCTGGAGTTTGAGGCCCTTCCTAAACTGCAAACCCCAGGATTCCATAGGATGTTGAAAGTAGAATAATAGCACTATAACAGTCTAGTGTGGAAATGGCTTAAGCCTGCTTCATCTGATGCATGGACTGCAATGTCTATGGACTATAAATGTGTGTCCCTGGGCACTTCCCTCTATGTACCCATAGACTACAATGCTCCCATCTTCTCTTAGTTTCAAAGGTGGTACAAGATCCCTTTGATTAGCAAATATGTAATAATATATAAAAATAACTTTCCTCAAATTCGTACTTTCCAGAAGTTTGGGACTACAGATCCCATCATCTCCGTGCATTAGTCATATTACTTAGAGCCAATGAGTGTTGTAGCCTGAAATATATGGGGAGCACTAGGCATGGGAAATCTAGGTTAATCTTTCCCCTTCTGCTAGCTGATTTTTGGCTGCTTGTGCCCTCTTCCCTTCTTCAGAGCCCCCGACTGGATGTTTCTTCCATAACATATCCTGTTCTATTCTAATCCCATTTATTTCAGTGGAGTTCATGCCTGACTTTCCCTGGATCATATCCATTATGTGCACCAAATGTGGTATGACACAAATGGATTGCTGCTGTTGATTCTCCTTCATAATGTTTTTTGTTTTGTTGTGTTTTGCTTATGTCCAAAGATCTACTCCTATGAACTAAGAATTAGCAAAGTGGTCGTTGGAGACAGGGGTGACTATCGCTGTGAGGTGAAGGCCAAGGATAAATTTGACAGCTGCACCTTCAACATTGATGTGGAAGGTATGACCCAGAACTCTTGACTTGACACAGAGTGGTTTAATCCTTTCCCTTCTTACACCACTGTTAGTGAAAACAGCTTTCTGGCGCTACTTTCAACCCTGGAAGGAAGTCTTCATTGACTGTTCCCTCCCAATGTCTCTCAGGTGCACGAGGAGACAGATTCTTACCAGTGACACAAATATCCTTGTATATGGTTTACCTCTGAGCAGAACAATGTTGATGAAAAATATGCTTGACTTAAGAAGCAACTCTCTCATCTCTCCTGTTTGCTGAGGTCTGCCATTCTAAGCCATGCTATTGAATTATGGGCCCTTTCACACTGGACAGTCACAGCACTGTGACTCCCTGTTAACTGTCATGGCTTCATCCTGTAGGACTGTGACAACTGCAGTTTCATAAGACTTTTAGACGTCTCAGTCAGAGAGCTGTTGTGCCTCAGCAGATTACGAACCGCAGGATTCCATAGGATTCAGCCATAGCAGTTAAAGTGGAATCATAGTGGCATACTTGGGTATACCGCTGTAAGGGCAACAGCTGAATAGCACATGAAATATGCAAGGGAATAGTAGAGATGTAAGATTATGAATTCTGAGTCAAAAACTGGTATCAGATACAAAAAGTACTGATTGTTTTCGGGGGGTGGGGAGAAGTTTCCTTAATCTTTTGTTGTCTATTGTAGTAATGAGGTGGGCATTGACTCTTGTTGACAAATTCTATTGATTAAAGAAAGGCCTCATGTTGCTTCTGGAATTTTCTTGGCCTTTGCTCTTTGTCTGCTTTCTAGAAGAAGGCAGGTGGGCAGCAGCCACCAACAATATGTGACTCTTATCACACAGACTTGAAAGCCTCAAGATCCCCAAGAAGCAATGTTAGATTCTGGTTCTGCATGAAGGGTTTTTAAGATGGTAGTATGTTATATTCAGTTCAAAATGTGCAAAACCACCTCTGCTGTGCTTGGAGCTTTCATTCTGTTAAGTGAGTCCTAGAGAAAGATGGACAAAATTGACAGTTTTCTTTTAGCTCCACCCCACAAAATATGAATAAATGTATAAATTTAAAAATGAGCCCAACAAAATTGGAACTCAGTCCTACTTCTGGACTCTTTTCCCAGTCTTCCCCTGACAGCTTCAAAGCCCCCAAGGAATCACTTTCAGCTTAAAGCCATCAAATGTAGATTACTGCACCTCCATCCATCTTAGAGAACCTTATATTCTCCGGTATTTCACAGAGGAAAACCAGGATATGTGTCGCTAAACAATACATATCCTATTAATGTGGAAGAATACACAAGCTATAGCCATTTCTGCACTAGACTGTTATAGCGCTATTATTCTACTTTCAACATCCTATGGAATTCTGGGGTGTGCAGTTCCAGGAGGGGCCAGCAGGATAATAGAATAATAGCGCTATAACAGTCTAGTGCAGAAATGGCCTAAGAGAGGCTGCAAAAGTTTGCTTTTGTCTAAACCCACTGGGAAGGGCAAGATTCTGCTCCCTTCATTCCCCTTCCTCCTGCTGATGGAATGGAATACAAACTATTTTTGCACTTTGAACTCAGTTTGTAGTAATTGCGGTAAGCTGATGACAAAGGGGAAAGTGGAATAAGAAAGAGAAGCTGGGACAATTTAAAAGCAGCAGAGAAAGTAGTACAAGAAAGGACTAATCAGGATTGTTCCTGTCAAATTGGCACAGTTGGAGAGTATGGGGCCTATAGTTTCTGGATTTTCACCCCCTACTCCATCAACTTGCTCCAGTTCCAGGTGAAAAGAACTCAAGGGATCTCCAAATCCAGTAATCTCTCCTCTCTTCTCAGTGCAACCAGACATACAGACCCCACTATGATGCATTAGTATTGCTGATGCAGTGTTGAGAAAGAGATAATTTAGGAGCGAATGGTACAGATGTAAAAAATGTCCTTGACAAAAGACTGTCAATTGTACCAGACCTTTTGCCCTTGCATGAGAGTGAAAAGACAGCCACTAAAAAAAAAAAAGTTCAATTTTTGTTGGCTTTTTTGTTGCTTGAAATTCATTGTTTACATGAAAAAAATTAATGAAATTGTCACTTAAAATGCAATATATGTGCATGTGCATGTATATATGTATAGATAAATGTACAAAACTCTTGTCCTTTTACCCAGAAAGGAGAAAATTTTTGGAGTTTTTTGTTCATTAATGCATGTGGGAATAAGTGAATATTTACTTCTTTAGTTAAGCGGGCTCTATTTTTATCTCTGGGCTTCTTAAGGAAACAAGTAGAAACACATTCTTTTATGGAAAAGGCCTGCAAGGTGTACATCTTCCATTTTATATTTTCTTATCTTCCAGCACCAAGAACAGATGAAGGTGGCAATGTGCTACAAGCTTTCAAACGGACGTAAGTATCCTTGGTTAGAGCCTCAATCTTTGATGCGGAGTTCCTTTTCTTCAAGCTGGTGCTCTCCAATGTGTTGGACTACAACTCCCACAAACCCTCAGCCAGCAATACTGTGTGACCCAAGGGTTACAAACGCATGTAGATGGCACCAGGGTAGGATTTTTGATTTTAGACAGGGGAAAGCCATAAGACCTCTCCCACTCACAGCCATAGATAATACTCTTTGTTGCTGTGATGCCCCCTAGTGGCAGGCTGAGCCAGTTTCCTGTTGGTGCTACAATGGGTTGACATTGTTTTTTCGCTTTTCTTCTTGCAGAGGGGAAGGCAAAGATGACGTTGCTGGAGAGCTGGACTTTAGCGGGTTGCTAAAGAAAAGGTAGGTGACAACTGGAGAATGGAATACATTAGGACAGAAGCAAAACTTGGAAAAAGTAACTTTTTGGGGTGGTAAATCCCAAATTCTGGGAATTGTAGTTCACCAAAATTATGTTTCCAAGTTCTGGAAGTTTCTTGTCTGAATTGGCCTTTTTGATAGGAAATGAGGGAGCAGGGGAATTGGAAGAACTCTGGGAGTGAAAATTGAAAGGTTATCCCTTCTCCTTCCCTTTCTTCAGAGAGGTCCAGCAGGTGGAAGAGGAGAAGAAGAAGAAAAAGAAGGATGATGATGATGATCTGGGCATCCCACCAGAGATCTGGGAACTCCTAAAAGGTGTGACCAAGAAGAGCGAGTACGAGCGCATTGCCTTTCAGTATGGCATCACTGACCTGCGTGGTATGCTCAAAAGGCTGAAGAAGGCCAAGGTGGAGGTCAAGAAGAGTGAAGGTCAGCCAACATGCCTGAGGTCTTTGCAGTAGGGTCTGAGAGGTCTCCTGAGATCATTGACCTGTTTGGTATTGGTTTTGGGAATGGTGGTGACGGGAAGAGGGTCATGGATCCAGCCTTCATCCTGAACTTTCTGGTGGAAGGATAAGATTAAAGGCAATTGGCTGCTTCCACACAGCACATCTGTTGTGTTGTGGCTCCAGCCAACTCTGCAGGAAGTGGGGTATAACTTATAAATATGATTTCCAATTTGAATGAGAGTGATTTGTTGTTGCACAACAGTCTTGTTCTGACATTGTGTAGGTAGATGTATGATGTGGTGCTGTGTTCTGGCATAATAAATTAATTACCTTGTCTCTTTCAATGTGCTCTAGCCCCCACCACACTCCATTTTTCCTTGGACTAGGAGACACTACACATTTATAGACAGGGATGGCTTCAGGGTTGGAAAGATGTTTGGCAAAGTATTTTCTGGTAGGCCGCCTTCTGTGGTGATCCACCATGGGATATGGTTAGGGCCCTGGGGGACTTACTTTGGTGGTGGGTGGATCATGACTACTATCTTTATTGTCAAAAATGTCTAGGATATTGAGTCATTCTGGGCCATTGTGAGAGGGGGGAGGCAGAATGGAGCACCCTATTTTTGTGGTATTGGCCATCCTCTTCTCTATGTACCCTACAATGCCATACCTCACCACAATTCAACATCTGGGCATTGCCAGAAACAAAGATGGCAGTTTCCAGCTAATAGTAGCAGCATTTGTATACCTGTGTGTTTTGAAATGGGCCCCAAGGTGCATCAGAAGTAGACCTTCCAAGGGTCCTAGCAGCTGCCCAAGGATGCTTTCTGCCCCTATATATTTTTGCTAAGGAGTTGTATATAACCATGTTTAATGAATATATTACATTATTAATTGACATCTGATAGCACTTTTATGACACAATGCAGATGGTATGTGTGTGATGTGCATTGGATCCATGCTAATTTACAATTTGGAGATAGAACTTAGTTTGGACCCAGCACATTTGGATAGTCTGAGAGGAATATGTGAAGACCTAGAGAGGATGAAGTGTTTCCTAGATCATGGATATACAAATTCCTTCAGACCATTTGCAGTCTGTGAACCATCTATATACTTACTTAACCTATACTTAAGATTCTCATCAGACCACCTGGCAGATGGAAGGAACTGTGAATTCTATATTGAGGGAAAAAATCCATCAGAACACTTTACCTTCTCTTTGGAGACATGATTCTTCCCTTACATGTTCTTTTGGGGGCATACACAATTGTTTGTGACAGGATGACCAAAGGCATCTGCACACAAACATCATCTAACTGCTGCTCTGTGTGCGTTTAACTGATAAGAGCTTGGGAATTTTCCCTGAAATGGGAGTTGGGGGTTCTATGGCAGTTCAGCATAGAAAGGAACTGTGGATGGAACAGAAGCCACCAGTAGGAGACAGACGGATGCAGAACGCAAAAAGGGTGATTTATATTTTCATTCCCCATCCCCTTTTCCAGCCTTCATTAAGAAACTGGACCCTGCCTACCAAGTTGACAAAGGCCAGAAAATCAAGATGTGGGTGGAGCTGAGTGATCCAGACCTGCCAATCAAATGGATGAAAAATGGACAAGTGATCAAGCCCAGTGGCAAGTGAGTGTGAATGGGTCTGAGGAACTGAGGGCACCAGACTGGTGTTCTTATAGAAATGGAGTGTTCTTGTGGTTGGAAAAATAGGGAAAGCAGCTGGGGCAGGTACAGCATGTGTAGAAGGTAGCACTGAATTCTTCTGTCCCTATACTCACTTGCCCGTTGCTTTTCCTCCTTTTGGATAGGTACATCTTTGAGAATGTGGGCAAGAAACGCATCCTGACCATCACCAAGACGACACTGGCTGATGATGCAGCCTACGAATGTGTCTGTGGGGATGAGAGGTGCTTCACAGAGGTCTTTGTCAAAGGTGAATATGGCGGGAGGGTGCACATGAAGGCATCACAACTGGGCAAAATGGTGGGGTCAGAGCTCAGGACAGGTAGATTTAAAACTATAATTCCAGAATTTCTCAGTGTCTCAGGGATTCTGGTAGTTCAAACTTTTCCACAATTTGTGGTAGGGAGCAGAGAGAGGTTATGATGGAAGGGCTTGGCATTTGTACAATGAACAGTGTCTCTGCTATGCTGTTTCTCTGTTCCTAGAGCCTCCTGTCCTGATCATGAGTGGCTTAGATGACCAACAGGTTGTAGTGGGAGACAAAGTGGAGATGGAAGTAGAAGTGTCTGAAGAAGGAGCCCAAGTGTTCTGGTATGTTCTCAGTCCCTCTTTCCCTATCTTTCTCCTTCGTAACCTTCTAGACAACAGCCAACTACCCTCCTGGTCTCTACTCTGTCTTCTCTCTTGAAGCTCGCACTATGTGCTTCTTGAGAAGGTCCCAGATTTAGTTGCTGACATTCCCAATTAAAATTTGGGATGGAGGAGAAATTTGTTTGGCTCATATTTTAACTTTCTTTTACCTATTTTACACATCTGAATTAGATGCCTTTTGGAACCAGCATTTTTCTTCTTCTTTTTTTACATTTTATATTTATTATCAAGTATTATAAACAAAGCAATTCAAATTTTCACACTCAGAAGTAATACATGAAAGAAATAATAAAAAGAGAAAATGTGTACAAAAAGAAATTTATGTAGGGTTACTGTTTTTTCAAATAGAGGTAAGGTTCCCCACCCTGAATTCTCTAACCATCGTTTAATTGAAATATGTTAATATAATCTGCTGCTGTAGTGAATACTCTCCATTTATAACTACCCTATGTACATTGTACTTCCAAAAAAACTTTCTTTTGATGAGTTTATATTCAAAGGGCTTCACTATACTACAAACCTCAGAATTCCACAAAATGTTGCTATGGCAGTTAAAACTGGATAATAGCTCTATAACAGCACAGTGTAATAAGGCACTGTGAAAAAAGGAGGGAGATAAAAAATAACAAGAGTGACAATAATGATAATGGTAATAATGAAAATGATTCCTTCTCTTCCCACAACCACTCACCGGTTCACTTCTATTCTAGACATCTATTGTCTTTGAGGCTTTGTGCTCTCCACACTTTGGTCCCTTGTCCTTCTTTCCACCTCTAGGATGAAGGATGGTGTAGAGCTGACTCGTGAAGAGACTTTCAAGTACCGCTTCAAGAAAGATGGGAAAAAGCACATTCTTATAATCAATGAGGCCACGAAGGAAGATGCTGGGCGCTACCAGGTCATGACCAACGGTGGCCAGTCAGAGGCTGACCTCGTTGTTGAAGGTGTGTGGCAGCTGGCTGGTGAAGTCATGGGTGGCAGGGCTCTGAAAGAAATGTGAAGGTTCTTCCAAGTGGGATGTTGCAGCTTCAAGCTTCTCCTTTTCTTCCTTGCTTTCCAGACAAACAGCTTGAGGTACTTCAGGATATTGCTGATCTCACTGTCAAAGCAACTGAGCAAGCCGTCTTCAAGTGTGAAGTATCGGATGAGAAGGTGACTGGCAAATGGTACAAGAATGGAGTTGAGGTGCGGCCCAGCAAACGCATCACTATTTCTCATAAGGGCAGGTGAGCATAAAGGCAAGAGAGTGCTATGTGCATGAGGGTAGAAAGAGGGGGAGGGAAAAAGAGAAAGAGAAAGATTGGAGGGGAGAGGGAGGGAGGGCTTGGGGTAGTGAGTATGAACTGCTTTTTGCTTTGTTTCCATTTGCCATTTTAGCTGTGTAAGCAGAGCTGAATCTGCAGTGGTGGTCTGGATAGAGTATTATATCTAGATATAAGAAATACAACTTGGATGTTTGTGTTTAGATGCCGTTGCATGAACCTCCTTTTCAAGCTGTGGTTGGTTGAATCCATGGATATGGAGTACCGACTATATGGCCATTTCGGCACTACACTGTTGTAGTTCTATTATTCCATTTTTGTTTTTATTTATATTTTCTATGGGGGTTGTAGTTTACCAAAGCCAAAGAGCTCTCTGGCTGAGAATCCTAAATGTCCCTCCCTAAACTGCAAACCCCAGGATTCCATAGGATGTTGAAAGTGGAATAATAGCACTGTAACAGTGTAGTGCGGAAATAGCGTATGTCAGTAAAGGGCAATTTTTCAGAGACAGGAGCAGGAAGTATGAATTAGGGACAGAAATCAAGGCAGATCCATTTTACCCAGTTATTTTAAAGGTAGGTCAGCCTTAACTTTATCTTGATTAACCCTATACATGCATTAGCCTAAGAGATATCCATAGAGGTATTAGAAAATTAAATTTCAGTGAATGTTTATGTTTTATTTTTGATAGCACCCAAGATACACAATTAATGAGTGCTTAGTGCTAAACTGTCACCTACAAGGACTCATATTTTGATGTAATATGTCATGGAAAATTTCTGAATTACCAGTCTGTTCATTCTTATGAAGAATAAGTAAGCATGTTGTTTAATGATGAGGAAGGAATGTCATAGCATGACATCCATAGGGACTTAACTTTTTCCTCATTTGACATCCCACCTATACAGTTTGAAGTAAATCTACTGGTTATCTGCATACTCCTGTCAATTGTTTGCTTTGCTTCTAACCCCATTTTAATTCTGCAGGTTCCACAAGCTGGTCATTGATGACGTGAGACCAGAGGATGAGGGAGACTACACCTTTGTCCCCGATGGATATGCGCTCTCGCTGTCTGCCAAGCTCAACTTCCTGGGTCAGTGCAGGGAGAGACTTGAACAAGAGGCCTTGAGACATTGTGCTAAGTGCAAAATCCTTTGCTTTTTGCTCTCATAAGGAAAGCACGAGTTCAACAGAAGAGGCTGAAGAACTGAACACAATGCTATTCCCCATCTTAGTAGAAAAATGGATGGAAAAATTCATAAAAGATTATATTTTTTTGCAGTTTCTTGTCTCAACACACACACAGTATTCCCAAGAAATATCTAGGACTACCTGAGTATTTAGGAAATTATCCCTGCATGTGTATATATAAATATACAATGCTTCTATTTCTGTGAACGCTGCTGCTCATGCAGTCAAAACTGCCCCACTCGTGCACAATGGGGAGGTATTGCTAAGCTTGATGAAACTGCGGAGGTTTTTTTTGTTTTTTTTAATGTTTAAAAAATCTTTAAAAAATCTTTAGGAAGAAATGATAAAAGAGGAACATCTGACAACAGACCCATGGGAACTCTGCTAGTACTGGGTCCTAGTATGTCACCAGCAGAGCTCCCTTTCAACTTGGAGTAGCTGCTTCAGGTCAGCAGTAAAATTTGGAGTGGATTTGTTGTCCCTGTGGAAAAGGATCCACTAACTGCCTCTCCAGTGACAACTAAGAGTGTTCAGTGGATGTAAAAAGCTAACCATGTCCCACTTGTTTACCCTATAATGGGTCTGGAAACTTGTGGTATGGCTATACCTTAATTAATTAATTATGCTGATATCTTATCTGGTTAATTAATTATGCTGATATCCTACCCAACTGACAATGCCCATCTGGCATTTTTTTTAAAAGGGAGCCTAAAGTAGATTGCAAAGTTTTTATACTTGCTGCAGGAGACTTAGGCCATTTCTGCACTACACTGTTATAGTGCTATTATTCCATGTTCAACATCCTATGGAATCCTGGGGTTTGCAGTTTAGGGAGGGGCAACTTAGAATTCTCTTTGGCCTCAGTAAACTACAAACCCCAGAATTCCAGAGGATGTTGAAAGTGGAATAATAGCACTATAACAGTGTAGTGTGGAAATGGCCATATTCTTTGCTGTGCGGCATGCCCAGAGGCATAATTTCTGATGGGTCTGCCTTTGATTGTGAGGAAGTTTCTGTTGTTCTCATTTTTCATAGAGGCACTAATGTTAGTGAAAGTCACTGCAGTATAATTATATAGCAGCAGTGATGGGAGAAATCAGATATTATAATTTTGAACAATACTCTGAGGTGTTCACTGCTATTTCCCCCTCTCCTTTTGTATTTTCTCTCCCCTTCTAGAAATCAAGATTGAATATGTCCCCAAACAAGGTGAGTAGATGCCACTTCCTTGGGGGAAGGCTGGGTAGGATGGGAGCCTGAGAATTCTTAAAACAATATCTTTTCTTTAAAAAGTGAAGTTTAATGCTGCTATCAGGGCCAAAACAAAATGTTCTGCTGTCTGAGGTAAAAGACAAGATGGTAGCCCTCCTATGTTCCATCTATAGAAGGAAACTGGATTACCTGTTGAATTTTATTTCAACACTGACAATAGTATAATCTTCCATTGCCTCGAGGGGCAACAAAGTAGTTTAAATGGTGCAGGAAAAGCCTTGTGGTACACACTAGTCTTACCTCTAATACAGATCAGTGGCTAGAGGACTCAAGAGAATAGTCAGGGGGTTGCCAATTATTGGTGTCCCCCCTCCAGCATCTGCTACCTGGGGTTATTGCCTCAATCTGTTTAATGGCAGGAACAGTCATGTAACCTATCTATTTCATGTGCCTGAATGCGCAGATTTCTTTATCATACCTGTCCCCCTGTGCTAGGAAGATAGCAGTACCAGGGTTGTGAGAGTTTCTGGGTCTTTTCTGACCTTGGAGGAGCAAGGGCTAAATTCTTCCTCAGCTCACAAATTCACTGAGTGGGCATAGCTAGTTAGGATGATCAGACTGGAACATGTCTTCTCCCTGAAGGCATTATACAATTTGAAGCTATTTAGTTTAGAAAAAAATAAGGTAGACGTGGTAAAGTTGGGTAAAATGATATGTGCAATATGGGTCCACAAAATGAGAACCCACAATCTCTTCAAGATGGGTGGTGAGACACTGGGGACAGACAAAAGGAGTTACTTCTTCATATAGCATATAGATAAGCTATGAAATTTGTGATGACCATCACTATAAATGTCTTCATAGAGGGATTAGAGGAATTCACAGAAGGTAAGGCTGTCAATGACTACTATTCATGATGGCTATATATTACTAGTTATAGCCAACCAGCAGCAGAAAGTTATTGCCCTCATGTGCTGTGTAGGCATCCCACTGTGTGAAACAGGATGCTCAGTCAGATAGCTTTTGATCTGCTTCACCATGGCTTTCTTTCTTTCCAGAAGTTTGCCAAGAGAATGGATGAAATTGCAAATCATGCAGAAAGAGCAGAGCTTAGGAAATTTATTTTTCCCCAGACTACAGTTCCCAGAGTGCCCCAGTCAGCATGACCAGTTGTAGTCCAAAAAAGAATTTTTTCTAAGTTCTGAGCAGAAGTGCCACAGAAAATATAATAGAGAAACCTTGGATCAGGTGGCCTCTATCTGCAGTTCTTGTTCACTGATGATAGAGACATGTCTTGCCATGAGTTTTCAGCAGATGCACTACCAAGAGGGTGAGGTGTGCTTGCCAATTTATCTCACAGTCATTTCTGATTTCTCTAGAGCCTCCCAAGATCCACCTGGACTGTGGGTCAGGGAAAACAAATGAAAACACCATTGTGGTTGTTGCTGGGAACAAGCTGCGCCTGGATGTTTCCATCACTGGGGAACCACCTCCGGTGGCCACCTGGATGAAGGGTGATGTGGTAGGCATTGGTGGGACTGGATGGCAACATGCCCTGAACTTGAGTGCTGTGACCTGAATCCATTTGCTCGTCCCAACTAGATTAGAACCCCGAATCATTTCTGAATTTTAAGTCAATGCTTAAGTAAATCTTACTGATTTAACTGGTTTACTTTAGTTGGGATCAGCAGTTTGATACAGGCCTAGAAGTGCAATTGAAGTTTCTATAAAATAATACTTAAACACTTACATGTTTCCCACAATGAAATATAGTTGTTAATGTCCAGCAGTTAATATCCAATGTCTGTCTTCCATAAAGCAAACGTTTCTAGTCATTTCTGTCTTTTTAACCATATCAGTTGGGTTTAATTTTTAGATTGCTTTACATTTTTCACATTGGCAAACCATCTTCAATCTCCAAGAAGATGGTATTTTTTTTAAAAAAACCAACAACCTCTATCACTGCAATCCCATACCCGTTTATTTAGATTGGGGAATAAATCCCATTGAAGACAGTGGGATTTAGCACTTATTACAAGAGATAGGTAAATCACAATTATGTACAGCAGAATAATAGCATCTTTGGCGGGACTTATCAAATGACATCTTCCTCTTCTGTTGATCTTCCAGTGGGAGACTATTTGGAAAGTGTTATTTATACAAAGGAACTCATCAATGGATGTGTGTGTCTGTGTGTGTTTTTATAAAAGAAATGATTTTCAAACAGTGTCCCACCAGGAAAATAGCAGAAAAGGAATCATATGGTAAATCCCAGCAAAATATGTTATTATCCTGCTATAAGTGAAATTTACTTGCCTGTTGTAAGTAGACATATATAAGATGGGGTTGTAGGTTTCTCATTCAAAGATGGAAGGACAGATAGCTCTGCAAGGTTCCAGACTACACATCCCACAACAGCAAGCATCAGATCCAAACTAAGGTATATTCACACTGCACAATTATAGCAGTTTGATACCACTTTTACTGACATAGCTTCATCCCATGGAATCCTGGAATTTTTAGTTTAGATACTAGATGGCTATAGTGATGTGGTTCCAGGAAGTGAACAAGCTGAAAGCTGTTCTCATGGAAATCGATAGGACTTAAGTTAAAGCACAATTTGAACTTAATAGGGCTTAATCCCTCCTAATTTTCTCAAGATCCAACCCATACACAAATTCATAAATGACTTGCAGAGTCATACGCTTGAGATCCCTGTGACCATTCTTGCCTGTTCTACCCAATCTCTCAGGTCTTTACAGAGAAGGAGGGTCGGGTTCGCATAGAGGAACGGAAGGAGCTGAGCAGTTTTGTGATAGAGAGCGCTGAGCGTTCTGATGAAGGGAGTTATACCATCAAGGTGACCAATCCGGTGGGAGAGGATGTAGCTACCCTCAATGTCAAGGTTGTGGGTGAGTAATACCACAAGAGAAGAGTGCACAAATGTCTCATATCAGGAAATTTTAAAACAGTCATTCATTCTGTACTATTTAAAATTGTTTTAACCAGTTTCAAATTTTCTGGTTTTTAACTGATAAACTTTTAAATATATTTTTAATCTTTTAAAACTATTTATTACTATTAATTGTTTTAAATTGATTTTATTGTAAGCCATCCTGAGAACTTCTGATATAGGGTAGAATATAAACAAATTTAATAAAATTATAAAACAAATTCTCCCCTTCAGAAGGTTCATGAGTGCAAGATTTCTATGCTGTATACAATCCTGACATTCAGATAGTTGAAAGCAAGATCTTTTTTTTCAAGGAAGAAGTCAATATAGAGCTGGAAATACATTTACAAACATCAGTATCTTAGGAGGTTTTTTTATCCTGCCCACCACCAGAAAATACTTGAATTCTAAAAAAGGAACACTTACCAAACACTTATCAAAGCTTTAAAAAAATGGTTAAAATCACCAACTGATCTGGAATTGCAAAAGATATATATTTGGGGTTTATTTTTATTTTTGGTTTGTAGTAAATTTCAAAAAGCATGGAAATAGAGGTGGGAATCATGTGGTTCATTGATTAAATTGTATGTGTTAATTTTTCTCCTCTAGATGTTGAAAAACCAAGACTGGGTGTTCATTTGGACACCCAATTACTACTTAAAAATGACTTTTCTTGTAACTTTGACTTGACTCAGCATTCTAGTCCCTGTTGCTATTTAAGTACCTTCTCTTTGGCAGATGTTCCTGATCCTCCTGAACAAGTACATGTCACCTCTGTTGGTGAAGACTGGGCCATTTTGGTGTGGGAGCCACCAAAATATGATGGTGGTATGCCTGTAACAGGTGAGTGTATCAAGTGAACAAATGACACTAGTAGTTTGTTGTTGTTGTGTGCCTTCAAGTCACTTCTGACTTATGATAACCTTAAGGTAAATCTATCAGAAGGTTTTCTTGGCAAGATTTGTTCAGATTTGGATTGCCTTTGCCTTCCTCTCATCAATAGCGTAGGGATGTGGGGAGGGGCAGTTTGCCCCAGGTGGCAATGTTTCTGGGGCGTCCTGGCCTGTAGCCACACCCCTGTGCGCCCTGACCATGCCCCTGTGCACCACAGCCATGTCCCCGCCCACAATGACCATGCCCTTCACACTGTAGCCTCTACCCCTCCCTCCCCCCTCCACACACTCCAAGCTCCGCCACTGCCTCTCATGCTGAGAGAGTGTGCCTTGCCCAAGGTCACTCACTGGGTTTCCATGACTGAGCAGAGATTTGAACCCTGGTCTCCAGAGTCATAGTCCAGTGCCTAAGACCCTACACCTTGAGTTAGCTATCTTCACCATCCTTTACCAGTCCAATGAGAAGAAAGCAAAAAGTTTCCATGGGCCCTTGGTATCCTCTAGGGTTTAGTTCCAGCTCCCCTTTCCTCCGGTGGATACCAAACTTCATGGATGCTCAAGTCTCATTATATATAAAGGTATAGTAAAATGGCATTCCTTATATAAAATGGCAAAGTCAAAGATTCCTTTTTGATTTTTTTTTTTTAATATTTTCAAGCCATGGTTGGTTTAATCTGTGGACGCAGAATCCGTGGCTATGGAAGGCTGACTGTACTTTTGAAAGTTACAAAAGCTACTTTCAATCAATATAGACCACAGGTGGGAAAAGTGCAGCCTGATTGAATTAGGACAATTGATTTAGTTGATTTAGGATGATTTTTACCTAAAAACTGTACAGGTAGCTCCCCAAAGATGTGAAAAGGCATGAAAACACTCCACTTGCTGCTACACCCACCACCTCTGTTTTTGTCAGAGTCAGCAGCAAGAAATGATGTGATGTCATTTCAGATCAGCAGGAAGTGACATGATGTCCCTTCAGATCATAATTTTGAGAAAAGGTTCTGGGAAAAAAAATTGAAGTATAGAGGTATTTTGACATGCTGGGTGTACAGCCTATGAGGTACCCAGGGAAAAATTGGCTTCTGGCCCCCATTCTGTTGCCCACCTTGATATACACAGTACTGAGATCAATGGATGGGAATTCTGCCTTGGCGAAACAAGACAGCTTCCTATGTTTATACAATTTGTGTGAAGTTGTTGCAGGCTCCCATTGGATAGTTACTGTGATGTTTCTGATGATGTGCATGGCACTTCCAATTCATGTTCTTTCTTTAAACTTTTTTAATTATCATGTCTGTAGACAAAGGGTGGCCAACTAGCAACCTGAAGCTATTGATGCCACCTGCTGCGATTCTCTAGTCCATGTAAGACTTGTTCCATGTGACCATTATTACTACTTCAGTCCATTTAATGAAGTATCTCCTCCTGTTTTGGGGACTGAAATGGATTGGACTAGAACCTTTCTCAGCTTCATAGGCTTGTGTTTGTATAGCATATACTAATTCAAGCATATTCATGTCCTGTGAATGAGTGGAAACAGTGCTCATTAAGGTAAGACTGGAATACCCTGGAGTTCCTTGTCTGTGTTGATATGGCTTGATGATTCACAAAACATCTCTGACCATTTTAATATTATAGGAATGTTATAGGAAAAAACCCAGGATGTTGTGTCTTCCTCTCATTAATCTCATCTCTTCCTTTGCATCTCAGGATACCTGATGGAGCGCAAGAAGAAGGGAAGCATGCGCTGGATGAAACTCAATTTTGATGTGTTCACGGACACCACCTATGAGTCCACGAAAATGATTGAAGGGGTGCTGTATGAGATGCGTGTCTTTGCTGTCAATGCCATTGGAGTCTCCCAGCCCAGCCAAAATACCAAACCTTTCATGCCGATTGGTGAGTGGGTAGCCACTGATGAAGAGAGATAGATTAAGATAGTGAGGTAGTAAAACAAGAGCTGGATCATCCTTCAACATTACATTAGTCAAGTGGATCACTCCTTCTCTCCAGCTTTAGCCTGTAGTTAGTTCAAAACAGCATCCAGAGCAAGGAAAGGAGCTGTAGATGGGTAGACTAGGTCTATCACCCTACCTAGAAAAATATCAGCATGCCAGATCTTTGGCATTAAAGGCCTGGGGAAAAACTGATGGAGTTCGCATTAGAGTATGAACATCCCTCATTTGCACTTCCCAGGCCAACGTGTGAATGGAAATGCAGTCATAACTTCAATAGATATATTTTTCTGAATTTTGTGATGCAGGACACCAATTTAAAACCAAATTATAGAAAATTGTGCACAAAGATGTGTACATCTGTAAAAAATGCAATACAAACACAATATATTAGGAAAAGTCACTTGCGAAAATGCATACGTCGGTAGAAAATGAATACTTTTTGCAGGAAAAAAACCCATGAGTATCTTATGTGAAATGTGTATGAGAATGCACGCATGGTATCAGGGAAACTTTTAAAAAAATGCAAATTAATTCATCATCATCATCATCCCTGCAAATTAATTAAGAAACAGGTGGCAAAGAACTTAAAGTTAGAAAAATGAGAAACCAAGAAAAACTAAGGCCATTTCCGCATCTTAACAGTTCCCTTTGTGGTCCCAGCATCATCCTGGCAGTGCCTTTGCCGGAAAGGGAGCGCAAATTGAATGCTTCCCTCTGCACCCGGCCAGCTTCCTGCGGATGGGAGCACAAATGATACGCTCCTTTCTTCCACAGTGCAGCCGGCCTCTGTCCTATGCTGTGCTGGGGAAGGAAGCACCTACATTGTGCTTGTGCTTGTTCAGCATGGCCAGAGGTAACAGGAGCGTTGTGGGTGCTTAACAGATTTTTTTCCATTAAGCAAATATCCTGCAATCACTACAGGTGGGGACACATTGGCTGTGGAACCATGACAACTTCATGCAAAAATGCAACTTGTGGACCGCTGCCAACGTGTCCCCATCATGGGACAGTGATACCATGTGGAAATGGCCTAAATTAACAGCTTTGTCCATCACTAGCTGTTGTATTGCTGATGTAGATTTGCTTGTGCATATGTATATAATGAGTCTTCCCTTTTCCCCCACAATTTAGCCCCTACTAGTGAGCCACTGCATCTCACCTTGGAGGATGTGACAGACACTACAGCGACCCTGAAATGGCGTCCCCCAGACCGGATTGGAGCAGGAGGCATTGATGGCTACCTCATTGAGTACTGCAAGGAAGGAAGTGAGTTACCACAGCATGAAAGAAAAGACCTAAGAGTCTCTTTGCATGAAGGAGAATCACAATTTGCTGTTCTTTCCACAGAAAGTCATCTGGATGCTTTCTGCTTAAAAAGAAGGGATCCTAAATATCCTTTGGTCAAACCCCATGAGATCCCTTACTTCCTAAACTTCAGGATCTAAAGTAGTGATAATCATGCTTACCTTTTGCTCTTTGTCCCCTCACCTCTCTTGGCTTACTTTCCCAGGCGATGAATGGATACCTTGCAACACAGAGTTGGTGGAGCGCTGCGGCTTTACTGCTAAGGGACTTCCAACAGGAGAGAAACTTTTCTTCCGGGTTACTGCAATCAATATTGCTGGCAAGAGTCCACCAGCCACCTTTGCACAGCCTGTCACTATCCGGGAGATTGTTCGTGAGTCAGTTTGGGCAACTTGAGCTATGCAATCCAACTCCATAGTACCCCTATTCTGTTCTCTGGGCTTTAAAGCAAGGTTGAATATTGAGTATACAGGTGAGATGGAGTGGGAGCAATCTAGTTCAGGATCCTGACAGAAGCAGAGTGGGGATTTAACCTTTTATCCCCACTGTGTTCCTGAACTGGAGGAAAGATGGGTTGTGCTGCTATTTGCAATGAGGTGGATCTTTGATTGACATGGATATGAGTTTTTCTCTCCAATGGAAAATGCAGGCATCCTCTGTAAGTCTGAACTAGAAGGCTTGCAAATTGTCGTTTAAAAATCATTAATGCAAGTATTAACAGTCTGAATGGCATTTCATTTCATTTTGCCCTGATTGGTAGGATTTGATCGATAGGCTGAGTTTTTGGTTTGCCAGCTGATCAGAATCTCTTTCTATCCCAACCAATTTTGGTTTATTCTTTCTATTGTCTACCATGATCTTCTGCCACCTTACCTATTCCTGACTCTGTACCAGCCATTTTCCATCAGAATTCAAGCTCCAGTGATTTAATCCCATAATTTTAAACTGAAAGAAATTGGACATTTTAACCAGAAGGACTTCCCAAAGTATTACTGTCACAGGCTTTCCCCTCTCTCCATATCCCATCCACCTTACTCTTGTGGCCACAAAACCCACACTTCCTGTTTCCTGTTTGAAAGCTGTTGTAACAGTGGTAGAACCATGATACAAATAAAGGGAAGACACTCTGGCCTCCCTCCTCATCTTTAGCAGGCAACAAACTGTAGTTGCCCTGTTGTGGGTAGTATCCAAATATCTGCTTTGAGAGTAAATGGAAACAGTGATTGAGAATCCTTGGGTTATTCATCTAGTTCTTCTCCTGAAGACTGATTTAATGCTGCTGCTCATATACAGCCTGAAGATAGACTTTCAGGACTCACAGCTCATGTTCTCCCCCCGCCCCATCTCTTTTCACCATCCAGTGTTTTCCATCCCTTGTTCTCTCTTTGCTTCCTACAGAACAACCAAAGATCCGTCTGCCTCGTCACCTCCGACAGACATACATCAGAAAAGTTGGGGAACAAATCAATTTGGTGATCCCATTCCAGGTGAGCAATTGGCTGGAAAAAAAAATATCTGGACCTGGTCCAGGTCTAGGTCCAGAGATGTTATTTTTAGAGGGAATTAACAAGCATCAAATTGACAGGCCTCAAATAGAAGGTAGCTATGTGTCCAGCTTTGCAAAGCTCTGTATGACATGCTATCATGGGAAAGTCCTGTATTTTAATGTGTCCTGTATTTGAGGATCTGTCCAGCCCAATTCTGATTTAAAGCTAAACAACGGAAAGCAGAATTCTAGCAATTTCCTATTAACATTTTACACCCAAGCAGCAGATGGAATAGGCCTGTACACAGCTCACCTGGTCACCATCTTCCCCACTGTGGTGTGATGTAATGATGCTCCTATTTAGATTATGGCAATTATTTGTTTGTGTGTGGACATGCATGCACTTTTATTTTTGGCAATGCATAAGTAGGCTACTCCCAGCCCATGTGAAATAGTGATTTGAGTGTTGAACTCAAACCTCACCCTCAGAGAAAGGCAAAGGCAAATCACTTCTGAGCAAAATCTGCCAAGAAAACCCTGTGATAGGTTCCTTTTAGAGTTGCCATAAGTCAGAAAGGACTTGAAGCCACACAACAACAATAAGTAAATAGCTACCCTACCAAAACTCCAAGATGCTTGGCTATATAGCTGGCTAAGGCCCTTTTTGCACGGGCTTTCTGTCGCGCGACAGCCCCGTGAGCCTCGCGGGAGTGGGAGTGTCGCTCTGCACGACGCACTCCCACTTCTGCCGCGCTCACAGGGCTGCAGCGGCACGATAGCGGGTTTTTTGATTTTCGCCTCAAAGCGAAAATCACCCGTGCTCGAGCAACGCTCCCGGCGCCCACGCGCACTTACCTCCTGTGCGGAGCGTTGGGGAGGCGGCCGGGTCGCGCTTCCTTCCCTCCGCCCCTGCGGAAGGAAGGGGCGGGGCGGGGCGCTAGCGCGACGGACGCGACAGCCTCCTGCTTCGCGCGGGTGGGGGGGATGGACGCACAGCCTCCTGCTTCGCGCGGGCAGGGGGGACGGACGCGACAGCTCCTGCTTCGCGCAGGCAGGGGGGATGGATGCAACAGCTCCTGCTTCGCCCGGGGGGGGAGGGCGACTCGCGCGAGGCTGCCGCTTCCCCCTAGTTCCTTCGCCTGCGGAAGGAAGGAGCGGGGAAACGGCAGCCTCCCGGAGGAGCCTTCTCGCGCGAGCCGCCCTCCCCCGCTCGCACGAGAAGCCTCAATGCGAAAAAATCTGATGCAGAGATACAGAGTTTTGCAACTTTTTTGGACTATACCTATTAGATGAGCGTCTGTATTTCTTTCAAGAACAGGTTGTATTGTTAGATATGTTGTGGGAGGAGGCTGCCTGTATTTTTCATTTTATTTTGAAATAAAATAAACTTCCATGAGCATGATCCATTGCCTCATCTTAGATTCCCAGAGGGAGAGAGCCTGCAATTCAAAATGCTTCTTGCTGTAGCTACCTCTTTCTGTCAGTCATGGTTTCTTTGATTTCCTCAGCTTCTTCTATATTGTTAGTTCATACACCCACACTTTCTATGAAAACCTTCCTACAGCGAGGTATTATATACCCCTTCTCAAAATTCTAGTGGGTAACCTTTAAGAAACCTCTAGAGATCTCCTGTCTAATAACTCTTCCTCAGAAGACATGACCTAGACACTCTGGTCTATTAACATGTGATCTTTTAAAAAGAAAGTTGTCTAGTCACTGTATCACTGCAAAGGAGACCTATGGCCTGTGAGCTACATGTGACCCTCATTCCAATTTCATAAGGCGCTTAACAGCATCTAACTTTCTAGTTGTTGTGGTCATGGTCTTGCTCTTTATATCTCTGCTCTGGGTACTGCTTCTTCTGCTTCATATGTGTGAGAGGTGGTGATGACAGCAAAGATAGAGTCAGTGTGCAAGAGTTAGGGAATCTTGCAGTGTTGCAAACATTGTCTTTTGGGGGTGTTGGCTCTGAGAGTATGCCCTTGGGTCTGCTCTCACCCACATTGTTTGGGCTCCCTGATCAGTTCTTCCCATGATGGGCCAGTAGCCCTTTGGAATAAAGCTTCCCCCCACCCTGCTGTAATTCTGCATTCCTAAAGCCACCTCTGTCCTAATAGAGGACATAGTTGCAGGAAACTTCTTAGCTGTAAAACAGAACACTACAATCTTGATGATGATCCAAAGCCTTTTATCAACTCCAGGGTAAACCCCGTCCTGTAGTCACCTGGGCAAAAGATGGGCAACCTCTGGACCCCAAAGAGATTAGTGTCCGCACCTCCGACTTTGACACCATCCTCTTCATACGCAAGGCTGAACGACATCACTCAGGCAGCTATGAGCTCAAAGTTCAGATTGAGAATATGGAGGACAAGGCTATGATCAAGATTCGAGTTGTGGGTAAGGACCATGCCCTCTTTGCAATTTCATTGTTGCCACAGCAAACTTTCCTTTGAAAAAAGCTAGAATTGTTTGTGGGTTGGGTCAGAAGAGACTGTATAAATGGGGAGGGGAGGAGCCTTATGTTTTCTTTGGTGAAATTCACCCTCATTCAGGTTTGGGGCTCTATCTCAAGTAGTAGTACAGCACAGAATTTGTTACCTTTCTTTCTTTTTGAACTTCCACGTCTAGAATCCTTGAGCCACTGGGTATGTTGGCTAAGGGATTCTCGAAGTGGTAGTCCAAGAAAGTAACATACCCAAGCTCTTAGTCAAGAAGGGAGAAAGGGAAAAAGCAAGGTAGATAATCATACCTGATTTATGAAGAGACAAGTTGCTGGTCAAAATATGCAGTAAAGTACTTCTTTCCCCTGTTATTTTATGCAACATTACTTGCCTGTCTTTATTGTAGCCATACCTAGAGATTTGGGGTGGAATATGAAAGGCAAAGGACTTTCTGATTACCTGGCATTTGAACTTTTGAATTGGAGGTGACCAGGACTCAATGTGTGTGGAGTTCCTATGGTCATTTCCTGATGTAGAAAGGTGGGGCCAACACCTTGTTTACACAGAGAGCTGCATAACGCTGGAACAATGGGAAAATTGTGTGTGGACAGGCATTTGTGTTTGGACAAGCAGACAAAGACTACTGAATGGTGTCTCCACTGAAAAGAGGAGGAAAGAGGACTCGGTTCCAACGTTCTCTCATTTCTCCTTGCTTCCTCACTGCAGCTGCTAAATTGTTAATAAGCCTTAATCCAATCCTACTCCACCAACCACCTCTCCCCGATCCCCACCCCGTGAGAACTCTAGATGTTCACAGCTCCCAGGCCTCGAAGACACAAGGCAGTTGGCACTGCATAGCCGCCGGCTAGCAGAACGTGGAATGTGGGATGCTACAGGGAAAGAGAGGGCTTTCTAGGTTTGCCTTGGCTAACAGCTCTCCCCAACAGGATCTGACCCTCCATTTTGGAGGCATATCTTGTCACTGCACCCATGTTTTACTCACTAAGCCTGCTCTTAGTCCCTGTCTGGTAGCCCCCTTCTTCCTTTCCCTTCTCCTTTCTTTCTACCACCTTCTCTCACCAGCTCCCTCCCTTCCCCCATAAGAGATCATATTCCGATGCTCTATATTTAAGCTTACTTGATGGGTTAAGCCAGATGACATCCCTTTCAGTACTGCTGAAAAGACACCCTGCCTCCCCTCTCCCCAGACACACTCTCTGATCAGCCACATCTAATCCCTATTTGGCTGTCGGAATGTTTGAAGCACAATTTAGCATCTTCCCCCAAAGCCTTCTGGGAATCTGCCTTTGAAAGGGGAGCATGCTTGAGAAGGTGTTACCCTCAATGTTGTCCTCCACTCATCCCAGCTGTCATAACTACTACTGGACAGAGCTGGATCCCACACCCTCCTTCTTCATAGTGTGTCTGGGTCTTTTGACTCGCTCTTTTGATGCTTCCAAATTAAGGACAAATTCCATTAATTTGATGAGGATTCCACTCTTTCAACAGTTCTTGCCTGTGGAGGTTCACTTGGGATAGCTGCACACACATGCTGCTTGCAAAGCAAGCTGAGAGGGAGAAAAGGGTGCTAAGCTGGCTGGGAGACTTTGAAAGCAATGCATACACGCTTGGTCTGAAGTGAGCCTCTGTAAGTCCTTCAGTACAGTACATGAGTTCCACTTTTCAACCAATGCAGGATGTGATTGTAATTAATGAATAACTGTAGAGGGTCAGTGCCACTTCACTTGGCCTGGACATTGCATGGATCCAGTTGTACTGAGGAAGGGAAATCTTTGTTTCATTGTTTAGGCTAGCACATAATCCTCAGCAATTTCCATTCCACAATGATGCAGCCCTTTGCTTCCCATTTTGTCTGCAGAGAAACCTGGTCCAGCACACAATGTGATGGTGAAGGAGGTGTGGGGCTTCAATGCCTTAGTAGAATGGGAGCCTCCCAAGGATAACGGGAATTCAGAGATCACTGGTTACTCAATCCAGAAAGCTGACAAGAAGACAATGGTAAGTCAATATCTCTTCCCTCGTGGCCTGCCTTGGCCAGTCTCATAACATGCTGAGTTTTTTTCTGGCTCTTGCTGAGAATAGATACCAGTGTTGCTACCTTGCAACATTGCCAACTGTGCAATTTCAGGTACATCACAACATAAACTGACGGTGCTATATGTATATAACAATAGAATACTTTTTAAGCTTAACCTTCTCTGTCTAGCCCCTGCCCCTGCTTCCATGTTTCTGCTTTTTTTGACTTCCTGTTCCTACTCTTCTGCCCCAGGAGTGGTTCACTGTATATGAGCACAACCGCCTTACCCGCTGCACGGTGTCTGACCTCATCATGGGCAATGAATACTATTTCCGAGTCTATAGTGAGAACATCTGTGGACTGAGTGAGACCCCTGGGGTCTCTAAAAACACTGCCAACATTCAGAAAACTGGTAAATGAACACATGGCCAAATGGACACCTGGGATTGTCCTATAGTCTTATCTAAAATGAAGTTGGGGGATCACCTACAGTTTGGTTAAAGGGGTTTGGGGATGTTTCTAGCCTAAAGACGGATATGCACAGATTGGTTGGCTGGTAAGCTACAGCAGAAACTGAGACTAGGAAGTTCTGAATGAAGGCAAGGGGGCTATTGGACAGGGAACACACATAGTGTCACGAGTAGTCTAATTCCAGAGGGCTTTTTTGAGGGAAAGTTGCAGGGAGAGGCTAGCATCTAGGACTCCTGTGTTCTCTGAGATCTACTTTGTGATGCTCAGGGAAGCAAACTTTTGTGAAATCTAGTTCACATGGACCTGAGCCACACCTGAGTCCCAGATAAATGTAATCATATTTGAACTCTATTATCCAGTTTTTTGCACTTCTCAAATATTTTGACTGAGAACTCAGTTCAGAAGATGCACCAAAATAGACCTAACATGAATATTTGGAAGGGAAATATGTTAAGAAACAATGTAGTTCTAGAGACAATACATTTGCAATTATGTATATTAATACATATTTAAGTGTGCCTTTCCACATGGATTAAAAATGATAAATCACATAACAGTGCCAAAATGGGACAGTATAGACTTAGGCAAGAATGATGCAGACCAGAAATGGGTTGATCATGCAGTTCTATATATGTCTACTCAAAACACTGAATTAAGTGTCTGTACAGTAGCTATTAGGATTGCAGTCTATCTGTAGTCCATATCTAGATATGCTAATATATCTTTTGACCTGCTCTCTTCCGTACCAGGAATAATCTGTAAACGGTTCAACTTCAAGGAACATGACTTCAGCATGGCACCTGTGTTCCTGACACCACTGGTGGACCGCACTGTAGTGGCTGGATATACCACAGCCCTTAACTGTGCAGTGAGAGGACACCCTAAAGTAAGTACTCAATGGGACTGGAGCACATTGGGTTGTTGGGAGGGGGTGCATAGGAAGAATGTGGGATACAAGTTCATGAGGGAACCGTAACAGAAAGAACAGGTGGGCAAAAAAAAGGAGAATACTATATCAGTTAAACTGATATTTTTCAGTTTTAATTTTGTGCTTCTCTAATTCAAAAAACCTTTGATGATAAACAAGAGAAAATAAATATCTTACAGCAGAATCAAGTCACTCTTGTTAGTTGTTAGATACATTTATGAGACAGTGTGGTATAGTAATTTGAGTGTCAGATTAGGACTTTGGAGACTAGAGTTTGAGTTTTGGCTCAGCCAATGGAAAGCATTGGGTGATTATAGGCAAGTCATACTCTCTCAGCCTCAGAGGAGGGCAAGGACAAACTCTCTCTAAACAAATCCTACCAAGAAAACCTTGTGATAGGTTTATTTCCAATTTATAGTGACCCTAAGATGAACCATCTTATTGGTGTCATAACTTGGAAATGACTTGAAGGCACACAACAGTGAGATACATTTATATCCTGCCTTCTCTCAGTGCACTAAAGGAGGTGTACATGGGTCTCCTCCCTATTTTTATCTTCACAACCAGCCAGCGAAATTTGTCAGACTGAGACTATATGACAGACCCAAGGTCATGTAGTGAGTTTCATGGTTCAGTGGAAACTAGAACCTGGATCTCTCAACTGCTGGACTGGCAGTTGAACCTGACTTCAAGAGGAATGTTCTGATTCCTGTTGAATATTAGGTAACTAGTCTTCTTGGAAAAGGTTGCATCCATATCCTGGAATTCAGCAGTTGTCTAGGTTTTGTTTTTGGTTATTGTATGATGTAATTGTCCTGTGATGGAACTTAATTAAAAGGGAAAAGAAACACTGGCAAAGGGAGAATGTCCTCCAGCACACCACAAACAACAGGGCTAGTTTTGGGAGGGCAAATAGACTGTGTTGCACTACCTATCTCTGTCTTGTAATAAAGGGGAAGAGCAGGTCAGTCCAGAAGAACAGCCCAGGCAGTCATTTCAATTTGCCTAATGGTATGGCTGGCCTTGGCTAATAGGCATGTGTAGACCTCTCTTCTATAAATGTTCTCTGCTCTGTTTTTCAAAACAGCCAAGCAGCTGCCCACCTTGTGACAGTGAATTCCCTAAAACAATTACACATTGTGTGAAGAAGTACTCCTCTTTGCAATGGATCGATTGCCAATGGGATGCGCTGTCTCTGGGCTGTAATCTGAATGATTTCTAGATTGGAGTGTTGATGGGCTCTGGGAATGCTGTCAGAATGTTGTTGTTGTGTGACTTCAAGTTGTTTCCAACTTATAGTGACCTTATCATGAGGTTTTCTTGGGAGCTGAGCGTGTGTGATGTGCCCAAGGTCACCCTGTGGGTTTTCATGAGCGGAGAATCCAACCCTGGTCTCCAGGGTCTTAGTCTAATGTTCAAACCAGGACACTGCAGTGGCTCTCATGAATACAAAGTGACAAAATGTCAAGTTCAGTACTTAAAAATTAATATGATTTTTCTTTTTCAAATTTGAAACAATTAGGAAACTTTGAGACCTGATTTTTGCACATTTTGCAGGTCAAACTGTGTTTGTAGGTAATATAATTGATGACTCATAACATGGCATTTTTAGGTTAGGATGATGAGTATTGATAGAGATGTTTAGGCTGGATTTCTTTTAAACCTCTTCTGACCTCTTTCCCAGCCCAAGATCATCTGGATGAAGAACAAGATGGATATTAGTGGGGATCCTAAGTTTTTGCAGAAAAACAGCCAGGGGGTGCTGACCCTCAACATCCGCAAGCCAAGCCCTTTTGACAGTGCCACTTACTCCTGCAAGGCCATCAATGAACTAGGCGAAGCCATTGTAGAGTGCAAGCTGGAGGTTAAAGGTAATGATGGGGTGAGAAGGAGATCGGTTGGAATCTTGTCCTAGGGTTGTGCTATGGTTGTGTTTGTCACTGGACTGCATGTAGCACTATCATTCCATTTTAACTGCCATGGCAACATCCTATGGAATTCTGGATAGTTTAACTTGTGAACATATCTGAGCCCCTGGCATGTTTTGTTGTTGGTTTCTGCTGAGTGGTTTCACACTATCCTTTTTCCCTACTGTCCTTATCACATTATACTGTTTTAGCACTATCATTCCATATGGAATTCTGGATAGTTTAATGAGGTCCAAGAGCGCTCTAGCTGAGAATTCTAAATGCCCCTTCCTGAACTGCAAATCCCAGGATTCCATAGGATGTTGCCGTAGCAGTTAAAGTGGAATACTAGCACTGTAACAGTGTAGTGTGATAAGGATTTAGGACTGTCATTCTTTAGTCACTGATTTTTTTTGATATCAATTCTTTTCTCATTTTTATGATATTGTCATAATACCTCAAGATATTATAGTATTTGAGTGATATGTGATATTTCAAATGTGATTTGTAGTGCTTTATTTCGTCAACAAAATGCCATTGTCTACTGTTGGCTGGGTAAACACTCTTGAGGCTTTTAAGGGTAACCGCATTCTTAATTAAAAGATTTCAGATTGGTTACTGTGCTCATTTAATTGCTTCTGGTTCAGAACTGTTTGGGAACTAGTGATAAACAGCTCTACACTAGTCAGCCTTTTTTCCCTACTTCGGACGTGAAGCTGTTTCACTATAGAAGTAAAGAAACAAATAATTCTTGAATTAATTCTTGAATTATTTGTTTCTTTACTTCTATAGTGAAACAGCTTCACTTCAGAAGTAGGGAAAAATGCTGACTAGTGCAGGGTTGTTTATCACTAGTTCCCAAACAGCTTGCTCCTCCTCCATATGGGGAAAAGCAGCTGTCAAAAAATTAGTACTGTAATCTCCTAAATATGCTGAACAAGAAGAACTAATACAGTAAGGAACATAAAGGAAACCTTTAATTAACATTGTGCAAGATCTTTGCTGAACAGCACTGATTTGTGAGGAAAAATTATAGACAGATCTTGGCCATGGAGAAAGGCATTGCTGAATAATCTAGTTTTATATTAAGAATAGTGTGATATCTCCATTTTAATTCTGCTTTCAGTTAATTTGAAGGAAAGTTATGACGTAGCAGGACTAAAACACTTATTCCTTCAAGAGACATGTTTTCCTTCCCTTTTGACAGAAGATCTATATATCTAATCTACAAAATACAGCAGTCTGAGATAATAGACTGGGAAAGGGAGGTGACAGAGTGTAGCTCACTAGAGCTTAGTCATTGATTTGGTTTTTGATGCTATGGCTCAATTATGAAACTTGAGAACTGATGATAATGAATAGCAGTCTTGATGTGTAGAGTGACTTTCTCACCAATTCCATAAATATTACTTCACGCTGCTCAAATGTCTAGGTATTGCTACAAAGCAAAGGTAAGGAACCTGCAGCCTAGCAGATGATATTAGCCTCCAAAACGCATCAGCCCTACCCAGCATGTTTGGTGGTTGAGTGATGATAGGAACTGCAGTCTAATACCTGAAAGGCCGTAGGTGTCCCATCCCCACTGTGGAGAACTCTTTCCTTAACCTCTAGCGCAACAGGCCTTTCCCCTGCCTGCGGCCTCCTGGGCCATTTTAATCACCATTTAGCACAGAAGTCTGGACAGTCTCTAAATGTGTAGACATTCTCCTAAAGAGTAGTACATGCACTTATGAGTTGTAGTTGGCACCTGCAAATGCACCCTCATATCAGGTTTTGCTCTGAGTGGCCATGTTTCTTTCTTTTAGGGTTCTCTTTCAGTTCATGAGTTTCAAACATGCACGACAGCAATATTCAGTGCTTTTGGGCAGCTGCTGAGAATCCAAGCACTGTGGCAGGTGCCACAGGCACAGGTGGCTGCCCTGGGAATCACCTGGTGGGCAGCCATGAGCTGCCACTTTACATTTCCTAGAACAGGGACACACTGGTCAGCATCTTGAGGCATTGTGGAAATTTTACATGGCTGTCTGCTGCGATGTAAGCCAGTTATTGATGGTGAAGCATGGAGGTAGGAAGGAGTAAAAAGCAGGCCTTTCACTAAGGCCCCTTGAACCTCTGAGGAGAAGAAAGTAATAATTCACTTTGAGATTGGTTCCAGTTTGGTTTGAGTTGCTGATCCTACTGCCTTGCTTTAATAGGATTGTTGGCATTGCACCTGCCATTTGGTTGCCAGGTTTAAACCTCTAAATTTCATGTTTTATATAGACTGCAGTGAGAAGTTAGGGAACAATCTATGAAAGTCAACCCTGCAAATGTAAAGGGCCAGCTGTAATAGCCTCTGGGCTGGAATCGCGGCAGTCTTATATTGTTCTAAGATAATGTGTGCAAAGGAGACAAGAAGGGACTTCCCACTACACTCCAAGGAAGGGCCAGTGTTACCTTTCAATTGAACCGTTATGTGTTGGTGAAAGAATATGTAAGATGAACCAAGGAAGTACTCCGCTTGCATATCCAGAAAGCAGCAGATTAATCATCTGACTTTTCTGTTTGGCAAAGGCAACATCATATATTATAAAACACTGTTGACATCATGCATACAGTACTAAAAAGATCAAAATATTGTGCCTATGCACTCTAAATTCTGTCTCAAGAAAATATGACTGCATCACATCAATGATGCGTGCATGTCTTATTTTAACTGATTTGTTCTGATTTGAGGACGATTCTGAACAATATGTAATGAGGAGCAAAAACTGCTTGGCAGATTAGAAATTGCTGAAAATTTGGTTTGCATCAGTTAACCTAAGTAAGCCCGTCAAATGCATGTTTGCCATCCTTCTTATTTGGGAGCACAGGTAGCCTGCAGGAAGGAAGACATGATGAGAATTTCAGCAAACTTATCTTAGAATTCAGTCAATTCAGTTCCAAAGCGTGTGTGTGTGTGTGTGTGTGTGTGTGTGTGTGGTGGGGTGTGTGTGTGTATTAGGGATGTGGGGATGCACTTTCTGCTGTTCGGGGGACCTGTACTTCTATTCCAGCTCCCTGTATACATACAGGGAGAGCCTCCCTGCATGGGAGCAGTTATTCAGATGAACGGAAGACAGAAAGTACCTTCATTCATTCTTTCTTGCTCTCTGCAAGTACTGTAGAGTCACCATGAACTCTTGCTTGACTCCTCCTTCCTCCCCTCTTTTCCCCGCAGCACCACAGTAACCTTGTTGATGCAACTGCAAGACTGGAAAAGGTAAGTAATCTTTAACATATTTTCCAGTGAACCTAGACAGACACAAATAGTCATTTGGATTCCAGGATAAAATGTGACTTCCTCAATAGATCCAGAAAGAAGGGTGACTTAGATGGAGTGCAGGATAGCCCAGAGGTCACAGCTGCAGTTTGAGAGAAGACCAGTGCAACTGAATCATGGTGGTTGTAGAGCTTGAAAGTTATTATTAGTTTAACTCCCAGAATTCTGTACTTGATCATGCTGATTTGCTGGAAGGATTCTGGGAGCTGTAGTTAAAAAAAAAACTTTTCCAAGCTCTGCTCATTTACAGTGGAAAAGATGGGAAGTGATGTGGATTTGGGATCAGACCTAATTTGAAAGAGGTACAGTGGAGGCACAGAGAGAGCACGATGGCAAGAGGTGAGTCTGAGTGGAGGCAAAGTGCAGAGAAGTTGTATTTGAAAAGAGGAAGAAGGGTTGAGTATGGTGGGCATTAATTGCTTTGTGTACCCAGGCCCTGCTCCCACAGAGCCAGCAACCCTGATTTCTTGCTCTGTCTTCCCCACAGCTTATGAAAGCCCCCATCTTTTCTCCATGGTGTCCCTTCCTGCCTTGTGCCAATGCTAAGGGGAGAGGGCGTTGAGGTGTATGACTCCTTTCTGCTCCCCACTACTGAAGAAGCCACTCATATCATGCGCTTGGATAGAAGGAGCTACCACAGATGAGCCAGCCCACTCCTATATCTGTCTGTGTGTCTGTCTGGTCAGTTGTTGTGTTAATAAAGTGACCTTGATGGGATCCTCTGTGCCTCTGTCCCTCTTATTTGGAAAAGAGAGCAGGGATTCAAGGTAGGCAAAGGACAATTGCCGATGCAGTCCAGGTTTGGCTTTGGAGGGAGGCTGGCCTGAGCAGACAGACCTGGAAGATCAGTTAAGTAGGAAACATTTAGGTTTACTGGTTTTATTGGAGGGGAGAGCTGGGGGATTGTCTCCTCCTTCAGGGGGGCGTTGCAGCAACATCGCATTGGGAGGAATCGTATCCAAGACTGGGGAGCTTGTCTGGAAGGGGAACCTTGTTCTGTATTAGTTCTGTAGGGACAGATAAAGAAATCCTTGGTTCCCCAAAATGTCTTCTTCCTCACCTAGAGAACATGCTCTTTTTTTCTTCCTGCTGCAAGACATAAAGAAACATAGAGGTACAAACATACAGGCTGACAAATGATAAGATTTCTCAAAGCACGTTTAGAATATTGAAATAGTCCAGAATCTAATTTTTCTAGCTCACGGATGGCAAAACCTACAGCCCTGGGCCAAATGTGGCACACCAGATTTCTCTGTCTAGTCTGCAAACTGCTTCTTCTGTTATCACTGACCCATGATCAGAAAGATACGGTAAAAGGCTGTCAAAACCTGGAGGACCTGCTGCAGGGAACAGAGCTCTGGCTTGCGGCCCTGGTTGACAGCTCTAAACCTAACAGTACTCAATGCCTGTCTGGTCTAAGTTTCTGCCCTTCTGGATACCAGTTCTTGCTTCATTAACAGGTTTTCTCCCAGAGAGACCTTTAGCTACTTCCAGGTATGACATTACCTCTGAAATGAGACAATCCTTACTCCTAGGCCAGAAATGGGGAAGCGCAGGTCACATTTGGCCCTCAACCAATTTATGTATATTTTTAATACTCAGCCCCAAATGCCTCCAAACGCCCACTGAGATGTGAGATAAATGTCACCATATTTTTGCTCCCCTGTATCACTTTTCCAGTAAGACATAATTATCCCAGAGAAGGCCAAAACATGGCAATTTCATAGGGATACTGGGGCCAGAAAAAATCAGTTTTTTTTTCATAGAGCGTGGCTCTCCAAAGTCCCCTGAGAAAGCAATGTGGCTCCCCAAACCCCAAGTTATCCACTCTGTCTTAGGCCCTGATGTCCCTGCTTTTCCTCCATGTACCATCTGCCCCAGGAAGCAAGTGGTTTTAGGGCCTTTCTGTACTACACTGTTATAGTGCTATTATTCCACTTGCAACATCCTATGGAATCCCTAGGCTTGCTGTTTAGGGAAGGGTATTTAGAATGCTCAGCCAGAGATCTCTTTGGCCTCAATTAATTGCAAACTCCAGAATTCCACAGGATGTTGAAAGTGGAATAATAGCACTATAACAGTGTAGTGCGGAAAGCCCTTTACACATCCATTATTAGCAAGACATGACCAGAGAGCCTGAACTGTTCAGATTCTCTGGAAAATTGCTGAGGGTCTCACCTATGATGATGAGCTGTCTTTTCTCTGGTCCTTTGGGCGGTAGGCGGTAGCCCCCTGCTCATATGCAACGGGAGCATCCGTGTGGTAAAAGCGCAGGCGGTACAGCAGCCGTACCCACTGTCCAAATACGTGCTCCTGTTTGAGAGGGTGTGTCACAAGTTGCAGGTAAAAGGTGCGGCCGTTGGCCAGGCGAACTTTAAGCTGGTATCGAGACTCATCATGGACGTAAAGCCGCACAAACTTCAAGGGCAGAAGCCTAGTGGGTAAGATAAGAGAAGCATGGGTGTTAGGTGAGATAATTCTTGCCATGGCGCCGTGCCTGCAGTTTAAGAATCCTGGTAGTTACTTCTTGTGCTTCTTCTAATGGGGAGCTCCACTTCTAGATCCCTAAATAATTTTTAAAATGTCTAAGAAACTAATTTTTTCCCCAATCACAACATTTTCATCTGATTAATCCAATTAATATAAACTAGCTTTATTTTTCAACTAGGATTTTATTCTACTCATTTAAGATACAGTAGGAAGAAAGTTGCATTCCCTTGAGAATGACCTGTGAAGGTGTTCACATGCTGCTGGTGGACAGGACCAATGCCAGCAATGGACAGAGCCACCTTTCCCTTGCCCATCTCTTTCCCTCACCCTCCTCTGTCTTCTTATTCCTATCTCTTCACACAGCAGGCTTCTGAGGGAAGGACAGATCACTCTCTTGCCAAAGGTCTGAAATAATGTCTTTTGAAACTAGGGCCATTTCTGCACTAGCCTGTTATAGTGCAATTTTTCCACTTTCAACATCTTATGGAGTCCTGGGCTTTGCAGTTTAGGGAGGGGCCCTTGAGGTCCCCTCCCTAAACTGCAAACCCTAGGATTCCATGGGATGTTGAAAGAGGAATAATAGCACTATAACAAGCTAGTGCGGAAATGGCCTATGATGTGAAATCAGGCCAACAATCACATTTAGCCCTAGGACCTCAGGATGCCCAGCCTGATTTAAGAGTTAATTAAAATCAAGTGATTCTTCTCCTATGGCAGGTAGTAAATTAACCCAACAAAGCAAACCCTGGTCTCAAGTATTGTCACCAATTTTATAAATGGTCACTGAGCAGAAATATTGCAGGTGTATTATAACCATTCAGAGCTCCTTCTCCATGTGTATGTGTGTGTCCGTGTGTTTGTGACTGTCATGTAAGAACAAGTAATCACACATCTAACTCACCACAAATGTAAAGTATTCAAGTACTATTGGACTCTGTTTTGGTTTTGCAGCCACAGACTGTTGTGGCTATTCCTTTGGAATTTCTCTGTCCTATCTAGAATCTTTGTCAAACTTCTGCTAAGATCCCAAAAGCTTTCCTCATTTTGCATGAACTGGTTTTATGTTCGAGTGCTCATCCAACAAAAAGCGCTCACCTCACTGCTTCCGTGTCCATTAGAGAATCCTGCCTGACACCAGTGTTGAAGAAAGATTCAACCGCCCCATCCAATCAGCTTTTACTGTGATGTGCCCAGGCCATCCCACACCAACAACTGATCAAAACTAGGCCCAATCAGCAGTGGTAATTTTTGCTGTGTGGGTGCTCATTATCATGAATCATGGTAATGATCCTAAAATGCAGTAAGATGCATTTTTACTAAAATGCAGGGGTGAGAGTCATGTGGTCCACAATATCTTGTTAGAATGCAGCTCCCATCATTATTCTGAAAGAGTTAAATTCAGAGAAGTACTGCATGAGTAGAAAAATAAGTGAATTGGACAGCAGATGTCCCTGCCTTATCTCAGTTTAAAAGTATGATTGGCCTTGTAACGCTATGCTTAGGTGCCTGGGAAGTAAAAGGGAGTCAAGCATACTCTTTTGCCTCATCTTCGTGTTATTTGGTGACTGAGGCCTTTGTTCCCTTGTTTTGGGGGTGGTATTAAGCTCCAAATGTAATGGCTGACGTAGACTAGAAATGTGATTGATTGCTGACGTTGTTGACCAAAGATATAAGAACTAAGTGTTTTAATCAATCGGGGCCGGCAGTTTTGGACATTGTATATCCACTGCTTGCCCTGCACAGTAAATAAATGGTTTGGAAAATAAAGCTTTCTGTTTTGGAAGAACCTGAAGGTCTTCATCTTTTCCTCGCCACAACAATTCCACCGTTCCTTAGCTATCCTAGCTAGGGCTGCTAGTACTTGCAGTTCAAAAATATCTGGAGGGCTGCATGATTCCCACATCTGCATTAACAAACTAATAAGTTCTATTTGGCATAAACTTTTACAGACTGAGCCCCCTTTACCAGACTTTTTTTTTTTTTTTTGCAGGCAGGGATTGTGGACTGTTTTTACTGCAGTAGATTAATAAGGCTGCACTCCTCCCAAAATTCCAAAAATCCAGTCAGCTATATTGATCTGTATACCAGATCTGGAATGGTTTTACTCCACAAAGAGAAGATCTTTAATAAAGTAATTGGTCTTATTGGCCAGTTCAAGAACAAGTCATACCCAATTATTTTGAATTATGTCTAGAATAGTTTGCAGCAATATTTTGTTGCTGGGACAATGCATCCTCTCTTTGCCTAAGCTACGATGAGAACTGCAGTTGAGCTCAAAAGCAAAACAGAAGCCTAAGGAGGTGGCACATGATTCTGTCATGCCTATTCGTCAAAAAGCCCTAGTACTTTCCCCCTGCAAATCCAAGCTCAGCTATACCACTGCTATAAGGGACAAAACACCAGTGGGCAAAGAGAAACCTTCCAGGTGCTTGTTGGACTTCAGCTCCCATAAGCCTGTACTGAGTAATACAGTCTTATTTTTATTTGCCATAAAGTCAACTTTGACTTATGGCAACTCTGTGAAACACTATGAAAGAGAGATTATCCAGAGCCCTGGTCTCAACTGCTCTGCTCAGGTCTTGCAAATTTAGACCTGTGGCTTCCTTGATGGAATCCATCCTCCTGTAGTATGCTCTTCCTCTTTTCCCATTGCCTTCTACTTTACCAAACATTATTGTCTTTTCCAGTGAATCACAACATCTCCTGATATGTCCAAAGTATGACAGCTTTGGTAGCGTATCTTCACTTATAGTGACAGCAGTGACATATGGAGGACTGTATTTTTCCTACCCTTGGGACAGAGTTTCAGATTTCAGGAATTGTGGCTTCCTGAATCAGAGAAGAATCCCTTGCTTCTTTAATCCAGGCTGTTTTTCTTCTTCCTTAATCCCATCCCACACTTACATATGCCCACTGAAGAAGAAAGGCTCCTTGCTCTCTGTGTGACTTCCTTCTAAGTAGAGGCACAGAGGCCAGGTAAAGTGCTTTGTGGATGTTGTGGAAGAAACTCACCCAAAGAGCTGCAGCTCCTCGTCAGGAAAAGGCAATGCTTCTGGACACTGACATTCGCACTGCGTTGCTAAGGACGGGGCAGGCCGTGCCAGCAACATGAGATCAGGCAGTTCCAGACTTGGGCTGGTGGCAGCAATGCCCACGGTGACTCTGTTGGCTACATCCCCTGTCTTGGTAACCTGGAAAGAGAGAAAGAGAGAGAGAGGGAGAAGAGCAACTTGGAATGCTTCTTTTCAAACCTTTATAACAAGTAACCATCATTAGAGAATGTTTTGGGGTAGCATCATTCACAAAACAACTATTAAATCTCAAGTTCATGCACACTGGCAGACAAGCTTGCACCTAGTAAGTCAAGTACATGGAAATCAGCAAAGTCGTTAGAGGTAGCTAATTAAAGGCCCTCTAGATGTTGTTGGATTGCAGCTCCCTTCAGCCCTATCTAGTATAGCCAATGGTGAGGGATGATGGAAACTGAAGTTCAGCAATATGTGGAGAACCAGAGAGAGAAGAGCAGGCAGGCACTGCTCCATCACGTCTCAATGATTAGTGAGAAGCCCTCCCTCTGTTCAACTGCCACTACTGAGGCCTCTGAGGGACAGATGAGTGGAGGTACCTACTGGACTGTATCTCTTCCTTCACGATCCTCTTCTTTTCTTTGCGTGTCCTGTGTTAGGTAGACTGTTAAGCTTGAGGGCAGGGAACTGACAAATAAACAATTCATAAGCTACTCTGGGAGCCTTTCTAGATAAAGGATGAGCTATAAATATTCTAAATATGTGCAAAAAACAAATGAACAAACCAATCAACCATCACATTCTCCATCCCACAAGCTAGAGAGGAGAAAGCCACTGAGAAAGCGTAAGATAGGTCTCTCTGGGCCAGAAATTCCAAAGTAATTCCAAAATCTAGGTGTGACCTTTGAAAAGGCCCTCTCAGATGCAATTCTGTCACATGCCCTGCTTTACTGATGATGCACTTTTGCCAAAGGGGGATGGAGCCCTTGGTCCAAAAAGTGTCTTATAAGGGCTCATTCCCAAGCCATGAAGGGAGGATCTGGTTGAAACATTATCATCCACATTCAGTGTGTGTGTGTATGTGTGAGACAGAGAGAGAGAGAGAGAGAGGCAGAGAGAGACACAGAGAGACTGGCTGAATTGTTCCAAAGAGGCTCTTCTATATTACCAGGGCCAGCCCTAGATACCATTATGCAGAGTAAGGCAACTGCCTCAGGAACTAAATGTAAAGGGTGGGCAGGTGTTTTTTGGCTGTTTATCCTGGACATTACAGCTGTTCTTTCCTGCTACATTATGTGTCCTGGTCTCCCTAAAATATTGGCTGCCTCAGGTGTCCCAGAGCTCTGAAGTAAGATTAATCCATATCCTCTTGTCCTTTGTCTCATACTGAAAAAAGTTTGAGGCCAGCCCTGCTTACTGCATTCTTAAGGAATCTTCCTTTGTACCATCTCTTTTTCCTCCCTAATGCTGTCTATGGCCTATTGCTGCTTCTTTCAAATAGGCCACCATTTTATTTTATATGTTATATAGTGAATCCATGAACAGAATCACATTTTAGTCTCAGTGAAATCAGTGGAATTAATTTTGCTCATCAATTTTAGTGTGACATATGTGTGACTCAGTTTTCACCCAATATGATTTGAAACATTGCCCTTTCTGGGCTGTTGGAATATGGCAGGAGGACAAAGAATTAAAGTTCTAAAGAATTAAAGGACTAAAGTTCAGGACTAAAAAAGACAGCGGAATCTATCAAGAGAGTAAAAGTCACAAAGCTGATGGACACGCCCCCCCCCCAATTTATCAATTCTGTTAGTAACATAAGAAAAGGTTGCTTACCTGTAACTGTGGTTCTTCGAGTGGTCATCTGTGCCATCATACACTAGGAGCTTTAGCGCCTGCGCGGTAGCGTTCGGAAACTTCTAGAGCTTGTTCGCTTGGCGGGAACCCCTCCCCCACGCCGGTACTGCGCATGCTCCTCCCACCGAGCAACGGTCTCTCCTCAGTTCTGTCGTCCGCCGTAGAACCTACAGGGACCTGAGAAAGAGGGGAGGAAGGGCGGGTGTGTATGATGGCACAGATGACCACTCGAAGAACCACAGTTACAGGTAAGCAACCTGTTCTTCTTCTTCGTGGTCTCTGTGCCTTCATACACTAGGAGACTGTGTAGCTTACCGGTCGGATGGCGGGTCAGGTCCTACAGGACGGAAGCCAGCACCTCACGTCCAAACCGGGCATCTCTGCGCGACCGGCAGTCGAGCCTGTAGTGGCGCACGAAGGTCGATGGTTGGGACCAGGTCGCCACACGGCAGAGTTCATGCAGGTCAACTCCTCGCAGGAGGGCCGCAGAAGTAGCCACAGCTCTGGTGGAGTGGGCTCGAAGCAGGACTGGCGGAGGCTTCTTCGCGAGCTCATACGCCAGTTGAATAGTCCGTACCACCCACTTGGAGAAGCGCTGGGTGGACACTTTGAGGCCCTTCCGACGTCGCCCATAGCAAACAAAGAGATGCGGCGTCTGTCGGAAGGAAGCAGTCCTGTCCATGTAGAAGGCCACGGCCCGACGCACGTCCAGGGAGTGGAGGGACCGCTCCAACGGTGTTGTCGGATTCGGGAAGAAGGCAGGCAGGATGATGTCCTGGTTGAGATGGAAACTGGACACCACCTTAGGCAGGAACGAGATGTCAGGTCTCAGGACCACCTTGTCTCTGTGGAAGACCGTGAAGGGCTCATCGGATCGAAGAGCTGTGATCTCACCCGCTCGCCTCGCTGAGGTCACCGCTACCAGGAAGGCAGTTTTCATGGTCAGGAGCCTGTCATCCGAGGTCGCCATCGGCTCGAAGGGCGGCTTTGTCAGCTGCGAGAGCACCAGCGAGAGGGACCACGGCGGTAGCGGCGGCGATACCGGCGGGTAGAGATGATGAAGTCCTTTCAGGAACCGCTTAACGGTATCGTTCCTGAAGAAGGCCGAGGCAGCAGATCGTGGCGGTTGGTATGCCACGATCGCGGAGAGATACACCTTCAGGGATGGAAACGCCAGACCCTGTTGCCGGAGGTGCAGGAGGAAATGCAGGACGGTAGAGAGCCCCGCGGGCGATACCGGCTCACTCCTCTCGTTAGCGAAGGTCAGGAAGCGTCGCCATTTATATTGATAGTTGCGACGGGTGGATTTCTTCCTGGCCGCGACGAGGACGGTACCGAGCACGGGATCGTCTAGTGTGATATCCTCCAGGCATGGAGGGCCAGGCGTGGCAGGTCTGGATGGAGGACTCGGCCGCCGGAGTGGGAGAGCAGGTCCGGTGTCGGTGGCAACCGGAGCAGATCGTCTCGTGCAGCTTGTAGCAGGGGTGCGAACCAATGTTGCCTCGGCCAGTATGGGGCTACCAGGACCGCGTCGGCTCGGTCGGCGAGGATCTTCGATATCGTCCGGCCGAGCAGCGGGAACGGCGGGAACGCGTAGAGGAGTTCCCCGGTCCACGGAAACTGGAAAGCGTCCCCGATGGAGGCACGATCGTGGCCCGCTCTGGAACAGAATCGGCGACACTTCGCGTTTTCCCTGGTCGCGAAGAGGTCGATCGATGGTTCGCCCCAGCGGTCCCGAATCAGTCTGAACGCCTCTCCGGAGAGAGACCATTCGTGATGGGATGAGGTGTCCCTGCTGAGGGCGTCTGCCGTGGTGTTCTCCTGCCCAGCCAGGTGAACTGCCACGGGATGCGTGTGCAGGCGAATGCACCATTCCCACAAGTCGAGTGCGATGTTGAGCAGGGTTGTGGAGTGAGTCCCTCCTTGTCTGTTGATGTAACAGACGGCGGTGGTATTGTCCGTCAGAACCAGGACCGTGCGCCCCTCTACGACGTGGCGGAACGCCTGTAGCGCTTTCGAGACGGCGAGCAGCTCCAGCGCGTTGATATGGAGAGCGGTCTCGTCGTCGGTCCATCTGTCACGGACTCTGAGATCGGCGCAGTGGGCACCCCATCCATACAGGGAGGCGTCGGTCGTTACCGTCACCTTCGGTGTCGGCTGTTGGAAAGGCATCCCTGACATCAGATTGCGTCGCGACTGCCACCATCGGAGGGATGAGCGGACGTCTTCCGGCAGCTGCAGTCGGAGTGTCTGTTCGTCTCGCAGGGGGTCGAATATGCGGACGAACCAGTGTTGAAGAGGTCTCGCTCTCAGCCTGGCGAGATATGTCACAGCGGTCGTCGCAGCCATGTAGCCCAAGAGCTGCTGGACGCTTCTCGCAGATAACGTCGGGGCCGTACGAGCGTGAGCGGCGGCCCGGATCAGGGTTTGGGCTCGAGACTCTGGTAGGTACGCCCTGGCGGAGGTCGAGTCGAGCGTCGCCCCGATGAAGTCCAAGATCCTCGCCAGCTCGAGGTGGGACTTCTTCGGATTCACCCGTAGATCAAGGCGGGTCAGGAGTGACAACGTCATGTGGACGTCGTGGTAAAGTCTCTGTTTGCAGGACGCCACCAACAGCCAATCGTCGAGGTAAGGGAAGACAGAAGCACCCTTCGTCCGCAGGAAGGATACCACCGGGGCCATGCACTTGGTGAAGACCCTTGGGGCAGTCGAGAGTCCGAACGGCAGCACCTTGTACTGGTAGTAGATATCGTCGACTGTGAAGCGGAGGTATCGTCTGTGCTGCGGGCGAATGGCGATATGGAAGTATGCTTCTCGGAGATCGATGGAGGCGAACCAGTCCCCTCAATGTAGGAAGGGCAGGATCGACGGTATCGTGACCATCTTGAACCTCTTGGGGCGGATGTAGTAGTTCACCCGTCTGAGGTCTAGGATCGGCCGGAGGGTACCGTCGGCTTTCGGTACCGTGAAGTACCTGGAGAAGAAGCCGGTGGTCTTGGCTTCTTGCGGGAGCTGCTCGATCGCCCCTTTCTGGAGGAGGGACTGGATCTCTTCCAGGAGGGCCGGACTCGATGGGGTGGAGTAGTAAACGCCTCGAGGCGGAATATCGTGAAACTCGATGGCGTAGCCAAGACGGACGATGGAAAGCACCCAAGAGTCCGTAGTGACACGTTGCCACTCCGCGAGATGTCGAGTTAGAGTCGGTCGGTCTCCGAGCGCAGATGGTAGGCTGAAGAGTGGGTATTGGTAGGTCCTGCCAAGCACGTCAAAAGCGAGACTTTGTCTCGGAGGAGGACTTCTTGGATGAAGCCGGGCGTCGTCTAACCGTGCGTCTGGCCGACGAGCCGGAGGACGGTCTCGACTGTCCAGACTGGGCCGACCGCTGGAACGACGAGGTGGAAGATCGTCGCCAGGATGGGCGGAAGGTGGAGGTCCTGCGGGCTTGCGTGGCTGGCTGTAGCCCGATCTTCTTGGCGGTTAGCCTCGCCTTCACGAGATTGTCCAACACTTCGTTGGTGGACGAATTGAATAGGCCCTCACCGTCGAAGGGGAGATCTTCAATTCTCCTTCTGGTGTCCTCCTGGATGTCGGCCGGCCGCAGCCAAGCATGGCGGCGCAGGCCGATGGATCCCGCCATGACCCGGGAGGCAATCTCCACTGCGTGCCTGGAGGAGGCCATCTGCTGCCGAGCGATGGAGATGGCCTCGTTGAATATCACCGAGGAGGCTTGGCGGATGTCCTCCGGTACCGCCTCCATCGCCGGTTGAAGGCGATCGAGCACCTTTTTCAGGTATGCCGCGAGGCAAGCCTGAGTGTTGGACAGTCTGATCTGCAAGGAGGCGGCGGAATAGAACCTTCTTGCATAGGCGTCCAACTTCCTGCCTCTTTGTCCGGCGGGGTGGTGTGCTGCCTGCCGGAGCCTTTCGTCTGTGCCGACTCGACCACCACAGAGTTCGGTGCAGGGTGATTGAAGAGATAACCGGCGTTATCCTTCCGCACCCTGTAGAGGTGTTCCAGCTGCTGTGGTATCGGCTGAGCTGAGGCCGGCCTATCCCAGGCGGCCTTCACCAGTCTGGATATCCGGGGCAGGAGAGGCAGCGGGGCCGTGGCAGGTTGCTTCCCTTCAAAGACGGAGAAGACTGGATCGTCGTCCTCCGGCTCCGCATCGGCGATCTTAAGGCCGAGGGTAGTGGCCATGCGGAGCAGCATCGCAGAGAACTGGTGGACGTCCTCTGGAGCAGAATCTGGGATCGGGTCCCCAAATCCCAGCGGAGGAGACTCCTGGGAGGCCGCCTCAGACACCTCTGATTCCGCACTCGAGTCGTACGACTCCGAGCTCGGTGAGTCCTCTCGCCGCTCGCTTTCCGGCTCCTTCGCAGTCGCCACAGGTGTTGCCTTCCTAGGCTTCTCCGCAGCCGGGACGGTGGTAGTGGCAGCGTCACGCTTGGGCTGGCTGACCACGGACTTCACCTTCTTAGTGGTGACAGGGGTAGTCTGGCAGGCTGACGTTGTCTTAGCCCGCTCAGTCACCACCGACTCTGTAGGGCGCGTCGCCGTTGCCGTGACCCTAGGAGGTGGCGATATCGCCCGATACCGAGGTGAAGGCTCCCTCGCCCTATGATATCGAGGAGAGGGAGAGCGGCTGAAGGAGCGGCGGTCCGACGGAGATCGGCTTCGGTGGCGACGGTACCGAGCCTCGTCCCCTCTAGGCGAGCGCGATTCGCGCTGTCGACAAGGTGACCGGGACCTCCGGAAGGTCTCCCAGCGACTCGGGTCACGATGGTACCGATCCCGGTACAATGGCGAATGTGACCGATAAGAGGCCGGGCGCTCTCTCCATTCAGATTCCCTCGCGTACCTGGCCACGTAGGACGCCGAGGTGTATCTGGAGGCAGACGAGCGAGGTTGTTCCTCTCTAGTCTCCCTAGGAGGCGGCGAGGCCACCGGACGCTCCGAAGAGCGGGACCGGGACCGGAAGGAGGTCGAACGCCGCTCCGGAGAAGCAGAGGGCTCTCTCTGCTGCAGGTCGGCCGACCTGCGACGGCTGGAAGGGCGGTGGTGCTCCTCCACCAGGGTTGGAGGGTCTGCCACAGGCGAGTCCGGGCGCTGTTGGGGAACGTCCTCGATCTCATCGTCCGAGAGATCGACGGACTCGCCTCGCCCTTTGGAAGGCTGCTGAGTAGGAGGAGGAGTAGGAGGTTGAACGTCCCCAGCCGGGGAGCGCTTCTTCTCCTTCTTCTTCTTCTTCTTCTCCTTCTCCTTGCCCTTGTCTCCGTCCGGAGCAGGGCGCTTTTTAGCAGGCGTCTCCTTCAGGGGAGCCTCAGCCTTCCTCGCCGTCGAGGATCCTTTCGCTGACTTGGCAGCCGCCGACAGCTTCGGGATCCTCGGTAATGCCGAGATCGGCGTTCTCGCCCGTACCGAGCCCGATACTGACGAGGTGGACGGAACGGCAGCCACCGATACCGTCGATGGCGTAGTCGTCTTCTTGTCGGCCATCTTGGAAGTGGAGGTCTCGTCTATCGCCCGCAGAGACTGTTCCCAACAATAAGACTTAAGTCTCGCGGACCGGTTGCGGAGAGTTTGGGGAGTAAAATCCCGGCAAATTGGGCAAGTCCGAGTGTTGTGGGACTCACCCAAACAGAAGAGACACTCCTTGTGGCCGTCGTTGAGGGCAACTTTGCGCCCGCAGGACACGCACTTTTTGAAGAGCGCGGACATAAGACGAAAAACGCCAAACTGTGAAGATCCGAAATCACCAAAAACCGAATGGGGAGTCCGAAAGAGAGGTCAGAGACAGTCCAAAAGTCCGTAAAACCGTGAAACAGCAAGCCAAGCACAAAAGTCAGAGGAACAAACCGAAGAACCTTCCGTACGCGACGGCGGACGAGAAAGAACTGAGGAGAGACCGTTGCTCGGCGGGAGGAGCATGTGCAGTACTGGCGTGGGGGAGGGGTTCCCGCCAGGCGAACAAGCTCTAGAAGTTTCCGAACGCTACCGCGCAGGCGCTAAAGCTCCTAGTGTATGAAGGCACAGAGACCACGAAGAAGAATGATGTACACAATACCAGTGAAAAGTGGCCGGCTTTATCTTTTTTTATATGCCTTCCTTGGAAGTGTGTGCACATATTAAACTGCATATGCAGGAATTAGAGAAGTTACTTTTTAGACTACAATTTCCAGATTCCCCTAGAGCTGAGGGATTTAGGGGACTGTAGTTGAATGAGATAACTTTTCCAACCTCTGCTGTTGGGCATATTAAAATTTAACCTAAAGGATGACCTAGAAGATGAATTGGATCCAGATGTAGACTCAACCTACTGAAATCAACAGGATGTGCATCATCCAGAAATAAAGTATGGGAGAAGGCTCTTTAACTTGCCCGTTGGGCTTTACCTGCATAAAATTGCTCTCAAAGAGGGGACAATCTTTTAGCATGCCATACTCCCCGCTGGCTAGACACCTCCGCAGGTCTCCCATTCCAAAATGTGGACATCCGGTGGGCAGTGAAGGGGTCTGGGCTACTGTGCCCTAGAACCTGTTGGGAAAACAAGAAGGCGAGCACCATGGGAAAAGTCCCCAAGCACTGTGATATTCTGTTCTGGTGAAATAGTAAGAAAGCAGTTAGAAAAGACAGGGCTGACAACAATTCCACAATTGTGGCCTTTACACAAAACACCACTGTTGCGCTATAATTCCACTTTAACTGCCATAGTTCCATCCTATGGAGTCCTGGGATCTGCAGTCTAAGGAATAGTTTTTAGAATTCTAAGCCAGAGAGCACTAGTGCCTTCCCAAGCTACAGACCCCAGGATTCTATCGGATGCAGCCAGGGCAGTTAAAGTGGAACCATAGTTAATTGTGTGGTCTGAAAGACCACTTCGTCTGAGGTAATTTACCGCCTGAGGCAGAATACAAGATGGCCTTCTACATTCCATGTACAGACATATAGAAAGCACAGGCTTTGCATATGAAGAGCCTTAAATTATACTGATCATCCTGACTAGAGCTGAGCCACTGAATCCACTAAAGTTACCTATCCAGTAAATCATGTAGGGAAGCAAGAATTAGAAGTTCTAAAAAAAATAAATAAAAAGGCAAAACTTTTTAAAATCTGTCATTCAAAACACCCAAAGAAATCCACTCTGCTTTAGGATAACGTCCTCAATGTGCTACTCTCTAGAGGTGTTGGGCTACAAACTCCATCATCCCGCACCATGCTGACTGGGGGAGCTGCAATCCAAGGCATCTGTAGAGCCCCTTGTGAAGGAGAGGTGGACTAGGAAATTCATGGGCCATTTCCACACTACACTGTTATATTGCTATTATTTCACTTTCAACATCCAATGGAATCCTGGGATTTGCAGTTTAGAGAGGGGCATTTAGAATTCTCAGCCAGAGAGCTCTTGGGCCTGAGTAAACTACAGAATCCCACAGGAGGTGGAAAGTGAGATAACAGCACTATAATAGGGTAGTGCAGAAATGGCCAAGGTCTGCTTCTTTCCAGCAGGAAGGGGAAATGGTGAAAATTTCAAAAGGAGAACAGAAGAAGAGGGGAGGAATGGGTGGCTTTGGTAGATCTAGCAACTGCTCTGCTGATCCTAAGACCCTCTGGAGGCTGCATGAACTGCCAGAAATGTCCAGTATTTAATACCAAGTTGGAACTAGCCAGAAGGCTTTTCTCCAAAAACTATTTTTTAAAAATTTAGACCCATGATGAATTTAAAAAGTGAATCTTCACCTTGGAGGCCTCCAGGAGGGACAATTCACACTTTCAGGCAGAATAAGTTAAAGTCTGCAAAGAAAGATTTGGGAATGACAAGGAGCCTTAGACCACACTTTGGCCATTTCTGCTCTACGCTGTGATCGTGTTATTATTCCATGTTCAACATCCTGTGGAATTCTGGAATTTGTAGTTTCCTGAGGCCAAAGAGCTCTCTGGCTGAGAAGTCTGACTGTCCCTCCCTAAACCGCAAACCCCAGGATTCAACAGGATGCTGAAAGTGGAATCATAGCGCTATAACAGTGTAATGCAGAAATGGCTTTAGAAAACTGCACTTTGCTCATTTTCTGGATGTAGCACTGCAGCCTGAAAGCTGGGGAGGGCTCCTCTACCTTTAATGGTCGTGTAGAAGAAGGCATTTCAACATGGGTTGCATCTTATGTGGCAGTCACGTGACAAGCAACACCTACTGAAATGTCTTCTCCTGCGCATGTACGTCCCTTCAAGTCACCTGTCGACTTCTGGGGACCCTCACTAACACCATTTCCACACTACAGTGTTAAAGTGCTGCTATTCCACTATCAACCTCCTATGGAATTCTGGGGTTTGTAGTTTAGGGAAGGGCACTTCGAATTCTCAGCCAAAGAGCTCTTTGGTCTCAGTAAACTACAAACTCCAGAATTCCACAGGGTGTTGAAAGTGGAATAGCAGCAGTTTAACACTGTAGTGCGGAAATGGCCTATGGGTTCTCTTGGGCAAGGAATACTCAGAGCTGGTTTTGCCAGCTCTTTCCCCTGTACCAGCAGCCATCTCCAGTTTTGAGTGTGGCAAACCCCCCCCCGGGAAAAGGGGTACCAGGCCGGTTTATTCAGAATCAAGCAACGTCCTGAGTTCCCCCTCCCCTTTTGGTTGGGCTTCTTATCCTGCTCCCTCCTGACCATCCACGGCTGCACCCTAAAACTGAGGCCATGTCCGCACTAGACTGTTACAGCGCTATTATTCCACTTTCAACCTCCTATGGCGTCCTGGGGTTTGCAGTTTAGGCAGGGGCCTGTGAGACAAACTGCAAACCCCAGGATGCCATAGGAGGCTGAAAGTGAAATAACAGCACTATGGCCATTTCCGCACTAGCCTGTTATAGCGCGATGAGTCCACTTTCAACCTCCTCTGGAATCCTGGGGTTTGCAGTTTCGGGAGGGGCCGGCCGGCCCCTCCCGAAACTGCAAACCCCAGGATTCCAGAGGAGGTTGAAAGTGGAATCATCGCGCTATAACAGGCTAGTGCGGAGGTCGCCTGAGCATCGCAGAGGCTGCGGTAGCGAAAGGCGGCTGGAACCGAAAATGAAAAGCCGCCGGCGCGCCCTGATTGGTTCTTCCAGCCCCGTCGCTCCTTCCGGATTATCCTGCGCCCACCCCATGCTCCTTTGCGCCTCCTGCGTCTCCCCCGTCACGTGACGTGGGAGGGGCGCGATGGTGGCTTTGGGGGTTCCAGGGAGGCTCCCCGGCCTCGCCCTCCTGGTTTCCCTCCAGCTCTTGCTCTCGCCGTCGCTCTCCTTTGCCCAGGCCGCCGGAGTCGGGAGCTGTCGGGGGAGCCTGGTCTCCGGGTAAGCCGGGGTGGTGCTGGTGGTGTTGCCTGGTGAAAATTTGTATGAACCCCAAACTAGGTTTGGCTGTGGGAAGAAGCGGCGGCGGGGCGGGGGGGGCGGCTTTCACATTACCCGATTGTAATGCTGTGATTCCACTTTCACTACCAGGGCGAAATCCTGTGGGTTCCTGGGATTTGTAGTTCAGGGGTCACTAGAGCTCTCTGGCTGGGAATTCTGAATTGTTGTTGTGTGCCTTCAAGTCGTTTCTGGCTTAGAGGGACCCCATGGCAGGCCTGTCGCGGGGCTTTCTGGGGCCGAGAGTGTGTGACGCGCCCAAGGTCAGCCAGTGGGTTTCCATGGCCAAGCTGGGAGTTGATCTCGGTCTCCAGGGTCCAACCCTCAACCCACTACACCAGGCTGGCTCTCAGAATTCTAAGTACCCCTCCCCGAATTGAAAATCCTAGGAATTAATAGGATTTTTATTTTTTTATTTATTTATTTGTATCCCTGCCTCTCCATATGGATCGAGGCGGCGAACAACTTACAAATAGCATGTATTTCGATACGTTTTTCTATACATGCCCCCAACAAGCTGGGTACTCATTTTACCGACCTGCGGAAGGATGGAAGGCTGAGTCAACCTTGGAGCTGGGCAGGATCGAACTCACAACCTTGTGGCTTGCAGTACTGGCGTTTAACCACTGCGCCACCAGGGTTTCCATGGCCAAGCTGGGAATTGATCCTGGTCTCCAGGGTCCAACCCTCAACCCACTACACCAAGGTGGCTCTCAGAATTCTAAGTACCCCTCCCCGAATTGAAAATCCTAGGAATTAATAGGATGGAGCAAGGGTGGTTCAAGTGAAATCACAGTGATAAAATCGTATAGTTTCAGGTCTTTAATATTTGAAAGCATAAGGAGAACTCTGCTGGTCCAGACTTAAAAGGCCTGTTTAGTCCAGCATTCTCCACAGTGGACAAGTGGAAAGCCAACATACAGGCCACCAGTGGAATAGCATTCTCCATTTGTTCCTCTCCAGCTACTGGTTTTCAAAAGATGTACTGGAGGTCGTAGCCATTTCTGTTGCAACCAGTAGCTGTTAACTTTCAACAACCTATGGAATCCTGGGGTTTGCAGTTTAGGGAAGGGCATTTAGAATTCTCAGCCAGAGAGTTCTTTGGCCTCAGTAAACTACAAACCCTAGAATTCCACAGGATGCTGAAAGTGGAATAATAGCACTATAACAGTGTAGTGTGGAAATGGCCCTTATCCATCTGGAATACTCCATTCTTTTTACTTGGAGGGCAAGGTTTTAGCATTATTATTAAAAATCTAAGAAAAACTCACTATGTCATTCTGAACGCACTCAGTTTTGTCTGATTTTGGAAGCTAAGCAGGGTTTGGCCTGTTACTATTTGGCTGGGTAATCATGAGGACGTGCCACGAGTTGGGAAAGAATCCAGGCTGAAACCTTGGTGAGCTGTTACTGCCAGTCAAAAGTTGACAGTAGTGGGCAAGATGAACCAATGATTTTAGCCAAGTGAGGAGTAGGACCTGGATTCTATAAGTCGGTGGCATTTGCACATAAAAATACCCAGAATTTCTTATTAGTATAAGAATCTTGGCTTCTTTGGAAGTAAAAAACTGAGACTCCAAATGAAACCTTACATTGAACTCCTGCTATGTTGCTATTTCCCACTTCCCTTATTTGCATGAAGCACTGACATGCACTGATTTGGTCGTAGCAAATGAGGATTCTTTAAGAATCCTGGCTGATTGTTATATCTGAACTGCAACCTTTCAACTGTGGGTAGTATTGATGCATCTAACAATGCAGGCTGTGGTCCCTGAAAGCTTGTGCCATAATAAATGTATCTCTAAGGTACCATGAGTCTCTTGGTTCTTGATCTTGTCTCCTGTGTTCACCAGGCACTAAGAAATCATGATCTGATCTGTGCAGCTCAGTTCCCAAGTAAGACGGACAATATGGTGCCAATTGCTGGATGGAAGTTTTGGCTAAGATGCTATTAAATAAGCCACATGGAGATATGAGACAGAACTGGAGAATAGTAGAGGATGGGCAAAGTCCTTTTTATCCAGGCAACTTTTGGCAGTAGGCTAGCTGCTAGAGAAAGGACTTTCAACAGAAGAGGGCTGTCCTTTTCAGTGATGCACTTTTCTACAGCAGCCCCTCCACTTGGGGCGCAGAATCCTCTCAAAAGTGGAAAACCTCAAATAACTCCTCATGCTCCCCCTCCCATTCTCTTGCCTTTTGCACTGGTGCACATGCCTTTCTTCATGCCTAGGCAAAAGGCAAAGCAGTGGGGGGAGACAAGTGTGCCTCCCTCTTTTCCTTGCCTTCCCAGCACCTGCTCTCCATGCCTCCCGCCCCTCCCGCATTTGTGGATGTGCCTCCTTCCATTCCCTTGCCTTTTGCCTCAGTGCATGTTCTATGCACTTGGGCAAAAGGTAAGGAAATGGGGGCAAGCTGTGCATGCCTCCCCCCATTCCTGTACCTTTTACCTAAGCATGTCTGCCTTCCTTCTCTGCTCTTGGGCAAAAGACAAGGGAAAAGGGGGGTACACTCATCTCTAGGCACCCCCCCCCCGCCTCTGACAACACAGAAATGGATGGGGTGGTTGTGCAGCTTAGAAGGTGAATTTTGGTGAGCAATCAGTGGGAGATATAGCTACAGAGACAAAGCTATGTGGTATACGTGCATCTTTCAATGAGGATCTCAGCCTGTGTTTTTATTTGTATCTCTTAATTGTGTTCTGAGCTGCCATGAGTCACATATCGTAAGTAAATAAATAAATCATAAAATATGGACAAACCAAAAGAATATTGATATTTGCCTGTGATCCCCTTGTGTTGCCTGCAGCCAGGTGAGGCCCGTGATTCTGAAGCTTGTGGGTTGAGCCTGCAACTGGAGCATTCATTTGAACTGGGTGAGTGTCTGGCATGTGTTTGGGTCACTATTTGGATATGCATCTGGAGGTGGACCAAGTGTCTTTAAAGCCTTAATCAAAACGTGTCTGGTATGAGTGAATATATTTTCAGGGCTGGGATCCTGGCCCCCTCGCCTTATCCTATGCCTTTGAATGTTTGCATGGGGCCTATCGATGTACAAATGCACATATGTGCAGACATTCATACCTTTATAGATGGGGAGGGCTTCTCATCAACTTGTGTTAGCTGATCCTGGGAATTAGAATATGGTTTTTGTATTATTGAAGAATAGTTCTGGGATGTCCTACTACAAGATGGCAAGATCTCCACCTCCTGCCTCCTCAAATGTTTTGGACTATAGCACCTTTCAGACCCAGCCAACAGGGGCAGTTGTAAGGAATAGTAGGAGGTACAATCGAAAACATTTGGAGAGCCAACGTTTCCCTGTCCTTGGATGAGCCCCGATCTTGTGTACGTGTTCTCTATTTGACCAACAATCATCTTCCTGGGTCCTGATGCAGCCCCGGTGAAGGGCATTGCTTGGGACTTTTCCCAAACCCTCAGCCAATATGGCCAATGCCCTGGGGGATTCTGGGCACTATACTCCAGAAAGGTAACTTTTCCAAGCTTTGGCAAAGGGATTAGTGGGACTGTCTTATGGGTGAGTTCCAGCACATTCATGTTAGTGAGAAAGGGCTGGGAATGGGTGCCACTTGGCTTTTCTGGGTGAGAGTGTGGTTACAGTGGATTACTGAAAGGAGGTATAATCGGAGCCAAGATTCCTGAGATCTCCAGGAAGACACTTGGGCCTTTACTGGTTGCATTTCTATGATTCTATGATTCTATGTGCTTGGATCCTAAATAGGCTTCTACAAAGGAAAGGGCTCATTCATTCATAGACATGGCTAAGGTTCAGCAGTGAGTCTTGCTGGCAGAAGAGAAAGGGATGTGATTTTTACCAGGTTCCCCTCTTGTCAAATCCATCCCAAGATTCTTGGCCGACTTAGGTAAAGTATAAGACACTATCCCTGACACATGTAGAAGTAAATTGGACTAGTACTGCCCTAAGTCAAATCTAACATGATCACGGGCACCTCTGCACATTTCTGTTCTTCGACAAAAGCAGTGGCCAGGAAATGCAGGAGGAATAGTTGGGGAGCTGTTGCTACTGCCCTTCCTACATCTGCCACCTGAGGCGGTTGCTTCTGTCTTTTTCATAGTAGCACCACCCTTCCCTCTCCCATTTACTCTTCCTGGAGTACCAAATAGTTCCCCCATCTTCTGTTGAAGGTTTTGGAAGGGCATGAAGAAAGGGGGAATGGATGAAATTCTCTCCCAAACTCTCAGCTAGCAGGAGTATCCTCTAAGCAGAACTTTTTTCAGCAAGAACAGACCTGGGATCTTGGCCAAAGAATGCAGATGGGAATTAATAATAATAATAATAACATTTATTTCTATCCTGCCTCTCCACATGGATTGAGGCGGCTAACAACATTAAATACATTAATACATTAAAAAACATACCCAATCCTCCCCACTCACCAATCCACCTAAAACCAACCCCCTAAAACACACAACAATCAAACAACTATTGAAAAAACAGCAAGACAATTGATGGAAGGCGATGAAAATGCTAGTCTTGGAAGGCCTGTCGGCTTCATTTGGGCTTCATTGGACTTCATGCTGCAGCAGTGAGGACCAGAATCTAGAACTCTCCTGGCTTTCTGTCTCCCTCAGATGACAGTATCCGGTTCAAAAACGGGGCACCCTCCTGTGGAACGTGGGCCCTGATCCCAGTCTTTCGCTAAACCAGAAACAGTTGACTGAAGAGGAGCGCAACAAACTTAGGGTAAGTGTGGCGGCAAAAGAGGGAGGTACGGGTTTGCCTGTCTGGGGAAAACCAAGTTCAGCTAGTTAGGGAATGGGTGTGCCAGGGAATGAAGATGTATTGTTTGGGAGGGGGCTGAGCTGTGGATGAAATAGGAAAGGGAGGAGAAGGTTGTTGGATGCACTTGGGCCAGGAGGGAGAAGGACTTTGGGTGGCACTGATGGAATTGTACTCCTTGAAAAGCATGGACTCGAGGGTAGTTTGCCATTAGCTATTGTGAATGCTTGCTAGAGAACTGACCTTGCAGGGTATGCTGGCCATACCCTGCCAGGAGAGCTTGGGAAGGCTGCTTCTTCGTACTGTTGCTTCCAGAATCCGTCACCTCCATGGCATCTGGGAATTGTAGTTCCAAAAGTGAACTTTTGCCAGCTATCAGCAGGGTTGTACATATGTCATGAGTTAGCATCCTGATCATTAAAAGAACCTTACAGGACATAGTAAGTTTCTAATTCTTCAAACTAAAGACAGAATCTTGGGAATATTTCACTTCCTCCCTGATTTTTACATTGGGGTGGGAGGAAATCTGAGTTATTTGATCTAAATTAGTGATGGATAGAATGATTTGTATTATAGGATTTTTTTCCAGGTTCCACCACTGCAACTGTCAGTAGAAGATGGCACTGCTAAGGAAAACTCTTCTCATCCTTTCGCTTCCAGAAGGAAAGCAGAAACTGCAGGGAAGGAATCTGTGAGGGCTTTGTGCTGTGGAAGGGCTCTCTGACACCTTCCTGTATCTTATAGAGCTACTGCAGTTATCCTTGAATTTTGTGGACAGCCTCAGAAAGTCAGATAGCAGTAGGATGAAGTAGGGACATGACTGATAAACATCAAGGAGTTTATCAATCCCTACTGTAAAACGTAGAAGCAAAAATATCTGTGTGGAGGTAGATTATAATTTCCACAGCCCTGGATATAGCTCCTTTGGGGGAGAATGGAAGGTTTGGCAAACAATTCCTCTTTTCTGCCTGTGCATCTTTTCTCTGCCAGGAGGTAGCCACTGAGGGTGGGCTTTACCGTGTGCGGATTCCACGACAGCCTCTGGGGAGCACTGAGGAGAGTGGAGTTGAATATGTCACCTCTTTTGTCCGAGCGGTGAGTGTCTCTTACCATTCTTAGAGAAGCCTTGCTTAGCTTTTGGCAGGACCCTGCCTGTTTGCCTGGGCCAACCTCAACTCCTTATCAGAATATCCAATAGTCAAGCTAAAGACGTTGCTAGAAAAGGGAACCACAAAAGGAAGCCTCTCCATTCACTTAGTTCTTGACCATTAAGTTTTTCTGATCCAGACTTTTCAGACCTGACACTCTCTTGGTGGATTAGACTGAAATTTCCATGATCCCGTGGGCACTAGTTGGAGAAAGCAATTCTGATCTTAAGAAACTCTGTGTAGTGGCATGTGGAAAGTTAGTGGCCAGACTCAAGCCAGATTGATCCCTGGATGACCCAATTAGTGGCCCTGCTCTTTCACCCCACCAACAACTCTGGCTAAGGTGAGAGGCCAGGCTTAAGAGCCTTGTGGAAAAGAATGTGATAGTTAACCTTGTCTTTCTTTTTTCCTTCCTGTTTTTGCAGTGCTCTATGATGGAGTCCCATCTCTCAGACAGGCTGACGGTTCACACAGATGTCGCTGGGAATATCATTGGCCTTTCCATTGTCACTGTACCGGGCTCCTGCCATGGGGCTGAAGTGGAGGATGTGGACCTGGAACTATTCAATACCACTGTCCTCCTTCAGCAGCCCATCGCGGCAGCTGTGTGAGTTTCTGCCTGGGGTTGATTTGCAAAATTCAATTCCTTGGAATCTGAGGACTACTGCTTTTGATGGCTTTAAAGGAAGGTTAGACAAATTCAAGGAGAAGGACTGTATTGTGGTGACAAGTACTGGCAGTGTGGAACCTCCAGGCTTTGGAGACCAGTGCTTGGGAGCACTAGGACTTTCTGCCTTCACTACTTGCCTATGCTCTTCCCAGAGGCATTTAGTTGTCTGCTGTGGGGAAACAGGCTTCTGGACTAAATGGGCTGGTCCAGCAAGGGTCTTATGCCCTTATCGGAGCTGAGGAAGGTCAGGGTAAGACATGAAAGTTTTGAGTTTGCCACAGTGTGTTGCAGGAAGTGGGCACTCTTACACTAGAAACAGCAGTAAAATTCTTGAGAATTTGAAAGACTTAAAAATGAGCAAAGGCTTATAATGAATAGGTTGTCGTGGGTTTTCCAGGCTTTGAGGCCGTGTTCTATTAGTATTTTCTCCTGACGTTTTGCCTGCATCTGTGGCTGGCATCTTCAGAAGATCTGATGGCATGGAAGTGAGATAGTGTATATATAGTTGTGCAGTCCCTTGGTGGGAGGAAGCAATTTGCATATGTTAACAGTTGACCTGTGTGATGACCTGTTGTTAAATAGGATATCCCCCAGGGTTGTATTGTTAGTCAGGGGATATGCATAACAGTGCATTAAGTACACGGCCTCAAAGCCTGGAAAACCCACAACAACCTATGGATTCCGGCCTTGAAAGCCTTCAGCTTATGATGAAGTTTATATTGAGCAAAGTTGTTAACCTCTTTGGATGATCCCTCCTTAAATTCTTCAGTCAACACAGACACTGACCATGCTGGCTAGGAGATTCTGGGAGTTTTACCCCCTACTTTACCAAAGGAAAAAAAGAAAGAAAGAAACCTTCTTTGAGCTCTAACAATGAGTGCGATGGAATATCTGAGTTCTCTGTTAAGAGACAAAGAGCTACAGCATGGTATATTTTGGGGGGAGCTTGTAATCTAGAGATGGGAAGCAGGAAGCCTCATCTTGAGGTAAGGAGTATCATTCCCCTCCTAGGTTCTTTGAAAGATAAATGTCCAAAGTTTTGGGAAGATTAGGTCAGAAACTCCCAGAAAGTTTGGTGGCAGTGATGTAAGTGAATCCAGAGACTTTGGATATGATCTAAAGTCTGTTAATTTGGAAGCAGGAGGTTCCATTGAAGTCAGAGTAACTTGCTTCCGAGTAGAAGAGAGTAGGATTGTGGTGAACATGTGGGGAGCAGCCACTGACACAGCTTTTCAGGAACTGGAGCAAATGATGAGAACAGGAAGATGAGATGGTAGATTGGAAAGTCAAAATCCAGGTGTGTGTTTATGTCTTTGGAGGGTATCAAAAACCCCAAATTAATACCTTACAGATGGAAATGTTATTTTGATGTGCATAGTGCATTTTGGTATGTATTTTGAGAAGCCAAAGATTCTTGCTTACACTATCTTATTCCAGTGAGAGGAACTATAGGACTCCACTTAGTGCATCACTTTGGTTTTTTGTCCAAGGGGCAGACTGTTGAAATGTGTTGGGTGTGTCACATGTTGTAGTAAAAGTCCATTTATTTTTAACCTCAGTTGGAGGCTTTGCACCTCTCCCTCACCGGCTTTGTGAGTTCTAAGAGGACGGCTTTCCAGCTTTCTCACCAGTGGCTTTCTTCTTTCTCTCCCAGCCCTGAGACAGCAGCATTTATCGAACGCATGGAGCAAGAGCAGGCCCAGAAAGCCAAGAATCCACAGGAGCAGAAATCTTTCTTTGCCAAATATGTAAGTGGTGGAGGAAAGAGTGGGCATACCCCTTCTCCCCCTTCCATGTAAAAGTAAGAATAGTGTGAGTTCCTGCCTGCTGGCTTGGTTCTTAATCTGGCCAAACTACTGTTGTTGGGTGGGGATGGAAGGAGACCGTTGCTCCCTGCTCTGATTTCTGTTCTCCCCAATCCCTGCAGTGGCATTTAATTCTGGGCGGGGCAGTGCTTCTTCTAGCAACCAGCTCTGCAACAGCCCCTCAGGAGCCAGGACGACAGGCCTGAGCAAAAGTAAAGCTACACTCATCTCCTCTTGCTTCTGTCCTCCTCTGCACAGCTCAGTTTTAGCTTGAATGCCTTCAGTGCTGTCCTTGTCCTCTCCATTTGCCTCATCAATCTTGTGGAGAGGAAAAGACTTCTCTTCCTTCCAAATCTTTCCTGTCAATCTCATTTAAAGGTCTGTGGGGGCAGTTAAGGTGCCTGCATTCTCACTAAACTACGAGAACTGGGCCGTTTTCTAGTCCACCTGTGGGAGATGTGTAGTCCTCTAGACTTTGGCCCTTTCCACACGGGGGTAATAAAATGGTGTAGAGTGACCTCTGACAGAGGTTGCTCTACACCGTAGAGTGGATTGGGGCGGACTGCTTTAGCATAGTTCCACACCCCAATCTGCGCAGGAGCGACCGGAAGTGGTTGCGCCGCGTGTTTTTTAAAAACCACTTTTGAGGAGGTTTTTAAAAAGCACGGAGCGTGCAGCCCTGTCGCAGTGCCCGGTGTAGATTTGCAGGCACGCGCAAGTGCATGCCTGCAGATCTGCCGGGGAAGGCTTCCAGCTGGTGAGCTTCTCCAGTTGGTGGAGAGCCTCTGCCAGCCGTAAGCTGCCGTTTTGAACGCCGCAGGACACCGAGGAGTGTGGAGCAGTGAACTCGCGCTGCTTCGCGTGGCGACGGACTTACCCGGTTGCTGGTAAGCTGCGTTTCCGCGCGTTTTACTCCGTTTCTCCCTCCACGTGTGAAAAGGGCCTTTGTTGGACTGCAGCTCCCATCAGCCCTAGCCAAGTGATGAGGGATTGTGGGAGTTGTGGTCCAGCATCTGGAGGGCCATCTGTCCCACGACCCTGTTTTTGTCCTTGGTAGATTGCATTCTGGGAGTACCTGATGCCCTCAAGAAATGCTCTCTCAGGGTCTGTTCCTTTGTATAGTTTTTGCCTGCCAATCACCTTCCCTGCTTGTGGCAGGGATTCTACTCCACTGCCCCTTTTTGGGTGAGAACTCTCTAAAAGAAATCAGCTTTCCTCTTTTGGCAATAGAATGGTACATTCCTTCTTTTGCCATCCCACTTTCATCCTGTCTGGTTCTGCATGGTAGAATCAGAACTCCTCTTTTCTGGTGGCCGGTCCTCTGTTCTTCACTGGGCACCAACTTTTTCCTTCCATTGGCTGTCACTGCGGCAAGATCAGCCATAATCTCTGGTGATGGAAGTCTTATGATTGGGGTTTGAAGAAGAAACAGGGTTTGTTGCAGGGAAAGATAGATGGAGGAGAGAATGGAGAATTGTTTTAAGTAAACCAGAGGTAGGGAATCTGGGGGAGCTCTCCAGATGTTGGATGGCAACACCCATCAGACCTAGTTGCACACCTAGTGGGGAAGGATGATGAGATTTGTTGTCCAATGACATCTGGAGGGCTGAAATCCTCCACCCCTGGAAATAAACCCTTTTCCAAAGCAGCGGAACTAGAGATGAGGGCTGGAGATCATGAGATGCTATGGCCATTGACCAGAAAGAAGATGTGGGGAAGAGGTGGGACTTTTTTGCTTCTGTAATTTTCTTTCTCTTTATTTTCCCCCCACAGTGGATGTATATTATTCCCATTGTCCTTTTCCTGATGATGTCTGGAGCGCCTGATGCAGGTGGGCAAGGAGGCGGCAATGGAGGCAGTGCTGGAGGAGGGGGCCGGTGATGGGGTTGTGGTGTAAATAAATACTACCAAGAAAAAAACAGCACCTTTCCTTGCTTGACTTGTGTGAGTAGGCTTTGCTGTGGCTTTGGGTCTGTGTTCAGGAGAAGTTTGTGGGGAAACTTGGGGAGATTATGATAATGCATTCCACACTGTGATGCCTTTGGAAGCTCTTCAGAAACTTCAGCAGGTCCAAAATGCTGTGCCTAGGGGTGCTGATTGGGACCAGTTACAGGGAACATTGAAACAGTTCCACTGGCTGCTGGCCTGTTTCCAGATACGTCCTAAAAAGCCCTGTGTAGCTTAGATCCAGGCAATCTGAAAGCTCAGATCTAACCATATGATCCAAGTGAGCCTAAAGATTCCTTTAGGGAGGGATTCCTCTCAGTCCCACTATTGTCACAGGCCCATCTGTTTGAGGATACAGGAGAGAGCCTTCCCAGTGGCTGCTCCCAGGATGTGGAATTCCCTTCCATGGGAGGCTATGCTGGCCCCATCACTGCTTTCTGTTTGACAGCAGAGAAAGACCTTTTTCTTTAAATAAGCAGTGAATGATGAAATAGTTATGGGGAGACTTTTTTCATGGAGGGAGTATGTGCTACATTTTAACAGCTGAAATTCTGCAACACAGTCTATGTTGAATAGCTTTAGAGGCGCAGCAAAATCCTGTTAGTTAATTGTGAAGATGCATGTCACTGCACTAGAAAGTGCTTTGATGTGTACACGGCATTTCTGATGCACACCAGATGCTTCTGTTGTGCTCTGGCATTTCCTACCAGGTATCTAGGTGCACCCTGGGGAGCACTCCCAGTGCACATTGGACATTAGGCCATGGCGCAGTAGCCACTCCCCCATTGTGCAACAGATGACTGTGCGTAGTAACATCAACAGTAATTCCAGGTGAATGCAGATATTGAGAAACTGCTCAATTCCATTTTCCACACATGTAAGCCTACATACACAGATGTTTTAAAATGCTTTTATACTTTTTAAAATTGATAGTATTTTAACAGAATAGTTTAATTGTGTTTTAGCTTTTTTATCATCAGTTTTTTAGCTTTACCTTTAAGCCTTGCTGTAAGTCACCATTACTCCCATGTTGAGAGAAGGGTGGAATATTAGTACATAAATGCATATACACATACCAAGATGAATTCACTTCCAGATAACCCCAACTAAGTACAAGCATCTGTGTTCCTGAAGTGTACTGCCATTCTCAGACTCAGAACCTGCTCCCAGGATTCAGGATTAGAAACAGTCATGTGCCCAAGTCCATAGTACCACTTTGTACAATCTGGGGCCCTCCAGATGTTTTGGGGTGCATTTCTCATTATCCTCAGCCAGCATGGGTAGTAGATGACAGGAACTTTAGTTGAAGCATAGGTAGTGCCCAGCGGGTTAGGAAAGGGTCCCTTAGAATTGTCCGTGTTTCCAGTATTTTGTTTTCCCTCATGAGGACTAGGATCTTGCTCTTTAAAAAGTTGACATTGTCACAGATGCTTTTTGGAGAGATCTATTACTAGCAAAGGAGAGGCTGAAAACAGTGGGGATCTTTTAAACAGATGATAAGGGTGGTGTGGTGCAGGGAAGGGATGTAGAATCATTAAGTTACAGCTGCTGCTTCTGATAACACTGAAAACAAAGGCACTGAGAGGAGGCACCAGATAACCCAGAGGAGATGCATTTACTTTATGCCAACTACAGTTTGCTCTATTAATGGTACATAACGTCAGTGGTTTGTACCCAGGATTTGCCTTCTGGTAGCCTACTAAAAGAAATTGTAGCTTTTTAGAAGACTGGGTGGCTGGCTTTTGGTTCTCATTCAAGGCTACACAGTTGCCTCATCAGCATGTCTGTTGCTATGTCCTCGTTCCTAAGCCAGGTTAGTTCTTGTGGATAAATTTGTAAGAGTTTGATGAGTGTTGGACTAACAGCCCCATCAGTCCTAGCCAGCCTGATGTAAAGTTCATATATTACGTATGTCTATGCCCTATTCCCTTCTGAGACAACATCTCTAAAGAGGTTTTAAGGTAGAACAAAGTGTAGCCCTCTAGATGGTGTTGGAGTGCAATTCAGATCAACCCTTGACCCCATGATGGAAACTGCACACCAACACCATCTGGTGTGGACTTCACCAATCTTGCTTTAAGTAACTGTGAGCCAAGATGGTCATAACTCTTGTGGTTGGAGAGCAAAGGGTCTTTGTGCATAGTAGTCCTGTAGAGCTCCTAATCTGCTGTGTAGTTGCCCAGTATTAAATAGGGAAGGACACATTCTGTCTCCATGGCTTCACAGATCAAGCACAGCTGAAAAAGTTGCTGTTTTGCAGGTTACAGAAACATCCAGCAAGCCTGGCATGTTGGCTATAGAAACTAGGAAGTGTAGTCCAAGACAAGTAATGTTTCCAAGCTCTGGGTTGATCAGATGATAACAGCTGTCCTGTGGCTTTAGAAAACCCAAGTTGTTCCCTGGTCATGGAAGTGCCTGCAAATGGTACGAACTTTGGGAAAAGTCAGCTCTTCCTACCTGTTGTGACCCAGATCCCGGCTGTGTAGATCCCCCGCTCTGTTGGTCCCAGCCGGTGTTCTTCCATGCTGCGTCCCTCCAAGTGCGGGACACTCCTTGCATGTGTGGCCCAGCTTGGCCTGCTTAGAGCTGTCTGGAGCCCCTGTAGCTACAGCAACCACAAAGGAACAGAATGTGGAGCAGGGAGTCATTCTAGAATCCAGGAAGGAAATCCAGGGGGGCTTTGCCTTCTCGAGGGTCAGTCCATTGTGGGGTTAGGGATAATTGATTGGTATATTTCTTTGTTTTTAAGTTAGGACATACCAGGATTTGCAAACTCATATTCAGGCTATAAGGAATTTGGATTTAAAATATTTGATTGTGAGAATACTGCAATTGAATTGCCTAGTGGCCCCTAGAGTGCTTAACTCTTAAATGTCTGGCTTTGAATCCCACTGTAATTAACCATGGTAGTGCTGAATGGTTGCTTTTTTCCCCCCTTGAGAGGTGCCTTGTGTTTAAGACCTAAATGGCAGGCAGATATAATATAGTCCTCTCCCTGCTGGAGAATCATTTGAATGTGGCAAGTGCAGATGGGTGAGAATTTTGTTAAGAGCTTGAAGAGATTTACTGAAATTTACCCAGCATGGTATAGTGGTTGGACTAGAACACTGGGGGACCAGGATTCAATTCCTTGCTTGGCCATGAAAACCCACTTGGATGATCTTGGGCAAGTGCCATTCTCTCAGCCTCAGAAGAAGGAAAGAGTAAGTCCCCTTGGCACAAATTCTGCCAAGAGAATTCCATGATAGGGTTGCCTTACAGTCATCATGAGTCATAAATGACTTTGCAAGTTTGGGTTGTTGTATGTCTTCAAACTTCAGATCTGGAAAGAACTTGGATCTTTTAAAAATTTGAATGCAGAGAAAGTGAAACAGGCATATTTTCTCCATCCTGCTTAGAACCCATGAAGCCAGTGCTGTGTAGTGATTTGAGTGGACTTTTGAAGACATGGGTTTGAATCCCTCTTGACATAGAAACCCACCAAGTGACCTTTGGGCAAGTCACACTCTCTCAGCCTCAGGAAAAAAAGCAATGACAATCCCTTTCTGAACAAATGTTGCCAAGAAAACCCCATGGTAGTTCACTTTACGGTCACGCTAAGTTGGGAACAACCTGAAAGTACAAAACACACACACACACAAATAGAACTCAAGACCTCTCAGTGCTCTAGGAAGAAGCAGAGGTTCTGATTTAACTTGGACCTTGTAGTGGTTACATTTTGGAGCCAGGATAATTGTAGAGTTGAGAAGGACTTCATGAAAAAGGGGGTTTTGGGTTCTGTGGCAAGGTAGACAGTGATCTGCAAATTGGAAACCAGAGCTGTCTAGTTAAGTCAGACATGGGGAAACGTATGGCTTTCCTGGTGTTGGACTCCAGCTCCCATCAGTCCTAGCCAGCAGAGTTAATTATCAGAACTGATGAGAGTCATCTGGAGAACTGATTTTCTACCTGTGAGCAAAAGGAAATAGAAAGTAGTAGTTCAATATCTGCATAGCATATTTCCCTGTCCTGCACTATACTTTGGAGGTGGGAATCATGCAGCTCTCCAGATGATGGGTTGCAACTGTCAGCATTGGCTGAAGCTGCTGGGGGTTGCAACTTATCCTGGAGGGCCATATGAACATTAGGGAACATTACTATCCAGAAACTACTACTTTCTAGTACTACTCACAGTTCCACACCATTAGCTAGGCTGGATAGGGATGATGAGAGCGAGTCCTGCTATACTGGATGAGCCTGTGTGTTATCAGTATTCCATAAGAAAGAATACAACTTTGCTTCGCCTTTCTGCCTCCAAATTCTGCCCCAATATTGTGCCTGGAATAAATAGAGGCACTGCGCCTTTGCTTACATGGTATGATTCTGCTTCCATGAGGAAGACTTGGGGTGGTGAAAGGAGGAAATGGGTTGGTTGGAGAAGCAAGTGGGAAGACCAAATGTGGTGTCTCTGAGATTTCTGCTGATGCTGCTCATGTCTCTTTGCATCTACTGGCCCTAGAAATCAGCTCTGCATCTCCACCCCCTCCTGCTGCTTCAAGGAAGGATGAGACACTCAGCCTGGCTGCTGATTCTGCTCTCTTTCAGCTGCGCCTGCAGCCTGCCCGGATGGAATTTACTTAACCAATTTCTGTCTTGCAGGATCTAGATCCTTAAGCTAAGGATGAGACATCCTGCTTACAGCCACATAGTGTTGCTTTTTGCATCAGACCTAACTGAAACCTGGAGCAAAGCGGAGGTTGTGGATGAAGGGATCCAAGACATGGAAGTGTTTGGGAGGAACAACATTATGAGGCAATGGGGCACGGCCATGAATGTTGGACAAGAGCTTGGGATGTCCACATTTATCCTGTCACATAGCATGGAACTCACTGGCTGACCAATCACTCTCAGCCTCACCCATTTCACAGTGTTGTTGTGAGGATAATATGAGAAAGGGGAAAAGCCATATCTACCACTTGTAACAGACTGGAAACGAGGTGGGATATAAAAAGTAACAAGCGAGGAGAAGCAATGAGGAAGAGGAAGTATTTTCTGTATTTACAGTAACTGGAGAAGTCCTTATATTCTGGGTTCTCTTGAGGCTGATGTGATGGTTGAGTACACAGTGAGGTCTGACCAGCTTCAAACTGATGGGCTTGGCATGTGAGCTCAACAGTCCACCCTCCCCTTCTTTGGCCTCTTTTTTTTCCTGCTAAATAAAAGTTCAGATTTCTCTTCAGAAGATTTGATGCAAAGATGGGCAACTTGTTGTTGGGACTGACACACCCATTATAGTCTTCCTAGCCAAAATAAGTCATGTGGGCCAGAGGTGATTGAGGGTATGGCATCTTTTAGCAGACTCTTGCTGCTTAGAGGAATGGACCATGTTCTGGCAGTGCTTTACAGAAGCTAGAGGGCTTGTTACCTACACATTTAGCAAGTGCCTGCATGCAGGTATCTGGCAGGGCAGGGCATATCCTTTGTTTCTGACATCTTGTCTCTTACACCAACATTTAGACAAGTCAGTTCCCACTCAAATTCTGCAGTAATACAACCAATTGCCAGTTAGCCATCCCCCAGTTTGGTGAGTCTTCTTCAGAAGTCAGACCAGACTTGTCAAAGATCCTTGCCTGTCCCTCTCTGCCAAATTTTTTTGACTAGCTGGTAATCTGCAATTGCTCTCAACCAGTATAAATACAATTACTGCCTCAGAGGCACCAACCCTGGAGTTTTTTGAGGATGTAGGTACAAGGTCACTGCATCTACTTGGAAGTAAACTCTACAAACCTCTTTAGGCAAGCTTCTTACAACTATTTCATATGCAGGAGGGTGACAAGCGTGGTTGAAGCTTCCCTAGAGGCCTAAGCTGTTTATCTGTCCTTGGGAGACCTCCATCCACATGATCCCTTGGTCGTTCTGGCTTGTTGAAAGCTTTTGTACAAAAATGGGTGGATTATGGCTTTTATTTCAAAAGAAGTACTGATTAAGGTAGATCACCTGGGCTGGAACATGGAGTCCACACCTTCCAAAAATGAGGCTTATATCTAGCTTTCCTGGATTCTGTATGCAGCCTGGGTGAAAACTGTGTGTGATCCCTCCTCCCGCTTCCAAGGGACCCCTCCAAATTTTAAAAAAGAAGAAATGCTCTGGGGTGAATCCAGTAATGGTGCAATATCATAAACCAACCCCTCAAATGAAAAAATCCCTCCCCCCGAGCTGGAATTTGGCTAAAAATCTGCCCAAATGATAGTGTGTCCTACTGTGATTGTGAAAATTGTCCCTCTTCCATTGCTATAACAATAGCTTGTTGAATTCTGAAAGAGATCATTAGAATTCATAGAGTGGGTAAAGAGAGTTGTATTCTGACACTCCTGCAGGGCACCAGGTTGAAGAGAGGCTGTCTGAAAAGCATCTCCCAATACATGTCAGGCAACAAGTGCTCATAGAATCTATCGCTCCACCTGAGAGATTGATCAACACAAACAGCTTAAGATGACACATAGCTGTTTTGTCTGAAAATGATTGCCAGAATGTTTGTGTGCTTTTGTAGCAGAGTCAAGGGTCACAGGGCCAAACAAAGCTGGTGCTTTCTACTTAGCAAGGATGATGGTATGATCTACCATTCTTCTTTATCTTAGTGGTCGTCCTCACAGTAGTGCGTGCGTGCGCATGTCTCACTAATACATTACCGTGAGCTTTGCCTATTGTAATATCATACAATGCACATAAAGTGGTACAGCTCACTAAAGCAGCCTGCGTTCTTTGAACTGTGAATGTGGCTATGGTCGTGATGAGTGCTTGCAATTCAAAATGTACAGTTTAGGAAAGCGGTGAATCCAAACCTATTTCATCTTCATTCTCAAATGCCATCTTGAACTCTCCAAAGAGCCCAATCTCCCACAGACACCTCACTGTTCGCATGTTCTTTTTTTTCTCCAGTTTTATTGATATCACGGTTTAGCAGCAGCTTCAGTTTCCAAACCTATTGCGAAGAGAGATCACCTTCCGGCCCCCTCCCCTCCCCCACTGATGCTGGTGGGGTTGTCCCCAAGCAATGGGTGGAGGTATATGGCTTTTCCCAAAAAAAGGGGGACAGAGGTTTAGGAAGCAGGGCTGGTTTTGTTTTTCCTTTTTTTGTCCCCTCCCCCCCACTTCATTTCACACACTTAAAAAAAAAATCAAAACAAACCAACCCCAAACCAACCATAAATAGGACAAAATCTCAAAAGACAAAGACAAAATGACAAATGGACGTGCGGGAGGGAGGGCGAGACAAAGAAAATGAAAAGTTGACATTCCAAACAAGAAGAAACTGGGGGGTAAATAGGCACAGAGCAACACAAGGGGGGACAGAACTAGGACGCCTAGGTTCTCCAAACCAGCACTCTCTCAGATGAAGTCTGGGAATGGTTCCCCTACCCAATTTAGGCAGTGAACCACCATGCAAACCCCCAGAAGAACAAAAATCAACTAGGCTTCAGAAAGGAGGGAACAAGACACACTTTTACCCCCATACACTTACACACACACGCATACACAGAATAGTCCAGAATCCGCAGCCTACGTTCGGAGTTCAGATAGGCCCAAATCTGGCTTTTTAACGAGGGAGGAACTGGGCCTTAATATTCTCTGTCATGGAGCTTTTTTTAAAAAAGATATCGCAAGCCCTTTTCCGATTCGTGTCAAGGAACTCCGTGGTCGTTCTTCAACTGGGGTGGCGAGCGAAAGGAGGACATAAGTGTTGCGTAGTCCATCTGCGCCGCTTTCAAAGCTGCCTTTCTGAGCAAGGTGGTGAAGGAAGGAAGTTCCTCCATTCCCTGGTCCTCCTCCTCCTCTGAGGCTGGAGGTTCATGCAAATTGAGGCAAAAGACCCTGCATGCATGCTGGCAAAATGGAGGAAACTGCCCTGCCCCACCCCACCTGACTGGGCAGCAAGTAGAATCATTCCCAGCTGCCCCAAGAGGTCTGTCATGATGAGAGAAACAAAAGGAAGGAGAGTCTGGGATATTCCCTCAACAGAAGAGACCTCAGTTGACTCTGTTCTAAATTCACAGCCAAGAAGAAGGCTCAAAGACCATTCATGGGATGATGGGAGGAGAGTCTCCAACAACAAAAACAAACAAAAAAATGTCCCCACCCTCCATTTTTCCCCTGACAAGGGAAATTGTGGCTTTAACAGTCAGAACTCCTAACAGAATAGTTACCTCCCTCATTGATCTGCTCTGCAGGCACACCTGTTGAACTTCTGCCAGTCATGCAGCTTATTAAAGCCACAGAGCTTCCGTCAGAATGAAAACAAGACACCCTCTAGAGCTTCAGAGTGACTCTTCCTCCAGAACAGAGACTCCCCCAAAAACATGCATGTCACAAAAGTTGACTCTCCCCTGCTCCCTGTAAAAGGATGAGGGGGAAAGGTTCTTTCCACTCCAGACACTGGATAACACACACGTCCCCATTCCACTTTAAAAAAAAAAAGCTCCTTCGTGGCTGCCTTTATGGCTTTAGAAAAAAAAATGCAACAGGCAGCAACTTCTTGGGGGAGATGGAGATTGAGGAAGGGTAGAATCTCACACCCACTCTCAGATGCCCCCCATTAGCACTTCCTCCAGGGTGGATCAGAGGAAACAAATGGTCCAGAAAGTTCCAAGAGCACATCGCTGGAACCCTGAAAGAAAGAACAAGGGGGAAAACCCCTAACATCTAATTTTTTTCCAACTCTCCTTCCCCCAATAAAGCCAGTTTTCATGTTAAGAATTCTTTTCAACCCGTAGTTACTTTGCTCAGAGCCACTTCTCTGCTCTTTGAGATTGTGCCAAAGCTCAAGTGGCAATAGTTCTTTGCCCTGGGAGGCAGAACAGGTGAAAGATTTTTGTATTTCTCTAGCCTAGGTTGAACATCACTGGCCATCTGTACCAGAGACAAAAGGAGAGGAGGGTACCTTCCTGGGAGTGGCCGAAGCAGACAGGTATTTTAATCAGCTGCGTTGGGGCAGTAAATGTAGAAGCAGAACAACTGGTTTTGACTCACCCCCACTCCCCTTCGTTCTTTAGGCAAAGACTTTTCTATTTAGGGAGGCATTTAGCGATTAGGCTGGGATGCTGCAGTAGCCTTTTTAAACTGCAGTGAGTGCATTTCTTCCCCCTGTTCATGGACATATTTCAATTGTTTTTAATTTGTCTTGCATACTAAGTCACCTGTTTTATGCTTCGGTGGTAGCTATTTTATTTTACTTTGAGCTACTTCGTGTCCCATGGGCGGGGGAGGAGACAGGTGATGTACAAGTCCAATAAAGTAATAAGTTTAGAAGCCTTCATCTGTTTATAATTACATATCTATCTTAAATAAACAGGAATTTCTTAAAGTTACACCCCATTCTATCATGTATCCAATTATGTTTGTAGTCACAATGGATAAAAGGATATTTTTGCAGGATCACTTAAGCATAACAATGATGTTGAAATATTAGCCAGGGTATTCTTAGGTGCCGAGCTGGTGGGTAATCATTACTAATTTATTCACCACTTTTTCAAAACAAAATTGCAAACTGCTCTTTTCCAGTTGAGAATCTAGAGAAGATCTCACCTATTATAGATTGATTGATTGGATTTATATCTCAACTTTCTCCCAAATAGGATCCAAGGTGGTATTTATTAAATGGGGACTGCCAAATCTCAAAATAAAACCAGTGTTTTTGGAGCTTGTTTTTAAGTTATAACATATGGCAAACACTTCCACTGGAGCAGGACATCAGTTTGTCCCAGCTTGGCTAGAGCCCCCTTTGCATGATTTTTAGTGCAGAATTCAACCTGTTCAAAGGGATGGCCTTCACAGGCCTGAAAGAAATGAGCTGTAAAAAGAGCTGCACTTGCATCCTTCTGTGATCACAGGGGGAACTGCATGAAAATCTAGGGTCAAGTAAGCCATGCAGCAAAGGACAGTATGGACATAGCAGTTCCCAAATGAAGTGAAAACAGTTAGTGATGCCATCAGAGCAAGTCTTTGGGGCAGAAATCCAGGGCTCCATCCCCCAAAATAAGGTGCAGTAGGGAAAACTTAAGCATTTTTGATGTAATTGACTTCATACTTAAGTCATTCTAAAGGGCCCCTTTTCTACCATAAGACCCTTATGTCTAGAGTGTAAAAATTCCTACCTACACCACTGAAAGTAATGTAGGTCTGCTTAACTATCTGGTTAATTATCTTCAAATTGCTCAATTTCCTGCTAAAATTAAGACTGTATGTCAATTTGTCTATCCCGTTCCCACCTGCCAGAAGTACTCACAGTCCCTGGTGACAAAGGGCTGGCTGGTCGCCTTAGTCTTAATGTACAGTTTCTACTACGATACTGGGTTTGTCCCGTGCTGGAGGATTCTTGTTGATGTAGCTGTTCAGAGTTTTTTCCTGAAGAAAAGAGAAGAGTGGAGGAAGACAGGAGAAAATCAACAGGTCAAACAGCAGGCTCTCAGAATTGCTCATTGCTTCCAGGGTACCTTGAACCAAGAACCCCACAGCTGGAAGTATCATCACTGGATCTCACTCCCTTTTCATAGAACCCAGGATCTTGTTTCTTACAAAGGAGCCAGAAGATGTGGTGCTCTTCACTCTTCATCACATGGGGTGCTTTCCTTTCAGACATTCACATTGTTCTGGCTTACTGCTTTCTTTAGAAGCAGTGCTTTATACTTGGAATATACTACAAAGTTCTCTTTTATGTCTGTATTGGACACCACAATACCACCTTTTCATTCAAGTGGGAAGCTGTTGCTGCACCATGGCTTCAAGGACTCATAAGAAAGCTAGGCTCCAAAAGGGAAAAAGATCAATGCTTGGTTTACAATACAGAAGACAGTCTGGAACAATATATTCCTATCAAGTGGGTGAGTGATCTGACATTGTTCCTGATGTGTAGAACATGAAGGCATAAGAAAATAATAGGAAACTGTGCTGAATCAGAACAAGGTCCTTTATAATTCTGACCTTGTAGCCAATCAGGTGCCCCAATCGGATGCCAGCGGGCAGGAAATGAGTCCAGCCACACCCCTTCTGCTTGCATTCTCTATAAACTGGTATGAGAAGGCACACTGCCTTTGAGACTGAAGATAATACACAGCCATCATGCCCCAGACAGAGCTTTATCTATTATGTATTTGTCTGATCCTCTTTTAAAGCTGTCCAGCTTGGTGGCCATCACTGGGTCATGATAGTAAATTCCATCATTTTAACTATGTTCTGTGTGAAACCGTTCCTTTGTTGTTGTGTGCCTTCAAGTCACTTCTGACTTACAGTAACCCTAAGGTGAACCTATGATGGGGTTTTCTTGGCAACATTTGTTCAGAGGGGATTTGCCATTGCCTTCCTCTGAGGCTGAGAGAATGTGATTTGCCCATGGTCAGCAGATGGGTTTCCATGGCTCAGTGGGGTTTTGAACCCTAGTCTCTCAGAGTTCTAGTCCAACACTCAAACATCTACACCATGTTGGACTCTCTCTCTCTTTTTAAAATTTGCCTCAAATTTCCCACTGTTCAGCTTGACTGGAGCACCCCATGTCATAGTATTATGAGAGACAGAGAAAACAACTTCTCCTTGGGTGCATCCAGAAAAGCCCCAGCTCTTGTTCCTGCTCTTTCCAATTGTATACTGGGTTAAAATAATCTGACATGGGGAGCTGGTATAAAAAAGTCTCAGATTGTACTGGGAGCTGACAAAAATATTCTAGAATAAAGAAAACCTGTATAGATCTCCAAAATAACATCAGAAAGAACAGGAACAAAATCTCAGGCTTTCTGGTCTTTTAAATCAGTCTGGATGCAGGCGTAGTTCATCTTCCCACGATGCACAATTCTACATAAGCCTATTGTGTCACCCCAGTACACTCTTTTTTTCCCAAAGTGAAAAGACCCAAATGTTGTAACCTTTCCTCCTGAAAGAGTTGCTCCAGCCTCTTCAACATTCTGCTTGCCTTTCCCTTTCTGCACTTTCGTCGATCTCCGCAACAGCCTTTTTTTTTTTAAGATAAAGATATCTTTTTTAAAGATAAAGTCACCAGAATGGTACATAGTATCATTCCTGTAGTACCCACTACACAAGCCTCACCTCCACCAGCTGGTGCCAGTGTTCAATAGGTTTACGTGGGTTGGCCAGCATCTCAGCCCAGTGGTCTCTTCCAGGTGCATCGGCATCACTGCCCACTCGGCACATCCCAATGACTTCGTTGTGCCCAATGCTGAGGACAGAAAGAGTATTTTGGTGCCAGCCATCCGCAGAGGAAAAGGACAAGCAGTGAAGGGGAAAGGCTAACTTTCTGCCTCAGAATAAGTTATGCCTGGTGTGCGTCAGGGTATAACAAATCTGCATAATTAATTTACACTGTGATCTTGGGGACTGGGAGCTGCAGCTGAACACTGGAAGATTAACAAGGCAGAATGTTCTTAAAGCTTACTATGCATTCTCCCTACCCACACACTTTGAAAAGTAGAAACAGCCAACGCTGCTAACAGGCAACTACTGTAGTCACCAGCACTTTATCTGTGTGGCACTTCAGAGCAAGAGCTCAATCAGTAAATTGAACAAGGATCTAATGTACTTGCAAAATTGCTTATTACGTGCATGAGTCCTTGTAGTGGGCAGTGGCAGGGCCCCCACAATCTGCCTGGGATTGTATATCTCTCCCTAAGTCTTATATATTTCTTTGTCAGAGCTAAGGCCAGAACCCAGCAGTAGCATCAGAACTGAGTCAAATCCCTTGAACCATAATCAGTTGAAAAAACTCTCTCCACAATAAAGGAGGAAGGAGGGCCAGTTATGCAGCCAGTATTGAAGATCCTGGAGAAGTCATTCCTAGTCAACCATTCTCTCTTCACCCTCTGCTTTTTATTTGTTACGTTTATATGAATTCAAGGTTGTATACACTGCCCCTCCCTCCATTTTTATCCCTACAACAATCCTGTAGGCTAGGCTGAGAAAGACGGTCACCTTGTAAGTTTTGTGGTCAAGTGGGAATTTGAACCCAGGTCCCCCAAATTCTACTCTACACTATAACCATTACAATGTTGACTCTCTTTATCAACTGGTGTTTGTGTGTGTGAGTGCAGCTCACCAATCATAATCCATGACTGCCAGTGTGATGCTGACATGCTCCATACTGTCCTGGGGGATGTCAAAGACAAGGGCCTCGTTATAACTGGGGTTGAGGGTGTTCTTCTTAATGGACGTCTTGCGCTTCTTCAACCGCCGTCCTTCACACATAAGGGAGGCCTTAACATAAGGATCTGCAGAGAGAGGCACAGGAAGGGTGGAGGAAGGAGACAGAGGTATGGTGAGGAGTAGGAAGCAGCCCAAACTGAAGAAAGCCAGAGTTCAAGGTCATGCTGCCTGCTACCTACCTTCTACATTTCTCCCCAATCCTGCCTCTGAAAACTACCATTCAAGACCACCACTACCATTGGGCAAAGTGAGGAAAACACCTCAGGTGGCAGATGCTGGGGGCAGAAGTACAGGCCCTCGGGCTATTCCCTGTGCAGTCTCTTAGCCTGGAGTCTCTTTGGCAGACAGAGATGTGTGAATGCCACATGGCCTATTCTGTGCACGTATGCACACATAGACCCCCCCACACTAGCCTCTTGCCCTCATGCAACTATTCTGTCACCAGGGCAGAAGCAAAATTCAACTACCAGTCCACTTCACTTTGTACATGGCATGGAAAAAGGAAGGCCATCTTGTCTTTTGCCTGAGGTAGAAACTGTCTTGGACCATTCAGAGCACCATCCTGGCTGCAGTTCTTGTTGGCCTAAAATAATGACGGTGGGTTAGGCAACATTGAGGTTGCCGGCAGTGTTTCTCAACCCCATCTGTGCTGACCTTTGGTGGCTAGGGAACAACGTCTATGATTCCCTAGACTGATCTCTTCTTTATCAGCCTCAGTAAGAGGTCAACATGGTAAGGCCTGATCTACACCCACAGCAGAATGAGGTGGTGGAACCAACAGTTGCTGCAAGGGGAGACAAACCACATTCCTGAATGCTTGTATGTGCTGAATAATTCCCTGCAAACAGAAAATTATGTTACACTCTTTCCATCTTGATGTGTTGGATGTTTTTTCTTGGAAGTAAAAAACCAATGTACCTTCACTGCCAATCATCCACAGCCTCATCAGGAGATTCAGAGCTTGAGACAGCTACTATTTTAGACTACAACTACCCAATCACCCCCACAACCAACATAGCCAGTGGCCATGCTGGCACTGGGAGCTGTTGCCCAAGACAGTAATATTTCTAGGCTCTGAATAGATGTCAGTCTATCTTTTGCTCACTCCCACCCTGGTAGCTTAATTTATTCCTCCATCTTAATCTAGTCCCCCATTTCTTTCCCCATATCTGACCTTCTCCCTCCTCCTACTTCCATCCAACTTGTCCCCTTTGCCCTCTGTGTCACTCCTTGATGGCTCTAGCCCAGTCTACACCTCAAGAATTCCATTAATTTTGCCCTCATGTTAATATCAACAGCCTTCCAGTCACAACTTGGGGCTCCACATTTCTGCATCTGCTCACCAGAAAATCCAGTCAGATCCATGGCTTTGAGGTTGGTAGCCTTGATTATGGTGACTGTGAGACGTCCGGCTGTGGGCAGGTAACAAAGGGAGAAATTCAGCTCCCCCAAGTCTGCTTTTTCCTATGGGAAATGGAAAAAGACCCAAAGTATGCTTTAGGATCCATAACAAAATTGCTGGAGGTACTGTAGCAGAAGCTGGAGAGCCGCCTGTCAGGGATGCTGCATTTACATCCTCCTCTCTGAGAAGCAGCCTGGACTAGAGGAAATTTCTCTAAAATACCCTTCCAATCCTACACATCTATGATTCAATCTGAGGAAGAAGGAAGTTTCTAGACAAGAGATGTGAGGTGGCCTTGCTGGATTTTGGTCAACACACAACCCCTGGAGAGGTGTGCACCTCCATCTTCTACTCCACCTGCAGTTCTGACGGATAAGTGAACTGGGGACGGGGCTAAAATATAGTGGCTTTCCAGATGCTATTGGGATTCATCAACCCCAGGCTAATGGTCAAGGATGACAGGTGATGCAGCCCAACAGCACTGGGAAGAACACACATTCCTCACTACTTAAGCACTTCTCCTAAGTACTGCTTATAGCTCTTTAAAGGAGGCCTGCTTCCCCCTTCAGAAACCATTCCTCAAAGAAACCCAGGAACTCTCCCTGAAAGCACAGTTTCCATAATGGAAATACTTCCCCGATTTTATAACGGCAATATATATAAAATCCATGGGGGAAAAACTTCAGTCTTCCTGGACATTTTGCCACTGATCTCAAGGATCAGCTACAGCTACTGTAGAGCAAAGGGACTTCAGAAGAATTGTGCTGAATAAGGATGCCCATCTTTCTAGTCTTATCACCAAAAGTATGAATTTGGATTACCAATTGTTAGTTCGCAACATGTATTAATAAGTTGCTTATCAAAATAGTTTTGTTTATGGCCAGAGTTAATATATATTCAAAAACAAGAGGACTCTGTGGTTTCAATAAAATAGAAGAATGCAGACACCCCTTTGGAAACAAGACTCACTTCAGAGGTAAATCACGTGTTCCTAACATGGTTGATTCCCCCCAACTTAAGTCCACAGGGACTTCACTCCATGCACCTGATATACTCAAGTTTGCAGAAGTTAATGCTACAGCTTCTTTCTCTCAGTTAGTCTCAATGATGCTACAATATCCCTTTGCATAATGATTCTGTCAACAAGGCTATGTCCTTGAGTTCTTCCCCAACTTATTTATATTCTGCCTTTCCACTGTACCATCTTTCCAGATGACTCACTAAAAATACAACCATCATTTTAAAAAAATCAGAAATATCAAAACAACACAAATATATAAACATACTCAAATAAGAGCAAAAAGAGTCTTTAAAAAAACAGTCTGGGTTATCATCTTTTAAATAGGCAAAAAAGGTTTTAATTTGGTACCCAAGGGAAAGGAAATTAATTTAGCTGTCTCCCAAATTCTTTGAGGAGAACATTTCTTAAGTAGGGTGCCAGGGCACAACTGAGAACAACTTTTGCACTTTGAATTCATTTTGCAGCACCTGATGTAAGCTAACAAGAGGGGAAAGTAGGAGAAGAGAGAAACTGGGACATTTTAAAAGCAGATGAAAAGTGGGACAACAGAGGCTTGATAGGGACTGTCCCTGCCAAATTGGGATATTTGGAGGGTATGCATCTGGATGGTCACAATTTGCCCATCCATTTTAAGATCACCAGTGATGACTCTCTCTTCAGCGAGCCCACAACTCCAGAAGTGAGACAAACCATGGCGGGGAAGAGGGATTTGCACTCAATTAGTTTCCGGGCAAAGTACAAAGCGTTGGTTATTACCTTTAAAGCCCTACATGGGTTGAGCAAGTTACCTGTAGGGTCACCTCCTCCCATACAATCCGCCCCATACACTCAGGTCCTCTGGGTACCATTGGATTAAGCCAGCCAGGACTAGACTGGCAGCGGTCACCCAAAGAACCTTTTCTTTGGCCATCCCAGACTGTGGAATGACCTGCTGGAAAAGATTCAACAGAAAGGTACGCTGTCTGAATTTTAAAAAAAGTACTAAAGATGTATCTATTCCAGTAGGTCTACCCAGTCTATTTTTAATTATGAGGTATTTTAATAGTGATGTATTTTAATTATGATATATTTTTATTTTAAATGGTTTTATGTGTTTTTAGTATATTTTAACTTTAGCATATTCTAATTTATGTTGTATGCTGCCTTGAGCCTTGGGGAGAGGCAAGTAACAAATAAAAAATTATTATTACTAAAATTAACTTACCAGGGGAAGAGGAAGGAGAGGGCAGAATCTTGCCCTTACCAGTGATTTTAGACAAAAGCAAACTGCTACAGCCTCTACTAGCCTCTGTGCTCTTTCTCATGAATAACTTTCACTATCTTTACTACATTCTAAGGTAGTTTGGCCAGATGTATACCCAATTTCATCTGTGAAATGTTGGAGGTTATGCACTTCCTATGCATCCAGATGTGCAAATGTAACCTGGGAAGGGCAGGAGTGAAAACTGTCCCCTGTCCCCTGTGAAACTGGCTGCCTCTGGCTTAGATCCAGATTTAGATAAACATGAAGCATACCTAGGGACCTAAATACCCTAAAAGCACCAGATCCCCTCTGATCTTGGAAGCTAAGCAGGGTCAGCCCTGATGAGTACTTGTATGGGAGACTGCCAACAAATACCAGATGCCTTGCTTAAGAAGACCCTATGAAAATCATGGCATAGCCACAAGTCTGCAGGCAACTTCAAGGCACATACTTACAAGCACAAAATACCCCTATTGAAATTGGTGGGACCTGGCTAACTTCCTTTTTTTATTTATACCCACCTCTTTGTCAAAAATAGTACTCAAAGTGGCTAATAATAAAATATACACTAACAACAATCCATTAAATCCTAAAATAAAAACAAATTCATTTAAAAACGCAATCAAAGCCACCACAACAAAACACACAGCCAGCATCTCAACCACTTGTTTGATTTCAACAGCTCTAGGTGAAAAATGATGACTAAGGATCCAATCAACAGCCCATCAAATACAAAACGAAATTATCAGTTCATAAATGAGAACATTATTCAGATTTCATTTCTTTCAACTCAGATTAAACATTTGATTTTGAAAGAATATGAATAATTACCATAATGAATCAATTATCACCCATTCATTTCCTCGAGGGGGCTTTTTCCTGGAGCTGTCAACCAGACACTGTTTTCTCATGTTTGGGTTATGCAAGCTTTCAGAGGAGCACACAGAAATACATTCTATTGTTGTGTGGCAATTTAGCCATCTTTCACAAACAGTAAGAAGTGAAAATGTGACACTTTTATTACCCTTCTATAAAGTCCAGGAAAAAAAATATTCTTGCTTAAAAACAAGACTGGAAAGAGAGACAGCTGAACTGACCACATTCATAAATTCCAGTCTATTAGCTGAGGCTTTCTCCCACACTACCTATCTAGGTTGGTTTTCACTACAATTAAGCGTATAACTCCTCAAATCTTCAAGGAAAAAACTCTGCCTTCAGCAGAACTACTTTCCTGAAAGTAGAATGTTTTAACATCTCAAAGTCAATTAACAGCCTTGCAGCCCTGTGTCTTACAGCCTTCTAGATTTCAGGAGGTTTATGACAAATCAGGGCTTTGAAGGTTTATGACTAGTGCTACCATTGTCATTTTAAGTATCCCATTTTACTCTAATCCCCACTCCACTGTGCATATATACATGATACTTGAATATTGCATACTGAGGAAGTAGACTGTAATCAACAAAAGCTCATGCTAGAATAAATCTGTTAGTTTAGAAGTGCCACATGACTTCTTTTCTTTCCTCTCTTGTTTTCTTTTTAAACAGTGAGAAACAAAGGATCAGCTGCTTTTCAGAATATGGCTGTCTTCAAAGGAATTTCTCCAAGTTTCACGTTAAAAGGCTTCTCCATTACAGGAATACAAATGTGCTAGATTTTTTGTTTAATTTTCTCTAAAACTTGGGGTTTCCCAGCCCAGATATGCATATAAACCAATATTTGCATTAAAGAGGAGTACCACTGGATATAAATCTCCATACAAAGACTTTCAAGTATTCTAAAGCTTCAGTGAAACACCTTCCCCCATCCCCGTTTCATCTTCTTTGAAGAAGAAAAGCCGGATGACTAATGCGCAAGTTCTTTATATATTCAAGATGCTCTGGTAAATCAGCAGAATTCAAGTCCCAACATGAACGTTCTATTGATCTAGGCAAGTATCCTGAATTTCCTTTATGTCCATTGCTATCCCATATCTCAGAGCTGGGCCCCCTCTTTTTCAGTCTTCAGGGTAAAAGGAGGAATCTCAGGGCAAGAGCACCACCTCGAAAAAAGTATGTTTTGGGGGCAGTACTCTTGCTATATACTAGAGGCTGCATTGCTAGACTTTCCTGGACATCCACATGGCTCTCTCTTCCTCATTCATAGCACAATCAGTGCTATAAGCAGGGTTATATCTATGGGGGGAGAGGGCAAAATGAAGGCATTGACCCCCAAATAAGAATTCTGCTCTGCAATGGACTATGCCTGCAGTTTCTAAATTTCTAGCATTGCAGTTGTTCTTCCAATTAACTCAAGGTAGCAAGAAAAGACCCTACTTCAGCTTTACAACTATCCTGTGAGGTTGGGCAACCTGACAGAGCCTCTCCAAAGTCTCAAGCCAAAATTCTAATTACCACACTATGTACATGTCTCTAAGAGTACAGAGGGCCTATACAAACACTGCACAATTACTGCTGGCCACTCTGAGATGAACTGCTGGATACAAAGTGATGACATAAACACAAAGATGCTCAGAAATGCCAGCTGTTTCAGACCTCCCTGCAGGGCCTTTGTTTCCCCTCGCAAAGAAACATGGCCAAAGAAGTGGAAAAGAAAGCCCTGTCTTCCTTTCATGTCCTTTAGGGCCATTTCCGCACGACACTCATAGTGCGATGATTCCACTTTCAACCTCCTGTGGAATCCTGGGGTTTGCAGTTCCGGGAGGGGCCGGCCCCTGCAAGTGGTCTCTTCCAGTAATGGATGTTTTCTGTTCTTGGCACATTGAAAACACCAAGATGGTCTTCTCCCCAATACCGAGATTTCCATGTGAAGGGAATCATTTTCTAATGGAAAAGACTCAACTGAGCAAGTCCTATACTAATCAGGAAGTTCCAGACTGTCACCTTAGGTGTGAATTAAGGTAAGGATTTCTTATCACATTACACAGAGGCTGACACTACATGTGTTAATTGGCTTCCCTTTGCCAGGGTGTTTGTCTTATCAGCAACAGCTGGGTAATTGGTCTGTCTTGATCATGTAATTGGTACTATCACTATTTTCTGCACTTAAATTTAATTCTGACCTCATTGTCTACAACCCCATTCCACAGCCATGCCTACTGTATACAGAACACCTGAAATTCAGGATAACATTTCATGAATCTGATTAATTACCCTAGTCATGCTATACTAAATGTATTAATCATTAAAGTGCTATAGAACTCTTTCTGGCTTTCACCTATGGCACAGAACAGTAGAGCAGTGGAGGTCAATAGAGTTCATGGTAGTGGGACAGCGAGTCTGCTTGGATTTTTACTCCAAACTTTTAAAGGTAGCGTCCAGGAATCTGAGGATCCTTTAATCAAATAGCTCCTTTAATGTTTGAACAAAAATCTGGCAAAAATTCACCACCCCAAAGACATGGAAGACACCAGATACTGCTGTAATTAGTGTCAGGTTCTTTCGTCTCCTAGACTTTAGTCTTCATCAAAAGATTATCTGAAGAGATGTCACAGGGAAGATGGAACAAGCTTGTTTGCTGCTGCTCCTGATACTGGAACACAAACCAACTGATGCAAACCACAATAGAAGAGATTCCCCCTAATCATTAATAAGAACTTCTTGACTATAAGAATGGTTTGAGAGTGGAACAGAGTGCCTCAGAGACTGGTGAAATCTCCTCTATTACAGGTCTTTAAACAGAGGTTGGGTGGCCATCTCTCAGGAGTGCTTTAGTTGTGAATTCTTGCATCACAGGGTGGTGGATGAGATGGCCCTTGTGTTACTTCTAACTCTATATGATTCTATGACTTGGAGTCCAACAGCATCTGGTAAGCTGCATAATTTCCACCCATGGTCTTCCTGACCCTATCCAAATTTGGTGTGCTGAATAGCCATATATATATATATATCCTGCCCTCACCAGCAGCTGCGTGACAAGCAGAAAATAAACAGATGACTCCCCAGCAAAGAGATGTGAATATGGGGAGAGCTGCCCCTGTGGCATTCCTGCCTGCTCTGTAGTCATTATGGGTACAACAGGAGAGCTTTACAAAGGAGTGGGCTGAGGAATTGAGAACAAAATGAGAGTGTCTATTCCTATGCTATGTAGAAATGTACACTAGAACATCCACCTCTCATATAGGTCAAGATATAGGAATCCTAAACACACACATACGCGCACCCAACTAAAGGGACAACATTAAGGAGGCCTGGCACAGGAGCAGAGAAGCAGGCTTAGAATTTTAGCTGTTGGCAGTAGAGATGGAAGAGGGTGCCAATCTCCCCAAGTTACCAGGCGGCGCGTGGTTTCCTGTGTGAATATTTTATGCCCTTTTACCAGTTCGATCCCATTTGCAGCCTCATCAATATGAATGAAGCTTTCCCTTCCTTTCCTCTCCCTGCCATGCCCTCCTCTCCTCGTTGCCCTCCCCCAAGCACTCCAACTCCACTGCTCAGCCCTTTGGTTTCCTTTGCCAACTCACTTGTTTTGGGGCAGGTAAGGGCTTTGCTGGCTGACAGCCAGGCCAAGCCCCATGGGAACCCACAGCTGAGAAAGAAGGTAGAGGGGGAAAGAGAGTGAAAGTGCATAACAGTGAGTGTGAGTTGTATGAGCAAAGGTAGGGATGAGCAAAGAGATGGAGGGGGGAGAAGGGGAGTTTAAGGCTGGAAAGAAGAAGAGGAATAACCTGGCCCCTCATGCTGGTGCTGATTAGAAAGCACTGCCTGGACTCAGAAAGAGCCTGTGAAATATACATGGATGTGCCAAAATGGGGTGATCATATGAGGTTCTAGGTTTTTTTGGGGCAGAGACGTAAGACCCTTCTCCAGAACTTGAGGAAAGTTATTCTTTTGGTCTACAGAGAGACCGATCTGGGTGATTTTTTAAAATTATGAGTTTTAAAGTATTAATTGATTATTTTTAACATGTATTGGTTTTATATGCTCTTTTTACTAATGTTATGTGTTTTTAACTGGTGTTATGTGCTTAATCTCTTGTTGAATTGTAACCTGTCATTTCTTCTCCTCTCAATCCATAGGGAGAGATGGATAAGAAATAAATATTATGATTATTACTATTACCACTCCTAGAATTTCCCAGTCAGCATGAGCAATTGTTGAGAAGCCCTGCTTCCATGGCAGCCGTGTAACAGATAACTGAGAAGACAGTTTGGTGGGGAGGACAACATGATAGGACTGTCACACAGAAGAGGGAAAAGACTTGTAGGTTGCTGCCCTGCAAAGCAGGACTAGATTTAATGGCTTTAAGTTATCACAGGGCAGATTTGGGTTCAACTTTAGGAGAAACTTCTTGGGAATAAGGACAGGCCTGGAGGGCTTTTGCTTGGCTGGAGATCTTCTAGGAGAGACTGGATATTAATAGCAATCTGTTGCAGATGATGTGAACTGTTCTGCATCAAGCAAGAGGCTCAGGCACACAGCTTCCAAGCCCCTCTGCAGTGCTACAACTTTGTGATATTTCCAGACTCTGGAAGGACACAGTGAAATGGCATTTCTGCCCAGTGGATTAATGATACATTTTGAAAAACAGGTGGCCATCACAAGAAACTCCACAGCCACATCTTCAAAAATGGGGGCTGCTGCATTGAACCATAGCAATAAATCAGTTCTAGCATTTTTAAGTCTCCACCTGGAAGAAACATTTTGTAGAGTTAATGGCCCTTAAATGAACATCCAAGACTAAGGTCATTTCCACACTAGACTGTTATAGTGTTGTTATTCCACTTTCAACATCCTATGGAATCCTAGGGTTTGTTGCAAGCTGCAAACTGCAAAACCCTTTGCTGCAAGGGTTGCTGCAAACTGCAAGCCCCAGGATTCCATAGGATGTTGAAAATGAAATAGCATTATAACAGTTTAGTGCGGAAATGGCCTATGTCACCTCTAAATACTTTAGATTACAGTAGGGATGGCTCATAATAGATTGTGCAGGGAAAATTATCCCATTCCACTATAGCTACAGTGGTAACTGCAATGAAATTAAGAAGGAACAGAGAGAGTCTGCTGGTATAAAAGACCTGGTGCTTCAACTCTACTAAGTCTGGCTCTATTATGACACCACTGTTTCTGCTTACCATACAGTTATTCAAGGCACCAAGAGGTCATCATGAGGGGAAAAAAACCAAGAGAACTTTTATAGTTTCTAAGAATACTTTTCTCAGGCTTGACCTTTTAAAAATCTGATTTTATATAACTGTTACCATGAGAGGTAGGAGTGTGAATCTGACAAAAATTGATTTAGGCCCAAGAACTCTCTCAATAGTCACTGTACAGAGCTTGGGAAACTTACAGGTCAGTGGTCCTGCTATCTGGCAGGGATCTGAGAGCATTGGTCCAAAGACGTAACATTCGTAAACTTTGGGACTGAGCAAGAACTGGTATCTTTTTCAGGGTCATGCTCAGCACTAGCGGGTGGGAATGCTGCCAGAGGAGTTGCATCTGCCAGAAGTCACATGCCATTCTGTACTTTTTTGTCACATCTCTCCCATTCATAAATCATATCCAAAGAAGATGAGGTAGGAACCTTTGCATGAGACTTCCCAGCTGCAGGAATTCAATGAATGAATAATAAGCAGCTATAAAGCACATTCCTCATCTTTAATGCCCAAAGGAATAGGTATGTTAGGCTGCTGCAGCATAAACAACAGAGTCTGCAAAAATCTTAACACATTCATTACTCCCATGAGCATTTCTGGTCTACAGCCTGGTTGATAAAATGCAACATCCCAAGCTACTCTTGCCACTAACCTTAAAGGTGCCACTTTGTGAAAGAACCTCCAAAGAGAGATTAAAGTGAGAATCTGTCAATTTGCAATTCATTCTGGCACAAGAAGTCTGGATTGGGATAAGAGTTTCTTATCACACCACTTGTGTTAATTGGCTTTCCTAGTGCCAAGAGGTTCACGTTATCAGCAACAATAGTTTTATGAATGGCCAGGGTTAACAACATAATTGCTCACTATCAGGGCTTAACAGTATGCACTGAATTTCCCTCTGACCTCACTGTCTACAATCCCACTTCCAGCCCTATGCTTACTCACTCTCTTAATGAAATTCTGGCTAGCACTTTTTGCCTCTATAACTGATGAAACCTTGTGGTATAACCAATCTGGTAGTATCGAGGGTGCCACAGGATTCTCTAATGCTTATAATATTTTTTACATACATTCTCTCTGTAACGTTTACAACAGTCCTACAAAGCAGGCCTTTCCCATTTTTTGCAAGGAAAGGTACATGTGGCCTTCTGCAGCACCATTCTCATGAATGATGAACAGCACAGACACAACGGAGGAAAACACTTCTCTTTGTAGATGGGTTTTTTCTCCTGACCCTGGGTTAATATAAATATTATATGAAGGAAGAGAAGTTTGGTGGGGTGGGAAGCAAGGGGATATGGACCTGATTTTTCTCACCACTCTCCCCAGTGGGAGAGTGTGAGAATAGGTACAAGAGAGCTGCAAATGGACTGTGATACCATCCACTCTTGCTATGCACTACCTATAGTGCTGCAACAACCAGGTATTTTTCTTGATAAAAATTGGGTAAAAGTTTATGACATTAAAAAAGGATCCAATCTAGGATCTGGTTCTCTTCTTCATTAAAGGCATTTAATATTTTAGCCAATAAATAGAGGGACACTTGTCCAATCAAATTTCAGTAGTCAGATGGACTGGACCATAAGGCATCATATAGCCAGGCTTTTTCATCTAAAAGCTGAGGCTGAAACTTCGGAGGTGCAGGTTCCTGTCTCCACTGAGCTATGAAACTCACTCGGTGACCATGGGTCAGTCCCAGACTGACCAACATTACTACGGTAGATTGTTGCGAAGGTTATATGAAGTCAAGGAGAGCCACGCATGCCACCTTGAGTTCATCAGAAGAAAACAAAATGGGAGTGTGCCTTCATTAAAAACAAATGGTTTGTGCTTCTGAATATTCCAGGAACACCTCAAGCTGTATGCCATTGCATAGAGGTCACAGCCACCCATCTACTAAAATATACAAAGCAACTTCCTTCTCACTGTACTCCTTTCTCTGTCAAGAATGTATGTGCAAACCAGAGCATGGAAAAACTCTGGCTTTGTTGGCTTGGAGATTCTGGTCCAGAAAGATAACTTTTCCATGTTCAGACACACAGATATGCATACACTGAACTGGATCAGTCTTATTCCTTCTAGGAACTGTCTGCAAAGAAAGAATCTAGGAGGGGACAAAGAATTTCCCAGATGATACTAAAAAATAATCCAGGATTGCCTAGTAATTCTATGACACTGGCCAACCAACAGTATGCCAAAGAGACCATGTTATAGTCAGTGAAACCTGTTTCTCTCTCCAGCTTAGTTCCGTTTATACTAGTGGGTAGGAAAGTCTGTGGTTCTCCAGAAACTGTCGGATTAGAATGGGTGAGCAACTGAGAGATGCTAGGGGGCCAAGAGACTTCTGACTGTCCCAATTTGGCAGGGACAGTCCTGATTAATCCTGCCATCCCACTTTTGCAGTTCATTTTAAAATGCCCATTTCTTTCTCCTTCCACTTTTCCTTTTCATCTTAGGTTACTTCAGTTCAGCGGCAGAGCTTGGAGTGTGTGGAGGGGGGCAGGAGGGGGGCATGGCCACAGTGTATGGGGGCATGACCCCGGTGCACGGGGATGTGGCTACAAGCTGGGATGCCCCAAAAACACTGCCACTTGGGGTGAACCGTCCCCATCGTTCCCACCATCGCTATGCAACTGCTTCAGTTGATGCAAACTGAGTAGTTTGTAACTCATTGAGGGAAAGCATATCAGGGGGCAGAATCTTGCCCCCCTCAGCAGACTCAGGCAACAACAACTTGCTACAGCCTCTCTCACCTTGTGTATTCTTCCTCATTAATAATTTTTGCCATCTTGGCCACACTCTGATGCTGCTTGTACATGCTTCCCTGTTTTCATCTGTGAAAGGTTGGAGGGTATGAGAACTGCACCTCCATCAAAAAATATCCTATAGTTGCCTCCGAACACCCTTTAGTGGGTGTAGGGATAGTTTTCACCATGTTTTAGACTCCCAGGCCATTTTAGGCCCAGGAGAGACCTTTTCTACAACAGGAAGTGAGCCAAAGTCATTTCCTGATCACTTCCTGATTTTATAAAAGGTCTCTAAAATGGTCCAGCCCCCTCCTAGAAGGCTTTTAGGGGTAAAAATTTGACTCCTGGCAGGCCCTGTGGGGTATAAACATGCCCTAGAGGCTGCATGTGGCCAGTGGGCCACACTTAGCTCATCCCCAGACTACAATTCCATAGGCCAGTGTCAACACTATGAGAAAGGAGGGAGTTAGATGTTAACAACATCTGGAGGGTCAGAGGTTCCTCACCCCTCAGTCTATATCAGAGTGGACCAAGTGCAGCCTTGGGGTCATATATGGTTTCACCAGGTTGTTTTTGCAGCCCTTCACCTACTCATTACAGGAATTACAGGAAGCCCCACTTCTCCCCCATTATCTGACAACTCTCTTTTGATGCTTTTAAATTAAGGACAAGTTCCATTAATTTTGAAGTGGCCGTCTAGGGAAACGAAAAAACCTCAGAGTCCTTGAAGCAGAAAGTATTATATTTTATTTTCTTACTGCGCAGGTTTTGCTGAACTGCGCAGGGTCCCAGTGTGAGTATCACTGAAGACCCTGCACTTCGTCAAAAACCTCCCTTATATACACTCTTAACAGTAGAATCAATTACAAATTGGTTACATTACATCATGCATGCAAGGACACAACATGTCAAAATGATCTATTCCTTCCCTTGTCCTTGTGATAAGTTGCAGGAAAGAACAAGCCTGCTTTCCATGACCTGCCACCCCTTCGTTAAGCACTTTCAGCACTATATTCCTTAGATAAGAAACATCTGCAGTTAATTATAATTTCATCTATTTTTCTACCAAACACAAAATCATATCTTTAACCCTTTCATTCCCCCCTTCATGCCAAATTCTCTGCAATTTGAAGCATGTCCCTCCTATGCATACCCGTGGGCCATTACTGCGTAGCGAGCCGCTTTCCCTTCCATAGCGTCTGAAAGGGAAGTCCGCACACACTTTATAGCACAGGACAGGCATAACATAATTAAAACTCCCCCAACCAATAATAGTACAAAACCAAGGAACAACGTTCTTAACCACCCAAAATTTGGCAACCAGGATGTTAACCATTCCAAGGGATTACTTGCCCCCATTATCATTGTTCAGTATTACCTCTTGTAAGTGTTGCACCTCATCCTCTATGGTCTTATTTAAGTCATGGAAGGTAACTTTGCATCCTCCCTTGACTATGGAACAAAACCCCCCTTTTCTGGCCAGCAAATAATCCAGAGCCAACCGATGCTGTAAGAGTAACTGATTCAACTCCTCGACCTCGTGTTGCAGAGCCCTCACCAACCTCCCAGTTGCATTTATAGTCTTTTCCAATCTACAGGTCAATCCCAATATACTTTTACGATTTTCCTGTGCTACAATTCCTGGGTAGGCTCCCAGGGTGAGGAGTCCTGTGAATAATCCGCCTGCTACTCTGCTACCTTCAGTTCTAGACAGTTGGGGTCCTACAATAACCAAGTCCTCACACTGGTTACCTAATGGTCCCACCAGATCTCTTCTTTTTCTAACTCCTCGCTTCTCTTTCTCTGGCATGAAAACCTGAACAGGTATGGTCATATACCCTATTCCCACACACTGATAGGCTCCTGGGTGGTAATTGGTGGCCCATCCGTCAAAATAAAACCACAGATGCGGATCTCTAGCCATCATCCCCGAACAAATGCTACCCGACCCAGTATAATTAGAGACAAACATAGGATACTCCGGGTATAATTCTTCAAAGCTTGTATTACTTAAACCCCCTTCAAAGTGATATGAACTATTATATGAGTCATACAAATAGAACCTACTACTACAGGCTGAATAATTTCCTAGTTTATCATAGAATGCAGAGTGTTTTACATACCCCTTCCATTTAGAGTTCCAATTTCCACTATGATGGCAACAGAAACACATTCCCGGAGAATAGTATAGAACTTCAGTCGCTTGAACTGTGTTCTGTTCATCCCTCCATCAACTGTGGCAAACAGATTCGGGGTTCCTCTCAACGCTGACTGTAGGGCTCCCACTATCACCCCTGGTTCACTAATAAGAGAGGGCATGAATCCAAAATCTGCTACAGTTTGTGGGTGTTCGTATATTAAGGTGACATCATGCCCATGTTGTTGAAACATATGGGTGGCGTGTCGCTTAAACCAATTGGCCCCGACTATCCCGCACACCACACTCCACATTCCGATTATCAGCCTCCACCCCATCTTCAGAGCTGGAGGGGGATCCCACTCTCCTTGTCCCACAAAAATATCCCCTATACATATATATGAGAGCTAATATTCCCAAAACTATACCTACTATCAATATTACTATCTCATTAACAGTCATCACAAGTTGTCAATTGCTTACCGCGGGAGGGATCTAGCCGTGCGTAGAGTGATCAGCCTCCGGAGTGACCACAGCAGGGCTTAGTCCCAGTCTTCCTCCTCAGCAGTTGCTAGGTCTGACCGTACGTAGAACTGCCAGCTCCCAGGTATGTGACAGCAGTAGGGTCTAGCCTAGATCTTCTTTCACCTGTTGCGGATCTGACTGTGCGCAGAATGGTCAGTTATCTGGTATGACCACAGCAGAGTCTAGATCCGAATCTTCTCTCCCCCTTTTTCGCTTGGAGAACTTCAATTTCAGAGGGTTGTCTTGTGATGAAACCACAGTCCAATCAGTAAATGCCTTTTTCACCCTAGTGTAATGTATCCAGGGCTTCAACCCTGCTACCTTTACTGCGGTAGGGGTGACTAACAGCACCTGATACGGCCCCCTCCACCCGGGTGACAATGGTGTCCCTTTCCAATCCTTGACCCACACCTCATCTCCTGGCTGGAAGGTATGTGCCTTTGTGAGGAAAGGGGCACGCCTAACTTCTAAAGCGTGGGCTCTAATCTTTTCTAAGGTTCTCCCTAAGGCCTGCACTTCTTCTTGGAGACTCAAATTCCCCAACTCCCTAATGTCTCCTCTCAGCCCTTTCAGAATTGCCGGGGTTTCCATACAACATTTCAAATGGAGTTAACCCAGTTGCCCGGTGTGGAGTGCATCTTATCCTCAGGAGGGCTATGGGGAGCACATCCAGCCACTTAAGTTTAGTCTCTTGGCACAACTTCGCAAGCTGAGTCTTCAGAGTTCTATTCATCCTTTCCACTTTTCCCGAGCTTTGAGGTCTATAGGCGCAGTGCAGCTTCCAAGTAATTCCCAGGGTTTCGGCCAAGTTCTTCATTACCCCATGTACAAAGGCCGGGCCGTTGTCCGATCCTATGTGAAGGGGCAGCCCGTATCTCGGTATGATGTCCCGTAGCAAAGCTCGTACTACTTCCTTCGCTTTCTCAGTTCTTGTGGGGTATGCTTCCACCCACCCTGTATGGGTGCACACCATTACCAACATGTATCGGTACTGCCCTGACCGTGGCATCTCCGTGAAGTCTACCACCAGGGATTCAAAGGGAGTGGACCCTTGATGTTGTATTCCTTCTTCCATTTTCGGCCCTTGACGTGGGTTGTTCCGAGCGCAAACCTGACATCGCGATGAGGCCAACGCAGTATATTGGCTCATTCCATCTATAAACACATCCTTTTCCAATAGCCGAGCCAATGCCATTTTTCCCAGATGCGTCGCCTCATGCGCCTTCTGTACAACCAGCCATCTCATAGATTGGGGTATGTACCGCCGTCTATCTGGCAAAGTCCACCAACCGTTTGCATCCTTTTTGGCCTTCAGATCCTTTTCAGCTTTTTCATTTTCCTGCTGGGTATACCTTGGGGTTTGTTCACTTAATGATACTTGGAAGAGTGGTGCCTCCACTTCTTGGGGCAGACTCTCTTCTTCATCCTTTGACTTTTGTTCTGCGGCCTCCCTGGCTGCAGCATCTGCTCTCCGGTTTCCTCGAGTCACTGGATCCTGTCCCCTCTGATGTCCTTTACAATGTATTACAGCAACTCTTCGGGGGGCCCATACGGCTTCCAACAGTTGTTCTATTTCTCTTCCATACTTAATCTCCTGTCCTGAAGAATTAATCAGTCCTTTTTCTTTATACAAGGCTCCATGAGCATGCAGAGTCATGAAGGCATACTTAGAATCGGTGTATATATTTACAGTCAGTCCTTCTGCTAGTTCCAAGGCTCTGATTAAGGCAATCAGTTCCGCTTTCTGCGCAGAAGTGCCAACGGGCAATGCCTTTGCCTCTATTGTCTTTTCCTTTGTGACTACAGCATATCCGGCTTTTCGCTTCCCTTCACGTACAAAACTGCTCCCATCAGTGTAATAGATAACATCGGGATGGGGCCATGGGTTGTCTCGCAAATCTGGTCTACTTGAATACACCTCATCCATTGTCTGGAGGCAGTCATGATGGATATTCCCGGTTCCCACCGGGAATAAAGTTGCAGGATTCAAAGTTGCACACAACTCTAACTTCACTCTAGGGTTCTCATATAACATGCCTTGGTATTTGGTCATGCGGCTATTGGTGAACCAATAATTGCCTTTGTATTCTATCAATGCCAAGACAGAGTGCGGGACCTTAACCACCAAGTCCTGGCCCAGGGTTAACTTGTCGGCTTCTTTCACCAGTGTGGCAGTTGCTGCTATGGCTCTCAAGCATCCAGGCCATCCTTTTGCCACTGGATCTAACTGTTTGGAAAGATACGCCACCGGGCGGTGCCAAGATCCCAACACTTGTGTCAACACTCCTACTGCTACTCCGTTCTTCTCATCAACATACAAAGTAAATGGCTTTGTTACATCTGGCAGTCCCAACGCCGGCGCTTCCATCAAGGCCTTCTTTATTTGGTTCCAGGTTTCCCTCTGCTCTTTTCCCCAGAGGAACTCAGACCTCTCTGGGCCTTTGGTAGCTTCATATAAGGGTTTACTCATTACTGCAAAGTTAGGGATCCAGATTCTACAAAACCCAGCTGCTCCCAAGAATTCTCGCACCATCTTCCGATTCTGGGGCTCAGGTAGAGCACACACGGCCTCCTTCCTTTCTCGGCCTAGCGCTCGCTTTCCTTGAGTCACTTGAAATCCCAGATACCGCACTTCCGTTTGGCACAGCTGGGCTTTCTTCCTAGAAACCTTGTAGCCTGCCTCCCACAGAAGCTGGAGTAACTCCACTGTGGCCCTCTTACATTCTTCCTCACTAGCAGCTGCCAACAGCAAATCATCTACATATTGAAGCAAAACTCGTTTTCCAGGCTCAGATCGGAATCTTCTCAGATCTTGACTCAGGGAGGTCCCGAAGATTGTTGGCGAATTCTTCCATCCTTGCGGCAAGCGGGTCCAAGCGAACTGGGTCTTTTGGCCCGTTAGACTATCTTCTACCTGGAACGCAAATATTTCCTGACTTTGGGGGGCCACTCGAATACAGAAGAAGGCATCCTTAAGGTCCAGGACCGTAAAGTGGGTGGCTGTGGAGGGAACCAATCCCATCAAAACATATGGGTTTGGCACTACCGGGTGTAAGGTCACTGTAGCCTCATTCACCATCCTCAAATCTTGGACTGGGCGATATTCCTTTGTCCCAGGCTTTAACACCGGAAGCAATGGAGTATTCCATGGAGAACGGCATTCCCGGATTATATTGTATTTCTTCAGCCGATCCAGGTGTTTCTGAATCCCTGCCAAGGCCTCTCGGGGCAGATCATACTGCCTCACACGAATGGGCACCGCATTAGGCTTCAGCTCCACTATTATAGGAGGTATAAACCGGGCTAACCCTGGAGGATTGTCTTCAGCCCATACTCCCGGAGGCCCAAACTCCGAGGGCCGTTCTTCACAAGCCATTATCTGGTACCTTCGCCACTCTTCTTCCATTGGGTAAGTTACTGAAATGCTTCGCGGTCCTCGGAAATTTACTTCCATCCTTCCATCTTCTTCAACGGAAATCTGGGCCCGTAGTTTGGCCAATAGGTCCCGACCCAACAAGGGTACTGGGCAACTTGGTAAATATAAAAACTGATGAGTGACTTGATGTTTTCCCAAATCCACAATTCTTTGTTCCAATAGAGGGTGTCGTTCCGTTTTGCCCGTGGCTCCTACAATTTTTATAGCATTTTCAGTCTTTGGGGCTACTGCCGAATTTAGTACGGAACGGGCGGCGCCCGTATCCACCATCATTAGATGGCTCGGCCCCCTATTTGTGCTGTGACCATAGGCTCCCCGGGGCCGAGAGCAAGGGGGCCTGGTCTGTCCTAATCGTAGTGTTCCATTCCAACCAGTCCTGCAAAATCCTCAAACCCTTCATCCACCTCCTGCCCGTATCTTCCGTCCACCACTCTTCCTCTTCCTCTTCCTCTTCCTCTCTCTGTCCCCTGCCCCTCCCGACTATCCCCCTTCGTCTGGGGCATTCATTTTTCCAATGTCCTTCCTGTCGGCAGAGGGCACACTCATTAGGCCCCAATAGGGTTCCACTCCTTCTTCTAACCTTCCGATCATCTCCCTTTACCGCCAGTGCCGCAGCCAACAACTCTGCCTTCTTCTGCATCCGTTTATCCTTTTCCCGCTTTTCCTCTTGATCTCGGTTTACATACACTTTCTGAGCGATCTCCAGTAATTGGCTCAGATTCATGCCTACAAATCCTTCTTGCTTCTGGAGCTTCTTTCTTATGTCAGGGTAACTCTGGGTCACAAAAGCCAAGTTCACCATCTGCTGGCTTCCTGGGTCGTCTGGGTTCACAGGGGTGTATTGTCTATAAGCATCAAGCAACCTTTCCAAATATGTCCCTGGAGGTTCCGTAGGCCCCTGGAGTACTTCTGCTATTTTTGACATATTAACAGGCCTCTTCATCCCTGCCCTCATAGCCTCTATCAGGAGGGCTTGATAATCTGTAAGCAAAGCCATCTGGCCAAGATTGTTCGGATCCCATCCTGGATCTACCAAGGGAACTCTGCCCCTTATCCACTGTTCAGGGTTTGCTTCCCCAGGGGGTACTCTGCCCCTTACTATCGTTCTGCCTGTTGGATTATCCTTCTCCGTTCTTCAGTGGTGAACAGAGTCAGGAGTAACTGCTGACAATCTTGCCAATTGGGAACATGTGAGGCCATAACGCTGGAGCAAAGTTCTATCATTTCCTGCGGTTTCTCTGTATATGTAGCATAATGTGTTTTCCAATTGAGGAGGTCCGATGTAGTAAAAGGAGTATACTGATAACTCTGGATCCTCCGGTAACCTCCCTCTGCATTTGGGTCCACCAACACCTGCTCTACTTGACGCAAGGGTGCAACCATCTCCCCCCCTTTTCACTGGATTCATCACCATCGGTCATCCTCTTCGGAAGCTTAGGCTCTGGCTTAGGTCGTTTCCTCTTAGACTTTTCTTGAGCTTTTTCTTTTGGTCCATGCCTGAGGTCAAAGGAATCTCTTTCTTCTGGGGCAACTAGGTCGGACTCCTCCGAGCCAGATTCCTCCAATCCCCCGGCTCCTCCTTCTGGCTGAGAGGAGCCTGGTTGTGTGGTTCCAGCAGGCAATGGTATAGCAGCAATAGGAGTCGGAGGTAGGGCGGGCTGGGGCTGCACCACCGCCAGCGGTGGGGCTGCCACCTGCACTGCCATGTATGGGGGAGGGGCAGTTGGACGAGGTATATTATCTTCTGGAACTGAGTCTGGCAAAATCTGGCCCCTTCCAAGCTTCTTCCTTGCTCTCTCCTGCCGCACTATCATAGCCTTACAAGTTTGCTCCTGACATTTTCGCAACCAAGGGGGGTTCCCAGAGACCACCGTGTCCCATGAATCTATATAAGGGAATTGATCAGGGTGGCCAGGCTCACCCACTACTATTGAATACACTGCCTGGACCCGGGCGGGTTCCAGGCTTCCCTCTGGGGGCCACCCAACCTTGAAGGAGGGCCACTCCACTTCACACAAGTTTCGCAAACGTCCCGGTGTCATTGGAGGGTCTCCATAGTCCCCACTAAATCCCTTTTTGAAATTCTTTAACATGCACCCCAAAGGGGTTTGTTGACTCGGTCCCCCTCCCATTTCCTCCCAATCCGGACAGGACACACTAGGGAGGGGTGAATCGGCGCGTGAGTAAGGGGTCTCACGTGCCAACACAAAAGGGGACAGACAACACTCTCTTCGTGCCGACCCACGCACCCGGACGCTCAACGGCATGCGGTGGGAACTGCGACACCACCCAGCATTCCTTGCACACCCCATTCACACCAACAAACTACCTCCCATTTCCTTTCCCGGGTTCCACGAGCCCTGCGGGTTCACCCACGCCTCTAATGGTGGGTTACTAGGGCAAGACTACAGGGGGGTGATCAGGCCCCCTCTTCTCCCTGAGATTGCAGGGAGGTTACTCACCAATAACCGTGGGAGGGTTCAAGTTTCTGCTTCAACCTCGGGTCCCTTGGCAGGAGCGCCGCCGCCGGAGATGTCACCCCGATCCGAGCCAAACCTGTTTTGTCAAAAATATTCAAAGGCGCCCTGGCTGGCTTCACCAAAAAGGGGCGACAATCCCCGACGCCTAGGCGTCCGCCAAAGTGGGCGGGAAAAAGCCCTTCTCATCCGGACGAGCCCCCAGAAATGAAGTGGCCGTCTAGGGAAACGAAAAAACCTCAGAGTCCTTGAAGCAGAAAGTATTATATTTTATTTTCTTACTGTGCAGGTTTTGCTGAACTGCGCAGGGTCCCCAGTGTGAGTATCACTGAAGACCCTGCACTTCGTCAAAAACCTCCCTTATATACACTCTTAACAGTAGAATCAATTACAAATTGGTTACATTACATCATGCATGCAAGGACACAACATGTCAAAATGATCTATTCCTTCCCTTGTCCTTGTGATAAGTTGCAGGAAAGAACAAGCCTGCTTTCCATGACCTGCCACCCCTTCGTTAAGCACTTTCAGCACTATATTCCTTAGATAAGAAACATCTGCAGTTAATTATAATTTCATCTATTTTTCTACCAAACACAAAATCATATCTTTAACCCTTTCAATTTGATGGAGGTTCCACTCTTTCATCAGTTCTTCTTGCCTATGGAAGCTTGCTTGGAACTGCTCGCATGCGTGTGCTGCTTGCAAAGTGAGCTGGGGGCAAGGAAAATGCTAAAATGGCTGAGAGACTTTGCAAGAAGCGCATGCATGGTCGGTCCAAAGTGAACCTATGTAAGACCTTCATGCTCCCTACAGAACAGTACATGGGTTCCACTTTTCAACCAGTTCCATTTTCTGACAGTGCTCAGATCCCTAACCTGTCAGAAGAGTAGGGAAAGCCTGTAAATAAGAGTGCAGCCTCCCTTCCATTGTTTGTGCCAATTTTTCAGCACCACAAGTGTGCTTTAGGGCTGATTGGTTTGTTGGCATTTTTGGGGCTGTCCAATCTGGCTCCTAGAAGATCCCAGGGGCCAAATATCGGCAATGGCCCAACCTGGTCTACACTGACAAACAGTGGCTCTCCAGAGTTTGAAGCTGAGGGGTTCCGCCCCCATCCATAGACCTATCAGGGATTGAACCCAGGACCTGCTACACACAAAGTATATGCTCTAACAAGGAACTACATCACTTTCTATAGATGGTGTGCACAGTATTCTCTCTTTCTCTTTCAATCAATCACTCAGTTTCTCTCTATATATATATTGTATTAGTCATACTTTTTTGCTAAGTCATCTGCAGACAATTGTTACTTGTCATAGATGAAATGCTGAATGGCTGTTCACAGATTTGGAGACAAATTCTGGTGTGTTAGGAAGATAACATTCTCAATTTTTCTCATCCTCAACAAGAAAGAGTGCCTTGACACATCATGGTCTTTTTTGGTCAGAAAAGTACAAAGCTTTGCACAAACAACTGCATTTTGTGTGGAAAACATTTCTGCCTTCACAAAATTTTCACAAAAAAAATTGGTGAGGAGAAAAACTTTTTAAATATTTAATTCTTATATGCAATAATTAAAAAAGATTACAACCCTATGATAACTGACAGCTACGAAGGCATCAAATGTTCATAGGAGAACATATGTGGCACAGAAAGGCATTTTTAGGTGTGTGGGGAGGATATTCCTTACAAAATTTCCCAAACTCTGTTCTGTGTCTATTCATTCAGAGCTGCATAGATGTCATCTTCTGTCTTCCACTGGCACCTAAGCAGCTTTGCTTTCTACAGGCCCTCCTCACAAAATGACTCCAGACAATTAAGGATGACATCATTTGTGCCAAACATCCCAATCAGATCTGGTACAAATACCACACTACTGAGGGCAAACATAACCAATTCAGAGTGAGGGCAATGCTCATCATATTAACAGGGAGCAAAAGTCTGCCAAAGAAGGCAGAGGGCATGTGTTGGCTGCCACTGCTGCTTGCCAGCTTTCCCGCACCCACAACAGTGTGGGTGCACTGTCTCAGTGTGTACATACAGTGCTATTGATTGCAGTGACCATTTTAGCTTCACTTCGTACTTATCTGTTCTCTGAAATGCTGAATGTATGGTTTATTTTATTTGTTTATTTTCATCTTTAGATCTTGCCCTGTATCTGACAATCCCAAGACACAGCACAATCAATAGCACAACCTAAAATAATCTCACAAATCAAAATCAGTACAGAATCTGCCAACAGAACCAACACATGAACACTGGGCCTCAAATGGAGGAACAGCTACATTTTAACATGGTATCCAAATGAGACCAATTTTGGCACTCATAGGGCCTCTGATGGAGGGCATTCCAGCCCCCAGTACATCACAACACAGAAGCTCCTCTCCTTTGTCTCCAAAGAGGAGTTTATCTCTCCACAGAGGAGACCTTCATCCCAACAAATCTTAATATACAGGGAGAGGTGCTCCCTCAAATATCTAGGTCCCAAGCCATTTAGGGCTTTGAAAATCATCAAGAAAACTTTGAACTTTGACTAGAAGTGTGTTGGCAACTTGTGCAATTCCTTGAAAAACTAGTGTCAGATGGTTTCTATACACCAACGGTGTGTAACTGTGGCATATGTAGGGAACAAATGTCTTCCCCAGAGACCTTCCAAAAATGGACCGCCAAAAATGGAAAAATACAAAAACAGAAACAAAAAAAAAGACACAAAATTTTAAAAATACAAAAACCAGTCTGCTTCTGTTTTCTTTTTCTTTTCTTTCTTTCTGGAGTGATGGCAGTTAAAATGGAAACACAGCATCATAATTGTGTGGTGTGAAAAGGCCTCAGGAATCGTTTATAGATGGGGGCCTGAATGATGCCAACTTCAGACATTCTAAGCCATGATGTCTAGCAAGAGAGTGAGATCTAGGAGCACCTGAAACTACATGCATGATTTCTCAAGGAAGGAGGAGAGTAGCCCATCTAAAGTTGCTTACTAACAGTTCTTAGACCTCAGAACTACTGATCCACATCTTGTTAAAATTCAGCTTTGCTTTATTGGTCCTCATCCAGCCCATCACTGTGTTCAGACACTAGTCCAGCACTTGCATAGCCTTAGCTAACTTTTTTTTCCAAGCCTGAATAATTAAGTTTATTTAGGCAAATGCTCAGTAGTTTCAATTCGAAGTCTGCAGTGCAAAAGGTGATGATTTTATAGATGAGCTGGGCTATGTACAGGAACTACTATATTAATTTCTTAAACTCTGAGTATTCCCAACCATTTTATTAGAAAAAGGAATTAATGGCTGTCTTTTGTAAAAACAAAATACATACAAGATTTTTTTTTTTTTTGCTATTTTTTTTATGACCTTAACAAATCACAAACTGGTACAGAGGAGTACCTGTCCATTAAAACAAAAGGCTTGAAGATCAAGGTACATTCCCTGGGGAAGGCTGAAGGCTTCAGTCTATTTGGAGTTAGAGTGTAGTCCTGTAACCAAATGCATATTTGGGTGGAACAGACCCATATCTAACCAGACTTGAAAAGGAGAATAGCAACTACCTAGGTAGAAGTAAATGAAATGTTTGGTCTCAAGTGTCACACAGCTGCCAAAATTTCTTCCCACAATGCAGTGCTGACTTTGATGTCAACAAAGAATATTGCTTAGTGTCATGATCATACCCAGTGACTTCAAATTTACCCAGCAACTTCAAATACCTTGGCAGAAAGAATAGAATTTTGTGGAATTTTACATCTTAGAAACGACGGAGCCGGCAGAAATTCCTCGTTGTATACATAGTCAGACCAACACCACCCTCACAGACAAGAGAGAGGTACTAGAATGCCCAGGAAAGCCTCAAAGTTTTCTTTAGAAAACCCTTGGCAAAAAAATGCCCTAAAGTGAGAGAAACCCAGAACATTGCACTGAGGATCAAGAATGCTCACCAACCACAGAATGCTAACTGACTATCAGAAGGAAAAACAGCAAAGCAAGAGGGGGCGGGATGGAATGGAATTGAATCTGCCAGAAAAGCGCATGGCTGACTGACTGGCTGGCTGGCACTTTGAGCAGGAACACTCCTTGGGGCAGCAGCTCCAACCTGCCAGTTCAGATTCAGGGAACCCTTCAGGAGGGCTCCACACTGCTTTTAGTCCTTCTGTTTCTTGGCTTATGGCTACATCTCTCTCCGCGCCAGCAGAAACATCCATGTAGGCTTGCTCCCCCCATCTTCCAAAAATCAGCTGATTTCCTGGAGCTCCAGGAACAAGATTGAGATCAATGACAATTGCATTTAAAGAAGAGAATGCTTGGAGCTTTGGGAGGTGGGAGTGGATGGGAGCAAAGGCGACTACAGGTTTGGACTGGGGGCAAAAAGCACAACTGACACAGCTAAGGGAAGCGAGGGAGGGAGGGAGGGATGGAGGAAGCACAGAACTGAGATGATGGTGGGGGAGCATCTGCCTGTCACAGGGGAGGGGAGTGCCTGCCTCACACCTGACTGCCCTAATTAGCCACCACCAGCTTTATGAATAACAAACTCAGCTAAAAATATTCACAGGAAAGCAGAAAAAGAAAAAAAGCAATCCTGTTTGTGCCGACTATGTCTCTTTGAGGGAACGGGTGGCATGATGGGGGATGGGAGCACCCAACAGGTAGGTAGCCAGCTTCCAGAGCTCAGAAAATAAAACAGAAACACCTTTGGACTACAACCCTCAAATTCCCCATCTACATGGCCAATGGTGGATTCTGGGATCTGTAGTCCAGCAGTGACATCTCACAGGTGTGGGCTTCTGTGCTTTCCCTTTTTCTGAATCCTCTCTTCAGTTGCCCCAACCAGGCTTCCAGCAGCTCCTCAACTGTGCCCTAAAACCTAATTCTGTCTGGCCTCCTTATTTTCCATACAAATTGCCTCTCTTTATCCTACCCTGCTCAGTTCCTGGCTTATGCCTCTCCCTCTATACATACACACACCATTCACTGTTGTTTTATTCTGCAACCTTTTAAGGGTGCAGAACATGCCGTAGAAGCCTCTTCTTATTTGCTCTTACAAAACAGATCTCCCTTAGGGCCAAATCACATGTCATCCATGACAGCCAGGATTGAACCTCTATACATAAAACATTAAAACTTCAAATTTGACTGGATCAGTGATAACTGGGAGAAGCTAAAATTAACTACTCCAAACATCCCTCTAAGATATTTCTAAGACAACCTAAATCCTGCCTCTAGAATCTACTATTAGCCCAGATTTGAGAAATTAAAGATAAATGCCATGTATGCACATACACACAATAGCACAGTGAAGTCAATCCTCTCCCTCCAATGTAATTACTCCCAACCTGATTCAAGATCTCCTGAGTTCGTTTTGGAGCAAAAATCAACCAGTCAATGAAAGTGTTAGGTTATTTGACTATGGCTGATCCCATTTCACAGACAGGGTAAACTGAGTCAAACAGGGAAGGAGATTGCTTCCAACTCTTGTATGAATCAAGAAAGTCTTTATGGGCTACCTTTCATATTACAAGTTTCACCGCAGCAAATGCAGACCCAAATCTCAGCAAAAGAACAGGCTGAGACACAGGGCAGCCCATGTCACCGATTTGAGAAACTATGGCAGCAAACCCCATAACTGTTATATTTCAGTAGGAACAAGCTGCTGCAAAGGGGGTAAGATTTCAAGTGACCCTTTATACAGCCTGAGCAGAACTCACGACTGCCAGAGTCCACCCTGTGCACAGAACTCCCTGTGCACAGAACTGGTCAATGATCTGCTTTGGGGTTGGTCTCTCCAGCTTTGCTAGTTGGCTTTGACAGGTACCAGATTATTCTCCTTAGTTAGAGGTCTCTAGCAAAGCTCAAAGTGACTATGGAACCAAGAAGGAGAGATTTCAGGCTTCATCCTAGAGCAGGGCTGGGCAACTGTGGCAGGGCTGGGGGCCACATTAGCTCCTCAGGAGACCTTGAAGGGCTGAACGTCCCATTATATTTGGAAAAATAAATCAAACCTACCCCCCCCCCAAATATCCTTTAAGGGACTTCAGGGGTATTTTCACTATGTTTTGGGGCCTTCCTTGGCCATTTTAAGCCTAGGAGAGGCCTTTTTAACCACAGGAAATTAGCAGAAGTTACTTCCTGTTTCAAAAGAGGCCTGCCTCTTCTGAGCCTACATTGACTAGGAGGCCTAAAATGTGGTGAAATGTACCCTATGCCCAGAGGGCATGTGGGGGCAATTTTTTTTTGACCTGGGGTGGCACAAGGCCTCCAAGTGTATTGGAAATGCCCCCACACAGTCTCAGGGAGTATTTTGGAGCAAAAACATTTTTAACTCCGCCCCCCGGGGGGAGCTGAGGACCACACACTTTGCCCCCCCCCATCTTAGCGGGAAGTTCTAAATTTAATCCACTGCCACCAGCCATTCTCCTTTCCAATGGCTGGATTGGTGGGGTCGGATTTGCAGCAAGCATTTTGAATCTAGCTTTCAGGTGTGGTGAAAATGTTTGCAAAACTCCCTGAGACTCACCCTCCCATTTCAGTACAACTCTGTAACTGCTGCACTGACCGAATGAATTGATGAGCTGTACAGGTTAAAAATTCCAGTTTTAAAAATGGCTTACCTTCCTTGAGAAATAACAGATGAATCCAGTGGGTGAATTTAACTGGGACAAATTCATATGGTTGATTAGCCAGAGTTGGGCAGATTTTTGCACCTGAGTCTCTGCCTTGGCCTGAACTGCTTTATGGGAGGGTCAAGAACCTGGGAAAGTGACATTCTGGACAACTTCCCAAATTTTCCAGCTACCAAAGCCAGGAGTTATGCTGAGGGATTTAGGAATGTGACCCCAAACAATGTGTTTCACTAAGCTCTGGGAAGATCTACTCTTCTCTTCTTCCCTTTCCCTCCCCACCTGAAATAATAATCCCACTCACCGAACTGGCTTCCATGATGTCCCTCCAAAGAGGCGTGTCATTGTCCCGCTCAGCAATCTCCAGCAGGTTGTCCAGAACTACCTGGCCAATGAGGTCATGACGGGAGAAGCGATCAAAATCATAGACGCTGAAGTGGAGTTTGCGGGAGGGCAGCTCAGCAAAGGGGACATTGAAACTAAAAGTCTCATTGAAAACAGGGTTCAGTGTCTTGCGATGCACCTTTGTCTGGAACTTCTTCTTTCGGTCAGGGAGCAGGTACATTTTCACATAGGGGTCGGAGAAGCCGTTGGCATCTTTGGCAGGTAGGTCCAAGGCCCGGAGAATCCTCACCACTAGCTGCTCTGTACTGTAGGCATAGCGCAGGGCAAAGCTTAGCCGCCCACAGCTCTGAGCCTCTCCCTTCTTGGAGTCCGACTCACCTGAGCGCTGTTTATACAATTCTGGTTTGATCTGCCCAATGCTTGTCACTTGTTCCACCTTCTCCTCCCCTCCGATGTGGACTCCGGTGTCTGGGCTGCTCAGCTGCTGGGTCACAGGACGTGGCAGTGTGTTGTACCTGCAGACAGCAGAAGAGTCAAACCAGAGTCTCCCATGAACAGACAGAAATCCCCACTGTTCACTGACACAAACAACAAAATCATCTGTTCATAGTAAAAGTAGGGGTAGTAAGCATCTTAGCTCTATGTAAGCCTGCAATGTCTAGTGGATTGGTTAGATTAAATCATTTAAAAGCCTTGGGTTGGATACAAATTATATTTAGACTTAGTCATATTTAGTAGATCCATTAAAATCAATGGGAAATGCATTAATCCTGGCAAACGTAAGTCACATTGAATTCAATGGGTCTATTTTAACAATGACTAATTGAGGAAAGCAGTCCTTTCTGAACTACTATAAACATGCCCAGAATAATAATCAAGAACTTTCTCTACACACACACACACACACACACACGCACACAGAATGCTTGGGTATTTTGGGGAAGCTTTCTATCTATAATCTAGGTAGGTGTGTGAGATGCAATAGCCACCTATGTAATGTTATCTCTATAAATATAAAAATAGACTGCAGATACAATCTTAGAAAGACATCATCCACCCTTCTGCTTCCTCTTCTGAAAAATGTTCACATGCAGCAGGTGACAGAGCCCACTGCAATATGTACACATTTTATCTAACAACATAAGTGTATCGTCTCCTTCAAAATTACTGGTTGGGTCATATGGTAGATTTAAGAGATTGATTTAATATCCATATAGCTAACTGACAAATAGCTTTTACGTCAGTTGACTCCTCCAAATTTTCCAGCCCTCATGATCACAAACAGCGTGGGCAACGAACACACTGTGAAGGCTGAGAAACTAGAGGAAGTCTGGTCTTCCGGTGGTCAAACGAAAAAGGCATCTCAGCTGTCTAACTCTCTGTCCCTGCAACTCTTGACTATGCTTATTCAATCAGCTCTATGGCTCAATTGTTGCCCTGCTCCTGCCATTCCACTCCTCCTTTGCCCAGAACCTCATTTTCTTCAAAAAGACAGATGCTGGGAAGTAGAATGAAGCATGCAAAGTGAGCCAAAAACACCTCAATATATTCTGAAAGTAAGACACTGCCTTCTGATATGACCGCACCCATTGTCAACATGCTGGAGTCACCCACTGCCCACAAAGGGCCTGGAAGAGATTATGAACCACCACCCTTCAGGATTCTGCACTCTGCATTTGCAAGGAGTCTGGGCAGCTTTATTTTTTAAGGATTCCATGGGCTCAGCCCCAAAATCACGCCAACCTTTCGCAAAACCAGCAAATAGCCACAGAAGAGGGTACAGCTGCTGCACCTCCTACCAGCTTCCTCCAGCAGCCCTTTTCATCTACCTTCTCTGCCAACCAGCTGTAGCAAGACTATTGCTCTACAGGCAGGGGAAGAAAATGCGTGGGTGATATACTGACTCTCAGCATTTCAGTGATTTTGAAACAGCTGGCATCATCTCCAGTTTCTCACCTGGCAGCACGATTTATTTTCAGTGTCCTCATAACAACCCTTTGAGTTTTTTCCTGTTATTTCTGTTTTAGAGATGGAGAAGCAGGGTGCTGAGGGACAGCAAGATATCTATGTCAGAATCCAAGCTAAGTTCAAATCCTCCTTTAAACATCACATGACTTTTGAGTTCAGGCTCCACAAGTGTTGGTAAATTAACTGGTATATTAACAGGGTTCTATATGGTTAATTAACAGGACTGGTTCAGGGCTTCTCATTGGCAAAAGAAGAAGAAGGAAGAAGGGGAAGGATAGAAAAGCATACATTGTATTTAAGGTATAATGCAGTTATAATTCAGCACCCTGCACTACTTCTCCCAAATTTACACCCAAGAAATCAGAGAGATCTACACATTCTTGATCTCTCTAAATATATATTTTGTGCAAATTTACTGGGTAAGTGAAATTCTGACAATGTAACCTCCACTTACCACTTGGATGTCATCCAAACCTGGTGCCAAACTAGACATGAGCTCTTAAAGATGTATATACTAATTTTTCCTTTCAAGAAAATATGTTTTGGTTCTCCAATAACAACTGAGTGACTGGATCTAGGAGGTGCCCTTTTAAATCCCCCACAATGCCTCTAACATAGCACCTTCCTAGGATACTATAGGAAATTAAAATGGTGCCCCCACCCTTTTAGATTTCACATAGATTGATACTGGATGCCATTGAGGGCCCTATGGGATACAAAAATTGCACCTTTGAGAATCATGGGTACAGAGTCAACAGGAATGTGGTAGCTACTCTAGGCAGCAGATGCTGAGAGACTGTCCCAAAGTGATGGGGGACAGAGTTGTGGGTGCAAGATGGCCAACCCTGCTTCTCTTCAGCAATCCTGCTGCCCTCAGGAATGATGACAATACTGCCTCCTCAAAGTGTTGGCTTCTTCTATACATGACATGTGATCTGTGTTTATGCGCCATCTTATCTTTCATCTCAGTTGGCAAAATGTCTCAGGATGGCTCCTCTGACAAAGATCAGACATTTGCTCTAGTCAAGTAGACCCACTAATACTTCTTGCCACAGGAGGACATTTTGTTCAAAAAATGAAGAAGTCAGTTTTCTAAAGTTCTTTTTTTGCTGGGACTCTCAAATCTGCCTGAGCACAGCTTCCATTCTTTAACACAGTGGTTCTTAACTTTTGGTCTGTGGCCCCCCTGGAGTTGCAATATTCTCAACAGGGGGTCCATGAAAGCTACCAAGACTCTCATAAGTGGCAGCGGCTCTGCCTCTGGGCTCAGACTGGGATGGTACAGCTCACAGCCCAGCTCCACGGTAGGGGTTCAACTCGTGTATGTGTATGCCTTGGGGCATGCCGGGATTCTTCTATATATTTAACATATATATTTAACAAATATCTTCTGACTAAATATCTATGCATTCATCCCCTTCACAATCCTCCTAAATTACAGTTTCCTGCCCTCCCATTCAGGCACCCATTCTTCCATTCATGCCCCCTCTACTCCTGGCCTATCCTCCTGACTCACCTGGGTGTGGGTGCCAAGCTTGCTACTTGCTGGTGGGAGTGGGCATTTGGGATGGTGCCTTCCTTGGTCCCGGTCTGGCCTTCTACAGGGAGGTCTGGGGAGGTCTGGCTGACCTTGAGGTTGGCCTCTGGGTAGGAATCCATGTCGAGGTAGGACCTCTCAGGCATCTCGGGGCCCAGCTCCACCCGCTCCGCCAGGAGGTCTCCAAAAGGCGAGTGATGGAGGTGAGCATGGAGGAGGTGCTCCTTGCGCTGGGTTTGTGGTGTGGCCCCTTTATCTCGCCAGGGAATCCAGCACAGCTTCCATGAGACAAAGAGGGAGACACCCAGCAGCACAATTCCGCAGAAGGTCACAATCACTGAGAGAAGACTGACCAGGATCTCTAGAGGGGAGAAATGGAGAGGCAGATACCAAGAGGAGAGATCAATGGCCGGGTGGCTTCTGAGGGCACCTAGCATCATGACCGCCAAGTGGCTGAGCTTACTTCTTTATGCCTACCACACTCCCCCCCTTACTCTGGAGAGAACAATCTGGAACCTTGAACTGTTATCACCAACTGCCAGGAAACAGCAGAGCCCACTGAGCAACGGGAAGGACAGCTTCTGTGGTTTGCATCCAAGGCCTGGAAAACGTAGGGGTTCTTTTTTCTCCCCAAAAGACAGGTCTTGGAATCCCTTAGTCAGCAAGGGCATTCCCCAAGCCAGCCTCTCCAAGCCCACATACTAAAGGGCTGGGCAACATCAGTTAGTGTTCCAGAAAAGCCTGGACTCCAGTTCCCAACAACTTCAGCCAGACTGACCAATGATGACACATGATGGGAACTGGAATTCAAGAACATTGTGAGGACTGGAGGCTTGCTTCTCTTGAAGTGCAGCTCTTTTTACCACCCCTTCTCTTCTGTAGTGAAGAGCTTAGAACCTTGCCTAGAGCTTGAAAAAGTTACCTTGGGGGATGAAAACTCTCAGAATCTCCCAGCCAGCACTACCACTGCTGTTAAGCATCAAGGCACCATAAGAGACCCTCATACACAACCAGTATATATTTCTAACTATATGGTACCTTTGTGTGACTTTTAATTAGAATCTGCTTTAGATTCCTTTGGAATCCAGTCTTGGCTAAAAGGCAAGGCAAAAAAGGAATACTCATACTATATGAGTACAAGTGGGCTAGCTGTGGCCCTTCAGGTGTTGCTGGACTCCAACTCTCATCAGCTTCAAGCAGCATGGTCAGAACTGCAGGGTTATGGGAGGTGCAGTCCACCAACACTTGGAGAACCATACATTTCCCAGCCACTGCTACATATTAGTTGTGAACTCATATTCAAGTGCTGATCCTTAGGCAGCCAGAAGTGTACCATCTATGCAAAACAAAGAGATAGATTTCTGCAGTTTTCAGAGAAGCCTAAAATTTGCAGAACAACCTCAGCCCCCAAACAAAACAAAACCATCCAGGGGGCCAGAGAGAGAAGCCCAAGCCAATGATAACTAGACATGGTTAGGGGTCAAAGGATGATTAAAAAAACCTCCAGGGAGGAGAAATGGAATGGATTATTCTAGAACAGGGCATTGCTGGCTTGCAGACACTCTGAACAGGAACATTACACACACTAACATTTTATTATAGTTCCAATTTCTATTTGTTTAGCACCTATAAACCTATAACTCTATTCCATGTTGTTGAGACATCCTGAATCTTGTTTCCTATTCAAGCCCAGTTCTTCTGGACCTTAACAGCACCAAAGCATCCAGCAGAAATTTGGTGCCTCAGTAAAAACACCAGCACTGATCATCACAAGGATTCAGAAATTCATAGTTTTACATTCAGTTGGATGCAACTGGCAGTAAGAACTGACCTATTTACAGTTTTTAACTCAAATAATTTTTCCAAAGAAACTCCAATGCATTTTAGGGTTTTTTTCTTCTAACTCCAACAAAAGTGATGAGGACCAGAAGCTTGAGCTCTCTAAAATGCAAAATGAGTTCTAACTGCAGGATCATGCAGGATCCATGAGTCAGGGCCTGTTTACTATCAATGGGGCAACCATAGCTTAGAGACATCATGCATCTTTTGCCTACCAACAACAGATCTTGGGAACTTATAAATTGATTTACAACCTTAATTCCTGTGCCTTCCTCACCTTCAGGGACTCAAGGCTTGGCTGAGGGCCATGACTCATTTTTCTGCTGAGATTTTTCCTTGCTTCCTTGGCTACTTACCTGAGTTGATGGGTCCCACGTGGCCTGTCAGTTCCTGACACTTCTCACGTTCCTGGGCAGCACACGTGTTGGCACACAGCACGTGAAGAAGCTCCATTGCCCGGCGGTGTCTGTCTTCATCGTAATCTCCTGACATGATGCCTGAAGATTGCAGGGAGAAAAGAGGCTTTAATGTATGCAAAAAATGAGGTCACTCACTAGCATCGTGGGGCCATGGTTCCGTATGGCTGCACTGCAGATCAACACACTTCTCTTTGGGGTGCTGCTACAGCAGGTTTATCTGTGGCTGGCTGGTGGGTCATTCAAGCACACTCTAAGCAGAGCTAGGAAGTAGTTTATTACAAATAATTGGCTGTGCTGATTGCAATTCCTTTTTGTAGTAAAAAGGGCATAACTAAGTTATATTACAATTACAATTTGATGAGGGAACATTATGTTTTTCTGCAGACTAACTATAATTCCATGTTAATCTGTTGAATAAAAAGGGATTGTTCTTGGGCATTCTAAAGACATATGAATTTTTGTAGGCATACGCTTTAAGGGCTCCAGTCTCTGAAACCTTATTGTTAATTAAGCTAGACCATTTTTAAAGTGCCAGCTCATCTTTAAGTTCATCTTTAAACAGCATTGGTCACCATTTTTCTGGTTGCTTCTACAGTTAACAAAGTGGGGAGGATGAGACCTCACTAAATAGTGGAGGAGGAATACCACAAGGTTCAAGTGCTGGATCATGCTATTGCTTCATGCTCTGTTGTGGGTATTGAAGTTAATGGCAGGACAGTGTGCTTCAGCACCACAGGCCAGTGTCTTGTAGCATTCAGGTGGGTAAAAAAAAGAACTAAAAGTAGTTATGCAACTATAAATAAGTAAAAGTAACTAAAAGTTACATTATGTTGTGTTAATCACTTTAAGGACGCAGGAAAGCAATGTGATACTGTTTAAAAATGGTGACTGCAATGATAATAGAGTGATGGGTTGGGGGGAAATACCTGAGCTCTGTCAATAATTCCTTCTAGAAGTAATTTCCAAAGCTCTGGATAGCCCCTGGTTCAGTCCCTGGCATCTCCAAGCAGAAGTTCAGGTAATGGGAAAAACATTTGATCTGTCTGAAACCCTGGAGAGCTACTGCCAGATGCAGTAGTAGTTCTGTTTGGAGATAACACAAAAAGACTTTCCAACTGGGAAGATAACAAGAATTCCATTTGTCTGCCATTTGCCATCTAATTTAATCTTTCTACACCAGCAGTTCTCAACCTGTGGGTCGCGACCCCTTTGGGGGTCAAATGACCCTTTCACAGGGGTCGCCTAAGACCATCGGAAAATATGTATTTCCGATGGTCTTAGGCTCCATTCCCTCCTCGGTGGTGGTGCGCAAGCGCGAGCCACGCACTCGCGTCCTCCTGCCCCCTTTGGCAGGAGCTCATGCAGCTGCACGCACTCCTGCCAAAGAGGGCAGGAGGACGCGAGTGCGTGGCTCACACTTGCGCACCACCACTCTTGGGCCTTTTCCGCACGTTACCTTATCGCGGAGGTGGGGGGGTGCCGTTTGCGCAAGCAGGTTCTTGCACGAGGCGCTCTCTTCGCTGCTCCTTCATCCCGCAGCTGGCTTCCTAGTCGCGTGACCGCCCTGCCCCTTCCTTCCGCAGTGCAGCCTGGGAGCTGTAGGCTGAGTTGGGGGAGGAAGGGGCGGGGCAGGGCAGTCGCGCAACCAGGAAGCCAGCTGCAGGACGAAGGAGCAGCGAAGAGAGCACCTCACCCAAGAACCTGCTTGCGCGAACGGCACCACACCACCTCCGCAATAAGGTAACGTGCGGAAAAGGCCCAGGAGTGGTGGTGCGCAAGCACAAGCCACACACTCGCGTCCTCCTGCCCCCTTTGGCAGGAGCGCGTGTGGCCACAGCGTCGCCACAGCAGGAGTGGTAGTGTGCAAGCGCCAGCCACACACTCGCATCCTGCTGCCCCCTGTTCAGAAGGGACTGAAATCGTTCCCCTTCTCTGCTACTGGGAGAGCCTCCCGTCTGATGGGCCAGCTTGGGGGGGGGCAGCGGCAGCAGGGGGGGCAGGCCACCTCCTCGCCACAGCCCCTGCCCCACTCGCCATGGAGTGGGGTGCTGCGGAACGGCCGCGGGGCTGCAAGGCGGCGCTTTTCGGGGGGGCGAGCTGCGCCCGGCGCAAAAGACAAAGGCGCTGGGATTCCTCCCCCCTCCGGCCAGGGTCGACACTCTGGAAACTTTTCCCACACTGCCCACCCCCCCACGGAAACAAAAGCAAAGCAGAAGCAGAGCCCGGAGGGGTTCTCGGAGTTTTTTCCCGGGGGAGACGTGCGGCTCCTCTTTCCTCCCTGCGCCCCGCCCCCGTTCCTGGCCGGCAAGGTGGCCTTTGCTGGGGGGGAGGAATTGTAAATAATAAATAAATAATTTTATGGTTGGGGGTCACCACAACATGAGGAACTGTATTAAAGGGTCGCGGCATTAGGAAGGTTGAGAACCACTGCTCTACACAGAGAGGAAAGGAACCTCAGGAACAGGCAGTGAGGAAAAGGGAGGAACTAGGGGAGATCAGGGAATAAGGAGGAATCTATTGGCTCCAGTTCCTGGAAATAAAAGAATTTCCCCAAGTCTGGAGAAAACAAAATTGGACTAGACAGATAAATGATCTGACTTGGAAACAGGCAGCTATTGTTTTTCTAAAAGATATATCCTGTATCCATATATTATGAAGCTGGAATGTGCCTGGAAATGACTATACCATTTGGGCTCTGCCATCCTCAGTGGCTACCATTGGCTTGGGTGCAGAGAAGAAAGTAGTGAGGTACCCACCCTCTGACATTTCCAGCCATGCATGTTCTGTGGCAAAGTTAGAGTCCCAAGAGCTGGAGTACACAGAGTGGGAAAGCAGACAAGTGGATTAGTAGAGACCTAGGGCCATTTCTGCACTAGACTGTTATAGTGCTATTATTGGCTTTCAACATCCTATGGAATTATGGGGTTTACAGTTTAGGGAGGGGCCTTTGAGGCCCCTTTCTGCTCAGACACTGGGTGATCTTGGGCAAGTCACATTCTCTCAGCCTCAAAGGAAAGCAAAGGCACCCCCTGACCAAATTTTGCCAGATCTGAAGTGACCTGAAGGCACACAACAGCAAAGGACAGGCAGGTGTGCATGCACACCCTAATTGTTCTCTCATTTGCAAATGAGGGAGCAGTTTTGGTACCCATACTCCCCTCCAACTGCTGCATCCCTGTGGCTGCTGCTGCTGCTATTGGTGCCCAGCAGTAGGGCCTCCCAGACCTCTGGGCCCCCAGACCCCAGGTTAAGAACCACTGGCCTAGTGGATAATCTATGGAAGAACAGCCAAGCTGAAGCAACAAAGAACATGGACGTGGAGAACAGGGGAGAAAGGCACTAGCCTATTTAAGTATTGTCTTAAGGCTAGGAGCTGGTAATCTTATCCTGTTCTTGAGAAACAGAACAATTAGCCCTCCAGGCCCCAATATTTCATCTCTAATCACCGGAACTGGAAAGAGGTCTTAGAAATAAAATTTTAGCCACAGACAACAATACATGCAAGGTAGTGGTTTAGAGCTGAGTGCTTTGATAACAGCTTCTGTTACAATGAGACTCTCATAACTAGAGTCAGAATAGTGTATTTATTTGCATGTAATAAAATATTTTTAAAAACACACCCACTCCGTATCATAAGATCTGTTACAATGAGACTCTCATAACTAGAGTCAGAATAGTGTATTTATTTGCATTTAATAAAATATTTTTAAAAACACACCCACTCCGTATCATAAGATCTCAAAGTTGCTTACAATAAAGAACTTTAGTCAGTTTAAAATCATAAAAGTAATATACAATTCTAAAATATATTAAACAACTGAACAATTTTAAAAGTTAAAACAATTCAAAGCTAGGAGCAGAACCCCCTAACTTGGTGCACTCCAGATGTTTTGGATGATGCTTCTTGCCAACCTTAGCTATTTTTATTTGTATCTGTGCTGGCTGGGATGGCAAGAAAAGTAGCCCAGCATATCTGATAGGTCCCAAGTCAGTGAAGATTGGTTTAGAGTGTTGGACCAGACCTGGGGACAATGATGCTGAAGTGGGGAACACAGCCATGGTCTTGGTTCAGTCATTGTCTTTAAGCTAAACTTGGTTCAGTCACTATCTCCCAGCCAAATATACCTCACTGGATGTTGTGAGGTCTGGGGCAGGGAGAGAAACACACACCACTTGGAGGAAAAGGTGGTATATAAATGAAATGAAATTAATTCCAAATGAAAACCTGTGACATAGGTTACTGGGGCTGACAGGAGAATTTGTGGGATATACGCCACATCCTCACCCCACGCAATCACACCACCAAAAACAGTTTCTTTTTGAGTCAGGGGTTACATAAAAGGAAGGTGGGGGACATATGGGGTATGTATCCTGAATCTAAGAATTGTGTGAAGTAAGATAGTGTAGAAAGAAAGCACTTCCCTCCAGTAACCCTGACAGAAGCGTTGAATGCTGTCAGACTATGTTTAGTTTATTCCAGACAGAAAATAGCAAACCAGACAGGCAAGGGCAGAGAGAAGACAAAGGTAATGCAGGCCTACGAAAACAACACAACCATGTTGTGTAGGCATTTATTGGGCTAATGTATTTATACAAAAGCCAGCATGAGTGTTAGGCCAGAAGACCAGGGTTGGAATTTCTGCTCAGTCCTGGAAACCCACTGGGTGGCCTGGGCACATCACACTCTCTCAGCCTAAGAGGAAGGCAATGGCAAACTTCTGAATAAATCCTTCTGAGAAAACTCTATGATAGGGTCTTATGAGAGTCAATGTGGTACAGTGATTTAAATGCTGGAGAAAGACTCCAGGAGACCAGGATTTGAATTCCTTCACAACCATGGAAACCCGCTGAGTGACCCTGGGCAAGTCACACTTTCTCAGCCTAAGGGAAAGGCAATGGCAAACCTCCCCTAAATAGATCTCACCATTAAAACCATTAACTACACACCATTAAAACTCCATAATAGGGCCCCTCCCGAAACGGCAAACCCCAGGATTCCATAGGATGTTGCAAGTGGAATCATAGCGCTATAACAGGCTAGTGCGGACATGGCCCAAGTCAAGCAAGAAATTTTCCACTACAGAATGAATTGGGGAGAACAAGGGAAGAACAACACCACACATAGGATATATGGGGTTCTCAACTTCCCCTTCTGTTGTTAACATTAATACGTCATGGGCAGAGGGACTTCTGGAGTAATATTGGTGGAGTAATTACCTTTCTTGGTAAATTCGACTCAGAAACTGGAAATGAACCTGGCTGGATTCAGGGTAAATACTGAGTTCTGTGGATTCTGGTAAAGAGAAACCATTTGCAGGCAACTGGGACTGCTTGCTGATTGCAAATGCTTCCTTCATACCGTTTCTAGACCATGCATTAGCTCTCATCAGTTGAATACCTTCATACTCTGAGATGGGGAAACGATTGTGTCTGCAAGCCGTGCCCTTTTGATACCAATATGCCCCCATCTATGCCCCAAACTGGAATCTGTGTGAAAGGGGACTTCTGCACGTACAGATATACAAGAGCTATACTTCGTTATCAGAACCAAAGTTCCTACTCCCACAGAAAGATCTACACAGATATGTTTGTAAGGACATAAAGGCAGGTCTAGTCCCATCATCCCCCCTGGCCAGGTTGGTAATAGGGGGGCTGATGGGAATTTGAGTCTAACAACAGTTGGAATGTCATGGATTTCCCAGACCTGGGGTCCTTTGACACTATACAATAGTAGCAGTATGATTTCTTTTTGTATCCTATGGAACCCTGGGATTTTAAAATTTTCAGCTAGGGAGCTCTAATGCCTCACTAAACTATGATTTCCCTAGGATGCAGTTATGGCAATTAAAGTGGTATGAGAGTGTTATTTGTATACTCTCAAAGGGCCCCCCATACAGCCTCCTTTTGCAACAGTGACAAATATGTGGCTTCACCTGGGTGTGCGGCCATTAGTTTTATCATGGGCGGGGGCATGTCTAGGCCTCTTTCTCCTCAAGTGCTTTTCTGAAAACCCCTCATGCCTAGTTCTGTTCTAAAAATATTTCCAGAAGGGCAGCTGTGTTTGTCTGTCAAAGCAAACACAAAGGAGTCATCACGCTGCAGCTCCTTAATAGCCCAGCAGATTAATTGTGATGAAGTCTCCTCTAGTCTGCAAAAATTTATGCCACAGTAAATCTGTTCCTCAGCCATTTTAATGCGCTAAAAGGTGGCGGGGAGGCGGTGGTTTTGTAAAAGAGTTGGAAGCATCTGGTGGCTTAGACCTGAAGGACACTCCTCAGCCAGGTCTGGGCTTATAACCAGCCAACATGGGCCTAAATTTAATTTTTAGTCCTGACTAAAGTAGATCTAACTCAATCAGTGAGATTCATGTAAGTGTTGACTTGCTATTCAGCAGTTCATTCAATGGGTCTATTCTAGTGAGACTCAAAAATTGGATTTAGGCCCTGGAATCCAACAAGTAGGGTACTAGCTAGGCCTTCCAAAAATAGGTATTGCTGTTGCTACAGGAAACATCAAGGATTCTCCAATCTCACTTGTTTTCCTCCCTTCATCACTTTTGTCTCTGAGCACCCTGTCACACTACACTGTTATAGCACTTTAAATGCCACGGCAACATTCTGTGGAATTCTGGGGTTTGTAGTTGAGTGGGGGCAGGGAGCATTCGGGCTGAAATTCTAAACTCCCCTATGTAATTAATTGATCATATTGAAGGAGAATGGAACACCTCCCAAAGGAGAGCTCCAAAAACTTACCTTTTTTGAACAGTAACTCTCAGGACCACCCCCCAGGCAGCATAGCCATGATACCCAGGCGATTCTGGGAGTTATAGTTCTCCAAAGTGACTTGTCCAAGTTTTCCCTATAGCTATAGATCTTTGGAGCTTTTCATAGAATTTTAACTACCATGGGGTCCAGACAATCCTAATTTCAAAGATGGAAAAGTTTTTC